>OZ029917.1:26066504-27266504 GCA_964023275.1 Norana najaformis
CACCGGCATACTTCTTACATGATATTGGCAAATCACTCTTATGTTATATTTTTTATAATTTTATTATTATATTTGTAATATGTTTGTATTATTATTTTAATACATGTTTTTAAAATGTAAATAATGATAAATACGAGCATATTACTATATTTATTAAAGTTCTGACGTAATTGTGAGTTTTGTTCCATCAGTAATTATTCTTCAAAATTATTCTTGTCTTAGTTATAGTTGTTCTTATTACATATTATAATTATGATTGTGATTATGATAACGATCATAGTTATGGGTATGTTTGTGATTGCTGTTGCTGCTGCTGCTGCTGCTGCTGCTGCTGCTGCTGCTGCTGCTGCTGCTGTCATTGCAGTACTTGCTATTTTTATTTAAGAAGGTATCATAATAAAGACGTTTTGATTTATGTTTTTATTATCGCTATCGTCATCGTCACCACTACGAAATCATCAGCATCCTCGTAATAGATAGGCCTACCATCTTCGTCATAATGATTCTGTAATCGTCATGGTCTTTGTCGTCGTCATCACAATCATTCTTAACAATATCGTCACTACTGTTATTTTCGTTATCATAATCCCTTAATCATAATCGTCGTCGTTTTCGTCATCACCAAAACTTACTGCACAGGTGCCGAATGTTCTTATGAAGCGCTATTGTTTAGCCTTGCAGTCTTAATCAGACGCTAGGCATAGAAAGGGAATATAACAGACAAAATCCGGACAAAATCTAAAATAATTTACATAAAATGCCACACCGATCAGCAGAGGTTTCGAAAAACATGCACACATGCACGCTCAGACATGTAAACACAGACATGTATAAACACAGACATTATAAACACAGACATAGATAAACATATATATATGCATACATATATACAGGAGCATCTATACTGCAACACGAATCCTTGTGGATATAAGACATTTGTCTTTGAACTGCGTGAAGCTGTGTATCTGCAAGAGCTACATAAGCGATTTGGATGATGCTCCATCAAATACTGGTCCTCCGTACCTCCTGATAAGAACGCTCGTGATAGATAGTCCGCCTATGAATAAGGCACTGCGTGTATGGCCTACGCATTCACTGAACTTTAACTTCTCTCTCTCTCTCGCTCTCTCTCTCTCTCTGTCTCTGTCTCTCTGTCTCTCTCTCTCACACACACACACACACGCTCTCTCTCTCTCTTATTATGACAACAAAAACTCAAAAAACGTCTCTGGCTGCAAAGTCTTTGAGAACTTCACCACAATTGATGAAAGGTGTTACTTTATCCTTATTGGAAGGAACAGTAGGTTTCTTAGTCTCCCTTGAAGCATTGTAGACTAAGATTTGATAAGTTTAATTCTGCTGAAGGGACGTTCACAAGACGCTACTGATTCTGACAATAACCCATGAATTAAATAATAGTTTTATGTTCAAGTTGTGCAATTCGCTTTAGTTTGTTTCTAATATTTAACCAATTATTTTTAATAACTCAGTTTAATATAATTAAACCCCCTCATTTTAATTCAACACCTTCCACCCGCTGTCCAATAATTAATTGTCCGAATGACTACTCTTCATCAAAGGGATGCCGGAACTCGATTTAGGCGAATAGTCTAAGTTTAGAAAGCCCTCAGTTAAACTCAGCGCTGTATCCCACACTAGGGAGACCAAAAGACGAGATGCTTCGCACGATGACAACTAGTCATAGCAGCAGATAACAGCCATACAAAAAACTGAGCCGATAAAGCGAGTTGCGTCTTGCGTTGCACTAGACGTAGAACGACGACACTGCGTTCTCCACGTATATATACGAGTCAAGACAATTTGATATCGTTTAGTCAGTGATACTTATAATATATTTGTGTGCTGGACAACATAGCGTATATAATATGAATCCAAGCCCGCACTCAGGGAAAGTTACGAATATATATTCGGACGATTTATAGCCGAAACAATCACTGTTTAGTTTCGTGCCCGCTCCTTGGATCCGACAGGGTACAGGCCCACCCTGTTGTAAGTCCCGATAATGGAAAGATAAGAGGTTGTGAGGACCTAGTGGAAGTTCCAGTCGTGTTAGCTAAATGACAATTTGTGTAAAACGAGGGGTAACACTACGAAAGCTTACCCCACTGGAGTCTTTCGGGAGATTGCGCTCCCGGGAAAGTCAAGGTGGTTGTGTGAAGCTTGGAGAAGAATTTGTTAAACAGATCTGTTTGAAACAAAAGGGTGACGTTATGAAAGCTCACTCCATCAGTTCCGTCCGAGAAACTGGTCAATGCGCTCCCGAAATATCCGCTGTCTGATTTAGTTACCGCCTCAAAAGGATCCGATTTCAGGGGACGGGCCCATCCTATTGCGACGTCACGAAATGGACTGATTTCAGAAAGCGGGAAGTTAGAACTTGTGCGACACTCGGAGAACGATAGATTACACAGGGCTACGTGAACCAAAGAGGTAACGTCTTATATCCACAAGGATTCGTGTTGCAGTATAGATACTCCTGTATATATGTATGCATATATATATATATGTTTATATATGTCTGTGTTTATATAAATGTCTGTGTTTACATGTCTGAGCGTGCATGTGTGCATGTCTTTCGAAACGTCTGCTGATCGTTACGGAAGCCTATTCCATCGATACCTTCGATTACCTCGTCAATGCACTCCTAAGGCGGATAGACGCAGGGACTCTCTATATAGGACTTTCCTGTCTCAGGAACTAAAAGAACGACTAGTGTCTCGTATTAACGGCGGTAATTCCAGAGTTACGAGATGTAGAATGGTGGTGAACAGAAAGCCGGTTGTAAAGAGGGTACACAAAAAAGGAACGACTTTTGTCGGTTAAAGACCGAACCCTGTGTTGACCAAAGGGCGCGGAAGAAGCAGAATCGGATCCTGAGACAGAGCTTTACAAATTTGCCTCCCTTAAGGAAGTAGCCGAAAGGTCAGCTAGGCGACGCTTTAGGACCTAATGTCTCATACTAGAGCCAGGCACTTCGGGCCTGAAAACTATAACAGGCGTAAATTTGGTCGTTAAAGGATAGATTTTCTTCTTCAGTAATCTAGAGAGACTGATAAAGTTGTGATCTGACATGCGCAGTACTTTATCCTGCTAGCCAGAGAGAGGGAGAGAGGAACAGGAAGAGAGTGATCGGGAGAGGAGACAGAGGGGCTACTTTGACAGTGGTGATCGATAAATTGAAATATATATTGCTGGGGGCGGGGGCCTTCAGAGAGATAAAGAGAGCTAGAGAGAGTCTGAGTCAGTTCAACTCCAGAATTGAAATTTGATATGTCTGCTGTAGACAAGTGTACAAAAAGTGTACAGCAGGCAAATCGAGTCTGAAATTTTTCATCGGCCCAATTTTTTTAACTTTGAGACATAGACTCACATTGTCTTTTAGGTGATCACCATTGAAATTTCTGGTGCAGGTGATGAAATATATGTTTAAATATTTCATTTGGCCTTCCTCTTTGCCAAACCTTGGTCATTACCGCTCAAGTCGGCCGCACTACTCACCCCCCCCCCCTTAGCTACGCCATTGGGTCTGTTATACTATAAATTTATACTGGAATGCTTATAAAAGCACCTTCCCACAGCCTGGCATCGTACACATCGCTATATTCTAATTTAATTACAGAAAACGTTTCAAGTAACTGCATTACACACCAATTAGCTTGTTTGTGTATGTATGTATGTCTGTGTCCGTGACGTCATATCCTACAAACATGCGAAGGTCTGACCATGAAGCCTGGCCCAGTAAAGGTGGTGCTGTCTATGCCAATGTTTTATGGCATGTATGCCATGTGGGCCAACTTGAGTAGGCCTGCGTACGGCATAGCCTGACTGGTCGTAAAACTGGGGCTGTGTATCTGTCGGAGCAAGGATATATCAAACACTGGAATACTGCATGACGCTGCGTAGTAGATTTTGATTTGTTCTGTTTTCCTGGGCGTTTATCGTTTATAATAAACTGTTTTGGTTCTTATTCCGTGCTGTTGGGGTCGTCTTCGACAGATATCTCCGAGAACTCAGATCATTTAAAATGCCCCTGCAGTTAAACTGCATTCATTTACTTAGATGCCAAGATAGCAGCCCATTATTTTGTTAATGTCGAACTGTTGTTTTCTTGACATATAGTCTTGAATTTGTCAGCATTTCTGCGATTCATTGCGAACCTCAAGATATATATTGTGCAGCAAGTTAAACAAACTGCCTGTCTGATTGTAATTTCACATTCGTCTTCATATTTTCAACAATCTTGTTCTCGCTGGCCCACTTCGCCGGTCTTGCGTTCCTTATTGCCCTCTTGCCAAGGCTGTAGTCCGTCTCCTGGGCATGCAGACTCTAACTTACCACTAACTTTACCTGATTATGGTGGCAGGATGCTACTCTGTCTCACAATTAGTCACCGATACCCTCCTATTAGCCTAGTTTGCTACATTAGTTAAAGCGTACGTCAAGGCGCCTCTGTGCGTGAGGACGCCAGTTCGCATACCGAGAGTGGTTTATTTCAGACATTGTAACCTCCGACTAACACGGTCCATACACGGGGACCTTAAATGGCGTGGCACCCATTGAAACGGTGGCGGAAGGACCTCACCCAATGAATTAATCGAAAAATAAGCAGGGTCGAGGCCATACGGTCGCTATACATTCACATTCAACAGAGCAACTGCGGCATGTATTCGCGACTTGATTAAGCATAGTGATATTATTTCCTATAAGGCGCGCATGGAACACACTCAAGCGCCTCTGATCGTTTTCAAGAGGTGCTACACAAACCTTACATTTACATTTTGTTTTCGTTTTAAGCGCCACCAATTGGTACTTTAGGGATTAATAATTAATAGTCAGTGCTATATAAATTTAGAGTCAATATTGAAAGCAGATGAATGATGCATTCTTATTAGATCCTGATGCTATAGAAGCCACTGTAATAAGCTCCTATGTTAACTCTAACGCAATGTCACTTCTACAGTTCCAGTTTCAGCGTGTGTCATACAGATCGTGGGGCTAGAGTTAAAATCTGGGATCCTGACCTGCCGAACACACAATGAAGACGATACGAAGCCACGGAACAATATACCGACCCAACTCACCCAACTGACCCCTCCCAACCGACCGAACGACCACAATGATGTTATGTATAACGCAGTAACCCCTTTGGCCTGTTAGCAGGAAGCATGTGATGATGATGACGATGAGGTAGATGACAACACCGAGGACAAACCGACGACTCAGTAGCATGTGACTCTGTGGTGTCAAATAGGTCCATGCTATGCCACCATACCCAAAGCCACCTTTTGCTCCCTCACTCACTCACCTCCCCCTTGTTAGAGGCTCGCCTACGATATCACCTAAGTAATCCGGTCGATATTATACTGATATGATACTATATCCATATGATATATCCCGATGATATTACACTGATACCCGCCTGTTATTCTATCCGTTTAATGAACATGCAGATGCCCTGTCCATTGTCCAGCCGACATTGCATTCGGATGATTTTTATTCAGATGATGCTGAAGCAACATATGTTGATGTCTACATTTCAAGTGTTACGTTTATCAGGAGTTAAGTTACGCTGCTGATTAGAGGGAAGGAGAGGGATTGAAGGATGGAGGAAAAGAAGGAAGGCCGTCCAATTTCCTACCGGCTGCAAGATAACAATCTTATGAAGTGATGCATCTTGGCCTGTAAAGGGTGACATTTCATGTAATAAGAAGAAACACTGGCTCATTGCATGTAGGTTGAGAGATGGCAGGATGGCCCAACTGAAGCGGCGCCTCCGGGATCAGACCTCATTTGGCACTGCGGCAGTAGTCTGCGAGAAAAGCGCTACAGAAGTTCACACGGGTTAGGATGACAGAATGGACAAGGGTCGGAGTCAAGCAACAGAATTCGCAGTTCGACACCGATCTGGCGCAGTTGATAGCAAGGCCTTGAAGAGGTCTGCCCTGAAAAAATCCTCGAGCAAAGCGCATCGATGCCTCTGATGATTTTTTCGGGGAATTGGCTTAGGTGTGTACACATAAAATTTATGTATTGTGTAACATGTTTACAACATATTTACATTTTCACAACCCATTTTAAACCACACATTACTTGCGTGTTATAAAATGCATGCTGTGCGCATAGGCTGACTATATGCTTACAGTACACAGTTATGCACGTTTGTTAGTAAAACTGGATAATTAAATCTTTTATATTATGTACGAGGCCCTGATATCCTCGTGATGGTTCCTGATACTGAACACGATTAGCATGTGCGAAGTGAAAGAAGAATCTAAAATCAAGGCAAATCACGAAGTCCTTTGTTATGTACGAAAGTAGGCCATCGTTTCAGATAAACAATCACTGCTAACAAGGGTGGGGTTTGTACGGGAGGAGAGAAGTCCTTTCCCTTCCCCAAGGGTTCCGATTATTACCCACTGAAGATGAATAACGCTCTCCATACATTTCGTTTTCTTACCATGATAATCTAATCTTTCTCTGTTGTCCTCTGTCGCCAAACCACAGATCGAAGAGAGAGAGAGAGACAGAGAGAGACAGAGACATAGACAGAGACAGAAAGACAGAGAGAGAGGAATATGCGGTGACTTTGTGGTAGCCTAGTGGAAAAGTGGTTGGCAAAACGACCATGCGACCTAAGTTCAACGCCAGGTGAGCTGAACTCCTTATGGTCCATGATTTTTAATCTTGAGCGATTTCAAGGTCATCGCTGGGTCAAGCCACATACATTAACCCTGCCTGCCCTCATTATCGCCAGATGATGACTGCTAAACCAGAGAAAGAATTCCCGGGACCCTCACGCACACTGACCGGCTTTAACAAACAGACGAACCGACCGACCACGTGGATATATATGTCCATATCATTATGCGGATATACATATACTGTATATATATATATATATATATATATATATATGCATTTATATATAATGGTAATCAGTGAACCCGGGGCCACCATGTAGTTGGTGTTATATTGACCATGGCGATGATTATAGCGGCGACGGCTGAGATTCTGCTTCGGTATACGAGCAGTGAGGAGTCTTAATGACACCCCGTGCCGCACCAAACGTGACCAATTAGTGCTTTATATGCGGGAATGTGTATATGCTGATATATATCCATCCATCCATCCATCCATCCATCCATCCATCCATCCATCCATCCATCCATCCATCCATCCATCCATCCATACACGTGTTGTCCTTGGATAAACATACGTGCTGACCAATCAGGCAAAGATGAACATCGACGCAGGAATAGGCAGGAATGAGACCCCGTCCTATTATGGTCTCCTCTCAACGCCAGGCGTTTTCTCCCCCCTTCAGATCACACCTTAAGGCTTAAGGCTTAAGGCTGAGTCCTCATGACTCCTTCTTCTTCATGGATTCACGAAGTGAGAGTTGAAACTAACTGTAATCCTAAATTGATCCATCGAATGCGATTAGTCAATCCACCCACACCCACATCACGCACCCACTCACCCATCCATCCATCCATTCGCTCGATTTACATCGATCCGTTGATCCACTCATCCATCCATCCATTTACCCACCCACCCATCCATCCAGCCATCACTCTACTGACCCAGCCACCCACCTATCCATCCATCCATCCACTTACCCACCCACCCATCCATCCAGCCAAAACTCTACTGACCCAGCCACCCACCTATCCATCCATCCACTTACCCACCCACCCATCCAGCCAGCCACCACTCTACTGACCCACCCACCCACCTATCCATCCATCCATCCATGTGTGGAACAGTGTTCCAGACCACGTGAAGATTGCCCTATCTCTGGACACGTTCAAGTCACAACTCGAGGCCTAACTTTTTAAACTACATCATCAAATGACTGTCATCGGTTTTTGAACTCATGCACATTGTACAAAGCCCTTTCGGCCTCGGCCGTACTACGGCGCTACATAAATCGTCTTATCATCATCATCATCATTATTATTATTATTATCCACTCACCCACCTATCCATCCCTATCCATCCCTATCCATCCCTATCCATCACTATCCGTCCGTCCGTCCGTCCGTCCATCCGTCCATTCGTCCATCCATCCATCCATCCATCCATCCATCCATCATGGTCCTTCTCATCCGACTCCTCTTACATTCCGTTGTGCGAGATCCATGCCAGGGATCATGGCCTTGGACGGCGTCTTGCCTTCAGCATCAAAACACGAGTGGGAGGGAAAGTTATGAAGGAGGGGAAGGACTTTGGCCGAGCAGAAGGAGGGCGCCTATTAAGTGCAGTCATCCGCTCTCCATACATATGTAGGCCAAAATACACGGCTTTAGCCTTCTCCCAACCTCCCTCGATTTCTCAGTCTGCATTATCAAGGTCACGTACGATGGTCCAACTGCTCAACTGCGCAGGAGGAAACGGTTGCTGTAAGTAGGAGGAGGAGGATGGGACTAAGAGAACAACGAGAAGGAGGAGGAGGAAGCGGACAGAGGGGCATGAGATCCAAAAGCGGCAGGAGAGATTGAACTGTTTTCGTTTGTCTGAGTCACTGGATTTATTTCTAAGGCCAAGCTTAGGCGCACCACAAATTGTTAAGTTGTCATTGCCAATCGAGTTGACATTGCTTTATCCGTCCATCCACCCATACGTTCATGATTCCATCCATCCATCAATCCATCCATCCATCCATCTTTGCCTGTCAATCTGTCTCCTTTGTCGGATTAGTTTTCGTCCTGCCCTCGGCTAACCTATTCATCCGCCTGTTCGTTCATGTGAGATGAGATAACAAGCAGTTGTGTAATACGCCGTTCTTTGACCAATGGGTCAAAGTTCGATCGATCGAGTGTTGAGCTCTGAGCTCTTGCGTACTTTCCCTCATCATTTGTTTTCTACGTCTTTCTTGCGTTCCTTCTTTGCTTACGTCCCACATTCCGTACTTGCCTCCTTCTCATCTCTGCCTACTTCCCTCCCTCCATTCCACCATACATTCTTCCTCTGTGGCTGCCAATCTGTCCTTCCTTTCTTCCTCTCTTTCTGTCTCCCTTACTTGGTCTTTCCGTTCTATCTGACCCCGTCTTCTTCCTTTCGTTGAACTGCCTTTCCCTCTCGCTTTGCCTCCTTCATTCCTTCCGGCTGCCTCTCCCTCTCGCTTTCCTTCCCTCATCCCTTCCGGCTGCCTCTCCCTTCTGCCGTCGCTACCTCCCATCCGTTGCTCCCTATTCCTAACTGCCTCTTTCTGCCTCACTCCTTCCTCTCAGCTTCCCTCTGCCCTCCCTCAGTGGCCTGGGATCTAGACAGACAGTCAATCGTGGGAGGCCGATGAAGCCTCGGGATTGCAGGTGCCATGTCCTAACGTCATCTCATCATTCATTTATGTAGCACTAGCAGTCTCTAAGCGCCATCTACAGCGACCAGACAGATGGACGCATGCGCAGTCAGTCATGCATACAAACGGACGATAATAAGGACCCTGCTGACGAAGTTCCAGAGACAATCCTTGAAAAACGATCAATACATACGGAACAACTGATTTCCTCATGCGTGGCGTTCCAACATCGTTGGAACTAATGTCTGCCAATAGCAGATACCACAACGACTAACACAGAGACAGAACAATCAAAGGCACATTGACGATTCGAAACAGACCACACTGGACATTGGCGGACAATCATGGACCTAAAGCGACCGTCGATTGATGCGTTATGCCAACGCCGCTGTAGAAATCATTAGATTATATTAGACTAAACGTTCGCTGCTGTGATTCGGAAGTTATTGGTTGTATGCTCTAATCACCGGACGAACTGTTCGTTTTTGGCCACATTGTTTTTAATTTAAGGCCTTCAATCTGATAGTGAGAAAGGTGATGTTGGTATGGAGCAGGTGCGCTAACCAGGTGCTGCTGCATCGGCGCTTCTAACGGCGTAGATGCAAAAGGGCTCACTACCTCGAAGAAAGACGAATGAAAGACCACGGAAGTAGTAGGAGGAGGAGGAGCGAGGGAGGGAGGGAGGGAAAGAGAGTGAGGATCAGGTGTCCATTCAAGTTTTACGACCACCGGCGACTCTGTGCTCTGAAGGCTGAGTGACACAGCGCTCAACACATCAACCCACCGACACATCCACCGAAGCAAATACACATAGGCATTTTGTATGGCGCCTTTGTTTTTACAGTGCGTCTTAAAAGCGTTGAAACAGCGTTAGTCGGCAACAGGTAGACGCTGGTCATCAAAAGGCTTCTATAGCGGCAGGAAGTCTTCGCTTTATTCCGAGGACGAGGACAAAGTTTGATATCTTATTATAGGCAGTGCTGATAAAAATCAGTGCAAGTTCTTTCACGGACGTGGAAGAATACACCTTCAGGGTCAATTCTGACACCACCACCCCATACAAGGTCACGGCCCGCACCTTTTCCTGCACCTGATCTGACCTCGCAAGGCGGCCGAGAGATAAATGGTATGAAGTGAGGAAAGGAGGCGCCTGGAAGAAGGCAGGGCCGAGATGATGCAGGGCAGCAGACAGTCAGGACGATATATATATATATATATATATATATATATATATATATATATATATATATATATATATATATATATATATATATATATATATATATAATATATATATAATAAGCAAATATATATATAATAAGCAAATATATATATATAATAAGCAATACTGATGAGTACGATAAACTGATGAGTACGATTGATTACATAGGCCATATATAACACTGGCCCAACAGAAAAATTTTTTTTCTTGTTGCCTTCGGTTTTAGACCTGTTCTTGGGGTAATTTTGGGCGCTGATTCAGAAAATGTCATTGGATTGAGTGCATCAGGTCTAGTTTCTGAGATATCGTCGATTTTGTAAAGAAAACCCAGTCCACTCTTTAAACGATGTCTTTGGCAAAACTAAAATGTCATAATAAGCTTTATTTATGGCTAATTATAATTCTTGCTGATTCATATAATGCCTACATCCTTATAATGTAAAATCAGCATATCTTGCCGCGTGCTGAGATATTGCTGATTCAACGAAATAACTATTCCGTAGCCTACAGCTTACTCAGCATTAAATTCGTGGCCTCATTTAGAATTTATTTGTGCTTATACAGCGTTTCATGGTTTCGAACTATGTAAATAGATTATGCTGAAGTCAGCATTTATAGCCTATATAAACCGCCTCCTGAAAGCTAGAGCAGCCGCAGTCGTCTTAGGGCATATTAAGAGTTGGTCGCAAGAACAATCTGTGAATGTGAACATTAAATAACTACATGTTCTTACTATTTTTTAGGTTAGTCACTTAATTCCTCAGATGCGAACATCCTTAAGGTTATGGCTACTTCCAGACGGAGCTGCATTAACCATCCAGACATATTCTGCTACATTTGTGGGGAATACACACTAAAAGCAAACAGGAAACCGATTTCTGAGTTTGTAAAAAGAGCATATGTAGGTTATTTTGGTGTCAAACTTGGAGATCAAGATAAGCAATGGGCTCCTCATACAGTATGCAAAACTTGTATTGAACAATTGCGCCACTGGACAACTGGAAAGAGAAGCTGCCTGAGATTTGGTGTACCGATGGTTTGGAGGGAACAGATAAACCACTTGGACGACTGTTACTTTTGTATGGTTAATATCATAGGCATCAATCGAAATAATCGTCACAAGTTGTCTTACCCTGATATACCTTCAGCCAGGAGACCTGTTCCGCATTCGGATATTGTACCAGTTCCACCTTTTCGCGAACTACCTCAGCTCTCAGACGATGACACTTGCATGTCCAATATCGGACAAGATGACGAAAGTGAAGAAAGTGGGGGCAGTGACAGTGATTTCCAATCAACTTCACACAGTGAACGTTTTGACCAAAAAGAGTTGAGTGATCTGATCAGGGACTTAAATCTTTCCAAAGAGTCCTCTGAATTGCTTGCGTCCAGACTAAAGGAAAAGAATGCACTTCAGCCTGGAACGAAAATTACAATTTATAGAAACAGAGAAAAGGATTTGCTGCCATTCTTTACCGAAGACAACAACCTAGTATTCTGTAATGACATCAGCAACTTATTGAAGAAAATTGGTCTGTCGGATTACAGCCCAGATGAGTGGCGTCTTTTTATCGACAGTTCAAAACGTAGTCTGAAATGTGTGCTTTTAAATAACGGCAACAAATTTGGTTCTATTCTAATCGGTCACTCCACCAGGATGAAAGAAGAGTACAATGCCATCTCTTTAGTACTGGAAAAGATAAAATACAAAGAACATCAATGGGTAATTTGTGTAGACTTGAAGATGGTAAATTTCCTCCTTGGTCAACAAAGTGGCTACACAAAGTATCCCTGCTTTTTGTGTCTTTGGGACAGTAGAGCCAAGCATGAACATTGGACAAGAAAAGATTGGCCTTCGAGGAAAGACATGGTGGTTGGAGCTCAAAATGTAATCAAGGAATCTTTGGTGGCACGAGATAGGATCATACTGCCACCACTACATATAAAGCTAGGCCTGATGAAACAATTTGTCAGGGCTTTGAATAAAGAAGGTTCATGCTTCGAATACATAGTACACAAGTTACCAGGAATTACAATGGAAAAATTGAAGGCTGGAATCTTCGATGGTCCACAGATCAGGCAACTTATGAATGACCCACTTTTCATACCATCAATGAATGAAATCGAATCTTGTGCCTGGTCTTCCTTTGTTCTTGTAACTAAAAATTTTCTTGGCAACAAGAAGGCAGACAATTATGCACAACTAGTAGAGGATATGCTTCTTCATTTCAACAAGCTTGGCTGCAACATGAGCATTAAAGTCCATTATCTCCACAGTCACTTAGATCGCTTTCCAGAGAATCTTGGTGACTTCAGCGAAGAGCAAGGTGAAAGATTTCACCAAGACATCAAAACAATGGAAAATCGATATCAAGGAAGATGGGATGCACACATGATGGCAGACTATTGCTGGAATATTATGCGCGATTGTTCCGGCAGATGCCACACTCGGAAATCGTACAAAAGGAGCTTCTTCGGTGTCGAATGACTTGAAATTTTTATAACAAACTTGTTCTGTTTGGTATCATATAAGTACAGTTTCAGGTACTACCATTTTCTTTTAAGTATTTGTATTATTATGTTTATTTAGTGTATCACATAATAAATTGAGCACTACATAATTATAGCTATAGCCTTATGTTTTATGGGCGAGCAGAGGCAAGGACTGGTATATGGCATAATGTTCTATATCTCGAAAACTAGACCTGCTGGGAGAAAACTGGTGCCTTTTCTGGAATCAGCAGGTCAAATATACCCAGAAACAGTTCTAACATTTGAGGCAACAAATTGTGTTATAACCAATGATTTAATACTATATATAATCAATGTATAGACATATATGCATACATGCATTCAGTTCAGTCAGTAAGCAATGGCTGATCGGATTACGTAATACAAGATTCACGTAATATAAGCCTTCTTGCTCTGTAAATCAAATCATAGCGTTGCATACACAGCTTAGCACCTTTGTCCAGAAGGGTAGCTGTCTGTCTGTCTGTCTGTCTGTCTGTCTGTTCTTCGTTCAGTTAGTATATCTTCGTGCTTGTCTGTGTCGCTGTCTGTTTCTCAGTGTCTCTATGCCGGGGACCTTTTCAAGGTGTCAGAAAACCAGCTCCTGGTTTTAAACAATCGTTCATCAATGAAAAACCGAGTTGATCGAGAATGACTCAGTAAAAGACACATTAATCGATGTACATACATAATAAATGCACATATGTTCATAAATACGTACAAGGAAGAAGAAGAAGAATCGGTCTCTTAAGCTATAACCTTGAGAGGCAGCCATGCGTATGAAATGTTAACGACCCCATTTCTCTTCGCCTTCCGACCCTGATCTTTCCACTGATAGTGTGCAGTCATTGTAATCATTATAGATGAATGGTTAAGGGCACAAAAGAAGAGAAATCTCGAAACAAATTTTCAGCCCTAGCGGGGATTTGAACCACTAACCTTTCGGCTGATAGTCCTGCACACTAACCACTTGCCTATCGCCCATTCTCATACGCACATATTTACACATATGATCGTCTATAAAACAACGCAGACCTAGACAGACAGACGGACAGGTCACACATACATCAAGAACATTCTCGAATGACACGAGAACCATCGACATGGACCGCTACCTACATAGCACAGTCCACAGACGAATAGAGATGCACGTAGCCATTGTGAAAACACATACAAAAGTGCGTTGTTCTGTACGCGTAGTGTATGCGTCTGTATTGGTTAGGTATAGGCGTAGAATTAAGGCCTGCTTGCGTATAATCATGGAGGCGGTGCATAAATGGTCTTGTACTTCATGACTACATGTTTTCAGTGTTCTACGGAGAAGATTTATATGTATGCGGTTAAGCGGACTGCAAACAGGACATGTATACGACATATATTATACACTACATATATACTACATATATTAAACACTACTACTTACACGTAGGCCTAATGATCATCATCATCGTCATCACTTCAATATATGACGATCAGCAAACTCCCGCCTCAGAATTTGTCATGCGGTATAGTGAGGTCTTAGAGGCCGGAAGATTCCAGTCTTCCTTCCCCGGGTACGGATTCGAACCTCTGTTGGTTGGACTCGCATACCTGTCCCGAAAACCGAATTCACCGTAGCACACGGGAGCCCTTATACTCAACCAGAGGGAGACACCGTAGGGGAAGGGGCAAAGTTATAGTTTCACCAGGTGCCTGGACAGCTTCAATAACGCCTGTGGTGTCCGCGACCCTCAAGCTGGGAGCTTCCGCCCTCTAAACAGACTTGGGTTCGAAGGCGTTCCCACGACACACTTTCCCATGACTCCTTTGCTCGGGTCATTCTGGCAAGAGTTTCTTCTGTTTTGGTTAGGTGCTCTATAAGTTGCTGCTGCAGGGACGATTGGCGCTCCATAAGTTCCTCCTTTGGAAAGTGTGTCGTGGGAACGCCTACGAACCCAGGTTTCTTCTCCCCTCATGACAGTGCTGCCACCACACGAGATCACACCGGCACCCATAGAGCGCTGCCATAGCTAGAAAGCCCCTCAACTCGCACGTCGTCCGATTTTTATTAACTTGCCACATATTATGAAGAATCGCGAGGTCACTAAACATTATTGTATAAACACCTAACTTTAGCACGCATTGAAACGCGATTGTCTGGCCTTTATTTAGCGCCAAATATAACGGATGCAGATTTCCGTTACAATTCTAAAAAATGAAACAATCACACATCATCGTTTCACTTTTCATTCTCCCGCTCGTTCTTTGTGTCGCTGTATCTGAACCTCTCTCTTTTCTTCTGCTTCGATGTTGTCTCAAACCAAAAGAGACACGAGCAGTTTCCCTAAATTCGCTGACTGGTTGAGCGTTTCCCTTACAACGCAAAATATCCAGGTTTACTCCCTCCCTAAGATGGTAAATGATTTTCATCCATGAGATGCAAGCCTTTAACATACAATTACCTAACGCCATCGAGTGCTACCTTATCATTAAGTGGTGTCACAATGACGCCATTACTAATACTGATTACAAATTACTAATAATTAGGGTAGCCAGAAGCGCCTGTTGTTGGTCGCTAACGTTCAGTCATTCGGTAGACATCGCCACAATATGCACTAATATTTTTACGTCAGCAGACAATACATATCACCGCAATACTCATTTGGAATGTTAAGTGCATTAACTGTTGAGGGTTTCGTTCCTCTAGTGGCCGACCGAGTAAAGCATGGATGTTCTAATGGGCATACAGAACATCATGGGTAGGGGAACACTTTTGCGGCGACCCTAGTTCCCTGGGGTCTGATAACGGATGGCAGCGTGCTGAGTTCGTGTGAAGCTCAACGCAAGGACCTGTCTGTACTCTATAGCCAGAGAATACAGAGGAAGTCTTTGCTTGTTCTGGGCGCCTTGGCTCAGTGCATCAACATGAAGATCTGGCACCTGGTATGGGATTAAATAAAATGGATAAATGTACACGATTTTCTATAGCGACTGTATGGCCTCTACTCTGCTCGGGTGAGTTCCTTCACCACAGCTACACGCCATTTAAGGTCCCCGTGCACGGACCGTGCTAGCCCGAGATTCAAATCTCTGAAATAAGCCACGATGGGGCTGCGAACCGGGGATCCTCACGCACAGAGGCTTCCTTGACGTACTCGCTTACCGATGTAGCTAACTAGACCAGTAATGAACAACTGTCCTATTAAGCCCCAGCTTCAAAAACATTCCATAGATGTTTTGTCTTTCACTCTCTTTCACTTTCACTTTGGTCTTTCACTGTCAAGGCTATTCGCCTTGACAGTGCTAAAATTGATTCTCGACTATTTTCTAAATTGATTTAGACAGATAGTTACAGCTTAAACACCGCTCTAGAACACCGCTGGCGTCTTAGTAGTTGGCAGAAAAGGTGGGTCAAAAGTCAAAGCCTTCAAAGTCTTCAGATGAGAACATATAACTGACATCTTCTGAAAGAGGAATGTGGAAAACCAGAGTAATGGAGAAGATATCATGCTAAGACCCGAAACACCAGGTTGGCGTAGGGTCAATGTTATAGTGTTTGGATGCGGATCAGCTTGGAGCAGCTACGTAATCGGGAGAAGAGGATCCAGTGTTGATAGCGAAAAGCTGTCATTTGCAGGGGAAGGGGAAATTTCTGCATCATTGGTTCGAACCACACCCGCTTAGGCTACTCACCCTGTACAAGTACCTTTGGCACCCAAGAACCTACCCTTTCCCCGCTTGCTCTTCTACTTGTACGCCGCCCCAACTGCTCGGAACCAAAAATCGAATAGATAGAGAGATCGTAGGAAGAATAGGTAGGCCTCTTTTAAGCATAGAAGGTTTTACACGACATGTATATACATACATCACTAACTAATATATAAATATACACGTCTGTGATAAAGTTATAGAAGTCCTAAATTGAAGCAGTTATAGCTTAGGCACATATCAAGTCTTATTCGTATACTTGTCCAAATGCATTCATCCGTCTATAAAGACCTTAACAAACACGTCCCTTTCAGTTGGTCTAAACACGCATATGGCCTCCTTGATGTCTCTCTTCTCTATTGTCTACTTAATGTATTTATTTTGTATCCACGAACCATATAATGTACAAATAAATATAGCCCTGAAAGTATATTTGTATATTTGTGTGTATGTGTGTGTATGTGGGTGCGTGCGTGAGTATGCTTATTCTGTATTAGGCATGCATTCATAGGGGCCTACATGCGTTAGTGATTATATATCACAGTCTTTGTTTGACTACATAGAAGTCAAATGTAACTAGGCCTATATATATATATATATATATATATATATATATATATATATATATATATATATATATATATATATATATATATATATATATATATATAAACATAAGAATGTACTTCGTTTTATTTCAATATTCTTGGCGTGTGTTTATTGATGAAAGACACGGTTGACTGTGTGAGATGATGTTTGTGATTTAAATCGCGTTTTCTATTCTATTCGCGAGTCTCAAGTGGACCAAGTACACGCATACTCTCCCTCAGTGGAGCTCGTATATGTGAGGCGACACTGACTCAAGGACAACTGCGGAGTTAGGGGTCGACAGAGTTGCACGAATACTTGGGTCATAAATTTTGTTTGGTCGTATATTCTGTCGGTTGGTCTGGCGTCGCATGGAGCATAAGTAACTCTGTCGATGGCAAAAGGTGTCGGATTTTATTGCCTTTTTATACGCATAGGCAGACATGTAATTATACATTCACCAATCGAAGACTCGACTGAGCCACATGTCATGTCGTGAATTTCTATTCTTATATCAGGGTAAAGACCCCCTATTAGCCATTAAAATATAAAACGCATGTGCACTTGTTACTACATACCGTATATATCGCAGTATACACCTGAAATTCTTACCAGGTAGGCCTACACTGTGCTCCACAAAACGTTCACAGTCATAAAATGTCTGGCAGCTCAGCACTGTTTTCATTTACAGCCAGATAAGCTTATTTCATCCGTCTACTGCAGAAACTCAAAACATCAATGTCTGGTCGAAGTCCATGGCCACCGTCTTTTTTACAACTGCTTTTGGCTTATGGCCAAATTGACAGACTAATTACGAGACAATTTATGTCAACAGATATTATGAGTGCATTTGGGCAGGAGTGCATGTCTAAAGTTATCACCAACATTGGCCGTTTAAGAGTGTCTGGCAATAATAAATGTATATAGACAGGTAATAGCACATAGATAGTCATAGGTTATATATGTAATTCGGACAATGTTCTGTATGAAATCTGATTCTGTATTCGTCGTTGCCAGTTCATCCCAGTTCGCATGCTGATCGTAGCTTATTTCGGAGACTTGAATCTTGGGCTAGCAAGGTCGGTACTTTGGTACATGGGGTCTTCAAGTGACATGGCACCCCTTCAAACGGGCAGTGGTGGTGAAGGATTTCGTCCGATTAATCGTTAACAAATTAGCAGGGTCGAGGTCATGCGGCCGCTGTAGAAAGACGTGTACATTGCATCCATGAATGCTAACACTGGCCAACACATAATTTGTTGCCTCAAATGTTAGAACTGTTTCTGGGTATATTTGACCTGCTGATTCCAGAAAAGGCACCAGTTTTCTCCCAGCAGGTCTAGTTTTCGAGATATAGAACATTATGCCATATACCAGTCCTTGCCTCTGCTCGCCCATAAAACATAAGGCTATAGCTATAATTATGTAGTGCTCAATTTATTATGTGATACACTAAATAAACATAATAATACAAATACTTAAAAGAAAATGGTAGTACCTGAAACTGTACTTATATGATACCAAACAGAACAAGTTTGTTATAAAAATTTCAAGTCATTCGACACCGAAGAAGCTCCTTTTCTACGATTTCCGAGTGTGGCATCTGCCGGAACAATCGCGCATAATATTCCAGCAATAGTCTGCCATCATGTGTGCATCCCATCTTCCTTGATATCGATTTTCCATTGTTTTGATGTCTTGGTGAAATCTTTCACCTTGCTCTTCGCTGAAGTCACCAAGATTCTCTGGAAAGCGATCTAAGTGACTGTGGAGATAATGGACTTTAATGCTCATGTTGCAGCCAAGCTTGTTGAAATGAAGAAGCATATCCTCTACTAGTTGTGCATGATTGTCTGCCTTCTTGTTGCCAAGAAAATTTTTAGTTACAAGAACAAAGGAAGACCAGGCACAAGATTCGATTTCATTCACTGATGGTATGAAAAGTGGGCCATTCATAAGTTGCCTGATCTGTGGACCATCGAAGATTCCAGCCTTCAATTTTTCCATTGTAATTCCTGGTAACTTGTGTACTATGTATTCGAAGCATGAACCTTCTTTATTCAAAGCCCTGACAAATTGTTTCATCAGGCCTAGCTTTATATGTAGTGGTGGCAGTATGATCCTATCTCGTGCCACCAAAGATTCCTTGATTACATTTTGAGCTCCAACCACCATGTCTTTCCTCGAAGGCCAATCTTTTCTTGTCCAATGTTCATGCTTGGCTCTACTGTCCCAAAGACACAAAAAGCAGGGATACTTTGTGTAGCCACTTTGTTGACCAAAGAGGAAATTTACCATCTTCAAGTCTACACAAATTACCCATTGATGTTCTTTGTATTTTATCTTTTCCAGTACTAAAGAGATGGCATTGTACTCTTCTTTCATCCTGGTGGAGTGACCGATTGGAATAGAACCAAATTTGTTGCCGTTATTTAAAAGCACACATTTCAGACTACGTTTTGAACTGTCGATAAAAAGACGCCACTCATCTGGGCTGTAATCCGACAGACCAATTTTCTTCAATAAGTTGCTGATGTCATTACAGAATACTAGGTTGCTGTCTTCGGTAAAGAATGGCAGCAAATCCTTTTCTCTGTTTCTATAAATTGTAATTTTCGTTCCAGGCTGAAGTGCATTCTTTTCCTTTAGTCTGGACGCAAGCAATTCAGAGGACTCTTTGGAAAGATTTAAGTCCCTGATCAGATCACTCAACTCTTTTTGGTCAAAACGTTCACTGTGTGAAGTTGATTGGAAATCACTGTCACTGCTCCCACTTTCTTCACTTTCGTCATCTTGTCCGATATTGGACATGCAAGTCTCATCGTCTGAGAGCTGAGGTAGTTCGCGAAAAGGTGGAACTGGTACAATATCCGAATGCGGAACAGGTCTCCTGGCTGATGGTATATCAGGGTAAGACAACTTGTGACGATTATTTCGATTGATGCCTATGATATTAACCATACAAAAGTAACAGTCGTCCAAGTGGTTTATCTGTTCCCTCCAAACCATCGGTACACCAAATTTCAGGCAGCTTCTCTTTCCAATTGTCCAGTGGCGCAATTGTTCAATACAAGTTTTGCATACTGTATGAGGAGCCCATTGCTTATCTTGATCTCGAGGTTTGACACCAAAATAACCTACATATGCTCTTTTTACAAACTCAGAAATCGGTTTCCTGTTTGCTTTTAGTGTGTATTCCCCACAAATGTAGCAGAATATGTCTGGATGGTTAATGCAGCTCCGTCTGGAAGTAGCCATAACCTTAAGGATGTTCGCATCTGAGGAATTAAATGACTAACCTAAAAAATAGTAAGAACATGTAGTTATTTAATGCTCACATTCACAGATTGTTCTTGCGACCAACTCTTAATATGCCCTAAGACGACTGCGGCTGCTCTAGCTTTCAGGAGGCGGTTTATATAGGTTATAAATGCTGACTTCAGCATAATCTATTTACATAGTTCGAAACCATGAAACGCTGTATAAGCACAAATAAATTCTAAATGAGGCCATGAATTTAGTGCTGAGTAAGCTGTAGGCTACGGAATAGTTATTTCGTTGAATCAGCAATATCTCAGCACGCGGCAAGATATGCTGATTTTACATTATAAGGATGTAGGCATTATATGAATCAGCAAGAATTATAATTAGCCATAAATAAAGCTTATTATGACATTTTAGTTTTGCCAAAGACATCGTTTAAAGAGTGGACTGGGTTTTCTTTACAAAATCGACGATATCTCAGAAACTAGACCTGATGCACTCAATCCAATGACATTTTCTGAATCAGCGCCCAAAATTACCCCAAGAACAGGTCTAAAACCGAAGGCAACAAGAAAAAAAATTTTCTGTTGGCCAGTGTATATAATCAGTCGGATACAAAAGGCGGCTGATTGTTGCAGTATTGCGGCAGGCAGCTGAAGCTTAGAATAACCTTTATGTCGCACCATCGATTTCCGTGTTCACTTATTAGAAAATTATTCTAAAACGTGCATTTTTAATCAGTTGCTGTCTGTTATCTGTAAAAGTGATGTCTTTTCGGCACTGTGTGACATTGAAATTGGAATTTCCGATTTTGCCATTTAATGGAGAAGGAAGGTGACAACAGGCGAATGTAATTCAGAATATCCAACATCTGACGACTTGGCGATCGTTTGTTTATTCATTCATGCACAGTCATTCATTTATTCGGTCATTCAGACAGACAGACAGACACGCAGGCAGTAACATAGGCAGTCAGACAGAATATACGCGTACATGAATACAAATATAAACGTATGCATACATACACACAGTTGGGGAAGCCGACCGACCGACCGACCGACCGACACAGAGTGCGTCCAAATTTGGCTAGCCTCGTCGTCGTCATCATCGTCTTTGCTCTTCTCTCTGTCTGCTTGTCCGTTCTCGTCTTCCTCTGGACTCCTCCTTTTGCATTCTTCCTTTACCTCCTCCTCCTCCTCCTCCTCCTCCTCTCCTCCTCCTCCTCCTCCTCCTTAGGATTCCTGCACAGTAGTCAGTGGCTGACTGAAGGCATGTAATGGACAGACGCTGTTAATGTTTTTCTAAATAGTTTTTGTAATCACCCTCTGACCCTCCACTCGTCTAACTTCAAATCCTCGATCTTCTCCTTGTTTCGTATGTGATTCAGCTGCCTTTGTGTACATTCTCTAAATTCGATCGTCGCATAGCAGCTCAACTCTTGCACTTAACCATCGCATAAAGTTCGACGCCTTTGTCTGTATGTCTGTCTGTTTCTGTGTATCTGCCTGCCTGTCTTATTTGTCTGCTTGTTTCGTCTTGTCTTGTCGGTCTGTCTGTCTGTTTGCCTGTCTGCCACCCAAAGCTTGATGTGAGCTGTGCTTCACTTCCGTTAAGCACCAGATGATTTGTTTCCTTCGGCCGTCGCCAGAGGGCTATTGAAAGTAGGATTGTTATTTGCACGACATTCTGAAACCAAGTCAACCCCTTCTGCTGCAGCCACTATGCAGCACC
This sequence comes from Norana najaformis, assembly GCA_964023275.1. Classification (NCBI taxonomy): domain Eukaryota; kingdom Metazoa; phylum Annelida; class Clitellata; order Crassiclitellata; family Hormogastridae; genus Norana; species Norana najaformis. The sequence continues at coordinate 26,088,830 of OZ029917.1, forward strand.
AGATGACGAACTGGAACAAAAACACCCACATCACCACAGTCCCCTCCAAACGTCTATGTTAACACCAGACTGTCTCTCCAATTACAAACTTCGACACTTCCTTACTCGGGAGGTCTGTCTGTCTGTCCAAAGCCTGGATAAAGGAGGAGCAGGAGGAGGAGGAAGAGGAGGATGACACTAATCGCCTTCGTTATGACACAGAGTCGCTAAACAGAAACTACCCTCTCCAATTACCCCAGCATGTTTAGTCATTAGCAACCCCATGGTCCACTTTCGCACATTTGGTCGAATCAAGTTTTAGCTGAACTTCTGGCCTTGAATTATTTAATCCCTGAGATAGAGAGAGATACATTTTCTACACACATACGCATGTGCACCAAAACAAGTTAGGACTCATACTGCCACAAGCAGAAAGAAATTGATATACAGAGGTAGATAGATAGATAGATAGATAGATAGATAGATAGATAGATAGATAGATAGATAGATAGATAGATAGATAGATCGATAGATCGATAGATCGATAGATCGATAGATAGATAGATAGATAGATAGATAGATAGATAGATAGACAGACAGATAGATAGATAGATAGATAGATAGATAGATAGATAGATAGATAGATAGATAGATAGATAGATAGATAGATAGATCGATAGATAGATAGATAAGCAGATAGGTAGATTAGGTAGGTCGGTAGGTAGATAGGTAGGTAGATAGGTAGGTCGGTCAGTAGGTAGGTAAGTAGGTATGTAGGTAGGTAGGTAGGAAGGTGGGTCGGTATGTAGGTAGGTAGATAGGTAGGTAGGTAGTTAGTTAGGTAGGTAGGTAGTTAGGTAGATAGGTAGTTAGGTAGGTAGGTAGGTAGGTAGGTAGGCAGATATATAGATAGATATATAGATAGAGATATATAGATAGAGATATATAGATAGATATATAGATAGATATATAGATAGATAGATAGATAGATAGAGACAGACAGACAGACACAGACGCACAGAGAGACAGACAGACAGAGACAGAGAGGTATACCTAGACATCAGGTGTCAGAGCAACAAAGATAAATGGAATGGCCATACAAAAATTACATTCATATTTGACTGTGGCGTATAGGATACGCAAATAGTATGGGTACCAAAGGAGGCTCAGTGCTGTTACTGAAGTCCATAACATCCTCCTTTCTCCTCTTCTTCGTATAACTCCGCCACTGCCTTGTTTGGGGTAGTGCCAGTCCCAAGCCTGGATAAAGGAGGAGAGCGACGTCAACGGCCGTTGATGCCATAAGATGTCGTTGAACTGAGGAACTACTACTCTTCTTCGTACCGAATAAGAGGCCATAACATCTCGACGATCTCTTCAATTGGTCATCGTTCGTCCAATAAATTCCTGCCGCCGAATGGTTCCGCCAAAGAGTCGTCGGTGTCATTGGCCTATGATCACCGCTGTCGTCGTCGTCGTCGTCGTATGCATTTGACGCGCATTAACCAGTAATTGCCTCCCTCCCTCCCTCAGTCCAACTTTCCCTTTTCTAATTCTCTACCAAACATGGTAGGGTAAGCTAAGAAGTTATAAGCCCAGTTGTTAACGTACGGTTCAAGGGTCGTTTTGGCTGAAGCCAGAAACACGGCAATAGTAATCCAACAATTAACAGTGCACCATGGTTAGACCGCGAAATATCCGTTTCATGACACACGCAGGCTGGCGGAGCCAGCGCGCCCAGTAAGGCGAACAAGGCGGCCGTCTAGGGCTGCATAATGTGGGAGTGGCAAAAGCGTCCATAAATTACATAGGCTCACGTTGTTTATCAGTCGAGTATTCCAGCTATCAGGTAATATGTTCTTTATTCGGTAATTAATTCAGTCAACTAAAGGCAAATCGAGCTCAAAGCCTTCAAGGAATGCTTTCAGTGTGCCAGGTAACAATTTCACATGAGGGACCCGGGACTTGAACCCTGCAGGTCAGAGGTCAAAAGGTGTTACATACTGCTGCTCTGCCACCCAGCCAACTCTGTATATTAAGGGTTTATAAACAATATGCCTCACTGTCCTTTCATTCTCAAAATTCTCAAGTTTAGGTTTCTACTAAAGCTTACCTGGCCAGCTAGAACTTGTTTCTGATAAGGGGTTATTAGGTCACCTGGACTTCACACACTACTGCGAGTGAGATCTATATCCGAAGCTCATAATGGACATGAAAATCACACCAACATGCCACATCTCTCTTCATAATCGTGATTTCAAGCCGTCTTAGAGAGACATATTCATCACTGTAAAATTTCAGTGCCATGATGCAATTGGTTTAAGGTTTATCTGCCCCTTACCCTCACAACAGGTTCCATAGCAATAATATATTGGTTCAAGTTAGAGGGACGTAGACTACACAAGTATCAGATTGAATGTGTGCATGCCGCAGTTTGTCGAGTAGCTCAGTCATGCTTGAGGAAGGAGATCGTGTACAGACATCAGATGCGTTTTCTCAGAAATTTTAAATATTATTGTTAAAGAATCGTCTGGGATAAGTCATGACTAGGGTTCAATGATGGAACCCAATATGCTGCGGTAACAACAGTGCATAATAAACATGCTAAGGCCCCTTAAGATTTAAAGATTTGTCTATTAAAGAGATGGTTAAGGTTTATTTTGTCTATCAGAGATGTAATCTTTAAAATACAATAACCACAATAGGGCCTACACAGTCAACAGCAAATCGCCTACTGGGTTCGATCTCGAATATCTCGATCTAATTTCACGCAAATCCTATTAATACATCTCAGTTAGCTTAATGTTTCGACTTCGCGCATGTCCGTTATACAACATATCAATGTCCAGCTTTTCACGCATGACAACTTAATGCAAAATCATATAATTTGTTTTAATTTTAAATCAATTTTAAATCGCGCGCATGTCAATTTCACGCAAATCCTGTTATTACACCTGAATGCCTCTCGCTGAAAATGCACCGTGTTCCATAAATCAGGTTTGCAACAATTTTACTTTCATACATACTTTTCCTAATTAGATGTTTATTAACTAGCTGTCGTTTCAACTGTTTGGTTTGAGAATAACGGACTCCACCTCTCGATCTGAAAGTCACCTTGACACAGACTCCTATAGATAATTAAGACTAATTATCTAGGAGTCTAAGCCTTGAAAGGGTCATCCACAAATGACGTCACGACTTGTGTGACGATGTGTTGAAATAGGGTAAGAGGGTTTGAGACATGTGACATTATCCGATAAAAATGTAATAATTCTTAAATAATCCAGAGAAGGTGTGTTATTTTATAAAAACTGCACAAAAGATTAAAGATAAACTGATTTCATACTATATTTCAAGAATAGGTCTACCGGTACCTGTTTCACTTAATCTGTCAAGTAGGTCTACTGATTCTCAGAATGTGGATAAATTAGAAGCTAATTTAGAAGCTATGAAATTTTGAAGTTCGGTTTTTCTTATTATTCTACACTTATTTTAACGAGGGAGGTTCCTAGCTTTCTGACGTAATGTAGGCTTATTAAGGGGAGGGGATAAAAATCTGCAAAAATTGCGTGAAATCATTTATGAACGGCCGTTCAATGTGTAATGTGTAAAACAAGGAAGTACACGATTACTGCAGAATTACTTTTCTTCGATTATTTTCATTGGACGACCTGACTAATGCTAAAATTATAAAGCGGAAAATTTTACAAATTTTTATATGTGAAATATTAGTTATATTGCTTGCAGTTAAACTTGGGATATTTGATCTTTCTACGAAAATCATATACAGAACTATTTCTGACCTATTATAATTATATGCCCCTTCGCCCTGTGAGGGCATTTCTGGCTTATTATTTTTTCCAAATTAGGCGAGATTTCTCACGCATGGCCACAATTCTGATGCCTAGGGCGTGAAACACCCCGGTGTCCTCCCTGCACGGAGGATTCGATTCCGGGATGGATATCCTGCTAAGGCCACCGTGCCTATGGGGGGACAGATTCAGATGAGGGCAACACCGACCATGTCTTCCTCTGAGTTTAAGAACAAAGAGCAGGTGTGCAAGAGCAGAGATCAAGAAGGGGGTCAGCGTTATCAAATAGCTGAGATGTGGTGGATGGCGCGGGAAGATGTGAGCGGAAGTTGTGGTATTTAGGCAGGACGAGGGCTATGGGCTTGTCTGTCTGTGCATATGTATGTTTGTATCTGGAGTTTAAGTTAGTTGTAGCTCGCTCTTCGAGGTGGCGCTGTTGACTGGTTAAGACAAACGCTGCACATATTCAAGCGATAATGTTTGTTCTTTTAAAGAGGTAATAATAATAATAATAACAATAATAATAATAAGACAATTTATATAGCGCCGTAGCTCAGCCGAGGTCGAAGAAAAGGGCGCTGTACATGGGTTCAAAAATCAACTAGGTAGATTGGAATACAAAGAGGAAAGGAAACGGCGCTTGTTTTTGATGCTGACAGCGGACTAAGCCACGTATATCTCGTGCGAACGATTACCGATGGGTTTAGAACAGTGATCTAAGTCTAGGAGATTACAGACCGACAAAGGGCAACTTCGCTTATACCCGTAACCATAAACTCACATGGACTGGCGAAGACCGGGTCCATGCTCAGAACCAGTTCAAACTGGTTGGTTAGCCGAATAGGGCCGTTAGTCATCCAAGGGCCTGCAACGACATCATCGCCCGGATCAGTGGGTCAAGGGCAATAGGCTACAGTATTCGAGGCCACGGTACAATCATCACGTGCCTGTGTACACATCCTGTGGCCTAAGAGAAGGAAGAGGAGGAAGAGAAGGAGGTGGGGAGATATAGTATGACTCAGTAGCCGATTGGTCTGAGGGCTCGTCCAGCAACGTGTAGCGCGCAGTTCGAGCCGCCTGTAATACAGATACTGTGTAGGGACTTGAGCAAGTCCTTCTCGCACAATTGCTCAGCGCCATCGACTGATGCTTTGCTGTTAAATAAACTCCCCCAGAACTGCGACAGTTTTCTAACCCATCATACAAACTCATCGACGCTCCACCGCTTGCAATTTCTGCATCGGCCTTTCACTCAGAGCTGAAAACATTCCTATTTCACAGATCCTACCCTGACACCCCTTCCTCCTCTTATCTCTCCCTGCTCTCCAACCCAAGCACCATCCCCCATAGCTGCCACGCTGTCTCTCCGTCTGACTTCTGGATCTTGACCTAGAATCGAACCCTTTTGCCTATCGATTTTAGTTTGACTGAGCGCCTGCGAATAAGCTGGTCCCCGCGACGTGGCTTTCGTTGGGCGCTGTAGAAATCTCGGAATTGCGATTACGATTACGCCTACTGTACTTTTGTTCAAAAAGTAACAAATCACAGCAACAACTGCGATTTAAACCTAAACTTAAACTGCGATTTAAACCTAAACTTAAACTGCGATTTAAACCTAAACTTAAACTGCGATTTAAACCTAAACTTAAACTGCGATTTAAACCTAAACTTAAACTGCGATTTAAACCTAAACTTAAACTGCGATTTAAACTAGAGAGCCAGTAGAAAGGCAGCCAGTGTCTTCGGCACCAAACTATCCAGCACAGACAACGGCGCTCAGCAAATACAGAAATAGTAACAAAATAATAACAGGAGGACTGGAAGAGGAGAAAGGAGCAGTTGGAGGAATAGGTAGAGGAATAAGAGAATAAGGACAGAAACTACAGACTGACGAAAGAGAAGCAAGGAGGATGAAAAAATGAGGAAGAAAGAAAGAAACAGAGAGAGTGAGGATGATGTCGAGTGGCGTTCTACGCTATGAATCATCAGCAACTAAATGTTAATACTATACTAACACTGAAGATTAAAGAATGTAAACCTATATTCTCAGAGCTACACAAAAGCTGCGCCAAAGAGATCAGTAAGTAAGGAAGTAAGTAGCTTTCGGTTGCATCTGACAAGCGAACATGCAAAACATGGTATCATAGGTTTAATACTGCATTGGATTACATTGGATTAATACATTAATACTACTTTGGATACAATTTAGCCATAGGCTTGGAGGGGCCATTCGCCTTCCGGGCCCCTGTTGGTTATATGCCGGAGCCCTTCAGACCAGACCCTTGTATGGTGGACTGCCAGAATGTGGCGCTTCTCTTGAAGTGCTCTTCTCCCCCACGCAAACAGTCCTGGAACCGCCACTAATGGAAAGGTTAAATAGATTAGAACGTGAGCAGACATAATTGACCGCCTCTGATGTCAGCAGTTAACTCCCTCTAACGGACTCAGCCGTCAATGAGAACACATCAGTCAAAGCAACACTTAACACACCCGACTATGGATAACGAGAACGAGAGCGGCATATACCGAGGCCGTGAGCATGATGTCCCTAATATTTAAATACCAATGGCTGCACTAGTGAGCATTCACCTCTGCGTTCTGAATCGTAATCGTAAGCTCGAGATGTCTACAGCTCCCAACGGAAGCTAAGTCGCGGGACCCAGCCTATTCACAGGCGCTCAGTCAAAACAAAATCGATAGGCAGGAAGGTTTCGGTTCTAGGTCAAGATCCAAGAGTCAGGTAGACAGACTGCCAGACTGCTACGGTGGATGGTGTTTGGAATTGGGGTCGAAAGAGAGATAAAGGGAAGAGGAAGAAACAGGATAGGATTTGTGGAAGAGAATTATTTCCAGTTTTGAGTGAAAGACCTGCGCAGATATTGCAGGGGTGATGTATTGGTGAGTTCGTATGATGGGTCAAATAATTCTGGCGGGAAATTGTTTCAAGGGGTGGGCACTCTGACTATAAGCGATTTCCAAATTTTAAGGATGAGGTGACCGGGGAACCCAGAAGTGTTAGGGCAGAATAGGAGCTGGTTGGACTGAATGGTTGTATTGTAAATAACTGACGACGATAGGAGGTTTGGGACGATTGAAGTATGTTGTTGGTAAGATTTGTTGCTAAGCCGAAACATAAGGGCAGGTTGTCCTGTTGCGGTGTTGCTGTTGTCATGTAGGCGCTTCAGCCCAAATATCTTTAGCCCCATGCAGGCTGGCATCAAGCTGGTGGAGCCTTGTAAAGTAACGATCTTATTATGTGCATTTTATGTATCTGATTATTTGTATAGCTGGTGTAGCGCATTTTAAGAACCTCACAGGAATGTGTTCGATTGTCATAACAATGTAAAGATCCTACGGATGGTGGTTTCATGGGTGCGTTCTAAATCGAATCGGGTTTCTCCGAGTGCCTCTCATGCCATCCAAATTGGGTTCTGTTAGTTATGCGTGGCGCTCGGTGCAGTCGGTTGATGCTCGAGGCCGAAGCAGTCAACGCTTGATTTATTGCTGAAGCGCTTAATGATCCTGTTTTGCTGGCACACTCAACTATTTTTGACGTTAATAATAAAAGTTTTTTCTAGGGAGTTTGAAGTGTCGAGTCATCTATTCTGAGAATTTCACGATAGCCTAAAGGAACCAGGCTGCTTCTTCTGGAAACAACCTCTGCTCGTTTTCCCTCTGTCCGCCTCGTCTTCTTTAAGCTGCTCTGAATGCTCGATCCATCCATGCTTAAAGCTCCGTTGGAAAGCATTCCATGCAACAAACTGCAGGCTCTACCGGTGTTCGTGCATTAGACAAAAGACGTGATTAATCGTAATCGTAATCCCGAGATTTCTACAGCGCCCAACGAAAGCCGCGCCGCGGGGACCAGCTTATTAACAGGTGCTCAGTCAAAACAAAATCGATAGGCAAAATGGTCCGGTTTCAGGTCAAAATCTAAAAGTCAGACGGAGAAACAGCGTGGCAGCTACGGGAGGTGGTGCTTGGGGTTAGAGAGGAGAGAGAGATAAGAGGAAGACGGGGTGTCAGAGTACAATCTGTGTAAGAGGAATGTTTTGAGTGAAAGTCCGAAACTCTGTCGGATTATACGTAACATGGGAGTTAACTCGTGTTTAAGTTTAACTCCAGGTTAGATTGAACTAAAAGACAGAGTGAACGGTTTGAATGCAGAAATAGCTCGTTTCTGCGACAGGCCTTCCATCCCCCTTAAGATCCTTTCGTCCATTTATTCGCCCATATATCCATCCATCCATCCACCCGCCTTCCATCCCTCCTAAGATCCTTTCGTCCGTTCATTCGTTAATATAGGCATCCATCCACCCGCCTTCCATCCCTCCTAAGATCCTTTCGTCCATTTATTCGCTCATATATCGACCCATCCATCCATCCATACATCCATACATCCACCCAGCTGAAGTATGTCAGCAGCTGATCTTGCTGTCCTTCTCTCATTTATAGGACTCGACGCATCCTCTCACGGGTAAATATAGGCAGCATGTGTTTCCTGACCAGACAGTAGGGGCGCTAAGTCAGCCAGTGATGACGACAACGATAATGATGATCATTTTCAGCCTGGCAAGGGTCATAAAACGCAGCCCGCCAACGAGCCCCACCCTGCAGGCGCCTCCACCAGTATCCGCCCATGCACCAGACCTGGCCTGGCTTGTTTTATGGGGCCAAAGGCCTCCCTCCTCCCGGTCCTTTCTCTATCGTCCGAGGTCGTCCACTGTGGCCCCAGCACAAGGGAAACCGTTCCACTGGCGGCAGACTCCGTATCGTTATTATCATCATATCAGCATTTGCCAGCAGGGCAGACAACAAGACAACTAATAAACGTATTCAGGTGTCTGTCTGTCTGTCTGTATGTCTGTCTATTCGACCCTCCCACCTTTCTTTGATCCTTCCAGTACCAAGCCATACTAGGGCCAACTCAGCTGCATCAGCGTTCAAGGTCTATTCGTACGCTACGGAGGCTGGGCCTATTTATGTATTTCTGTACGTACGTATATGTAGGCCTATACCTATTTATGTATTTATGTATGTACATAGGTACTATGTAGGCCTATATACGTACGTTTGTACGTATGATGCATGTATGTATGTACATAAGTACGTGTGTATTCATATGTATCATACACATAACCCATGTGCTTAAATTTTTGCATTGGCTTCCTGTTCAGCAAAGGATCTGTTTCAAATTAGGACTTACAGTTTATAAAACATTGAACTACGGCCAACCGCATTACTTAAAATCAGTCCTTATTCCCCAGACTTACCACTATTCTGCAAGGTCATCTGATTCTCTTTCTCTGGTCATACCTTGGGCTAGAACTGTTCAGGGTAAACGAGCATTTTCGGTTGCTGGACCAAAATTCTGGAACTCCCTCCCGTGTCTGTTCATTCTGCTCAGTCGCTTCTGTCATTTCGTTCTCAACTTAAAACTTACCTGTTTAAAATTGCTTATCCACCGTAGGCTGCCTCTCTGTCTTGTGGACTGACCTTCTGGATATTGACCTGATTGTGGCTTGGTTTGGCCTGCCATCGGTTGATGCCTTGTGCATTAGACACCGGCGCATTAGAAGTTGCTAATTATTATTATTATTTATTTATTTATTTATTTTTGTCCCGAGGTATTTATGATCCCTCAGGAAGCTGAAAAATTATCCGGAAGAAAAAATTGCATTCTGGGATGGCTAATCTTCGTTGATGTCTGGCTCCTCAAAAGTGCCCTGGAAGGCAATCAAATTAAAACGTTGAATTGTGCAGGCAACGCGTTGGAAAAGGAAAGCGTCTCCCTTGGGTCTCCGGAAACGCTGGTCAAGTGACCACCCAGATTAGTTAAGAACTCCAGACCCTGTCAATTTATCGGGCCAAGGGACTCGAAGGCCAAAGGAATGAACTGATAGGAAGCCGATAAATCGGTATATTAGGTGATCTTGCTCTGAGCTGCCAAATTTGCGCTGTACCTGCATTCGTGACTGTGTGAGGCAAGTAAGAATCGGCCAAAGTGTCGGCAACAGTAACATCCCAGACCATAGACCTGCCCTCATGCCAGGGAATGAGAGTAGCGCCATCTGGGCGTTTACCGTCGGATCTTGAAAGTCCAACTGGTTCTTTAGAGGAAGGGAAACCCGCTTCCACTAAAGCTCGCCAGATTAGATTATTCAGAGCTGCATGTCTGCCAGTCCTACCGGATCCAAGACGACAAGCCTTACCATGAGAACCATCAGTCAAGGCCAATGAACCACAAGGGCACCTATGAGTGGTGCAGATCTCAGCATCGAGGCGCAAACCCACGGACACTTGTACTGCCTCATCTCCAAGTCTTAGACCACAGGCACTTATTGGGAGGGCAAACAACCAGTCACCAGAATGAGGTGAAGCCACCGCCATGACCCGCGCCCTGTGATAGTCCGATAGAAGGACGATCCCATGCTGATTGTTTATATGCAACTGGGTCATCTGGAAAGGGCGCATTTGATACCAAACTCCACTGGGACCTGGTCATAAGAAAAACATCATCTCCCACTGCCTCAGTACCGGATCCGGCCAGTATGCCTGGAGAGGCGTGGTACCTGCGGCTGAGGCCAAAAAGGCTGGAAGTGCCAGCGAGGTTGCACGTCTAATACCCAATCCACCATCCTTAACCGGGAGCGAGGCCTGAAACCAGTGCATGTCCGACAAAGCCAAGTTAAGGTGCTCGAGAGGCCCTCTCGCAGTACAAGATCAAAAACACTCAAGCACGGGTGGTTCATACAAGGGGCGCATCTGAGGGTGTGAAGCAAAGTAGGTGAGTTAAGAGAGCAGCGAAGAAGGATGAAGGCGTCATGCCTACCAATAGATGCTAGGCGCGAGACACCGACCCTGAGTTCTGAAACTCTGGCCTCTAGAACAGACATGAGAGCTCCCCCAAGAGACAAAGGTGCTTCCAGAAGGCAGGCATCATCTGGTAATGTTGCTGAAAAGCGGTTTAGTTGATCCGGAAGAATGGGGTGTTGAGCTTGTGAAATGATCTTGCATTTTGTGATGTTCAAGTCAGACCCATTGCACCAGCTTCTGACATGATAACCATGCCGCCCAAAGTTAGTCATCAAGATAACCCAGCACCAGGGAAGAGGACAGACGTGAAAGTAGCGGTTGCAGAGGCAGACAAAAGAGGAGTGGACCCAAAGGGTCCCCCTGCTGAGGGCCAGTTTGTGATAAGATGGAAAAGTCGCCAAATTTTAAAACTGAAGGCGTTCCATAAGCAAGATGGCAGTATGGATATAGTTGAGGGACCAGATTTGCCACCGCTTCCAGTATAGGTCCACGATTAAGACTGTTAAATGCGTTGCTAAAGTCAAGCTTCACTAACACCGAGTCTTGTGGCAAGCAAGCAAGAAATCGACGAGTGGCATGAACCGCCGCTTCGCAGCTGCCATGAGTGCCAACCCCGAGTTGCAGAGGAGAGAAGTAACCGGAAAGGTTGTTCAAAGCAAAAGAATTAGCGCATTTAGAGGCCAGGCAGCACCAAAAATATCCTATGGCAATGGGGCGAAGCCCACCTGACTTCTTCGTTAAGGCCATTATACAAGTACTGCCAAAAAGAATGGGAGTGATTGTGTTTGGACAGAGGCCTTCCAACAGAAGATTAATAAGAGAGGTAATAGAGGAAAGAACCTCAGGACCACTTTCTTTACATGTGATCAAGTCCAAGATATGTTTTTGTCACAACCCATCAGGGCCACCCGAGGAACCAGCTGGATAGGAACGGGCCGCATGCAGCATATCCTGTTCTGTAACCTGAAAAGCTGCGAGCTTTTATTATTATTATTATTATTATTATTATTATTATGATTTTGGGGTGAGAGATCATTTGTGCCTCAAATAAATAAGCCTAATAAGCCTATATTAATATTGCCTCGTTAACATCACTGCGAAACAAGGTCACGTTTGAAATCTGAAATTTTGTGCAAATATGCCAAACTTTCGGCATAGAGTCGGTGACTAACAGAGTGATCAGAAATCTTTAACAGTTGATACTTGCTTGTGCCCTTGAGCCATCATTACTCATCCACAATGGTGAATTTGCCCTCTTGCCACCTACTGGATCCGCCAGTGCTTTGTCGGATTTGCTGCAATCGTGTTTTCGCTTCAGCCGAAAGACGCTTCAACCCCGGAACCAGGATTCTGAGGAACTTCCACAGAGCAGTGTAGTGTTACATAGCCTTACATTACTTACTGAGCAACGGCCGGAGAAAGATGCTACCAGAAATGACCCTACAGTAGCAGCAAATGGGGAGAGAATAGTAGTTGACCTATGTGTGATTAACACAGAAAAAGGTTAGGAAATGTCCATTAACAGTGTGTTTTTAAGCACAGGTGATGGTGTTTTCAAGTAGGCCGCGAAATCTGTCAAAGGCACGGGTCAAAGCGAGGAGCAAAATCTCTATCTTCGGAATTTCTGGAAGTTCAGTATGTTTCCGGCAGCTTAGGCTATTCAAATAAAGCGCAGAAGAGAAAGTCATGTACGACGCAAAAGAAAAAGGCCATAGGACATCATAGGACATTTTGCCATTCTTGACCTGCCTACTGATTTTATTTTGACTGAGTGCCTGTAAATAAGCTGGTTCCCGCGACTTAGCTTTCTTTGGGCGCTCTAGAAATCTTGAAATTACGATGACAACGTGGATCTTGACAAGACTAGGCCAGTCTATCAAGCAAGTCGATGGTGGCCATAAGATGTTCACTGCTTGCGTTTTCCTATCTTATACCGTATCACACGACAGCGTGATGTGGCTTGAACGGTCGACATCTAATTAGTTCACTAGGTGGCACTAGTAGAACTGAAAATTAGAAACTTACTGTGTAGGGCTCGTGTTCTTTCTATTTTGCGGTAAATCGAGGTCTACGTCTGTTCGAAATGACAGGCTACACAAAACTATGCGCTGTTATTGTATTTGAATATACCAGTAGGGCTAATGGTAACAAAACGCAATCACTGTGGCCTGCGTCTGAAACCTAAGGACACTGATATTCATGGTACCTAATCAGATGCAAGTGGTTGACTGTAAGATATTATTATTTGTGCTTCTGTACCAACAACGAATATTCATCCGCGGTCAGCTCAGCCTAATTTCAAAATTGTCATTACCTGTTCCGTTGGGGCTGCTGCAGCTGCTGCTGCTGATGATGCAGGCTCATTGCGAGGTTCTGTAGTTTGCCTTAACAACGTTTTTGCCAAGGATGTTTTCATCTCCACGAATCTCTCGTGCCCGCTCTTCGAATTATCACCTCCCATTGCGATGTCGTTGTTCTTGTTGCTTTCGTTGTTGTTGCTGTTGTCTTTATCGTTGTTGTAGCTGTGATGTAGTTCGTTATAATTGTCGTCACCTGTTGGAACCGCGCAGAGCCAACTGTGAGATATCTAGGGCAACGAGTCGATCAATTGGATGATTATTGATATTCTCCAGACTTATAAATATTCTGATCGAGGCTGAAATGTTCAAAAAACACTATCCTAAATAACATTTAGAGCAAACTGGTTTAAACTAGTAGCTTATTATTATGTGCATGTCCTACTGGTAATGTGTAAGATATGACGGAAGTTTAGTCAATATGACAGGGGCCTACTTAAATAGCTCTAAACCAAATTGAAGTTCTCTGGTATGGTCCTTCCAGATCTCTTCAGCCCAGAATTCCCATTTTCCTATAAGATATAGGCTAGGGGCCTACAGATTCTATCAGTGCCTCAGGTTCGTGACTGAGGTGTGACTCTTGATGACAGGTTAACATTAGAATCATCTCAGGTTGTCAACATTACATAATCCTCAGGCAACTTCGATCTGTTCGTTGGTCTCTTACTCATGATGCTGCTCATGCTCTTGTCTTATTACTCCTGGACTATTCCAATTCAATCCTCTGTTCTGTTCGTCGTTGCCTTTATGACGACTAGCGCAGTCCGTACACGGGGACCTTAGATGGCGTGGCCCCCATGTAAGCAAGCGGGCAGCGGTGGTGAATGATCTCACCCAATAAATTCATTGGAAAATGAGCAGAGTCGAGGCCATACGGTCACTATATAGAAAAACGTGTACATTTGCATTTACTTTTATAACCTCTTATAGTCGGTGCTGCGTGCAGTTGCTCGCCTCGTCCTTGGGTTTTCTCCAAGATCTTCAGGAGGCCCTATGTATACAGACTTAATGTCTTCAAAATTACATCGGTTATCTTTTCCAGCTGAGGTCCAATATAAGATTATTGTCCTTGCATACAATTAAGGCGCTTCGTGGCCTCACACTTCAGCCCACGAGAGCAACCCTAAGATCAGCTTCCTCTGGACAACTGTTTGCCCCAAAAAGACAAGTGGTTTCTGTGCCGCCTCTGTGCACATTGGTCCTCAGCCCATTCAAACGGGCAGCGGTGAAGGATCTGGCCCAATAAATTCATTGAAAAATGAGCAGGGTCTTGGCCATACGGCCGCTATATAAAACATATACAAATACATATGTACTGTATATACACATGTATATACATATATAGGGAACTCACTATCACAAGCACCAGCTCTGCGGGACCTTCTTTTTCTCGTACCAAAATTTGCAAACTATTGAAGACATATTTTCCAGCTACCCGCGCTTTAGAGATGAATTCATAAATTAGTGCTATATAAATATCAGATTAATAATAATAATAATAATAATAATAATAATAATAATAATAAATACCGATAGTAGCAGTAGTAGCAGCAGCAGCACACGGCGGCGGCGGCGGTGGTGGTAGTAAACCTAACTGTTATAGTAATAATAATGAAAATATAATTTCTATTTACCTGACAAATCTAATTCACTCAAACGAATGGTTGCCGATACAACAGAGACAACATTTCAAGGAAAGCTATATTACAACACTCTCATTGCATCTATGTTTTCGTACCAGGAGGACTAATGCACGCCGTTTGGAGTCTTTAGGTGATCTTCGATTCTTTAGCCGACCAGACTTGAGTTTATTTCTCGTCGTTTAAGAAATTGCGCAGTCATACAATACTATGCTGCATTCTTTGCCCGCTGCTGTTTTTGCCAAGTAGTCCGTTGGGGGGGGGGGGGACTCATCCTATGACACGACTGCTGAGCAAATAAAGTTGTTCAATAGATAGTTTTAACATACAATCCTAAAATTGACTGATTCAGGCAATCCTAATGAGTCGAAGAGACATGTAGAAACATCTAAGCTTGCAGCCCGACTTACAGGCAGGCGGCAACAGAAACAACGAAGACAACGAACACTGCAAAAAATTAGTGAGGCTGCTTGCGACCTCTGTGGATGATTGTTCAGCTGTTGGCTGCCATCTGCGCTGAGTCAGCATCGGCCGCTCACTCCATCGGCGAGCGCAGCGTCGATTCAATACATCGAACACCTGCACGGTGTCTAGAATGACGAATGTCTTTTTATGACACAAGCTGTAGTCAGTCGGTTGTGTCATCAGGTCTGGAAAGGTCCAAGTTTATACGTAATTGTAGTATTTACTGGACTGGTTAATTCTGTTCATGACTCTCAGATCCAGCACGATTCGCCTATATCATTGTTCATGCATGCGCACGTAGGCTACAGTGATAGCGTTAGAAAAAGTTAAGGGGCTTGATCCATACGAAAAAAATTAACCACAGGCTTTGGATCAAATGGTATTCGCAATCGCCAAAGGGTTCCAGCTGATTCGTTTACCACATGGCTCTTATCGCATAACTCTGAATATGGCTTATTGCAATCCAGTTCGTCCTGTGCAATGCAAAACCCTCATATTATACATAAAAGGTAACATAGCAAGAAATATTCTTCAATAGTGCGAGAAAAACGCCCACACTTCGCAACAACAATTCATGCAGAACAGTAAAATGAAGCTGATGTCGATACAAATGATGCAATATTACAAACAGTTCCAATATCTAACTCTTCAGTGAGTCTGAGAGAAAAAGACAGCATTTATATTGGAGTGGTCATGGGAATTATCAGCCTATATTCAACATAATTCGGCCTATGGCTAACGCGACATTGTAGGGAGAGGAGCTTCAGGTGATTAGGATAGGGCTCCGATTATCAAACGTTTAAAATATAGACTGAGAATGAAAAAGTAAAGAGCTAAAAGCTAATTAAATTGATTAATTGATAGCAGGTTGGGACAACAGACTAATTTGGCAAAATGCATAGGCCTTATTTATGTGGCATGTATACCACCTATTGTTTAGAAGTGGCTATCGATATACTCATAATAGAGTAATACATACTTACTTAGTCCTTCCTGAGCAGGTCTTGCACATCTACAACGCAGCTTCTCCATTCATCCCGGTTAAATTAGAGCAGTATTCTGAAAAATTGTCTTTGATATATTAAACCTCTTTGAGCTAGGCCTATGTCAGATTTTGCAATCTTGTACGCTTTTCTTTATTAGTCGAAAATATGTTATGATTCAAAAAGATTTAATCACAAGAAATTATGTTGTTTGCCTTTTTCAAAGAGATTTTGCAATATTGGTTGTATTTGGGTTGCATGCATTTACCTCTGCTATAGTAAAAACTAACTCAAATAAAGTGTTGAAAATTAGGAAACATTTAGGTTTTGATCTGTAGCCTATCTAACTGTGCTTTGCCGGCCGAAGGAATCTAGGCAAACCAGATACAAGCATATAATAATATAGCATATGTGAAAATGAGTTTAGAAAAATGTAAAGATAAAACAACTTTGATACTTTTGAAAATAGCATACATAAGTGCAAAAAACTGGCGGGGCTATGCTGGGCACCGACTAGGGTTCGGCTCCAGGTTTTGATGCGGAGACTTGTGCGTCTCCACTATCTTCCTGGGACTCCCCAACGTTCGATGAACTCTGTGGCATAGCCGATGGGCATCTCTTTAAAGCAATCTTGACACAACCCAAACCATGTCTTACATCAGCTACTCCCGCCAGTTAAAACTGTCAGTTATTCCCTACGGCCCCACACCCATAACCGTATTATTGCTCCCGCTGATAATTGCAGGCGTAAATCTTTTATTATTAGGATGTTGTATGCATATGAAGTTTTTCTTGTGTTCTTAAATACTTGTAAACCGATGTGCGATTAGCTAATGGTTAATAAAGAATATAATTACTTACTTACTTGCTTAAAGTAGTAATCGTTTGCCCATCTTCCGGGCGCCACTAACAATTGTCCCATCTATGATAGAATTTATCAGCTCTACGTCGTTGTCTGTACGTATGTGCGGTGTGTCAGTCTTTCTTCCAATCAGGGCAACATGGTGGGCGGTGTAAGTGGATCTTTTGCTTGTCAATCTTTATAATCCTCACCCATCCGCCATTTATTTCGTAAAGTAAATTGATACTAACTACGTACAAGGTACTGATTATCACCTCTAACTTTTCTTTCCAGACTCTGTACACGTTCAAGGACAATTTTCGGGCTTACAAAGCCCAGATTGCCGCACAGTACAGCGGCTTCGAACTCCAGGTCGTGTCCGAACCGCCGGCTTTTGTGCTTGGCGAGACGAACAAGTCTGAAGAGTTTTTGAAGAAGTTTCCCCTTGGAAAGGTAAGACACGGCCAGAAAGTTGAACAGGCTTTTTTGTAGGGCGATGCTTTAACGTGGACAGACGCATGTAGACCGACGTACATGCCTGGCATATCGGTTAAAGCGTACGCCTAGTAGCCTCTGTGCGTGAGGATCCCCAGTTCGCAGCCAGATCGTGGCTTATTTAAGAGATTTGAATCTCGGGCTAACACGTTTCGAACACGGGGACCTTAAATAGCGTGGCGCCCATTCAAACGGGCAGCGAAGGTGAAGGATTTCACCCGATGAATTCATTGAAAAATGAGGAGGGTCGAGACCTTGCAGTCTCTATAGTTCAACATTTACATGTTGAGCATGCATTGCTTTTTGCATTGTGATCAGATTTCATGTTACCAATGTGAGTTAAAATTCAGTGGCAAAAGTGTAGAATCGGCCGCTTGTAATCGCCCTACTTAAAACATTATGGCTACCACAGATTGTCCCCTAAGTAAATAAGTAAGTCTAATAAACAAAACAAAACGGTTTTAAAATGATATTCTTGGTGTTAATATGTGCCATATGAATTCCTGTGCAGATGCATTGGAAACAAATCAGGACTTTTGCCAGGTTGTTGCAATTTCCATTTGGCACACATCCACATGTTCTCGGCTTTTTCTGTTTGTACTTGAGCATCGTTTGGATCATTTTGCCGACTGTCTCTCAACGACACCGAAGACCCACTGACCATCATGCCACTGACCTCTGTGGTACTTCCGATGAAAGAATTTACTTTCATCCATTTCCACTACTATCGGTTGTCAGTCTTCGTCCCATGTTATTTATGGATGACTCACTTATTAATTGTCAGCACTCTAATTTCACTCTACTGGTGGTGGCCGTATTGTTTCTGAGCAGGACGATCGCAAGCAGCCGATTCCACACCTTTACTGATTCAGCAAAACAAAACAGTGCATATTGTTGTTAATTTTCTAGGATGTGCAAGTACTGTTGAATTATGTCAACATGCAAGGATTAGATAAGGATATTTACGCAAAACTAAAGTTGAAATATACATTTTAAAATAGGTTATGGGGTTTTGTTTATTTTAACTCGATAATTCAGCTGTGAGTTGCTGGTTTTGTTTTCATGGTTCTCATGTGATGCTTGATAACAGACTGAGCGATTGTCTGAAACATGGAGTTTCAAGTAAGCCTGTGAGAGATACTGTTGTTCTCGTGTAATGTGATTGTGTTGCGTTGTATAGGTTCCGGCCTTTGAGGGTCGAGATGGAACACTGTTGTTCAAGAGCAGCGCCATTGCCTACTATGTAGCATCGGAGGCTCTTCGTGGTGCCTCACCGGTGGATGCTGCTAGCGTCCAGCAGTGGATTGAGTTCGCCGAGTCTGACATCCTCCCAGCTGCCTGCACATGGACCTTCCCATGCCTTGGCCTCATGCAGTTTAACAAACAGGTGAGCTCCTTTTAAGAACACCTCCATGGGATATTTCAACTGAAGCGAAGACAACGAAAAACAGAAGAGTTTGATAGAACATAAGCATGTAAAACAGTACAACTGTTAAACTTTTATTAAAAATAACCAAATTCTGTAATTTGAAGTCAGGTATATTTAAACATTTGTATAATGTCTTTCAAAAAGCTTTAAAAACGTTGAATTGAAACTTGGAGCATTGGAGTGCAACCAGATTGGAATCTTGGCTGTCGAGTTCTGAATGTTGGATAATAGACTGCCTTAAAATTTTGAAAAATGTCCGTTTATTCCATTTTATTACTTTTGAAGTGTTGCCTGTTGCAGTGTGATCAGTGTGATCATATTTTATTAGTAAAATTGAACTAGTTGAACATTCCCATTGCACCATTTTAACAATTTAGATAAGCATGCTAAGTTGTGGATGTGTAAAAATTTGTCTATTTGCTACAAAGTGAAAATATAAAAGAAGTCATTGCCTCTTAATAAGGCATGCCCGTACTTACCCGTGACTGGTATGTAAGAGAAAGAGGAAAATCATTCTGTCATTGAGATCAGTGGCTGTGGTATTAGACCTTCAGCCTTTAACTGCATCTTAGTGGCACACTTTTTGAATTTCTTTGAGTTTGCAGAGTATCATTTTGACTGAAAATTTGCTGTTTAAACATGTTAAATTATAGCATGTGTTTGCTGTTGCAGAACACAGAGAAAGCGAAGGAAGACATTAAGCTAAGCCTTGGTGTGTTGAACCAACACCTGCTGACACGTACCTACCTAGTTGGAGAACGAATTACTCTGGCTGACATCACGGTCGCATGCAATCTGCTCCAACTGTACCAACTGGTGAGCTTTTAGAGCAGAACGTTTTGACTGCATTTTATGCAGTGCTCCTTCAAAGGTGTGCTTGTAATGACGGTCGCATAATATGCAGAGACAGATTATTATGACATTGTACATTATTTTGGGTGTGGCTTGACCATGCCTGTTAAATGCTGTGCAGCTGTCTGATAAATTTTATTATTTTATAGGTGAGTTTTCTCATTTTGTCAATAACAGAATAGAGTTATGTGAATGGAACTGCACATGTGCTGCATTTAGTTTTACTAATTTATTTTTCTTGTGTATCATCTAGGTCTTGGACCCTGAATTTAGGAAGCCATATGTTAACGTAAATCGCTGGTTTACCACCCTCATCAACCAGCCACAGTTCAAGGCTGTCCTTGGAAATGTTGTCCTTTGTGAGAAGATGGCCCAGTTCGATGGTAAGTCTTTCTTTTCTTCAGATGTTTTCAACCATCATAATCAGTATATTTGTTTTTTTCAGTTCATCTCGTGTCAGGTACTCAAATTATCTGTTGCTCTCCGGTATACCACTGAATTACATTTGCTGTTTAGAAGTTCTGTGTATACGATTCTTAAGACCTTAACATATTGAATTGGGCGTCATTCAAAGTATTAAATAGAATTAGAATAAAGTATTAAATAGAATTATTTGAGTGTTTACCTGGTGATTATGGTGTTGAGTCTGCTGTGAAGAATAATTCTGTTCATCCAAGCATTTTGAGACATGTAATCATATGCTTAGCCTTTGTGTTCTTGTAGCGAAGAAATTTGAGGAGATTCAGGGATCAGCAAAGTCTGGCGGAAAGAAGGAAAAGCAGGAAAAGGCACCAAAGAAAGAGAAGGCGCACCAAGAAAAACAACCCGCTACTGAGAAGCCAAAGGTGAGCTAAGCAAAGCTAAAGCAAGTAGAGAATGAGCTGTTGAATTCTTAGCAAGAACTGATATTGTGTAAATTATTCATTCAACTATTCAGTGTTTGGAATGAAGAAGAGGATTGAAGATTAATTGTGTGGCTTACAAAACCAAAGAAAAATAACCAAAGAATAGGAGATGAGCACAAAGACTAATTCATAACCCTCTAATGGTCATGCTGTTATAAAACATTTAGCCACTGCTGGTCACACTGTAATGAAGCATAAATTGCCTCTGCTGGTCACTCGGTAGTCGGCCATAATGATATTGAGGTAGGTAGTTCTCAGTTATTGCTCCAGATATCTTCTATCAGTCAGGTATCTTCTGTGTGATGTTATGCCTTAAAATAACGAGTCTTAGGATGCCTTGGACATGGTAGTTGCATTTCGATCGGTAGATGTTATATTCTGTCACCTAGTGTAAGCTAGCCACAGTCAAAATATTTAATTGGCTGGGATTTAAATTGCAAGAAAGGCGAGTTGTCTGTTGACAGGTATTGGTATTGTATTTCCTTAATATTTAGAGATTGAAAGTACAAAATTTACATTTTATTACCTTTTTAAACCAAAAATTGCCTGTTTTCAGGGATTTGGAATTATTGTTCTACTGGTTGTAGGAATTTTTAGGTTTTTGGTGACCATGATAGGTTAATGAACTTGTGCTAGCTTGAGTTCAGTTCTGTTTAAAGCTTACATCTCTCTGTTAATCAAGAATTTGATTACTGTTCTAGGAGGCACCAAAGCCAGAGCCTGCTGCTGAACCCGAAGAGGAAGAAGATGAATTTGCCGAGAAACCATCAAAGGATCCATTTGCTCATCTTCCTAAGGGGTACATCCAGTTTATCTTACAGAAAATTTAGTCAGGAGTTATTGATGTTTAATTTACAACTGCAAATAATTGTTTATGTTACTGTATATTTCTGTAAAAATCGACTCACTGAATAAAGAACATGCTTGAATAGGAAGTAGCTGTTTGCCTGCAGAGTTTTTCAGTATAAAACAAATGTAGTATTGTGCTGTTTTGTCTAAAATGAAATGGAAGTCCTCCTTCAAAGGCATGGCTGTTCTTTCTGACAGTCATGTAAGAAGTGGAGGTAAATCAATTTTGAGACCAAGTTTTTTCTGCTTAATATGGTGTTTTTATCTTAGCTATACACATCAGAACCTGGTCTCACATTTCATCCCTTAGTCATCAATGCTGATTTGTTAAGTTTGAAATGTGCCTTTTCCGTTAAAGTGATTGGTAACATCGGTTTTGTTGATTCAGTCTCTGCTTGATTCTGTGGACAGAACACTGAACATGGATGACTTCAAGAAAGTCTACTCAAACAACGACACCAAAACTGTTGCTCTTCCATACTTCTGGAAGAACTTTGACAAGGAAAACTATTCAATTTGGTTTGCTGAATACAAGTACCCTGAAGAACTGAAACTTGTCTTCATGAGCTGCAATCTTGTTACTGGCAAGTTGAATTTGATGCTAAACTCATTAGTGATGCTGTGTCATGCAGAACGATAATAGCATAACCCTTCATAATTTTGATATAATTGTCAATCACTGTTAAAAGCACTAATGTTCTCGTTCAAAGGCTTGGTTCTTTTGACAGTCATGTAGGAAGTAGAGGTATAGCAGTCGATTGTTTATAATTTTCATAACCACACACAGTTGGAATTGGTTCACAATCTCTTGATTGTTGCATGAAAAAGGAAATATTTGGGTTGATGTTTAATGATAGGAAAGTGTAGCTCTTGGTTGCAGTTGAGTTTGGCTTAAGGCATTTCTGCTAAGGTGATAAAGAAATATTTGCTATAACACAAACCCATCTCTTGAAAATTTTATAATATTCATTACTTATAGACTAATTGCAGTGATTTGTTGTATGTGGTTTTTCTAGGTATGTTCCAGCGCTTGGACCGTATGCGTAAACATGCCTTTGGGAGTGTAATTGTTTTTGGTGAAGATAACAACAGCACGATTTCTGGCGTCTGGTTCTGGAGAGGTCATGACCTTGCATTCACTGTAAGTACCAGATTCTGACTACAGATTTTAATATTTATACATAACATTTTAAATTATGGCATATGTTTAGTATTTTGAACATATTAAGTTGCACAAACTCGGTTCTACTTTATGTAGAATCTCTACTTCATCTTTGTAATCTGATAATTTTATGTGATGCCAGTTAATAATCTCTATCCAGTGTTAGTAACTATGATGCAGAATATATATTTTAATAAAATATTTGAAGAGTAAGTGAAGAAAGGCCCTGAAGAATTATGTGGTGATAGACAATGATGGAGGAGTGGCGTCATTGGACGTTTGAACCTGCCTGAGGGCAGAGAACCAAAAGAAGAAGAAGACAGTGATGTATGTGGTGATGTGTTTAGTCAGATAGCAAGGTGCTATATAAATGTTTTGATACATACATACACTTATTATTTAGGTGGTATTGAATGTGTATTGATCATCAAATGTTCTTGATTTAAGGCTCTGTCAGGTTTTGTGTTGATTGAGTAGGTCTTTTGACTGACTGTAATATTTCTCCACCTTTGTAATGAAGTCGAGTAGTTACATCTACTGCTCAGTCCTGGTCCATGGAATAACTTGCCTTAACTTTGAAATGAGTTAGGCCCGTTAATGCATTCAAGATCCACATTTTATAGCTCTAGCAGGGGCACCTCTGAGTACATTACGCACACTGCTTGGTGTAAATCTTGCTTTTCAGTGCAATGTAGATGCCTTTTCTCAAGTGCAGTGGATCTTCTGTGGCCTTGTGTCACAATATTTTTCATAGTTGTCTGTTTTGCACAACTGGTAAACAAAAGGTTTTGTTGCAGCTGTCTGGAGATCTTCAGGTAGATTACGAGTCATACAGCTGGAAAAAGTTGGATCCAGACAGTGAAGAGACAAAGAAATTGGTAGAAGAATATTTTGCATGGGAAGGAGATTTCAATGGAAAGAAATTCAACCAGGGAAAAATCTTCAAATAAATTTCACTTACTCAAACTGGACAACATGAACTAATCTCCTTACTAGGCATGATTTCTTAGTCTTGAAGCATCAGCATTCAAGTGACCTTTATTTAATAGTGTGTCATTTATATACAGAAATGTCTGTAGATGCAATATTACAATAAAATCTGACCGAGAAAGCGGTGTTCGTTTTTGTCATTGGGAAAGCCTCTTGAAAACTCAAAAAAGAAACCTGGTGCCTGTCTTCTCACATTGCATCATGTGATACTTGAACAGATTATTATGACTGTCCAGTGGCACTCCAGAACAAAAGTTGCATGTTCACTGAAGGACCCAGTGGAGCTTGAAGTGTTCAGAGTTCCAGGTGCCATATAGCATGACTGGTCATTGCAGTAGACAGGTAATGTGTTCATTGTGGCCAAGATGGAAACATGTCTACCCTAAAACTGAACAGAATGGGACCCAGAGAGTGACAGAATTCCATTTAGAAGAAACTGTTGCAGAACTTCATGGTCTAACTGCATCTCGGACTTCCAAGTTTTCAAATGTTAAATTAGGTTTATAAAAATAATGTTAATATTAATGCAAATAACTCCTGATTCACAGAGAAGGGAAGGTTACCAAGATGCGTATGAGGGGAGGGAGGGTTATGCCCAATGTAGATGTCTATCTAAATTTGGTACATGCAGTTGTTTCAGTACAGTCTGTGCCTTGAACACCGACTTAAGTTGGACAGCAGTCTGTACTCAGTTGGATCCAATCAGAGACCCTTTGCTAATGCGGCAGTATCAAAGTACAGTAACTGACACTGGCACCCTGCAAGATCAACAGAGCAGCCTAATCGAATCTTCTAATTGTACTCTGTTGGAGTTTGGACGTCTGCAGAGGGGATGG
This sequence comes from Norana najaformis, assembly GCA_964023275.1. NCBI lineage: Eukaryota > Metazoa > Annelida > Clitellata > Crassiclitellata > Hormogastridae > Norana > Norana najaformis. The sequence continues at coordinate 26,113,241 of OZ029917.1, forward strand.
AGGGTAACAACAAATAGAGACAAGGGAAAGAGGGGTCTGGAGTAGGTAATTTTTTGGACATCCTTCATGAACAACCCCAAGCTGAATCATTAAATGAGGTTGGCCAAATATTATCAGACATCTCCAAGAACAATGCTGTTTTTCACTTTCTGTTGCAATCAACAATTTTATGCCATATACATAAGTGATACAATTACAAAACAATTTAGGAAAATGATTCTTTACTGTTGCTATCTCAAGAAATCTACCAAGCCCACAAAAACCTGGAGACAGGTTGGACAGATTGCCACAACATCCTGTTGGTTTGTACACAGATAAGACAAAATACTAAGCAGTGCCTCTGACTGTTGCACTTCAAACTGCAAACCTGCACCACCAATTTATCTAGAAATAGGATTAAACATTTCCAAATGTCTGAAGAACCCATAACTTGGGATCAGTATTGGGTTATAATTACTAGTTATTTCTTTGGGTTTGGCATACGGCTTTACTGTACTAGGGTAGAAGAGTTAAACAGAAAATGTATAAAATGTTAAAAAATGTCTCAGATCGCTGCTGTCGTATTTATAACTAAGCCACAAGATTCTTCAAACGAGGTTAAAGGCGTCTCAAATCAGATACATAGCAAAATTTCACGTGGTTGTGATTTTGTGCTACATGTTTATACTTGGAGTGGGTTTTCGTAAGACAAAAGACAAAGTTCAAGAAAACAACCTTCAATGCTGCAGTGTAACAACAGCCCTTTTACTCTTAAATGCTTTAAAGGAAAGGCCAAGAAGACAACCATGAATGCAAAACATGGAAAGTACACTGTAACATTACATCGAGTGCAGTAAATTGGCACTTGGTCAAATGAAGGTGCACAGAGTTATGGGCAGTCTTGTGTAGTCATTCCAAACACGGCAAGTAGTTTCTCATCTAAAGTTATTAAAGACATTCTTGATAACAGTGCAGCTAGCATGAGAAGCAGCAATTCACAAGTCACAACACAACCTGCTAATTTTTCTGTTAGCACTTTGTGAATCCTGTAAATGAGAACCTGTGCTGAGCTTTCTGTGCCATGTTTCGCAAAAACAACCTCGTACCAATCTTGTATCTTACTGAATATAAAAGCCACGATAAATATAATCTACAGACCAATTTAAAAATACTTGAACTAAATAAGGCTTTAATACTTGATAATGCAATAGCAGAGTTGTTGATAAACTAATTTGTTATTACAGCATTATTCTAAAACAATCTTCAGCTGTACCCCTTTTCTGTTAACCCTCTGAAAGACATCCTGTGTTATTTACGCTTCATTTGCTAATTTCCAGCTTCCACAGCCTCTTGTTCCTTGAGTGGGTTTTCATAAGGTGCTGGCAGTTTGCTCAGAGTTGGCTCTACGTGCCAGATGTTCCGAGCGTACTCGGCAATGGTTCGGTCAGATGAAAACTTTCCAGAGGCAGCGATGTTTTTGAGGCACACACGAAGCCACTGCTCTGGTTTCTAAGAGTTAAATCAGAGAACAGTTTAAGCCTTTCTGATGACTAAGATAACAGAAAGAATCTGCACTTGCAGTCAGTTTGAGTGATTTTATAAAATGTTTGAATATTCACAACTCTCAAGGTTGACTATCATTGTGTCATGTGAAACTCAATATTAGCTAAGCATTTCAACAAACATGGAAAGGTTTGATGGTGGATTGCTCTTGTCATATCTGTACTCTACCTGCATGAATGACCCTTTACCTTAGGACTGCACTTCAGTTGACAGAAGCAAATAACAAACCCCACCTTGGTAATGTGCATTATGCAAATGTTGAACTTTTGGTATTTAAACCTAACGTTGCCACATATTTTGCAGTGACGAACTGAATAATGGTGTAAAGTCATTCCACCCCTAAACAAGCATAACTGATGTTTTTCCTAATTGTTTCTCTGTAAAGTCTTAGACCTCATTATCACTTAGCCCCCTCAAACTTCCAATTCTTTATCTCCACTTAGTACTCATACTGCAAGTTCATAAAGCTCTCCATTCAGGTAATTATTTCAAGCAATTGCCCTTAAAGGTGTAGTCATGGGGTTAAAGATCCTTTGGTTGAAGCAATAGCTCAACATCCTATCCTAACAGGTTACATGCTCCAAGAACAATTTAACTTGACAAAGTGAGATTCATATCCAGGATGCAGAGCTGAAAGACCTACAGAGTGTTAACAGTCACCAAACTCCTGTAAATATTGCTTTAGAAATCAGAGTATTGAAGTTACCAAATTATCAAATTTAAAACTAAATGCATAATTCTTCAACCATGATGAAAAATTGAGAAGAGATTATTTACCTGTTCAAGAAAATATGAAAATGAAATTGCTAGTCTTTCTTCTGGGTTACAAAGTGATGTTGATTTGCTATAAGAATTAATTTTAAATGTCTTACGTTGTATAAAGCGCTCACTCTTTCCTGGCATGCAATGTAGGACTCGTAATCGGCCAACAACATGTACCTAACACAAAGAGAAGACACACAAATGCTTGGTTTTTAATCAGGTACTACAGCTGTCTGCATGTGTTGCAGGTAGGCTACAGTGATATTCTAAACCTCTCAACTTCCTATAATGCAACGCAAATCAGTATTTATAAGCTGCACATCAAGAAAACTCCAACAATTCTGTTATGTTTCCTCACATAATCTTTGGAGTAACCAATTATAAAAACCCTTACTGCACCAATTACACCTAAGCACAGTAGGGTAATGTGGTCACCTCACTGACAAAATGCACCAGGACTTGAAACAGATACAGCAGTAAATTGCCAAGGCATTAATTAAGTCTTCCACCATGCCACCCAATGTTTGCGACACAAACAACACAACCATGACTAAAACTTATAATAATCAAAATATCTATGATGGTTCTAAAATGCAACAAGGGAAGTCACCTATAACAAGCAATTAAGTAGAATGATCAAATGAATGTTAACAGTACTGCAACAAAGCAGAAGAAAGCGTAAAGTTCCACAGTAAAAAATGCCCACTTGTCATGACTGATGAGATTAGATGCCAGGTCATGAAACAATTTTGGTTCACGTGGTGAAAAGTAGCCACCAGCGATCTGATCAAGACACTGCTTCAGTTCGTGGTTTTTCTCATAGAACTCACGGGGATTGTACCTACAAAAGCATATTAATAATTCTTCTTCAATCATCATTCAAATAAGAAATGCAGTTGCAGAATCCACATTTTAGAAATCATTTCAAACATTTACACAAGAATAGCAGCAGCTAAAGGCAACATAAAAGACGTCAAACAATAAACAATAAAATTTATCTGAAGTTACCTGTCAAGACCCATTGATTTACTTTCTGCTCTTTGCACAACTCTTTCTTGGGTCCCCACAAATATTCATCTGAATCAAAGTTCACATGCTCTTCTCTATTCTAGACGAAATTAATTAATTGACGAGATACAAAAATCCATTCTGGAAGAGTAGTCTGCTGAGGGGCAGGCGGTCTACAAGCCATAATCTTGCAGAGAAGGTAAGTATTAAGACTAAAATGACATAGAGACTCAGTTAAAACAGACTGGACAAAGCTGAGTTCTTAACCTCTCAAAACTTTGATTTATCTTCCAAGAGATCCTTAGTTTCATAAGACAAGACCCTCCAACCCATACTCTGTCAAAAGCATTACATTAATTTTGAGCTATAAAGGTAAAATAGTGTGGCTAATACTGTCACTTTTATGGGTGAAACCTATTCCTAAACAAACATAAGCATTGCTTTATCTAAAAATAAGAGTTTGAATAAGAAAGGAAGTAAAGATCTAAACATTTATCTTTACTCTACAAAAGGTACTGAACCTAACTAAAATACAGTTGCTAGGGCATAAAAGCTGAAAAATGATGTATTTACAACAATTCTGTAACTTACCCTTTTTTCTCAAGAGCTTTAACTTCATCCACTGTCATACCAAAGATGAAAATGTTATCTTTTCCCATCTCTTCCATCATCTCGATATTTGCTCCATCCAACGTACCAATTGTCAGTGCCCCATTCAACTGAAAATGCATAAAATAATCATCAAATGTTAGCAAAGTAAAGATGGAAACAAAGTTCAAATAACCTAAATAAATCCCGAACTAAAGCACTCGTCCAAAGCCATGCACTGCCATCAGACATCAAAGCTATAATTATTAGCACCAGTTTATTCACTTTTGCTCAGATGACAGCAAAGATAAGACTACCGTAGGTTAGGTCAGGACAAACAATATGATTATATGATACACAGGATACAGCTAAATAACCAGAGAACTTCTCTAACCATGAATTTCATGTTGCCTGTCCCAGATGCTTCTGTTCCAGCCGTGGAGATCTGCTCACTCAGGTCAGCAGCTGGGATAATCTTCTCAGCCAAACTGACACGGTAGTTTTCAAGGAAGATGCACCTCAACCGAGTTCCAATGATTGGATCGCTGTTGACCATCTCAGCAACATTATTGAACAGCTTTACGATGAGCTTTGCAGTGTGGTACCCAGGAGCAGCCTACAAATGCAAGCAAACGGCTGCCACTTCAAAGTAAATCAAAATGCAGTGCTTTGATTAACTGACTCATTTAAGGCCATATAAAGATATAAAGAGAGTGGTGCATTTATAAAAAACCTCAGTGCATCACCCCATCTTGCAATCTTTATACTAGCTCCCTACTGAACAGAAAGCTCAGTTGAAAATCTGTCTCAGAGTTTACAAGGCACTGCATCTAAATCAGCTCACCCATCTTAGTTCCATGCTCACCCCAAAGACTCATAAACGCATTCCATACAAACACTGGACAGCTTGAGACTTACGCTTTGAGTAGGTTTTGGAATTCATTGCTCACTTCTTTCCACTTCACTGCCGATCCAAAACTCATCTGTTCCAACTTGGTTTAAGTTGCTTTTCCACCACAGCCTATGTTCTAGTCTTTTTGATCTCTCCGAATTTGAAATGGTTTATCCAGTGATCATGACAATCGTGCTACAGAAGTCTCTGTATTATAGACTTCTGTAAGGAAAAGCCTTCAAAGAATAGATTCTTGCAGTATAACAGAGTGAAGTCAAATGACCGCTATGCTATAAAATACATAAAATAGCTGCCTTTTATTTATTACATATTTACTTTGTCGTGAAATATATGTAACTACAATGCGAGAAGTCTACTTTATTGCCCAAAACCTCCTCCAACCATCAGGGAAGAAAATTTTAAATTTTGCAACTTTTTCGTCTGAAGATCAGCATCTGACATCTTCATTACGCCAACATAAAAGAAACATAGACTGCCCCATATTCATAAAGCTGTAGCTGAAGGATGATTATGCTCGTCTGTGGCAGACCCATCTGTTTAATAATGAAGGACGAGTTAATTAAACTGTCTGTGGCAAACAGTGCTAATGAGCTAAATGGCTTGAAAACAAATTACCATTTAAAATGATGCATTTATATTTGAAACATAGATGCATATGTGAAAGATCAAGAAGTTAACAGTGACTCTTTTCATTTTCATTCAGTTGTTAGCAAAACCGTGGATGCATAGATGAAAGACCAGGATGTTAGCAGTGAGCCTTATCATACAGCAATCAGCAAGATGGACTGCACATCAAATGACTGGACTGACTGGCCAATCAAATGGTTGAGCCTCATGACAGCAAGACGGTTGTGTACCTTTCCTCCCAACATAATAGTTCTTGGCACAAATGGTATGTTGGGGTTCTTCTTTAGGCGATTGTAGAGCGTGATGATGTGCAGGATGTTGAGCAGCTGACGTTTGTATTCATGTATTCTCTTGACTTGAACATCAAACATGGAATCAGGATCGATGATCACGTTCTGCGTCTTCTCCAGATAAGCAATCAACTTCATCTTGTTCTCCTAAAAAAGCATCCAAATAAACACACTGCACTTTTTCACATATGCTTATACTTAGACAGTATCTTATTTTAGAAAACAGACTACATACCTCTACTAACTTTAAAACGATAAATGTGAAAATATCACTTCAACATATATTATAAGCCTAGATTTAAGAGAAAATGGATAGCACTCCTTCACTGATAGTGAAAATTACTATATTACAGAAACCCAGGTCACAAAAAGAAAATGCAACAGCAGTTTTATCAATCCACCTGCTTGATTTTCTTCAAATTAAGCAAAAACGTCTGGTCATTTTCAAACTTCTCCAACTTTCTCAAATCAGACAGGTCAGTTATCCATGATTCACCAATTTTCTACAAAAGTAAAATATGAACACATTCCAGTCTAGTCAAACAGCTATTTCTAATTAAATGTGGAAGATACAGTTAGAATATGACAATATTCTCATATGAGCTTGATATATCCCACACATTTGGGCCTGTACATAATATATGTAAAAGACATGATGAAATTATCACAATACTTTCACAAAAGCTTCATACAGCATATCTATTATGCATGTTATAATACTCAGATTGAAGGTTTGACATAATTTATGAAACTGATGGGAATTACAATCATTCCATGAAAAACATTCCACATAAAACCCACCCCAATAGAAACAGTGCCTGCATCGACACGGCATGCACATGCATATAGTATAGACCCTGAAAGCCACGTATACTGGGCCCATATATGTAAGGCCACCAGTTGTCATCAGTAGCACAGTGTGGGCTCAGTTTTCATGTAATTAATGGGGTAATTAGGTCACATGCACAACAGAATGTGCATATGTATATGCCAAATAGAATGCAGAATGTCTACTAATGTGCATTCCATTTGGAATGCACTTCTGTGTGCTGTACAGTACATGTGGTGTAGGTATCCATATTGGAAATACACAAAATATAGATACCATATAGAACCCAGACGGTGTACTGATGCACATCTGATGTGAACCATATGCGATATATACCTGATTAGGCATGGACCACATATGGATACCACATAGAGCCCAGACGGTTTGTGCATATGCATTCTATATGGTCTGCAGGGTGCAACCAGATAAATCAAGGGATCCAAACCATATAGGGTTCCATATGAAGGCCATATGGTTAACATATTGCTTTGCTGCTGGAATGGCTAAATGGTTAATTGAAGTGTGGGGCACACTAGCTGATTGGCTAGAGCACTTAGCTTGTAACTCGCTCAGCTAGTAATGCAGAGAGTACAGTTTCTAACCTTCCTTGAGGTGGTTACTGTGTAGGGCCTTGAGCAAGTCGTTCACTCACAATTGCTTAGTACCATCGTGATGTCGTAAGGTCGCGTGTGCACTTCCAAACTTTGAAAGTAGGTCAAGTATCAAATACAGTTGTATCATGTACAAGTAACTGAATGGCTGAACCTACCTCAGCAATGGCATCAGCAAGTCCAGGGTTGCAGAGAAGAAGCCAACGCCTTGGAGTGATGCCATTTGTCTTATTCTGAAATCGTGTGGGCCACAGCTCGTAGAAATCACGGAAGCTAAACAAAAAACCAATTATACATGACTGTCTACGAGAACACATTTTTCTAAGTTCTTTGTCTAAATATTGGAGAAACACTATTGCTATACAGAATTGTTATATAACTAGACGAATATATCTAATAAACAAAAGCAATGATTTGTCCTTATTCCTGATCGCATAGAAGCTTGATTCATCTAAGCCAGAAGGTAAGAATATATTTAGTGCAAGTTTTTTTCATTGCCCAACAGCGGCTCAGTAGGTTGCAGCAGGAGTTCAGCTGTTCGGCAAAAGATGAGTCAAATATTCTGAATGTTCTGCAGAATGTTCTATACTAATACTATACAGAGGTGTTATATAACTGGAAGAATACATTTAATAAACAAGCAATGATTTGTCTTTAGTGTCCTTATGGAATTTTTATGGAACTGTTATCTGAATTCTTACGTTGTGTTTTTCAGGATTTCTGAGTGGAGGGCTGCTACTCCATTGACCGCATGACTGCCAATGATACTCAAGTGTGCCATGTTGATCCTCTTCTCTTCACCCTCTTCAATCACTGACATTCGTCTCACGCGGTCCTCATCACCCGGCCACCTGTCACTAACCTCCTACACATCAACAGACATGCCGTACATTAAGCATACATCACCGAACATGGTAATGAATTCTATAGCTTCATTAATGCAATGTACTACTGGATAAACATGCACTTACAAATTACAAGATAAACCACATTCGAGTTACAAACCGGCTCAGTGGTGATATACAAAAATACACTGTAACCTGCTTATAAGTTATAACAAGCTGTATTATAATGAATCCTGATAATGCGGTCAGACATGGATCCCAAACTTAGTTCAACCTCATAAAATGACTTCATTATTACGCAACCTCGTTATTACATGGGCTGATAGATGAAGACCATTCTTTTCAATTGTGGTCTTGTACTGGCAGGTAAGGAGCACCTCTGCTGAGTTTTCTTGAACATGCACTTACAAATTACCAAAAGTACCCGATCTGGCTCTCAAAGTGCTATATGTTGAACCATCTCTAAAATTTCTGAAAATTTACCTTACATAACACTGGAAGTTGAGTTATAGGGCCTAATAGTCAAAACCAGAAACAAAACAGGTGTTTTGTGAATAGGAACTGATTGACAGGTAACTCGAGCATGATCACGAAAGTAAATAATAAAATTAACAACTGATCTCCTCCTAAATGAGCAAGCCTGCTATAACTGTTTAGCTGCCAACTTAAGATGAGAACACTTGGAATGTTGAACAGAAAAAGGTAACTGTTTCACCTGCAATTCTGCAGCATCATTGACTGATAGATTTGCATAATGATAATGGCACTATATATCTCACTGACTATGCCAATTAGATTAAGTTTAATCACAGCAAAACTTAAAGCCCCATAAACATAAATTAACTTCAAGTGGCTGTAAACATAGGCGAAAGATAAACCCTAAGAATGAACCAAGTGACAGCTGCCAACCATAGAAAAGCGTCAAAAGATGAAGAAACTGTTAATACATGCAGATAACTGCACCACTGCCAAAATAACGATTCATCCAAAGGACCAGCACTGAATCTCCAGTAACACAAATCCTCACCAGCAAGAACATCATTTCCTAATCATAACATCAAGGCATCTGCCAGACACTAAAACGAGCCAACCTTTAGAAATTTGGCATTAATTTCGTAGATGATCTGGAGATGGCGTGGCAAAAGTCGCTCAAACAAGTAGACTGGCCAACGTTCAAGGGCCTCAGGCAGAACTGTGTGGTTCGTGTAGGCACAAGAACGAATGACTAAGTCCCAAGCCTTCATATCAAATAGATGAAACAATGATAAACAATGATAAACAAGACATCTAATTAAAACATTAATCAAGATACCAGTTGATGCACAAAAACACACCTCTTTCCGATTGGTTAAAAGGATATGTATGATCAGTTTTTGTGCAACATTACATTTGAGTCACAGCTAAGCATACAGGGTCTTACAAAGACTACAAACTTGTAACAATTTTAAAACTTAAGAACCTTCAAGGCTTTTATTGTGCCACTGGTTAAAGATCAGAATGCTTGAAGACAATTCAGTGTCCTAAAATAGGCATGCTTCTTCACTGGTGCTATATTTACTTCAAGTCATGCTATGAAGTTTCTGCTTAATTAATTTATGACAACTTTACTAAATAACTATTGGTCAAAATAACTCAGCAGCAAATCTCTCTTTGGTTGAGCTTTTTTCTACTGTCAGTGTAACAGATTTGGTTGCAGCAAAGACTCTCACCTCATCCCAAGGCATCTTGGCAATATCAACAAACAGCCTCATCAACTCTGGAATGGCCAAGGATGGATGGGTGTCATTCAGCTGGATGGCCACCTACCAATGCAAAACACAAGAGAGATGTTGTGATTTCCAAGGCAGTGCAACTTAAAAATATATCAGTAAAGAATAAACATATGCCACCAAGTTACATATGAATGATCAGATCAGTTACAACTGCCATGTATGGAAAACTTAAAACAAATCAAAAATCCTACAAAACGGTAATTTAGTTTTGACTAAAAGAAATTTACAGATTTCTGCTACAAATACCTTTCCATTAGGCCAGTGTTTTGCAAAGAATGTGCTGCTGAAGATAATTGGTGCCTTGTTGTTGTTCTCAGGAAGCATTCCTTAATTTGTGTGGCTTTCACTGTCTTGGAACCCTTATCAAGACCTATTTCTTCATTTTAACTTTCTATCCCATGAATCTCAAGCAGCATCTGACAACTTTAAGCTTTAGATTTGCAAGAGAAATTAGAGCATAATAAATACTCTTAATAAACTTGATTAACAATAACAAGCGTTTCCAGTCATTAATTTTGTGTATCCTTTACGAGTAAGATGAGTTATGGTATATACATGACTTACACATACTTTGCTCTTAAAATAATCGCTCAAGTTTACTTAGCAACGAAATATAAACACCAAGAACAAATAATCAATAAATGTCCAGAAATCAAAGAAAAAATTTTAAATTTAACCAAAACTTCCAAAGAAATTCAATCTGCTTACCTTCTCAGGAAACATTTCAAATGAAGTACGCACTGGGTCCCTTGATCCGTATTTAGAGGCCTTAAAACGTCGCAAAATATCTTGCAGAGTTGCAGCAACAAGGAAATATTCCTGCTTAAGACGGAGTTCCTTCCCCTCAAAGAACTGTCAATCACCAACAGATCATACCTTTTATCAGTAACCAACAGCCAAGAAATGTGATGTAAAAAGATGCACATGTACCGTTCAAAAAAGTTTCAATCAATAACACATACCATGTCCTCATGAATAATTAATGTCCAGGAAACAGGTATCGATTAGACAAAAGTCAGTCAACAAACAGTTTAAAAACTTTAGTAACATCCTTAGTAATGGCCAAATGTGATGCTGTGGCCAAAATGGTAATGTGCTAACCTAGCAATTCAAAACAACTGGCTTGCAGAATGCTACAAGACTAGGCAAGCTGCTGACTTATAGTAAATAGAAAAATTGGTTTTGCCATGAATCCTGATAAAAATTATTAAATTCTAAGATTCCCAGAATTGGCACTTGCCACCTCAGGAAGTAAAGTTCATTTAGCAGGCAACTTTCCTTGCCTTACAGACGTTGTGATGCGATTTTGGACAAGTTGTCTGGACTTGACTGATTCAGTTACCAAGCAGCTTGAGCATGATGCAAACAGCAAGTGATGATGTGATACAATGGATCCTTGCTTGGGACTTCTGGATTTATCAGTTGTTGTTTGAGGACCAATGAAAGCTCCCTCCTTTCAAACTCTCTAAAAGATGTGGAAGACTGCTTTTAGATTCAGAACCTAGCAATAAATAGATGTAGACCTTTATGGCATTCCAGGCTTTGCTTCTATTTTACTCTCTGCCAGATGATCATAATTCCTAAAAGTGAAGTCATGGTAAACACAACTGAATTAAATAACAATTTTTAGTGAAACTAACATTGTCATTTGGATACAGAACACGCGTAATGTTCTCTGCCAGGTTTCGGTCACAAACAGCTTGAATGTAGTCCCCGCTATTGACTGAAAATACCAGACACGCAATGAATAAGCTGAAAAACATTAAGATGCAAAAACTCCAAAGACTGTATAAATACCAAAGAACACAAGAGAAAAGTTCAACCTAAAATTAAATAACAGAAAACTACTTTAGATACTACCTGCTTCCTAATCGGTGCCACTGACCAAGTATCCAGATTATTCGTTATGAATCTAATATAAATGAAACCTGCTTTACAGCTCATAGCTACAGAGCAGAACAGTAACTCTGAACCTCTTAAAGAACCACACACTGAAGAGTTTTGTGGCCAATTAACTCTGTGCATAGTAAGTAACTTGAGCCCAAACAAATCAACTGACATCCTAACTAGATATTCAGCAAAGGAAACGAAACAACGGTATTTAACTCTTTATATTCACATAGAACCAATTTCTGACATAAAGGGCAGAAACTGATGGTGCTAAGCATTTCTGTAAAGAGAAGGCTTAAACCTGCATGCTACATCTTACAAGGCAAGCACTCCATATGTCAAGTACTGTGTCAAATTACTGTTGGCAACCAGTTGTTTTTTTTTGTTGTTCAAAGTACTGGGCCAAAGTAGTTAAGTAAAATTTTTAGTACTTATGTGAAGCTCACGAATGGTGATAATACGTTTGACTAGAATTATTACTGTTAGGCCTACTGTAAGACTGAGGTTTGCACTGTCAAGAAAAATACTTCGAAATGAACATATAATCCAAATACGTAATGCATTGAAAGTTCTGAAAAGCAGGTCCGCACATCAGGCAATTATTACTGTTATTGGCTACTACTACATTAAAATGTAATTAAATTATTACTATTAATTAATTAATTGTAATTAAATTATCATTATTATTATTACTGACTATCATTTCATTAAAAGTACAAGTATTTCCACTTTCTAATACTTCTTTACAAGTAAAAGTACTAAAACATTTACTTATGCACAATAACAAGTTACTTCGTTACTGTCAACACTGGGCAACCATAGCCTAGACACAGACTCAGCAGCAATCTTTCTAGAGAATAAAACATAAACTATACACATCAGTACCCAATTATGTAACAGTCTGAGGTTATGTTTGGACTTACAGAACTGGAGGTTGAATGAAGCTGGAGCCTTTGCTGACCAAAGGCGCAGGGTGTTGACACGGTTGTTGCCATATCCAGGCACAGGGTAATCGTACGGCATAGCTAGCACAACCTGTGTTATCCAAAACCAATTTCCTGAACAACTGAAGCAAAATCTAAAAACTGACAATTGCTTCAAACACAGTTTTCTATCTTAATGATCAAACCAGCTTAAGACATATCGGACTAGGCCATCAGATTCAAAATCTCTCAAATCAGCTGCAGACAACAAAGTTTGGCACAGCACATTGAACAGATACAGTTACAAAAAGAGAAAAAACTCATTGCAATTAAATATGGGATTAAAATATCAAAGTAACTGACTAAAGTAAAAGTCTGAAGCAGTAAAACCATGTATGGAACAAAGATAAATGATCACAGTAAGAAATAAAGGTAAATGCTAGAGACAAAGTTAAATAACTAAAGATTGGACTAACAGATTGGAATCTAAAACAAGAAAATGAGGTCAATGCAAAAGACTAAACACCAAAAAGCGCACCTGTGTGTCGATCCAGCGTCCTCCTTCAAGTCTTCCATAGAAGTTGACCGGTATGGTATATTCTGGCCGAGCCTTTTCCCAAGGATTTCCATACCTCAGCCACTCATCTGGCTCTTCAACCTTTAGCAAATGATAAACAAAACTTATGAAGTCAATAAACCAGAAAGGAATAAACATTTAAAAATTTTAAAGAAATCAAATTTAATCAGGTTGACACAGCTATGGGGGGCTGGTAAGTTTAATCAATTTGCATTACATTTTTTGTACTACATTTTCTGGCCTTTCAGTCTTGCCCTTTCAGTTAGTACTGACCATCAACTGATGCTCCATATGTTATGCCAGATGGCTGTAGCAACACGTAGCCACAGCCACAAATCTCATTCAAACAGAAGTTTAAGTTGTCTTATTCAGAGTTCGCTCAACAATTCTCTTAGGTTCGGATGATATTTTTGTCATAGGTTGAATTACATTACACAATTAATTTCTCCAACTATTCCTCATACTTCAAGTGGTTTTGGATGGTATTTGGACACCTTCTAACATCAATCACAGGCTGCCATTTTTGATGGGTTGTAAACAGCTTCATTATAAACAACAACGTTAAACTCGGTCTTATCCCATCTGCAGCCAGAAACTCACGCAACTGGTTATGCAATGATGAGCCAGGGTCTGTTACTATCCACCACAGACAGGTCTTTGCCCGTTGTTGACTGCCAAAGAGGCTACTGATGATTGCTGCAGTGTGCATGATGAACCTGGAGCCATGAAATGGTGCATTCTACATCAACCTTTGAAGTGTCAGCTGTGAATGCTTCATCTGGCTGTCATCATTCCTCAACCAGAGCAGCATGGACCAACAAACTCTGAACCAGTCATCATGGATGAAAGTCCACTTGTTTCATTCCACACTGATGCAAGAGCCTGGCAATGAAGACTCTGCGAGGTCTGGTAGTGTTTTTGTTCACAGTTCAATTGTTTATTGTCATCATATGATTACAAAGATTGTTGACAACATTTCGGAGAATGCATTTAGTATTTAAAGTACTCATTGAAGAATGTCTGTATTATTTTTAAAAATGTCATCATTTCTTTATAAAAACAATCAGAAATAACTAAAATTATACTATCTTTGATGCTTCCATTGTGGTTAATGACATATCTGAACATCTTCCAGTTGTTGTCTGGGGTGAATTAAACCCTCTTCACACTTATAATCAATTCAAATCTGAAAGACGCTTAATCACTGAATCAAGTGTTCATGAGTTCCATACCCCTGGTTTCTTAAAATCCTGTAAAATAAAATCTAAACTTTATTTAAAATTCTTTAAAAACCCTCCGTAACCTATAAAAACAAATACATAAAATATAGGAACCAGAAATAAAGGTGAAGAACTGTTTTATGCAAACAAATTCATGGATTGCAAACATAACACTTAGAAAACTTGGTGCATCATATGACATGTAACAGGAGGTAGTAGCCTTGGTAATTTTATTGATGTCATTAATACTGATGGGACCGCAGTCAGCAATGCATACACCATAGCGAATAAGTTTAATGATTTTTTGTTGGGATAGGTCAATCATTGGCTGCAGTAATTCCACTGGCCAACAGAAAAATTTTTTTTCCTTGTTGCCTTCGGTTTTAGACCTGTTCTTGGGGTAATTTTGGGCGCTGATTCAGAAAATGTCATTGGATTGAGTGCATCAGGTCTGGTTTCTGAGATATCGTCGATTTTGTAAAGAAAACCCAGTCCACTCTTTAAACGATGTTTTTGGCAAAACTAAAATGTCATAATAAGCTTTATTTATGGCTAATTATAATTCTTGCTGATTCATATAATGCCTACATCCTTATAATGTAAAATCAGCATATCTTGCCGCGTGCTGAGATATTGCTGATTCAACGAAATAACTATTCCGTAGCCTACAGCTTACTCAGCACTAAATTCATGGCCTCATTTAGAATTTATTTGTGCTTATACAGCGTTTCATGGTTTCGAACTATGTAAATAGATTATGCTGAAGTCAGCATTTATAGCCTATATAAACCGCCTCCTGAAAGCTAGAGCAGCCGCAGTCGTCTTAGGGCATATTAAGAGTTGGTCGCAAGAACAATCTGTGAATGTGAGCATTAAATAACTACATGTTCTTACAATTTTTTAGGTTAGTCATTTAATTCCTCAGATGCGAACATCCTTAAGGTTATGGCTACTTCCAGACGGAGCTGCATTAACCATCCAGACATATTCTGCTACATTTGTGGGGAATACACACTAAAAGCAAACAGGAAACCGATTTCTGAGTTTGTAAAAAGAGCATATGTAGGTTATTTTGGTGTCAAACTTGGAGATCAAGATAAGCAATGGGCTCCTCATACAGTATGCAAAACTTGTATTGAACAATTGCGCCACTGGACAATTGGAAAGAGAAGCTGCCTGAAATTTGGTGTACCGATGGTTTGGAGGGAACAGATAAACCACTTCGACGACTGTTACTTTTGTATGGTTAATATCATAGGCATCAATCGAAATAATCGTCACAAGTTGTCTTACCCTGATATACCTTCACCCAGGAGACCTGTTCCGCATTCGGATATTGTACCAGTTCCACCTTTTCGCGAACTACCTCAGCTCTCAGACGATGAGACTTGCATGTCCAATATCGGACAAGATGACGAAAGTGAAGAAAGTGGGGGCAGTGACAGTGATTTCCAATCAACTTCACACAGTGAACGTTTTGACCAAAAAGAGTTGAGTGATCTGATCAGGGACTTAAATCTTTCCAAAGAGTCCTCTGAATTGCTTGCGTCCAGACTAAAGGAAAAGAATGCACTTCAGCCTGGAACGAAAATTACAATTTATAGAAACAGAGAAAAGGATTTGCTGCCATTCTTTACCGAAGACAACAACCTAGTATTCTGTAATGACATCAGCAACTTATTGAAGAAAATTGGTCTGTCGGATTACAGCCCAGATGAGTGGCATCTTTTTATCGACAGTTCAAAACGTAGTCTGAAATGTGTGCTTCTAAATAACGGAACAAATTTGGTTCTATTCCAATCGGTCACTCCACCAGGATGAAAGAAGAGTACAATGCCATCTCTTTAGTACTGGAAAAGATAAAATACAAAGAACATCAATGGGTAATTTGTGTAGACTTGAAGATGGTAAATTTCCTCCTTGGTCAACAAAGTGGCTACACAAAGTATCCCTGCTTTTTGTGTCTTTGGGACAGTAGAGCCAAGCATGAACATTGGACAAGAAAAGATTGGCCTTCGAGGAAAGACATGGTGGTTGGAGCTCAAAATGTAATCAAGGAATCTTTGGTGGCACGAGATAGGATCATACTGCCACCACTACATATAAAGCTAGGCCTGATGAAACAATTTGTCAGGGCTTTGAATAAAGAAGGTTCATGCTTCGAATACATAGTACACAAGTTACCAGGAATTACAATGGAAAAATTGAAGGCTGGAATCTTCGATGGTCCACAGATCAGGCAACTTATGAATGACCCACTTTTCATACCATCAATGAATGAAATCGAATCTTGTGCCTGGTCTTCCTTTGTTCTTGTAACTAAAAATTTTCTTGGCAACAAGAAGGCAGACAATTATGCACAACTAGTAGAGGATATGCTTCTTCATTTCAACAAGCTTGGCTGCAACATGAGCATTAAAGTCCATTATCTCCACAGTCACTTAGATCGCTTTCCAGAGAATCTTGGTGACTTCAGCGAAGAGCAAGGTGAAAGATTTCACCAAGACATCAAAACAATGGAAAATCGATATCAAGGAAGATGGGATGCACACATGATGGCAGACTATTGCTGGAATATTATGCGCGATTGTTCCGGCAGATGCCACACTCGGAAATCGTACAAAAGGAGCTTCTTCGGTGTCGAATGACTTGAAATTTTTATAACAAACTTGTTCTGTTTGGTATCATATAAGTACAGTTTCAGGTACTACCATTTTCTTTTAAGTATTTGTATTATTATGTTTATTTAGTGTATCACATAATAAATTGAGCACTACATAATTATAGCTATAGCCTTATGTTTTATGGGCGAGCAGAGGCAAGGACTGGTATATGGCATAATGTTCTATATCTCGAAAACTAGACCTGCTGGGAGAAAACTGGTGCCTTTTCTGGAATCAGCAGGTCAAATATACCCAGAAACAGTTCTAACATTTGAGGCAACAAATTATGTGTTGGCCAGTGTTCTAGAACCTTTTCAAAGATAATGTATTTAAAACAATACATTTATAATGGCAAACATAGCCAAGTATTTAAAGCTCTTTTATCTATGGCTAAACCAAGATTATCCTGTTTCTATCCATAATAGAAACAAGTCACCTTTTAACAATTAAGTCAATAAAACCCATAAATTGTTGCACCAATAGTTCAGCTTAAGCAATCCTACCTAAGTCAGCAACAAATTTAGTAAGAATTAATATTATACTTAATCTAAAAGACCTCCCTCATTGCCATGCTCTTTCAAACTGTGTCTTTTGGCTTGGCAGTCTTTTAGCTGTAGACCCTTTCGACAAATGGATTTCTCTTCTGCTTGTCCTCAGTAGGATCTCCAATTGTAGTGTCACTGGTGAACATGTAGCACCTTCTGTTCTTCATCTCACCAGATTCTTTTCCCTTTTCACATCAAAGCTTCGCTGATTTTCCCAACTCTGATGTCGAACATAGCCCCTTGCTTCTGAGTTGACTAACTTTCATTCTTATCAATTGGAACTCAGAACAATGACTGTCTCTGAATTGCCTAATCTTCACCAACGAACTACCACGTCAGCTGATGACTTTTCCTTTGAAGTTACTCCTACTAATTCCAGTCGTTCGATTTCACAACAAAGACGATGTGATCAATTGTCCAATATATTTATGAATCATTTTTACTTTGACAGAACTGTCGATTTCACAGTTCGTTTATGATCGATCTGGAATTTATAGGTTACTTATCAACCGATGCCCTAAGAATTCGAGGAATACCACTCAACTGAAGAAAATGGCATTGCGTTTTGCTGTGCATCATTAAAATCATCTGCTTCCAACCAAACAACATAGAGTCAACTGTTATTTTCGGATTTCTTTAACTTATCCTCTGCCCTCCATTCAGTTTCCAAAGCATAGAGTACAGCTTCCCCACAACCTAATATTAACAACTGTATGCCCTATGATGCTGGCAAACATTTATCTGAACATTATATATATATATATATATATATATATATATATATATATATATATATATATATATATATATATATATATATAGAGGATGACCATACACTAAACCTAGCATTAAATAATCTCTATACACAAACAAACTAACACACTTAATGTAGATAAAAAGCAAACACAACGAGAATTGCTACAGAATCTTGGTGCTTTTCAAGCATCGATCATCTGTGGACAAACTTTCATTCCTATCAAACTATTACATCGTTTATGGTGGCAAGAAGCTTCTTCACAAGGTTTCTAAAGGTGCTATATAAGTATTACGACAACCAACTAACAATCATATGACTCACTTGCCAGCCATTTCGTATTGCCTGGGTGAAGATTCCGTACTCATAACGCAGGCCATATCCATAGGCAGCCAGGCCCAGGGTTGCCATGGAATCAAGGAAGCAGGCAGCCAGTCGACCCAAACCACCATTGCCAAGGCCAGCATCTTCTTCAATGTCTTCTAGTTCCTCAATATCAAGGCCAAGCTACAAAACAAAAAAAACACAAGCTTCATGTGCAATCCAGAAACCAAAAATTACGGTTTCACTGGATACCTCTGCCACTAACTAGCTATCAGTCAGATTATGCTATATGCACATATTCTGGCATCAAAAGAAGTGATATTCTAGCAGGACACTAATCTACTGGTTTTTTATATTTACAGAAAGCAACCGATGAAAGACAAGGCACTCCTTCATGGTTTTAAGCATCACTGTGTTTTGAAGTACCACAGTCACCCTACACATTGTCTCTGCTAGGTAGGACCAAACTTATACACTGCATATCCAAAATAGCACTCAACCTTTGTATAGTCCTGTCCCTCAAAGGATTTTGAAAAGGGTGCAACACATGTACAAGCATTTGGTCTGAAAGCCTTTGGGAGGTCTGAAAAGGTGCTACATAAATATCCAGATACAGCTACATAAATATCCAGATACACTAGTTCAAATTTTCCTCTCTGAATTAAAATATCTTTGAAGAGTATAAATGAGAAAACCAATGGGCTTTCTTATAACATGCATCATAACACTGCAAATTAAAACATACATGGAGCATGAATCCCAAATTTAATGCAAATCCATGTCATTCCAACATTTTGACCTCATTCTTTTGACATGACTGTTTCTGTAGCCCAAATATCTGATGCAGGTTATGATTCTAAACAAGGCCAAGGCAGTCAATGCCAAAGTTCATCATGGTTAAAAATCAGTCAGAGTTTAAGAGAACTATCACAGCAGCAGACAACAACAAGAACATCCGGGTATTTGTTAGCTGCTAAAGCACTCTCTGCTCATACAGCATACAAAAATATTCTGAACGCATATGCACCTTGTACATGCAAACAAGAATGCATGTCTAAATGTAACAGCAAATGTGCAGATGCCTCAAGTGTAAAGTTCTAAAGAAGAGAAGACCACAGTATATCCTTAACCACCCTAACCATTCAGCCCAACTTGAAAATACTACTCTAATTCCTTATTTGGGATGCCTGGGAGTAGGTATCTTGAAGAGGAGCTATATAAATTGTTTTACATTAAATTTCATTACAGAAACTGTCTGGCAGCTAAATTAGGTCTATTGTGGCTTACACCCAGACACCTAGTGAATGTCTAACCATAAAAGCCACAGGGCTTTTGTGTGTTTCTGGTGGTGATGGAGCCTTACCACTGAATACCAGCATCCTCTGACATCCCCAACACAAGCAACCATCTTGTGTGTTACAGCAGCAACTCCTTTATAAACAGACAGCTGATGTCTACAAACATTCCAGCCAGACTTTCAGACTTTAAAATATCAGCTGTTGGTTTCTGTTTTTTATAGTCTGTGTCCTGAAGATTGGCCTACTTTGCAGTCACAACCAGTAAAATATTTAAATTTGTTTTCTGTCATTGGGTCAAAGGATGAGACAGCCAGAAAAGAAGGGAGGAAGGGAAAAAGCCAAAAGAAGAGTCTACATTACGCACTTTGCACTTTGTTTTTGAGGGCAAAGAGGCTTAAGTCCACTGAAAGAGTGTCTACTTCCCACCACCCGTAAGAGACCCCATCGGGAATAAAGGAGACCACATGTAAACTGACTGATGAATAGATGACAAACAAAACACAGAAGGGAAGGGAAGCACCCAGTGCCAGACAAGAATATTAATGGAACAAACTTTGGATAGAATACTAGATCATGGTGACCTTCAAGAGCAGCAGCTGAGCAGACAACAGGTCAGAGTTCAATTCAGCACCTTAATAAGTCAACAGTGAGGCAGTGGCTCTCATCTAATCCAGCACTAAGCATGAAAGAGGTTATTTCTGCACCACATGCTGGTACTTTATCAAGCCCTTACATCCTGATTGTACTATGATTGTATTTCAGCTGCATTATGCTTGACCTACCAGTACTTCATTGGCTGTCTATTTCGTCCCAGATTCAGTTTAAGGTCCTGCTTCTGTTAGCAAGAGTGCTCTTGAGATATCTGCTTTGCCTGCCTGCTTCAGCCAACATTCGAGATTCTCTTCAATCATCTGACCTAGGTGGTCTGCTTGTTCACTTCCAATGCACAGCACAATAGTAAAACTCAGAAAACATCTCCAATTCTCGAAAATATCCTGAAAACCTTCAGCATTTAATGAAGGCTGTTTGACGTAGCGTTTTCAAAGTTGCTTGACTCAATGACCTGATTCAAAATCCTAGTTTGATACAGGGCAGCCGCATCCGACAAATCCGAATGACTTAGTCAAAAATGCTAGGTTGGCATGAATCAGCAAGATAATTCAGTCTGAAAGATTTTCTCACCTGGTAGAGGGCTTCATCACAGGCACTCTGAATTCCAAGATTGACCATTGTGTTCGTCAGAGACCTTCCAAGGTAAAACTCCAGCGAAAGATAGTAGACCCTCTAGCAAAAAAATCCAACACCCAGAACAGTGCTTTCAGAAAATCTCATTTTTAAGTTTAAATCAATAATCATAATTTCATACAATGTTCAAATTACCCAACATTTTAACCCGACACTACAACAGTGGTGGTCAAATATTCAGGCTGCACAAATATGCACAAACTGTCAAATCTTTCCTATGCAATTGACTGTTTGATAGTCCCATGCACAGAAATGGCCTGTACTGAAGACAAAAATACTAATTAATAAGTACAAAAATACTAATTAATAAGTTAGATTGGTAAAATTCTAAACAATAATGGACAGCCAAGGTTTAAACTCTAAGGTTTAAGCTCCTCATCAGAAAAGAGTTACAGCTTCTGCAGAGTTGTCCAACTGCTACATTTTACAGGTCCTTAAGCTTCTTTTATGCCTCTTCATCTGAAAAGCCATTTTTGGCTAACCAGACTCTTTTCAGTTTCTATTTCAAATCTTCTGTCACAAAATGTGCTACATTCTGAAGCCTTACATGGTGTGCGGCACACCTTACCTTCCTGGCAGGAAGGCAGGATGGGCTGCTGTGCACGGCCAGTGAGAAACAGGCTGACTGTATCAATACTACAGAGGGTCTAAGTCAGTCTCTGGGTGAGAGAGAGCAGAAAAAGAATATGGGAATTCGAAGGAGGTTTCAGTTGGGCAGACTGGAGAAGTGAGGATTAGACCAAAGTGGAGGAAGCTGAAGAAGTGTTTAACTTCCTCTAGCCTTTGTCTTTATAAGTGTAGCTATATGCAAATAGGTAAAAATATATATTGGTTTGCTAACAAAAGATATGTATATATTTTGCATTAATATTAAGCTTGTTTTTAAAGAGTATGTACCGGTATGTATAACTATGCTGCTGTGTGTTTAACTGAAGAGTTATGCCTTAATTTTAATGTTTGTCTGAGATACAGCAAATTTTGAGCATAGGTTGACATACAGAGTTATAGGTATTGCTAAAGGTTACTATGTGTGTAAATTTAGCCAGGTACTGGAGGTACCAAAGATACTGCAGGAATACTGGAGGTGAGCAGGAAATGTAGAATCTTGGACTGGTTGACAAGTGACATGGAACCACTGCCAAACTAGTCTTTGCCTGAGGCTCCTATGGGTGGAATCCTAAACCAGTCAAGTCCATTTGGAGTGGATTGATCTGGTGGTAGAGAAGAAGAACAAAGCAGAGATGATGCTGGATGCCCGAGTCTTCTACTGCATCCACATGACTGTGCTTTGGGTTTTTGTAAGAGTCTGCTTTGGTATCTTTTCTGTGTAAGACTGTGTGACAGTTGCTTTTAATTATGACCACGGAAGGTCTGTGTAAATAACAAGCGGTAAATATACATTGTAAACAGAAGCACGGAAAACAGAAACTTAGTTGTTTTTGTCAATTAGTGAAAACCAACTCATGACATCTTCTAAGCTGTCCCACCACAACATCAAGACTGAACACATGACATATCTGGTGATGCTGTTTCATGATATACTCTTTCATATACAGTGGGCAATGACTGCAGCTGTAACACTTAGCTTTACTTAAAAAGTACAAAATAAGATGTTCTTAGAAACAGCAAAAGATGATGTAATCCAAGGCTACTGGCATCTGCAAAGGAAAAGAAATGTCAACAGCTTAGCTATGCCAGTTAATTGGCACCCAATCTGGTGGGTAATTTAACAACAAGAATTACATACAAAGCAATAGTGAAAGTTGTCACAAGTGAACCAGGCATTGAAAAGAGGAAGTACATCTTGAGCAAATGCAGATATATGGCCTCCCGCTGTTCATGGGACCATATGTAACTTGATGTAGGTCACATTAGTAGATGTGTGTGCTCAGAGTCAAGTCATGAACCGGATGAAAGGACTGAGCTATATCCAGCCCGATGGCCATCACTAACTAATTCATTTTACATTAACTCATATAGAATTGCTACACATGCTTCCATTTAGTTTACATCAGAACATCATCTAAAATTCTGACACATTTCAGGACACGCTATCTTTGTGCTGGCGGCTGATGATCAGTGAGTCCTACCTTTGGGTCGATATCGTAGTAGTGTTGCTGGGTTCGGATCCACCGGCTGACCAGGTGGTCTCTCACCGTGTAGATCATCGTCTGCGAGTAGTCTCTTGGAGTGGCCACATTTCTGTCCTTCACCAAAGTGTAGTGGATGTGCCGGCTGAAGGCACGTTTGAAGTTGGTGACATTCTCCACGAGAGCTATTCCTCTGACGCTGATCTGCTTCCTCTTGTCTGCATCTGTCTGCGGTGTGGCTGCCATCACACCTGATGTTAGAAACAATGACACAACCACCAAAAGAAAACATTTACAACACAAGTAATGGTAAGGTCATTTATCACATGCAAAAGCAACAAGGGATGGAGAATGGCAGCATTCCTTGGTTTCAGCTAACATGCTGAAATGATACAGCACCAGTTGCACTATATATTGTAGATAATTATGCAGCTACGATTTAGCTGGTTCTTTTGACTTGGCCATTTTTGGACCTTGAAGTAGTTCAGCTTATGCAGGGCTCATCTGGCACTGGTGTTATTCATAGCCATTGCTATCCAGACCCAATTAATTCGTCACCTTTTGTCTCAAATAACTAAACAATCTTGTCGCATAACGCATACAAGAGACCAAACGACCCAAAGTGGTCCAAATGCATTGATCTGTGATTTGCTTTTCTCTGTTAAGGCAACTTTGTCTTGAATTTTTCTTTCTACAGCACTACAGAAGTTGTCCAAATAATAGTAATAATAATATTCCATTGGCACACATTGTTACAATGCCATTGCATTCAGGGGCACATTTGCAGACATCAGTGGGGACAAGGACAGTTAGTTCCAGATACCCCTGTTGTTCCAGTGCTAATTTCTTGTTCCTGAAGAAGTATAGGTACTTTGTGTAAACAATAATAACAACCTGGCATACCAAAAAATATTTACATTTTCAATGTAGTTAAAACAAAATAGACAGCTATTCTACCAGTATTTCTGCAGTGACATTCCAGGTCATGCTGATTTCTTGATTCTGGAATCTGACATCACCTCCCCCCACCAATACAAACACTGTTCCACAAACTACACAAGAAATTCAACGACCTTACATCTACATAAACCGCAAAACGTGCAATCCCGATTGCACTTTTTCCTGGTACTGGTTAACATTTAAGGAGAGATTCCATTGCTAAGTAAACTGTTCACTTATGGGTCCTAATTAAAACCACCGCCAACTCTAAGCTCCGCCTGTCCAAAGCGTCCGATTACACATAGCACGCAGACACTCCGAGCATCGAACATCCCTCTGACCTAGTGTCCCAGACATGAGAGATTTAGATCCAAATTGGGCAAAATAGGGAAGATGGACTGGGTGAAGATAGGCATGCTCGCGGTATAATTGTCTGCGTCTATGATCCCCAGTTGACCCAACAAAAGGCCTTTGCTCAAACACCCTGACCTGTAAACAGGCCTTCGACGAGGCTCTCAGAACCGGATGAGAAGCGAACGAGAAAGACTGCTCAAGTTGACCTTACCTCTTGTGCTTCTGGTACCACTGGAGACGATCCAACCAATATCAGCTGACGCAAATGCACGAGACCCAACCACAACTACTTCTCCCACCTCTAATCAGACGACCAGCGCCTTACACGACGACCCCTACAAACACCACCCACAATTACACCACAACTGACAGCAACAGTACACGATATGGACTCCGCACAACAGACTGCTTAGCATTAATAGCAAATGGGTGTGAAGCTTACCAGGGCGCCAGTTTCTGGCTTCGAGCCTTACAACCCATCAGTGGCTCGCCTTTACTCCGCGTCTAATCGCACATCATTAACTATTCTGCAGCAGTCCACAAATGGCCTACTTAAAACGCAGCCACGTGACCACTGAGCTTTAGTAACGCGAGGCACAGTGCGCCCGCGAACTCTCATGGGGAATTGGACCCGGACTTGTGATGAAGACTGAAGAGTATCTGGATTCCTATGGCTTGCCATCTGTTTGGAGGTGCATGGTTACACAGACTTTGAACGAGATTCTCAGCACCCGTCATAACTCTGTCATAGACTGCGATTGAATTTTTAAAAGCTAGAAACGACGCGGTTGGCTGAGGCGATTTTGTTAGTAGATGACCACCGAATTGAGGCTTCTCTTGATAGGGTGGGTTTGTTCTTATGCAGACGGCAGCAACACAAAATCCGAATCTTAGAAGCTTGCGTAGGCCAAAGACGTGAAAAGATCGTAATCGTAATCTCGAGATTTCTACAGCGCCCAACGAAAGCTAAATCGCGGGAACCCCTTAAACACAGGCGCTCAATCAAAAAATCGCTAGGCAGGAAGGGTTCAGTTCCAGGTCAAGTAGTCTGGCGGGTAGACAGTCGAACAGCTATAGCGGATGGTGTTTGGAATTGGAACGGTCGGATAGATACGGAGAAGAGGAGGAATCAGGATATGATTTGTGGAAGAGGATTCTTTCGGTTTTAAGTGAAAGACCGACCTACTATTTGTTTATTATTACAAAGGTTACTTAGTTCTTGAGCTGACTTTTGACTTTGTAAAGCACCCTAGAAGTAGCATGCTACTAACGATGCTATATAAATTGTCTTCCATAAATCATATCCTAATTCCTGCTCTTACCATTATCTGTCTTGCTGTTCCAATTCCACAATGCTGTCTAATAATAACAATAAAAATAATAATATAATGCAACCCATGATCCCTTGGACAGGATCTACCCATTTCAAAGAAACTTGGTGGCTGTCCAGTGTGGACACTGTCTGGTTTTCTGGGACCTTACTTTGTAAAACTGTCATGAACACTATATCAGCATAATAAAAATGAATAATAATTATAAAATGCTATTGTCTTCCATTGCAGTTTTCCTGTCAGATCTTGATGAATTCTAGCCATCCAGAATTGTTTTCATTCTTTGGAGAATAGTTTAATTCCTGAGAGATCGTAATATACCTCAGGTTCATATGATGAAAAAAAAGAATATTATTATTATTATTTGTTATTACCATTACCTAAGGTAGAAATGATCCCTCAAAACTTGTTATTTTATTGATATTATTATAAAAAATGTGACACAAAATGTAAATTTGTGTAATCCTAAGGAGGAAAAGGGAGAAGGGAAGAATACAACAGACCTCTCACTGCAACAGAAGGACCTTCTTTAGCATTTACTGCTTTGAATAACAGTTGACAATCATCATGTTTTTGGCAGTCTGGCCTTGTCATGTCTGAAGTGCAGTCGAAGATTTACTTTAGTGGCACTTCATAAATTTCCTGTTACTTTACAGCTGAAGGGTAGGCTCTTCTGTGTTAGCAAAATGCAACAGTACTTGAGAAAACCAGATCTTGATAAAATAACACAAACAATACAATATAAACTCTAGAATACAAAAATCTTGCAACATACAAATAAAAATATCTTGCAACATACAAATAAAAATCCATAACACATAGTCTAAAGCCAATATGAACAGGTATTCAGCTCAAATGATTGTTGTCTGTTGTCCAAAATCTCCATTTTCAGCACCAAAAACAGAATATGAAGAAAAACCCAGCCAGTTTTCTTCTCAGTGCTGTTCACTGTTCCTGGGCGAGGCTTCAGTCTCTTCTTCTTGTGATGCTGACTGAGCTTGTTCTTGTTCCTTCTTGGCCTCATGATCACCTGACGTGCGGTTTGGCTTCTCTTCCGGTTTTGGTTTTCCCTGTGTTTTCTCACCAAATGGTGTCTTCTTTGACATCACTTCTATAAAAATTGCACAAACACCTTTTTTAGACAGCATCCAGGATTTTCATTTCCACTTTCAGTCTTGTATGTATGTATGCATGCATGTATGTATGTATGTATGTATCTTCAAATTTATACAGCATCTTACAAGAACCTCTCAAAGGTGTCATCTTCTACAGTTGGACCATGTTGTCTATAAAACAGAACCTGAAGGTGAAAGTCAAAGTACAGAAGAGTGCAGTGGATTTCAGACATATATGTATGGCTGGGCTTGTATCTAGCTGGTCAGATCTGCCTCATGTATTCATTGGCTGCTGGTTCCTCAGTGCATCTAGTAAAGACTTGTAAAAGGTCAGTTGGGTTTATCAGATCTTTAAAACCACATGGGGTGTGCAACAGTCTAGTGGTTAGCGTGCTGGACTGTCAACCCTGAGGTCAGGGGTTCAAATCTCTGCCAGGCAGAAAGATATTTGAAATTTTAGTTCCACTTGGGCACCCTAGTGAACTCAGCTATAAAATGTGTAAAATGACAGTACTGTCAGTGGGGAGATCAGGCAGCAAGGGAGAGGATCGGCCATGTGCCCTCACACGTTGAGGCTAAGCAAATGAAGTTTCAAAGACTTCACACCTATGGCTATTTCTTGAGGTTAGCTTAAGGGGAGTGCTCTTTTTATTCTTATAAAACTTCAAATCATTTTTGTAACTCTCCTCTGTACTTCCTATAGTTCTTCACTGTCCTACGTTAGGGATAGATTTCATACTTCGATGCAATGTCCAGATGTGAAACTCAGTGTCATGCCAAAGACTTCTATATACAAGTAATAATAACTAAATACAGGTTTCCATGCACAATACAACTTCTGTACAATAGCAGTGGGATATAAAACTTCACATAAAATGGCACAGAATACAACAGCATTCAGCCTGTAGAGAAGGCAACTACAAGGTCACATGGAATGCTGATAGGCGGGGTCTCAAACTCGAATCACCTCGATCCCTTACCTCCGGAAAAACAATATAAATTTTCCTTTTACTTTTAGAAAACTTTTCTTCTACAACTTCTTTCTTAAATTCTGAACTCATGTTTGATAGGATTTAATTTATAATTTATTGTGAATGCAAATGCTCCATAATTTAATTCTAATCAGGATGGCAGTATAATGGGAAAGACCAGCAATTTTTATTCATAGAAAGACAAAAAGTAAAAGCAGCAAGATTCATTATGAGCAAGACAAAAAGTGAGCAAGTACAAATTTTCATCGTCAAAATTTTAAGAAATTCCGAAAACCATTATGGGTGACAAAATGACTTCGCGTGCTGCAAGTAGCCCAAGGGCTAGGCATTTGCAACCCCAGATGTAGAAGGTGGAGAAATAAAATATTGTTGGGTTTCTATCTTCCGATATCTTCCAAATGAATAATTTTGCAAAGCTATCATCTTTGTTACGACCACAAATGGAATAGGTTCTGTTTAGGCAGCTTGTAACACGACTTTTTGTGTTAAAAACCTGCAACTACTCATCTCAAAGTCACTTATCAATGCAGAAACGAGGCCAACTAGGCCATTAGATTCATGTTGAATGGAAACTTACTTGGTGACTCTGTTGCACCAACTGGAAAGTTGCTCGGTGGGGGGCTGACAGGAGAAATTTTGGACGGAGGATGAATCGTCGCCTTTCGGCCAACCTCTGCTGTCTACATGATAAATTTTCAATATGCTATTAGTATTTTAATCTACACTCAAGCATCTCAACTGCCAACCTGGAGCTCTTCAAAACAACATAACAAACTGAAACTATGTTATACTCATTCTCAATACAACACAATACAATCTAATAATGTAGTTTTAATACCTGACCACAAATTAATTGTAGTTAAAGTTTGATTTAGAAATAGAACAGACCATGGACAATAGACCCGACCTTGCTATTTCCTGTTTTTCCAGGAACAGGAAGTCCCATCTTACCACCAAGAACCAGTGGCTTAAACTTGGGTGGAACCTCACTGAAAATAAAAAGACAATGATAAAAAGACAATGATCTCACTCTAACTACTTGTTTTGGTAGACAAACATGTAATCTCAGTCCACATTCTGCATGTTTGATAAAAATTATCCAAACTGATTCAATGACTTCCATCATGTCATTACCATTTTGCCCAGTAAATTTAGAATGATAAATTATGCAGTCTATAGATGCCTCAGGCCACCTTCCCCAAGTGAAAAACAAGAATGGTACATTTTTGGAAGCAAGATTGTGGTGCAGAAACGCCACACCACCTGAGGGCTGATGTCATCACCTAAGGTTGTTCCTGTACTGCTCAAGGTTGCATATATGGCAACATTATATGTGGCTCTGCGGGATATAGTATCTTACTTAGGCCGAACTGCTAATCAATTTTAACTATAAATTGTGGAAATCTAGGCAACATAGGATTTAATTTTAAATATTCAACTATTTATCAACAGAAAGTTAAAAGAAAGAAAAGCAGGAAAGGGGAAAATGTTAATGGAAGACAGAAAGGGAAGACAGGAGGCAATAGCAAAGGAAAGCATGGAAGAAGATAGAAAATCAGGGATGAGGAAAGGCAATCAGGGAAAGTAAGGAAAGCTGGGAAGATGAAAGAAAAACAGATAAAGAGAAAGGAAATTAGAGAAGGAGAAAGACAAGCAGGAAAGAGGAAAGAAAAACTGAGAATAAGAAAGTAAATCTGGGAAAGAGTATGAAAAGTGGGAAAGAAGAAAGGAAATCAGGGAAGACAAATGGAAACCATGGAAAAGAAAGGAAACCAGACAAAATAAAGGAAATCAGGGAAAAAGGAAATTAGAGAAAAAGAAAGAAAAAAGTTGGAAAGAAGAAAGGAAATTAGGGAAAAAGAAAGAAAATCAAGGAAAAAGAAAAACAGGGAAAAGGAAATAAAGAAAAACAAAAGAAAAGCACAGAAAAGAAAAGAAAAGCAGGGAAGTAGAAAGGAAATCAGGGAAGATGAATAGAAATCAGAGAAAAAAGGAGATCAGGGAAATTGTATGGAAAACTTGGAAGAAGAAAGGACATCAGGGCATAAGAAAATAAGGGAAAATGAAGAAAATCAGGGAAAATGAAGAAAATCAGGGAATAACAACAGAAATCAGGAAAAAGAAAGAAAAGCAGGGAAAAAGAAAGAAAATCAGGGAATAACAACAGAAAGCAGGAAAACGAAAGAAAAGCAGGGAAAAAGAAAGAAAAGCAAGGAAAGGAAAGGAATTCAGGATTAAGAAAAGAAATCAGGGAGAAAGAAAGAAGAGCAGGGAAAAAGAAAAAAGCATAGAAGAAGAAAGAAAATCAGCAAGAAGAATGGAAAGGAGAGAACAATGGAAAGCCAAAGAAAGATAAATTAGAGAAGGAGAATGAAAAACAGGAAGTAAGAAAAGGAGAAATAAAAGTAGAAGTAGTGACAAGAAAGCGGACATATTCTGCAGAAAACAGAAAAGAAGAAAGCAAGAAAGGACAAGAGAAAGCAGGCCAGACGAAGGAGGAGAAGGTGAAAGAAAACCAGAATATAAAAAAGTATAAGAGGGAGAAAGAAATGAGGGCAAAGAATAAGGAAATCATGAGACAGACGTACGTTTCCTTGTTGTTGTTTGGATCTGCAATTCCATTCTGATGTGGTGTTTGGTCATTCTTTCCATTCTTCACCAAATCCTTATCATCCTCTTTGTCATTTTCCTCATCGCTCCACGATATACTCTTTTCATAAACTCCTTCCACAGACTTCGCAGCATGAGTCTTCTCACGCTTTGGACGATCCCAGCTTAGATTCTTAAGCGGTGGACTGACTGGAAGGTCCAAAATGTCACCCACTGATGCTGGTTGTTTCTTGTTGAAGAATGAATGAGGAGTGGAGTCGGCACTTTTTGTCCGAACAGCATCTGCCATTTCAAAAGCATGAACAACTGATCTGCCCAGAAACTTAACTATTACGAGCACTTTAGCATTTCACAAAAGAAGCCTTCTAATCTAATCTGAGGACTTCTATAGTGAAAATATTATCATGCACAGGCAACAACTGATGGCTGCTTTAAAGTGAAACCACATTTAATATCCACTGCAGAAGTCAAATCAAAGTAGCAACCCATTAGGTCAAAATAATACTGAAATTCTCAAGTATACTTTAAACAAGTTCATATACTGTTTGAGCATTTCAGAAAGGACTTTAATTGTACAATTCCGTACCAAGATGAAAATGTAGCTAAGTCAAGTTGAACAGTGAGCATGCCAGCTTAGGATACATTGTCTGAATTGACATTTCCTAAATGGCAATATTAACCACTGTAGGTGAGGGATTTTACCCAATTAATTAATTGAAAAATGAGCAGGATCAAGGCCATAAGGTTGCTACAGAAAAACATGTACATTTACAAATAGTGTGAGTGGTGCACAGAGAAATGCAATGCCGCCTCTCTATCTGACATGTACTGTTGTAGGAGACTGCTCAAGAAAGCAGGCCATGATGTATTCAAACAGAAGCAAAAAACTAGGCAGTCTTCACTGTCAGTGGAAAAGAGAAATTACCGTTACTAGAAAACTGGAAACAAGTACATACTGCTCCCTGATTTACATACATGTAACACTGGTACTGACCAAGAAAGTCCTTGTGCATTGTTATAATGAAGCCGCTATAGAAGTCATTAGATTAGATTAGAAATGCAACAACAGCATCCAACAACATGACAACCTTTCCTTCTTTCTGTGTGGCTTATTGAGTAAGAGCTAATTGTCAGAATTACATTGTGATATGCTTTTCAATATCATCGTGCTTTGAACGCAGTACACAGATGAACGAGCAAGCCATTGTGCCAACTACAGGAAGCCAGCAACAAAGATCTCTGTGTCTTCTTTCTTCTTCTTTTCTTCTGGCTGGAATTAATCCCTCTTAGGAGAGGGGTCAGTCACATGAATCCTTCTTTTCCATTTGTTTCTATCTTCAGTATCTTCTTTCTTCAATCTGAGGAGCTTTAGGTCTTGCTGAATCATGTCTCCCCATCTCTTCTTTTGTCGTCCACGACTGCGGCATCCGTAAGCCTCTGATGTCCTAATTCTTTTAATGCAGTTTTCCTCTTCTCTCCTCATCACATGACCATACCATCTCAATCTGGCTTCTTGTCCCTTGTCAGGTATACATGCCACTCCCAATTTCTGTCTAATATACTCATTCCTTTTCTTGTCTTTCAGTGAGATTCCAAGTATCCATCACAGCATTCTCATTTCTGTTCTCTCCAGCAGCTTCTCCTCCTCTTTTGTCAGTGTCCATGCTTCTGCTCCATATATCATCACTGGTCTTATCATTGCTTTGTACACCTTTTCTTTGACTTGAACTGGCATTTTGACATTGCATAATACACTCGATAGGTCTTTCCATTTTTGCCATGCTGCCTTGATCCTGTTCTTAACATCATGTTTGCATTCTCCTTTAGCATTCATTATCGACCCAAGATACTTAAAGGTTCCTACTTGTTTCAGTGCACTTCCTGTGATGTCCTTGACCACAAACTTGTGTCTCATCCATTTTGGAGCATACCATGCTCTCTGTTTTATTGATATTTATTTTAAGACCCTTGCTCTCCAGTGCCCTCTGCCTATCAGTGAAACGCCCTTGTATCTTTGTTGCTACGTCTTCTGCCACTATGAGGTCATCAGCATACAACATATCCCATGGTACTTCTCTTCTCACATTTTCTGATATGGCATCCATTACTATGATGAACAGCAGAGGACTCAGGCAGGATCCCTGATGTACACCCACTTGAATCCCAAATTTTACTGTGTTTCCTATATATGCTCCTCACTGAAGTCTGTGCATCTTCGTACATTGATTTCACCAGCCATGCTATTTTCTCCGATACTTCCTTTTTCCTCAGACTCCAATATACGACCTCTCTTGGTACTCTATCAAAAGCCTTCTCCAAATCTACAAAAGTCCAATATCTCTTGTTGTTTCCTTCTAGTATTTTCTCCTGCACCTGTCTCAATATAAATATTGCATCCGTTGTGCCTCTACCCGGCCTAAAGCCAAAAAACAAAGCCTAAAAACAAAGACCTCTGTGTGTAGCCATGCAAATAGTTGAAAGAGAATGATAGGGAGGCAGGGACCCTGCCAACATGACCGTAAACATTTGATAGGAGCAATATAGGCTCTATGGGTCCCATATGGCCCCATATGGGTATGGGGACAGAAGAATAAGACAAGCATCACCCTATTTATTTGCAGCCATGACCACCATCATACCCTCCCTGTATCACCACATAAAGTGTGATTATATTTCACACTCAGCAACACGTTAGCAGACAATAATGAAGTTCCTCTAAGCAAATAAACTTAAAAATTTAAAGCGTTCATCTGATGAAGCATCAGTATTTTTGAGATTACCTGCATTGACTTTTGTTCTAGGTAGAGTCTCTTCAAACACCTCTACAGGTAAAAATTTGATACCATCCATCAACTTCAACTGCTGTCATGCATTATAATAATTCAAAAATCTGATGATATTATAGATGCATCTATTAAAAGGATGGTGTGTCCATCTCTGAAGGTCCGAGGAAATTAGGTCAGAGGTCAAGACTACAAGAGAATTGGTCGATTCAATCATCAATTAAACACTATCATAAATTAGCCATACGGTCATTCAATAATTACCAATAGAATGATCTGAAAATTGCGATACAAACACTGTAACTGAGAAACCAGCAGCTTACTTAAAAGGGGCTGAACCAATTCATCAAGAGCTGGGCAGATTTCTGCTGAAGGCCACTGTTCAGACAGATCCAATATTAAGACAGAAAGTGTCTCTGACTACTTAGAAACTTTCTGCAGATGAAGAACTGGTAACTGCAAATCAGCTAAATTTAACATTTACGATGCAGAGGCATCATATGACAAGGTTTGCATCCATAAAACTTTGATTCATTTACAACATGCATACATAATATGATAAAATCAGTAACACAGGCCTGTTATTATCTGTTGAAATGCAAAAACATTATTATCAGCAGAAGTCCATACCTTTTAAAGACTAAGCTATGACCCTTCATGTTAGAAAGCATTCCCTGTAAGCAAGCAACATGGCAGTTAGAGACATGAGAAAAGAGCAGCATCTATGAATGTTACATTTCGCTAATGATGTTCAATCCAATCCAGTCTGATTTGACCTAACCTCAGAGTCAACAGAGTGCAAAATAAACTTTAAATATATATATGTGTGTGTGTGTGTGTGTACGTATGCACTATATGCCATATGGTATCAGCTCTTTAAACTTTTAACCTGACCATATGTCTTATTGGCCTCACATTATTTGTCAGTTGAGGCCCCAACCATACCACATATGCATGTACGTTTGTATATATCGGTTTGTATATATTATGTATAGATATATTTGAGAATAATAGAAAATAGTATTAATAGATAATAATAACAGAAATAGAGAAACTCAAGGCATTTGAAATGTGGATATGGAGAAGACTGGCCAAAATCAGTTGGAAGGATTATAAAACCAATGAGGAGTTGTTGCACTTGCTAGAGGAAGAAAGGACACTGGTCAATACAATAAGGAGGAGACAAATGAACTGGATTGGTAACGTACTGCGTGGAAATTCTCTCCTGAGAACAGTGAATGAAGGAAGAATTAAAGGAAAGAAGGTTCCAGGAAGATCAAGAAATATGCTGTTGGACTGGATGATGGATAAAGAAAGAAGACGGGCTACAAAGAAGTTAAAGAAAAGGCACAGAACAGAGAAGAGTGGCATCGTTGGACTCTTGGGCCTGCCTTATGGCAGAACACTGAAAAAGAAGAATAACAGAATTAATAGAAATATTAATAAAAATAACTTTTCATCTCTGGACTTTCTTGAAAACCTGCAGAATCATACCTACCTCAAGTTAAAAATATAATAAAATATGCAATGTGGCAATTGACTGCAGTCGATAGCAAGCCTCTTTTCCAAAGTACTGTAACTTTGGACGTCCTCATGGGCATTTCATGCATTTTTGGCTTTAGCCACAGGTACCACAATGATACAGACTTTCATTCTGTTTAGACACAATGTGCCATCACTTTGTGCATTTTGATATCTGCCCTAACTGCATGTTCTTGTGAAAGGGCCTATACTCTGGATGAGTGGCAAGATGTAGGCTTATCACTGACATCATTTGCCAAGCCATTATGAAAGCTGGCTTTCTGTTGTATAGAGAGCCATTTCAACTAATGTCATCAAATTCCCCAAACACCATCACACCACTCTAGTGGTGAAGTGTTTAGTGTAAAGGCACAGGCCCCAAGAGATTGGAAGGTTTTCCTAATATAGGTGATATTCACTGTAGCACAGACTTGGTACTATTTTATAAATAATATTATTTGACAGTGATATTGTTTATCTTAAGTTTCAACAGAAATTACTATCATATTTTGACTATCAGCAACAGGAAAGTTGTAGTGCTGAGTTATAATAATTTTGAATAACACACTTTTCTACTGCTCTATAGTCACTACTAAATTTGGTTACAGATAGACTGAAGCAAGATTGATTCACACTGGTAAATTGGCTTTCTTAAGTTGAATATACCTGGTATGTACCTGGGTATATATGTATCTGGCTATAATAGCCATGTTTTGCACCACTGTATAGCACCTTCTAAGAATCTCACAAGGGCGCTAAACATGGCTATAAAACAGATCTTGTTTGTTTAGATTTATTTAGATTTCATGATGATTTAGCCTGGATTTTCAGAATTCTTTGTTCTCTGTTTTCTGATGCATTGTGTAAAAAATTCTGAAAAAAAACTTAAAAGTTCCAAGCAGTCGCTTAACTGGAACTTGGAAGCATTTCAAGAAATTAATCATAATGGCCAAATCAAGAAAATAATTGCAAATAAGTCTAGTTATATTCTGCAGCAGACCTCTGGGCCTCACTGACCACTGTGCAAATGCTTAGCATTCTGACACTGCAGCCTGGCTTGGATTTACTGTCAGGAATTGTTGTTGCATGTCTGAACATATTGCAATTTGCCACCAGCACACACTCGAGAATAGCATAATACTTATTCGAATTATGAATTCATTTTAAGTTGTGAATGTTGGATGCAGAAAAGGCGCATGTGTTAACTGCAGAAGGTAAAATATTATGTCTCAGCTTAAACAAGAAGGTCACAATATATATATATATATATATATATATATATATATATATATATATATATATATATATATATATCACAAATCTTTAATGCTGTATACCAAGCTTACAAAGAGGTGTAAAAGTGGAGTGAGCCAAGTAAGTTGAGCAGTAGCTGAATCGAACTGCTGCCTTCTATAGGTTCAGTGTAATCAAGGCTGTAGGTTTTATAGGGCAATGCCAAAACAAAATGCAACAATAAGTGGTGCATGGCTCTATAAAGCATGGTATATTAGTTATTATATCGTGCCTTATTAGAGCGATACAATCCCAAGAAAAATGCCCCTATCAAAAAACATCTGACTCGATGGCACAAAGAAATGTCATACAAAGGAATAATACTCAAAGTCACAACATAGTAATCATTTCAGGCAGGACCAGACCATTAGCCAGCAGCACTAAGTGTGCAAACTAAGAAATCTACTGGTACTCATTTTAAATCAGTAAATTATTAAATAGAAACTCTCAAGTTTAGCCTTTAAAAAGCTTATAGAAAGGTTCAGTTTGCCTTATTGTTTTGTAGGAAATAATAAGGGTTAAGCATAGTCTCAGAAGCATTTTCACAGTTCTATTTAACCACAGAAACAAGAAAAAACAGATTAACAAGATCAAAAAGCCTTCCAAATCAAGATCAAGCAAGTTAGTCTATAATTTATAAACAACTTACATTCCAAAGAGATACAGATGAAATGTTCTTTAATTCAGATTCAAATAACAAGCCCAGTATAATATGCACTCTTGACAGACGTTTTTCAGATGATCAGATGCTTTTGTCAATATCTGTAAGAGGCCTAACTTCTGTTACAGCAGACCTGGCTTACTGCTGTCGCCCATCATAAATAACTAGGACAGAATGGATCTTTGTTGTCATCACCCTCGAAAAATCTAGGTCATCAGCCTATTAGAATGAACTCCGTTTCTCAGTCTGCACCAGCTATCAGATAAATGTTAGCAGATAAATGTTTGAAATGTCTAAAGAAATTTCATATCCTCCAGAAAGAAGCTGACTGACTGTCTAAGCCCAAATACGTTAACAATGTGCTTGCAACAAATTCTTACCATCAGCTGTCAAGTCAACACCATCAACCCCTGTATATGAATGAATGAATGAATGAATGAATGAATATTAAGAGATTTACATGCCATGCATCAAAAAAATTTCAATCATATGCACACACAGATCAGTAAGAAAATCAACCATAATGTTATGCAATTAAAAGCAATTAACGTAATGTCATGCCAAATTCTCCAATTTACGACTGCACAACTTACATTCTACCACAATGTTTAATGTAATGCTCTGGAAATGTAATGTAACTAAATTAATGCCCATAACTTAAAAAAATAATTTCATCTAAAAGAAAGCCATAATTTCCATGTCAATGGCAAAAGAATAATAAATGCTTCATACGGGCAACAATGCTAATTTGTTAGCATTATTTTGATAACACAAACAAATAATATTATAACTAATTGAAAGTAAGAAAACAGACCATAACAAATTAGTTAAGAGAATTGCAAACATAGAATGAAAGTTGAAATTAACCTTCAAACATCATGGTCTGTGGCCTAAGCATTCGCGTCTGCATGGACTGGCGAACAGTTCCCATCTGCATCAAGGAAGCAACATTTATTTCGTATACATCATGACAACACAACGATGATTTTCTACAATGATGATGACAATGACTGACAATGATAAGGGTTACAGTGAGGTGATCATGACCAAGATGACATCAGGCGAACACCAAGATGCAGTTTATTACTTCAACAACAGCAATTTATATATGTAAGATATTGTCACGAATGCCGGGGTAATGTGGTAATGTGAACGTATGCAATGTAAGGTCATGTAGTGAACTGTACCAAGAAATGCATACTTTGTTCTTGGATTCTTTGGCAAGTGAGCTCACACGCTGGATGATGCTCAAATTCTTGGTGACATCTTCTGTCTGTTGGTGCTGAGAACAAGTCTGCGACTAAACAAACATTATAAAGACATTCTAAGAGACAGTGATGCCAAAATAAAGTATCTCAGTAGCTAGCAGTACTCAAGAAAGACCTGATTACATGTGCAACTGGTTAATTGATTTAATTCCATTATATCTATTGTAGAATACTTTGTAACCAACTACTCTTCTAAGCTATTATTTATTATTATTATTATTATTATTATTTATTAATAACTTCAGCAACTCCACTGTTCAGAGGCTCCTTGAAGTTTTGAATTCATAAATGTCAAATAACAAATCTTCAAGAAATTACAAATGAAGGTATAAAACTCGAAGTAGCAAAAACATGTGCAGTATAGAGTACTGATCATTTACCAGTGATGTCAGCTTAGCATGGAGACTCTTAAGAAGCTCTTCGACAAGGAATGTAACAATCTGAGTGAAGATGATCAGCTGAAGATCCAGTGTTCTTCTCATCAACTCTGATCCCATTTGATCCATGATTGTCTCTTTAAGAATGCTGTCTGGCAGAGAGCAGTGTCCCTTACAAGTTGTCTTTACCTCGTCAGTAAACGCCTGAGCAAAAAACCACAAGAGTACTAGAATGCTCAGTTTATGAGATGAGCACCAAACAGAAGAATAAACCAAACATGAGAATAAACCAAAAATTAAATGAAATAAACCAAAACAATTGTAAATAAATGCATTTTGATGTAATGTAATTTAACAGAGCACTCATACAGCACCACAAAATGTCTAATAAGGAGCACTTGATTATGTAACTAATGTAACTTACGATTATCTTCTTCTAAAGTAAATAATCAACAATAATCTAAGAACTTCTACAGACCCACTGTAATAATGCTCAAGGCATCAGACAATGGTCACTGCCAAGCAAAATCATTGAATTCCATGGCAATCTGGTTGAGAAGTCAAGAGGGAAATCCTAAATCACACTGAAACAGCCTATGGAGGAATTAAGTCCAGGAAAAGGCAAGTTCGTAGTTGAGATCTGAAGGCCAAAACAGACTTTGCAGAGTGAACATTTCCTGGAAGAGAGGTCCAGAGTCTAGGGCAAAGATTCCATGTACCATAAGGAATGTAGGGGAGGCACTCATTTCCTTTTCTTAAGCCTTTGAGCCAGCACTGGACAACTCCCAAGGTCCTGGACACAGGGCCAGTGCATGCAGGACTTGCTGTTTACTTCCCAGCTTATGCCGGTACCAAATTATACTGCTTGGTGACAGAGGATTGTGTGCGCAAACAACCTGCCTAGGGTCATTACATGGAGTCGAACCCACAACCGCATGATCATCAACCAAACACACTACCAATAGACCGTGTCACAGCTGTTTTTTCATCCTACCAAAGGACTTGTGGTTGTTATGCCTTACTGCACAATGGTCCACATCTATGGAAATCCCTACAACTGGCTTTGCAGAACTTTTCTCATTCTATTTTCTCATTATGCAACATTTGCAAACAATTGAAGACTTATCTTGCCAGCCACCTACACTTTTGAGGTGAATTCATAATTTGGTGAAATATAAATATTTCAATAATAATAATAATAATAATAATTATAATAATAGTAATAGTAATAATAATAATATATTAGAAATGCTCAGACAACTACAGCATCACATGGGTGGTTTCCTCAAAGCTGCAGGATGGCAACATCAGTGTTGTGGTTAAGATCCTGTGCTCAAGTCATTGTCTGATCCAGACTGATCCAGAATCCTTGGAGGAACTTCACAGCAAGTATCCTTCTGCTCAGGACACATCCGAACCACCAAGTTTGCCAACACTCACTCACTTTCCAGACAACTGAGAGCAAAGTGATGCATGCAATTCGTTCTTTCCCAGCTGGGTCGGCTGGAAGGCCTGATGGGATACACCCCAACATATACTTGATCAGGTAAACTGCAGGCAGTGCTCTCCTCTCATCACTCACCACCTTAATAAATATCTTGTTGGTGGGCATCTGCCCAGAGAGCATTACATCTTGCTTGTCTCGAGGCACCCTGTTTGCCTTAAGGCAGAAATCTGGAGGTCTTTGCCCCATCGCAATTGGCTACTCCTGGCATCCAAGTGCACAAACACCTTTGCTTTCATCAGACTAATTACCTTACATCTTTGCAGCTTGGTTTTGGTGTGCTGGGAGGCTGTGAGGCTGCTGAACATGCCCCCAGATGATTTTTGGCAGATCTACCAGAGGGCCAAGTCCTGGTCAAATGATATCAGTGTCCTTAGTCGAGCTATCATCCTGGCAGCTGTTTCTGAGCTCTATTCATACTGTCACTTGGCTTATAGTAAACATTCTATTCTTGAATATGGTGACTACTCTCTCCAATACTGCTTTGTGCCCTTGGCCTTTGAAACTCTGGGCCCAGTAAATTAAGGTGGCCTCACTTTTATCAAGCGCCTGGGCTATTGCCTTGCACAGATGCCAGGAGATGATAGGTAAACTACTTTCCTCCATAAGCGCTTATCTATGGCCATCCAGCGCTTCAACACAGTAGCATTTTGCAGCACCTTTTATACCGAAACAGTTATCAGCAAAGATTAGCCTTCCAAGAATAAAGCTTGCCCTAATTTTTGTAATCATCACAGCTCATATGTACCTCAGGTAAATAATATAATAATAATAATAATATAATAATAATAACAATATAATAATAATAATAATATTATAATAATAATATAATAATAATATAATAATAATAATAATAATAATTAGAATAATAAAACATACCATCCCTACTTAAGTAAACTCCTCTATATGGCAAACAACATGTCAACACCTGCTGAAAGTACCAACTCACTGCCCTTAAAAGCTGATGGAAACATTACAGCTACACACTGGATGGTGAAGTTGACTGATTTCCCATCAACTGAGAAGGTCAATGTGGAGGAATTTCGATGAAGTTCGCAACAAAAAAGGCAACTGCTGAGAACTTTCAACATTAAGCATTGTCATCAGACAGAGGTGCTTTATAAATACAAGAGAAAATATATAGCAATGAAAAATACCTGTCTGCTAAGAGTAACTGGAAACAGACTTTCCAGAGTTTTTATAGCCTCACCCAGTGTAGTCTGCAACATTTCACAGAAAAAGACAACTATAAAGCAACCAAAAACACCCTAAATATAGACAAAATGCATGCATAAATGTTGCTGCCAAAACAAGCGAGTAAATAGTCTGTCACTACCAGCACAGATCTGCCTAAGTATTTATGAGAATCTGCACCATTCAGAAAATTTTGGAACTGGATTTAAGTTCCAAAGCCTGACTTAAAGGCTCTTATCAAAGGGACCTCAGCTCAGAACATTTTAAAGAGAACAAGAACATCAGGTGATCAACCTGCAGCAGTTTCCCAATGAGATCTTGCACTTCCTTCTTAAACGACTCGAGTCTCATGTAAAAGGCCCCTCTAGGAGAATCCAAGCTTGCTGACAACTTGTGCAATTCCATGAAAATCTACAAGCACAGTGAAATCTCCTCTAAAATTTAGTTAATCCAATAAAACCACAGTTATAGATTTTGAAAAAGCTCAAGAATTATATACAGTTCACGTTAAAGAAACATCAAAGGAGTCCTAAAGATTAAAGGCAAAGTATTATAGGTTTAAAATACAACTCATAATGTGCACTAGGTTACACAACTACAATGCACTTTATGCTTATGCGATACATTAAAGTGTACAACAGTCTTTAAAGATAATGGCAGTGTACAATACGCTTAAAGAATAAATGGCAGGGTAAATAGGCTTCAAGTGTAAATTATGGTGTACAATTGGCTCAAAAGATAAATGGCAATGTACAAAAGGCTTAAAGGATAAAATATTTTACAATACACACACGGCTAATAACTCTCTCTTCTTTAATAAGTTTAGTGGCACCATCTATTTCCTCGCATTCACTGTCACTCAGTTCAAACTTTCGAAGAAACTGGATCAAATCCTGGATCTGTGACACCATCCGATCCAAGATCTAAAACAAATGGTAATTAGAATTTTCAAGATAACTACTACAACAACCACAAAAATTTCTACAAATCTCTCAGAAACATTAAGTACAACTGAAATTAAAATTAAACAGAAAATTTTGAAGCAATGATTAAAATGAAAAACATGTTTTTGCAGCAAACTATAAACTCAAACTGGAATTCAGCAGCAAAACATCATCTTCTTATGGGTTGCCTAGCTCAAATACAAAGTATCAATTTCACACAATGCACCAGGATGTAAACCCCAGAAAAAGAGATGCAGGGCCAAGACAAGAATGGTTGCCAACATAAAATATCTGTGATAACATTATGTGTAATCTGTAAGAAGAGAATTTTTCCTCACAAGATCAGTGTAAACATGTGACAGGCCACATGGGTCAATTTAAATGTTGACACAGAAGTTAAGATTGGCATCCAAATCAGGCAGCAGCTTTAGGAGATAAACAAAACCTTGGTACTGTGGTGATGACATTAACAGCGTCCAATTACTTCTACAGAACTGGCATCTATTACACCAAGCAACTGTAAACACCAGATCATTCACCCAACTGATACATATGTTGCAAACAGAAGCCTGGTTGGATTATTACATCAGACATTATTCAGTCACCTGTTGAGAAGTTCCAGTTAAGAAACTCTGCTGCAGCCTGTAGCTTGGTTCGGCTGAATAATTCTTCGGATCTTGGTTACGCAGCAAAATGGCATCGATCTACAACCGAAACCGCATTTTACCATTTCACTTCGCAGCCACTTGCACATAAACAAGTGGATATACTTACAAGAAGTGAATTTAAACCAGCATGAAGATGGAATATGGCATCATGGCGGAAAATGGTCAGCAATAATAACCAATCACAAGTGCTGACACTTCCAGTTAGTTAAGTATTATTTCTTGAAGATCAACTTCCTGTTCTTAGTGAACTCTAACACCATTTAGGCTAGTAAGCAGCACCTTCAAGAAGTAGGCAGAAAGCCCTATAGAAAGTTTCAGTTACATAAATTTCTTCCACATTTCATGTTTCAACAATGAATTTTGATTTTCACATAATGTGTCCATATTTGAGTAATATACTTTTACTTAAAGACTTAAAGTTAGTTTACTTTTCTTATTTAGTTTATTTATTTTATTTACTTAGGCCCAGCACTTTGAACAACAACCTGATATGACAGAATATGATTTCTGTGAGGAATGTTGCTTCTGATTCATAAAATAGTCC
This sequence comes from Norana najaformis, assembly GCA_964023275.1. Lineage (NCBI taxonomy): Eukaryota > Metazoa > Annelida > Clitellata > Crassiclitellata > Hormogastridae > Norana > Norana najaformis. The sequence goes on from OZ029917.1 coordinate 26,156,655, forward strand.
CTGAAATTAAGCAAAACTACCACAAAAGTTGGTCTAAGAATCTCAAGATTTGAGATTTGAAGTTTAACTTAACAAAAATGTAAAAACAACTACTTTGATAGACTGAGTTGATTGACTTCTTGAATAATAAACTGTTTGATTGACAAATCACCATGACAACAGCTCCTTATGATGCACAGCCATGTTACCTTTTTCAGTGCCTGTAGGACTTTATCCTGGTTGCTGCGAAGCGCAGAAGTGACATCAACGACTGGTATTGGCATTCGTTTCAAAGTAAAGTTTCTTTATAAAAAAGTCAAGTTTAACAAAATGCGTTTATTAGTCAACGACAGTTGCATAACAGTTACATACTGGTTACCCACGACATGAATTCCTTGCCTTTCTCTGCCTCTTTCCCATAAGTGCTTGAAAACCATTATTTCTTGCTTCATCAGGTCAAGGCACGTATGAAGAGTTTCTCTTATTATGGTACTATACAGATTCGTTATTATGATTATGATTGTGAACATACCTGTCATTGTTTTGTAATTTAAGAGCTAATCATGGTAACAAATTAGGCCTACATGCAGTTGTATTATGTTATAACTAACATTTCTTCAATGACAGACTTCTCAAGGTTTTCAGTTTCATAAGGACATAATTCCACCTGTGGCTGAAAGTGCAGCAGTGCAGCTGAAAATGAACATTATAAATAAATGTCTGCTAAATCTTGTGGTTTCCTAATGCCGGCCAAACTAGTTCTGACCCTTTGTGTTCTCCTTCTCTTCTTGATAGATGATAATACTCTAGAAGGTGCAGTAAAAATGTTGAGATCAATACATACAAGCACAATGCAAACACACATTCATGAATGCAAACCTAGATACTAGGTCATGAACAGTTATCCATGACAAAAGTGTATGAAAAATGAAAGCAAATTCACTTAGGTGAAGCAGAAGTTAAGCAGCAGCTGAAAAATAGCAGATGAGCTTGATGTTGCAGTCATGTTTAGACAGATTCATTAATTTAATATGATGTAACAAGACCATTTATAAAAAATAAGGTGATCATTCATTTGTAAGTAATGGTAGTACAGTATGACTCTCTGTCTGACCCCTCCCCATTTCCATCATGCATTCCACCTTTCTGCCCTCCTGTGGCTTAGGTTATAACTTGATAAGCGGGTTACCCTCTATAATTCAAACTGCTCCACCATGTCATCACTCCAAAATCACCCAAGCCTATCCTACAGAGGTACAGGGCCTATAAAACACAGGCTTTCAGAGTGCAGTGGAAGTTTATTGAAATGTTTTCTAAGATAATATTCTAAGATCATTTCTGCAGGAACATTTCTATGATTAAAGTAAGTATACACATGGAAGCAGTATCAATACCAGCACAGGGTGGATTCATTTACACACAGAGTCGCTTGGACTGTATATTTAACATTAAAAGGTTTGTTACAGTAGTCTGAATGCATCATCATCAACTCACCAGATGCAGTTCTTAGAGGGCTGGCCACTCTACTGAGATGCTTTCATCTCCTTATTGCAATATTCCACCCACCACCCTACCCATGCTGTTGCCAGAGCTCTCTATTACACATTTATTAAAAACACTGTAAAAACACATTCTTTGTCATACTATTATAAGACAAAAGCATCTTTCAGCAGAAGTGCAAATGCAAAAGCTTTACATGAAACCAAAGGGATGTGAACCCCAGACACAACGGTGGCAGGCTGATGTGTTAGCAACTGATCAGCAGCCAAGAAAGAAATAAGAACTAGATAACAAATAATAAGGACAAACAATGGAGCAAAGAGAATTCTTACTTGGTAATGGCTGTGGCAAAACAGCTGAAGCCAATTGCTGTCGTTCCATTTCCATCCCAGCGGATTGTTGTCAGGTTATTATTAATCTGGAGAGCCTTACCAAGGAGATGGGCACCTGAATCTCCCATCTGGTTTCCACTACAACACCCCATCCACTCCTAGTTAACAACATTTCCTCTAAACCACCAATCCACCCCACCTATGTTGTGCCCATTAACCCCCTTTCTACCTATATTTAAAGGCATCATCTCTAAAAGATGAGCTAAAAACATAAATCAACCCTGGCCTTTATATCAACTCCATCGCTTTAAATGGATGAGGTTTTCTTGCTGGCCTCAGACTAACAACCGAGTTGACACATTCTCATCAATACCGGTGCTGATCTGACCTGATAAGTGATCGTAATCGTAATCATAATCTCGAGATTTCTACAGCGCTCAACAAAGGCTAAGTCACGGGAACCAGCTTATTCACAGGCGCTCAGTCAAAACCAAGCTAAGCCAGGAACCTGGTCTAAACTCACCTGCACTGCTCCAACATTATGACTTAGCCTAAACACAACTGCCCCAATCACTGGTATAATTCAACTAAATGATCAGGAATAATTTTGTCTGACCAAACAACAATGAAATCCAAGGTTTTCCTCATCGGGCAGACCTTAATAGTTGGCTTGGCCCCAGAATACATCAGCAAGTTTCCCATGGAAGTCCGATGGTCCCATGCTACCATACAACAGTTTGGGCTTACTGTGTTTTTGTGCAATGGATGTAAGTCCTTCTGGAACAATCTTCCTATGAAAATTCAAACTCCTCCCCAAACAGCTCAAGAAACATCCTTGGCTTAGCTTAAGAGGCATCTTTCTAGAAAACTGTTAGATAGACATGTTGCAGCACCTTGGTTATTGAAATGTACTGTATAAGTGCCTGGATACATACATGCGTACATATGTACGTACATGCGCTGACTGCATTCCAAGAAAGCGAAACTAAATTAATTGGCCAAATTATCAGGATGAATTTCTCTTATAGCTTACTTGAACTTAAATTGTTCTAAACTAATGAACTGAACCAAACTTATCGGACTCCATAAGTGGTCAAATTTTTTCTGACCTTATGTCCAGTTCTTTGAGAAAGATGTTGGTTCCAAGAGCATTTAAGACGATTGTAACATCTGACCGAATTCTCAGATCATCCAAGGATAGGCTCTCAATTGTCTTTAACAACAAATTAAACTCATATGAAGAACAAACACATCCAGCTACCGGTAAATATACATTTGCATCTGGTAATTCATGTACAGCCAAGCCAGAATATGATACCAAGATTAATTAAAACAATAGAAGTTCTTTACTGATAGCCAAAACAATCAACAACTTGATGCAGCTGATGCAGGGATGTAATATTTTGTACTCAATATGTGCCCCATATTTGCAATTCTGCGTAACTGTGCATATTAAAAATTTTTTAATAATAATAATAATTTATCTCTGATTTGGGCCGTTGTCTTTCTTGCATTTCCGGAGACGCGAGAGATACTAGCTATCTTTTTCAACGGCTCTCAATCATAATTCAACGTTTCAACGCCGTCGCCTTTCGCAGTACCTTCTCTCTGCCTAGAGCCGGATGAGACGTAGCCATTCCAGATGCTCATTTCTGTCTCCGGACTAATTTTTTCACCACCTGAGGTATTATACCTACTTTGGGTAAAAAAAAAAAAATAATAATAATACTTGTAAACTGTTCACTATTACAGTGGCAAAACAGCACTTCTTAGATTAGATCACATTTTTACCTCTACAAAGTGTGGCAATCACATATTCAGTACATCTGGACGACATGACAACATCAAACCAAACTTGATTATCAGATTATCCTCTGCTTTATTTTTTAACTAAGTGGCATTCTTGTTCATTTGGCTATATGTTTTGAAGCAATTTCAAGTTAGTTTTTGCTTTATAATATTACTTCTCACTCACCAGAGCTAAAAAGAATCCCTCAGGATTTGAAAAAGTTTATTATGAAATATTCTGGAATGGCCAATCCTCATTGCTATCCAACTCTGTTAAAGTTCTTTGAAAAGCAATTGCCTTACAGCACTGGATAGTGTTGGAAATGCACTCCCTCTTGTCACCAGTTGTTCAAGCCAAATGTCTACCACAGCTGTTGATGAAAGCCATGTCATCTTGATCGATGGAGTCAAGAGTTTCAAAGGCTTTAGGGAATAAAGTAGTAAGCTGGCAGGCGGTCATTTTGCATAGCCACCTTTCTCTGGGCTGCCATCTCAGCAGCAGCATTAGAATGTTCATCCGTTCTTGACTGATAATGAATCTGACATGGTGTTGATGACAGTTGCATTCTCGGCAAGGCACCTTCCCTCCCTCCCAAGGAATGAGGGCTATGCTGTCAGGCAACTTCAGCAATAAAATAAGTACACTGACCATATGCTGTCAGTCAGAAGATCTGATGGCAAGAGAGAGCACCAAACAGTCACCAGGCACCACATGCTGAGGTTACGAAAAGTGAAGTCTTTACCACTTCATACTTAAGCCTGCCTCTCCAAGTAAGTTTGAGGAACTGCTCTTTTTCTTCTTCTTCTGCTTTATATTTGTAACTCAAAGGATTATGTCCCAAGGGTAACATAACTGTCAAAGATCTTTCGCAGTTTTCAACTATTAGGCCTCGAACCACAGACATATCTATTAGCATTAGCATAGCATTAACTCAATGTAACTTGCTTCTGTCATTTTATTCTCAACCCAAGACTTACCTTTTTCAAACTGCTTATCCAACGTAGGCAGTCTCTCTGTCTCTGCAGACTGACCACAGGACTGCTCACTGATTGTGGTTTGGTTTTGGTGCACCATTGGTTGACGCCTTGAGCATTAAACACTGACGCTATCGAAGTTACTAATTAATAATAATAATAATAAATAACAGTTCAAGGCATTATGAACATATACATATGCTGATATAAGTTTATATATATATGCTATATATGTTGAATATATACAGTGGCACATGCTTGAAGCAATAAGAAAGTCTTACCGAGGTGTCAGTCTGTAGAAGTTGGGCAATGCTGTCAAGAACCTTGGGAATATTTCTAAACAAACAATTTGAACAAATTATTTGATATGGTGTCATTTTTGCAAACTTCCAGGCATAGGCAGACTCTCTGGTATGATAGATCAGAATCACTCGAGCTGGCCAGCTGAACAAGAGTGGCTAAACTTTTAATGCAAGGTAAGGTAAGGTAATCATAAATTTATTACAAGCTCCTTTCACCATCAGTCATCAAAGGCAGGGTTTGGGAATATGAGGTATTTTCTGTATTAGGCTAACATAGTCTTCTTGTGCAATATTTGACATTTTGGTGTAATGCAGTTTTGGGCGATTTCCCCCAAATCTTTGATATATATAGGACTATAAAATATGCAACCTGTGGACGAGGTTTCACTTGAGGTTGTTCAGAGATCATTGACACTTATCAGCACAGAACACCAACAAAATAATAACAGAACTGGTTAAATGAGCATCGACACCAAACAGTGCATGTTCTAACGAATTCATAAAACGCCATATCACGTCACCAGTACATATTTTTCATCACAAGTAGGACAACGAGTGAGCAAAAAATTATTCTTTGAAGAAGGCTGTACATTAACATAACATAACATAATATAACTAGGGTTTCAAGTGGTTCAGAAGACATATAATTTGTTAGACCCACTGCAAATCAACCAAAATGCTTAATAGCCAATTCTCCTTCTTAAAGGCTGTGATCGCGTCCACTGAGACTGTGCTATCGTCCCAACTATTCTACAAGTCTACAATTCTTGCACTAAAAAATCTCTGGCCTAATGTTCCTCTTGGTTTCTTAAATAATTCATATCTGTGTCCTGGAGTTGCCTAGTTTGATGTTAATTCAAAGAACCTTTCCCACTGCACTGCCTCCAGTGATAATATCATAAGCTGTAATTAGGTCTCCTCTGCTCCTTCTTCCCTCCATTGTTGTAAGCCCACAACAATGCACATTATAGATTACACACTGAACAGTATAGTCAATTATTGAGTGACCTTCTGAATGAATGTAGGCTGTAGCGGGATCCAAGGATGGATCCCCAATGTGACATGTTAAAATATAAAGGATCCCTGAAGATAAAACATCCGGTTGGGACGAACGCAAGAAGTGTTGGAGGGAACTTGTTTTGTGTTAGAGATTTTAGATAAGTGACATAAAATAAAAGGTTTCTAATCAATATCTAATGTTGAAGTTAAACACTTATGCGACATCGTAATAGAGGCTACCATAAATACTCGTCTATAAGACAACAAACTTTGAACTGTGCTTGAATGACCAAAGCAGGGGTCATCTTATATGAAGATCAAGCCAAATTCACAAGATTCATTCCCTGGAGATTGAATTAAAAATCACAATGTCATCACACATCGGACACATCCATCGTGAAGGTCATATATAATGTTATACAACAGATTATAACATAAAGTATAAGTTTTTAACAAAGTGAAATAAATATTTGCTTAAAATACTGACAAACTATCTTATAGAATAAAATAGAGAATGCATTACATTAAAACCATGCTGGTATTCATCATCAGACAACAGTTCTTATTCTGTATTGTTGAGTAACCCGAGGTTTTAAGAGGTTTTATCGGTAAGTTGCATAAACTTTTTTACAGTGCAATTATGGCTAACTTTACTGGTAAACTCAGATACCTTGCTTGCAATGCTGGGTTGAAATTAAACATTGTTAAGCATGCAGAGGCTACAAACAATTGCACTGCGGAATGTCAGTTTGCCGTTTCTGAAAAGCTTGTGAGAGACAAGCACAAACAGAAGAGCACTCATAAAGATACGCCAAAGACAAAAAGCTAGCCGAGGTTATGTGCTATCCTACCCTGAAATGGAGAAGGCATTGGCTGCCTGGATCACCAAATCTTGGCAGAACAGTCTTATTGTAACTAGACTGGCAATTCGTTTGCATGCAGTGAAAATGCATAATAATCAACGTTTTCATAATGTCAGTCTTTTGGGTCTATTTGTCTCCATCAGCTAGTTAATGCACAAAATTTATGTACAGATATAATCTTATTCTCTGCCAGTGCACAAAAATTGCTCAAAAGCTGCCCCATGCTTTGGAGGACAATGTCGATTTGTCTTTGAAATTTGTAATTAATTTTCGTAAACAGCACAGTTATGAGCTATCCCAGATCGGTAACATGGACGAAACACAACTGACATTTGACCTGCATGGGAGTCTGACTGTAAACGATGCAGGAGAAAGCACTGTTCTGATAAAAACTACCGACAATGAACAAACGCATTCACCATGGCTCTTGGTTGTCCAGCAGAAGTAACAAAACTCAAACCAATTGTTATTTTTAAGCAAAAGACTTTGCCAAAAGGAATGGTGTTTCAAAGACGCGTTGTTTTACAAGCTCATCACAGGGGTTGGATGGATGATGACAGAATAGGTTGGATCAAGTGTGGAATACACAGTCAAATGCACTGCTAAAGAGAAAAAGCAAGCGCAGTGGGGGACATGTTCCACACACATTGGAAGTTTGCCTGAACAAGCCATATAAAGATCATGACTATACATTTTGGATGGAGTGGATGATATTTGGCATGGCAATGTTTATCAAAAGTGAGAACATGAGAAACCTGATTTGCCTTCGGTTTGTGAATGGGTGAATTTCGACTGGGACGATTTGCATAAGATGTGCCATTAGTAATGCCAAGGACAGTACCCAAGACAATGCTATCAATGAAATTTCACCTAAAGCAGAGGACTCAGAAAATGACAATAATGAAACTGACATTTACGCAGATGACCCAGTATCAACCGAAGAGACATTTTTCACTTTTTGATGATGATGATAATTTTGAGTTTGAAGGTTTTACATAAATCTGCTGTTTTATAAATAAATGACATGTTCCAAACAATTGGCACCATAATATTTTACATTCCTTCATATTCCAGAGTCCTCATCTTGACTACCATAACCTCTGCCGTGATTTTCCAAACACAGACAGCAAGTCGGCAATTAATTGCAATTCACCCACAGGTGACAAAAATTTTGTTTATTGTAGGCCGTTAACCTTAACTTAGAAATTATACAATTACACAATTGTCAACCATACTTGAGTTTGTTACTGGAGAAGTTTTTTCCCAAAGCCACCTTCCGATATCCAACACTTCGTGTCAGTGCCAAGACAACGTTTGATAGCGCCTGATCAAAGGCTGGAAAAATTAAAGAAACAGACCTTACAGATGTAGGTATGTACATTTATTTACAGCACCTTTTAAGAATTTCCAAAAGAGGTATTATTGCTATTTTCAGCATCTGTTATTTATATCATCTGCATCCATGAGAATAACTATTTAGCAGATTTAAGATACTATATGAAGTGCTGCAAACTTTGCAATCTAACAGATACAAACAGGTGCAACTTAAGAGGTTTCTGGAGCTATGCTAAACATTTTGTGGAGCTGCTCCAAACAGAACAGTAAGTAGTGGTATGAACAGCGGAAGATTTTCTAGAATGATCAGCGCATTAGAATATAAGCAGCTGACATAAATGTGTGAAATGGAGGGACCAGTATATCATAATGAGCTGCAGAGTACACTGATGATCATCCACGCTGAACGAAGATTGGCATACACAGCTCCATTATGTATGCGTCCCAATGCCTGGGGAAATACTTGCATCCAAAGATCACCCACTGTCACGTTTAAGCATTTTGCATTAAGGTGACATTTGTCATCATATTTATGGCATCATCACTGTTATCAACACTTTCAGAATTAAGCAGGTACCATCTCCAAACCTGGAGGCAACAAAGAAGGATGGCAGATGCATCCCCGCCACAACATTCCAGGCTTACAGGTGTACTATCTTGCATGTAAGTACTTTGCATGTAACTGTTCAATGTTGACTAACAGCATGCCTTACATATTTACTCCATCTAATAAAGATCGTTAAACTTATAAATGCTTTTTATCCAAAGTTGCAATGTGTTACATTGTTTGGATGTGTTCCTCTCTTTGATATCCAAGAAGAATGTGTTCCCTCTGTCCCCATCATTTATGTGCCTATTGTAGGATGGTAGGTGTCTGGTATGTAATTAGATAGGTAAGCATGTTGTTACATATGGCATATAACATAGGATTACAGGAGTTTATTTGCCATATGTTTGTTCATGCATGAGGATCTTAAATGGCATGGCACCCATTAAAATGGGCAGTGGCGATAAAGTATTTCACCTGATAAATTCACTGAAAAATAAGCAGGGGGGAGGTCATAGGGTTGCTCTATAGAGAAACGTGTAAATTTACATTTACATTTATGCTGTATGACTTCTGTACATTTTGGCAGGAAAGCCAATCTTATAAAAGTGCCGAGTTTAATTTTGGCTCAGATTGGATCTTGGTTTTGGTCCTGTATGGTTGTTTTTCTCGACTAGTGCTATTTAAGCCTCCTTTCGTGGATGACTCGTTTAGTTCTCCTGAGCCATTTTGGTTATGTTTGAGCCGATTTTTGTGCCACCTGTTGGTGAACATTGTGTTTTCTCTTCTGGAGATGGACTCACTGATGCTGTTGTTACTTGAGGTCGAGTCTTGTTATTATGCAAGTTCCCTTCCTTTTGTAGCCTTGGAAATAAACCATTTTAACCTAAAGCCAATGTCTTATTCCATATCCCTCGATAACCTATAACAATGTAATGTAAGTCCATGAGTTAAGTTAAATAGTTAAGTAGCCAAAATAATATAACAGGTTAGCATGTATGTGAGTAATTAATTAAAACAATTTACCATTATCGCTAATGTCCAACACGTGAATATTGCATGTAGTAGGAAGAACAGTCTCTAAGACCAAGGCTCCATTCTGTCCTAAAGAATTCCCACTCAGGTTCAGCTCCAAGGAGGTAATCTTTGTATTTGAAGCCAAACCTTGGAACATCTGCCTACAGTCAGCCAAAACATTGACATTATTCCTGCAATTATCATACCAACTTGCAACAGGATTCTGATAAAGAGCTTCACTGGTATAGTGATAGGCATCTTAGTGTTGTTATTATTAACCTGCTTATTTAAAGGTTTTAAAGGGTGCTGTAAACCCCACCAGGGTGCAGGGGAACATAACCACTTATGACGCTGTCTGCAAACTTTCCAACACATACTCTCATATGAATTGAATCAATCCAGACTAAAAACCGAACTTTTCAAACTATACTATCCCATACCCAATCCTGGACCATCCTATAACCACCACTGCCATCATAGTCACCTTGCACTTTAGCAAAGCGCTGTCTCCTGGATTCTGACCCATCACTGAATCTGACCCAACAACCTGGCTTTACAGACTTTATTTGCTATAGCGCCACTGAATAAGCTGGTCTTCCTGATGCAGCTTTTGTATAAAATCTTCTTAAACTCTCATCAAGTATTGCAGCTGATGAACTGAGCTTCTGTTTTTCTCACCTGACAGCTTCTGAAAGGATCTTGACTGAAGACAGGTTAACAACCCGGAGTGCAGTTGCAGTGCTGAAGAACTGCTGCCACACTGAAGAAATACTCATATCTTTGGAAGACTTCTTTAATGGATTCCTTGAAAGGTCAAGATGGGTCAGTGTTGCTGTGCAGCCTTGGCTGATTGCATACAGCATCTTAAACAGAATATTCCAGCCATGACTGTAACCAAATGTAAGTATAATTATAGCCCCTTAGCAGTAATCAGCCACCATTCTGCAACTTATTCAGATGTTATATTTAATTATTCAGTTATTTTCTCAAACATTGGTCTGATGCAAGACCAACATTATCACATGAGTATAGCACTCATTTCTAATAATGATGATGATAATTTACATGATAATGATGATGAAAATGAATAAGATATAAATCATAAATTATAACAATAACAGAAAAAATGATAAAAGGTGAATAAGTCAAACATTGAATATTCATTACCTGCTCTACAGGACATTCAGTTCCAGACAGTTTCAGACAGGTCAGTGAGTTTGACTGACAAAGTAAGTTCTTTTGAAGGCTCTGCAAGTAACAATGAAATCTTAAAATTAAAATCACAAAATCAGGAAGGGTTAATTCTCAGTATTAACAGCCAACAGAAACATCACACATGGCATTAAACTAACAAATCATGTCTAGTAAACAGACTGATACTTCAGCTGAATCTTGAGTATCACATGAAATGATAAATTTACATTACTGGCAGATATTTTGCCATTATAAATGACTGAGAAGATAAATAATTACCATATTTGAATACAAACAAACTCCACATCCTTATCTGAATACATACAAACTCAACATTCTTCCTCAGTTCTAACATTTGTAATTGTAATTGTAATCTGACATTTATAAAGCGCCACTTCAAGAACAGACTCATCAGAGGCACTCCCGACCTGAACCAGTGAGACCACTGTCAAATAACATAGACTTCAGGCGCTTGCGAAACTGTGGAAGGGACAAACTGAGGAATTCAAGTCGGAACTCTCGGGAAAGGCGATTCCAGCTATTAGGTCCAACATAGGCAAAGCTTCTAGACTGAGCTGTAGCAGTGCACATACGAGGGACAGTCAGGAGTCCAAGGGAGGCCGACTGGAGAGTGCTATGGCCTGGAACCAAGGAGACCTAAATGCAGAAGTCCCTAAGATATGATGGGTGATATGACTATGTAGAACAAACACAGGATGCGTGAACTGTGCAAAATCGTTTTTCTGGAGTACACATACTGTCATGTGTAACTTGTGAATGTGACAATTTTATAGCCAAGATGCCTGATCACAATGCAAATGTTCACTCTAAACTCAGGTGAAAAACACAAATACACCCTTGATCTCCACAAGATCCGATTACAACATAATTCACAATGTCTTGACCCAGGAAACTTATCTTTCTGATCACCTTGCTGTCGCCACTCCCATTTCTTTTCCTATGGAACCACCACTGAAATACACTATTATCGCTCACAGACCCTGGCATCAACTAGATGTTCAGACTTTCAGAAATGACACCAACTTCCTTCTTCTGACTCAAACCTATCTGCAGATGCCCTCTCTCAACAACTCCAGTCTGTTCTAACTGAGCATCTAGTCTTGGTTTAACTCTGAAATCACTGAAGCTCAACATCGATGCAGCTAACTTGAATGTGCCTGGAGCCGCTTACGATTCCCCTTATGCTGTGTGCATTTCAAACATCAGCATAAAATTGTTTGTAACCTAGTTTTCATGGCCAAATCCTCTTATCTCCCAAACCTAATATGAGAAAACTCATCTGGCCCAAGGTTCCTTTAGAATGCCCTCCATAAGCTAACACTATGCATGCTACCCAAAACCTTCTTGCCACCTGCTTTGGCTGGTGCTTTTATTAAATTCTTTGGTGACAAGCTATCCATCATCAGGATAAAATTCCATGTTACTTCTCTATCAAATGCCTTTTTATCTCCTGATCGCCCCCACCTACTCCCAATTCTCTTACTCCTGCATTTTTGGTGAAATTTGGTCGCTCATTTTCTCAACACCTGAAAAGTATTGCCTTCTTGGCTTTTCAACCAGACTCACCGTGGCATTTCGCTTGCACAACAATTTTGCTTAATAGCAACCATTGGCTGATGACTCAAACGTTATTACATTGTTGCTATAGAAGTTCTCAGATTTATTATATTTTTAAGCCCAAGGTATCTATGATCCCTCAGAACTTGTTAAAATGCTTCAGAGAAATGTCTGGGTTGGCTAAATATCGTCAAGTTTCGGCAGAGAGAAAGTGCTGCGAAAGGTGACAGCATTAAAACATTGGATGGCAACCGACAGGCGCTGGAAAAGGTGACATGTTTCTCTTTTGTCACCAGATAGATGGACTAGAAAGCAACCAAGCTCTGCAATAAAGCAAATTGTTAATAGTGCTCAGAGTTTGGCAGACAATCAGAACGAAATGATATTGTGACTGGATTGTATTCCGATATATTTTATTATTATTTTCATTAGGAATTAAACATATAAGCATACTGACCAAGAGGTCATCTCGGAGGCTGTTGTCTGAAATATCTAAAAACGCAAGTTGTTTGCTTTGAGAGAAACACGTTTCAACAAGACGACTTATTGATTTTCCAGTTAAGCCACAGTTGGATATGTTGAGGCCAGTTAGTCTTCCTGTCACACTTACTGATGAACACAGGTTCAGAATACCTGAGAACAACACAAAACATCGTATGACACAGCAACCAAATGATTGAGTCACCTCATTGTATGATACTTGTTCAAGCCTTCCCTAAGATGGTCATTTTGTATCTTGATCTCTTCCTTATCAGCCAGTTGAAGGCAGCCGACTGATCTTACGGCAGATCGCTGCCTGAAAATATTTTAATTGATTTAAGCTGGCAAATAGGGAACAGTGGATTTCAAGGCTAGAATCCGCCCTATGCTTGACTTTAAAACTGCATCAACCATCGCCACATCCATAGTCCATGCTAAATTAGACTATTGCAATTCACTGTTTCTGAACATAAGCTCCACCCAAATAAGCCGCCTTCAAGCCATACAGAATGCTCTTGCTCGTGCTGTTACCAAAACGGCCAAACACCATCACATCACTCCTGTTCTTAAATCATTACACTGGCTTAAAATACCTGAACGAATCCAGTACAAAGTCCTATCACTTACATAAACACACTTCAATCTTCCCAACCCTTCTATCTTTGTCAGTTATTTACAATACAACCGCTTCGCTCAACCCGCTCTTCTTCTGCCCTAACATTTCTCCGGTCTCCATTCACCTCATCCTTAAAATTTGGTAATCGCTCCATAGCCATAGCTGCCCCACCACTCTGGAATAAACTCCCCCAGAACTGCGACAGTTTTCGGACCCATCGTACAAACTCACCGATGCTCCACTGCTTGCAATTTCTGCTTCGGCCTTTCACTCAAAACTGAAAACATTCCTCTTCCACAGATCCTATCCTGACACCCCTTCTTCCTCTTATCTGCCTCTGCTCTTCAGGTTAAAACATCACCCACCGTAGCTGCCATGCTGTCTCTCTGCCTGACTCTTGGATCTTGACCCGGAACCGAAACCCTTTTGCCAATCGATTTTGTTTTGACTGAGCACCTGTGAATAAGCTGGTCCACGCGGCACAGCTTTCGTTGGGTGCTGTAGAAATCTTGGGATTACGATTACGATTAGATTGTGATCGGCAAAGTGGTGTTAATGCTGGGAATTTCTGGACGATTTCTGTGATTGATTTATGTTGTATCAATTGAAGGGAGTAAGTGGGACCGAGGCTGATGCCTGAGCCAACCAGGACACATGAAATGTAATGTACACGTTTTTCTATAGCGAATGTATGGCCATGACCCTGTTCATTTTTCAATGAACTGAGAGAGGAGAGTGAAATATATACTCCATGCATGGGAATGGAGGCTAGCTTTTTGAGGGCTGAGGCTGAGAGTGGAAAGGGGTTGAGGTGAAGAGTCGAAGATGTCTGAACTAGGTTACTGTTAACTAGATTATTGTTGTATAGTTTCTATAAGGCATTTCACAGAGCAAGACCTCATTAATCTGAGCAAGATGAATAACAGTAGGCCTATTCATGCAACACATGCTGCTCATGAGACATATTGCTGCTCATAAGACATACATGTTCACTACTCATGGACATGATCATGTTGAACATCACCAAGAATGGCATTTAGAGCCATATTTACCCAGATTTTATCATTTTTCTAGAATATTAACACTAAAAATTTGGTATCTATGAAACAGTAGCAGAAACTGATTAAGTAACGATACTTTCACCCAATTACCCCTTACAACTATTAAAAATCACAAATCATTCAGTTTCATTCACGGCTGCATTTATGCAAAACAATTACATCTTTGTCAAATTAATAGATACCCTGTAAAAGTTCCAACTCTCTCCATGTTTCAATGAGGATTACTTTGGGAAAAATATGTTACAAAGATCTGAGAGTGTGGTACCACAGCTCAGGTCATAGCTGGATTGGAAAAGCTGCTCCATTGCTGGACTGTTGCTCCCATCCATTCCAGCCCCTCCCTGTAATGTAATATGATGTAAGGTGGTGTAATGTGATATAGAGAATTCATGGGTCCTTCACGATATCTATTCAAAGCAATGCTAGACAGGCCTTGCTAAAATAGCTTCTAAAATTGCAAACAGGGGCATACCACATCTTTGACTATTGTAAGATGGTAATCTAACCAAATCCAGATGGAAACTACCAGCAGCCAAGTACAGTTACCTTTGTCTTCCAATGCATTTCCAGACAAGTCAAGTGTAGACAAAGCCAAGGATTTGTTCACTGGCAGAGCAGACATCAATTTCTGAATGAAATCACTGAAGAAAACATCACACAATAATCATTTCAAACACCAGTTCTTCTTCAAGCACCAGTTCTTCAGGCTGGATTCTCTTTAGCCAAGCCAAATATGTTTATTCCGCTGAGTCAGTACTGGCTTTCAGATCATGACTGAAAACTCATCTTTTCCACATCAATATTTCCTGCAGGCTTTTTATTTTCTTCAAACGACTGCCCTGACAAAGTATAAACTTTTACCATATGAGTAATGTGCAGAGGGGCCTGAAATTTGTAGTTATGCCACTGCATATGTTTCACTACTTCCTGATGCTACTTCTTGTTATTCCTGTTCCTTCTAATATCTTATAATGCATAGTCTTCATTTAAGTATTTCTTTAATAAATAATAATTGATATCGCTTCTTTTATTCAATACCACTGAATATTTTGTATAGCAGGACTATTGTAAATGCATTTTAGCTCATAATTTTAGCTCATAACTTAATAGCTATACTTTTCCACTGTCTCGTTTCTGACAGAAGGCAACTACTGGTGACTCGGTCATCTATATAGGCTACATTAGGGCACATCTCACTCTTTCCCACGTGCTTCTAAGTTCTATGCACTTCAAAATTCCTTATCAAGGACAATAGGTATTGAATTGCTATATACAGTGTACTGTGTTATACATAAAATATATGTGGAAGCAGACAAAATCATACAGGAAAAGTAACCACACTGTAAACCAGAACACAAAAGTTAAATATACCAAATGATATCAACCATAATGAAACATTCACAGGACCTATTATTATACTATAAACTCCATATACAGAAAAAATTACGTTTTTATAGACTAGTGCTGGATTGATTAAGGATTTGAAGAATTTTAGGGGAAGTATATTAGAGAATAACAGAAGAAACAGAGAAAATCATATTTTCAATAACCTACATGTAATTTCAAGAGTCATTTTTCTGTTCAGCACACACTGCCCTCTAGTGCAACTGAATTTAATTGCTCTTAACAAGATCAGGACATCACATCCTAATCTACTCAACACAGAGCCTCAAAGTCGTGTGAGTGTTGAACAGAGGCCAGTCTGCCTCTGATTAGGCTAGAATGTTGCAGATGGCATAATTTCCAGATTAGCTTACTTGCATATTCATAAACTTTGTGGTCATGAACACTGGATTACTAGTTACAGCTCTGAAAGAAAAACTGTTTGATTTAAGTGGAAGCACTTTTACTACGAGCACAACTTTAAAATGCTCCCTCGTTGAAGTGCATAAAATAGCATATGATGAGACAATATTAGTGAACTTAATGTTACTTTAACTGTAGGTAATTTGTACTGGTTACCTTTGTTCATGAGTCCATTAAAACAGCTTCTGACTTTAATTGCAAACCAAAGTGTGGCATGTCAATGACTGACAGTGGTTGGTTGGCTGGCTAGCTAGATGCCTGACTGGCTGACTGACTGACTGAGTGACTGAATGACTGACTGACTGACTGAAGGAAACTGACTGTTTTATTCCAGTAATGCCGAGTGATAAGTCTTTGATGGTTGAATTGACCTTCATGAGTTCCACAACTTCTTGCAAACATTCTGATCCCTAAGCAATAAAAACACTCAGAAAAACAGCTGCAATATTAACAGTAACAGCAAGAGGTGTAGATGAGTTGGCTTGCAAATCAGAACACAAATGTGCAATTCTATGTACGTATGTATGTATGTACATAGGCATGTAAGTTGTTGATTAATAACTTCTATCGTGCCAGTGTCTAATGCACAATGCATCAAACATGGCACACCAAAATCAAGCCCCAATCAGGTCATTATCCAGAAGATCAGTCCACTATGTATTATGAACCGGTACATATATATGTATGTATGCATTCATGCATGCATGTATCAACAGACTTAATACACCTCCTGTCAAGAACCTCTTAAAAGCACTGTGCACATGTCTATCCAACTTAGCTAAACTAAACACTTGTATCTTAAGGCAAGTCGAAAACATGAGTCGAATGAAACAGTTCATGCATGCAAAGGGAAGGCTGTTCAAAAAGGATGTTTGAACACATGAGAAAGCTCAATTCTCTTACAATGCCTGACTGATAGCCATATAACGGCAGTAGATCTGCTGATGTCAGAAATATTACTTTCAAGATCATACACACAGGCAGAACTTAGGACACTTACGAGTTTGATGGATGAAAGATTGAGTCCTGTGAAATACTGGTTGTATCTCAGAGATGCAATAATAGGGCTATACAGCCTGTTACAATTTCACACATTTGCCATTTAATTACAACTTGCAATCACAAGAACAAATGCATTAACAAGAGCATATTCACAAGCAAAACCATTTTCTGACATTTAAAGTTTTAAACTGTGTCATTTCAATATACATGTTTCAAGTACTCAAAGTGAAAGTTCAAGTACCTGAGTAGCAAGAACAAGTACTTTGATGCCAATAACAAGTATATTACACAAGCAGCATCTGAACCGTTCCCATTATTCTCATAACACAGAGCAATGTAAGCAAATTTTCTCATACTGCAGGTCAATTGCTAAACATGTTGAACGATAATTTAATGGCACCTCTTTCATCTGCACCATGCCTAGACAGGCTTGCAGAGAAATAAATTCATACAGAATTTATACAGTGTCATATATTACAATTACACTTTTACAATTACTCCAGTATCAGTACAAGTACATGAAAATGGTACTGAAGAACAACTTGAGTAAAAGTATCAAGTACTTCAACCCTGACTTTCACCAAGCTCAGGTTCATGTTAGCTGCCTGTTTTAAAGTCAAAACTCTATCACTAATTTAAAAAACTGACTAACAGCATGTTCTGGTATCCATCAAACAATACTTTAATAGGTGGCCAATTGTGATCAAGGGAAGCATTTCAGTTATTCATTTATTAATCTGGGATTTAAATAGAAGTGCAGCTTGTTTCGGAAATCAACATCCCTGTTAAGCTTTGGAAAGGAAAGGATGTCCTGCTTTTGGTTACATTCATTAACTGACTCTTCAGCATCTAATGTTGGTTAAAAGCTCTTAGAGATTACTTGAATAAAAAAATTAATTTCTTATATTCATTTTGCATGAAAATCCAGTAACATTAGCTAGGTAAAACATTAAATCTAAACACAACATATATATTCAGGACAAGGTTGAAATTATTATAGGCAATTAAATGATCAGGTGTAATCATAAAACTGAACTGACCTTGGCTCTAAATATTCGAAATCAGAAAGGGTCAACTCAGCTGTTTCATGTGCATGATAGATTGTGTCAACATCCTAAATTGAATAATAAACCATTTTAAGCTCAGCTGATTATCAGAAACATGTTTCAATAGTGATGATGTTTTTCCAGTCATACCGAACAAAGCATCAGTATGGAACACACAGTACACACACACTACACACACTATATTAACTCGGAATGTTTAGATATATATAACACCTTAAGTTTAACACTGAACTAGTCTCTCCTATTTTAAGCAGAATGTGACTTCCAAAGCCAGGGACAGACAACAGAAAAAGCACATCCTAAAGAGACTGTCTTATTTTTAAAGTCAGGATTGATTTCATAATACTTCAGGACTAATTAGGAGGAGGAAGTTAAAATGGTTGGGACAATATCATATCTGACAACCACACGAGACATCTAATTACTGGGAAATAGTTTACTGACATTTATGGGCACTCAATCAAAAAACCGAGGCAGGTGGGTTAGGTTGAGCTAAAGTCAACTGTCAGACAAGTACACAGAGAGACAGCAACAATGGAACGGTGTCTACAGTGTTACTATGCAGAAGTAGACAAGGGAAAACTTAGGATTGGATCATACCAGTGGTAAGTTTGTTTAGCTGATAGTATGATCAGAGTTCTTGTAGTTCTAGGGAGACCATTCCAGAGACATGAAATGTCTTAAGCTATAGAGTCAACACCAAAGGCTGTGAATACTAAATAGCATGATGGCAGCATCGGTCATTTGTTTTTTGTTAATAAGCTCATACAATTTTGCAATTAATGTTTCAAACAAATATTCAAGAAGCTTTAGCACTTTAGAGATGACTCCAAAATTTAGCCAATACCACAATTTTCAGTGAATAGTGACAAACTGTATGCATGGATGTATGCATGGATGTATGCACAAATGTATGTATGTACGTATCTATACCTGCATGTATGTATATACTTACTTCAGCATTATATACAGCACCTAATGAGAACCTCTCAAAGGCATTTTACTATAACCAGTGCAACTAATGACCAACTCCCAGATCATGAAACTAACACCTCGGGTCATTTCTGGTCATTTCATGACCGGTAAGAATGGGTTGTTCAATTGTTACTGTAATCGTGTCCCAGGCGAAAGACACCTGAGCCACAGGACAATATCAGAATTGCTGGCAGAGGCACACAGCAGATGAGTGAGTATCTTACTTTCCCAAAAGAACATCATAATGACTAACCCAGGCAACATCATCTTGATAAGGCAGGTTCAGGCGATCACAAGTGAAGGCATAGGCAGCAGAGAAATTTCCACACATTCCACCTGGGCGCCTGACATTCTCCAGCCTTTCAAATAACTCTTTCCATCGAGTCGGAGGACTGACTTCAACCTTTGCGATCAACCTCCTGCAGGTATAGGATACAAGTATCATGTTACGTGTATGGTCTTATTCCTTTAGTCACTATCGTCGTGTATTCTTCGTTTGAAACTTCTGTTACAGTCATTACATATATCATTGCCATTACCACAGACATTACTCTGCAGCTGACACTGCCGCTACCACCATAACCACCACTATCACCAGTGTCATCCTCATCCCCCCTATTATTAAAGTCATTGACACTGTCATCATCAGCACCACTACCACAAATGTAAAAGCCCTATAATGTTGACAATCATAGCCATTGAAACCAACTCAAGTGGAACATCTGGGTAAGTGTTGAGAATCGCCTCAAACATCACGAAGATGAGCTCATCGACATCTGTTTCGTCCATATTAGAAGCGCTCTGTAAGTTGATCTTCTTTGCATCAGTTGCAATCAGAAGCTGCAAGAAATCATTCAGCTTCAGTCTGCAGAAATTAGGCACATTACCATGTTAGGCGGCAAATTTCTTGAGTTTCAAAGCCTAGAAGTCAAAACTAATAGAACTGACAAGAGTTTAGACTGAGATGCAGACTTCAAGATACATGGAAGCAGGCATATAGGCAGGCAGATAAACACACAGACGGACAGAAAGGCAATGCGGGGGACAGTCAGAGAAGAACAAACAGGCACACAGACAGGGACAGATAAAAAGAATAATACAGGTAACTGTTTAGAAAACTATACTTGTGTAGCTGAAATCGAGTCCTTGCAATGTGTAACTGAAAACTTAGCATAAACATAAACACCTGGATATTCACAGAGTACCTTGAAACATATCTTAAAGAATCTGGGAAGTTATTAAATAGGATGAACTCACTAAGATGGTCAGAAAAACCCAGTTACAAAGAATAATCCTAGTGCAATGTCTGAAAAGTGATTTAAGTGATAAAGATGTTGCCACTCCCTTACAGAAGACTAACATACCTTGCCAGGAGCCGAACTTTCAACAGATGATATTTCTAATAGGCTGTGTGATAACTCTAACTGCAGCAAAAAGGTAATCAGGTCAGTTATAAATTATTCATGTCAATTCTGTTAAGCTAACAGATTAATTACATTCATTGAGAAACTAAAAACATCTCAAAATCACACATTCGATATACATACTATTATACATTTTTAATATAATATTTTATAACTTATTAATATTTTTATTATTATCATTTATAAATTTACATTGCCCTTACAAGATGCACATATTTACTCTAAAGCATTTTTGACTAAACACTGAGGCATGGTTTTCCAGTGTGTGAAAGTAGGTGTAAATAATCAAGACAAAGAAGTTCAGAAACACACATACATACTGTACATACATCTAAAGGAAGCC
Source organism: Norana najaformis (assembly GCA_964023275.1). Classification (NCBI taxonomy): domain Eukaryota; kingdom Metazoa; phylum Annelida; class Clitellata; order Crassiclitellata; family Hormogastridae; genus Norana; species Norana najaformis. Next base: position 26,177,838 of record OZ029917.1, read on the forward strand.
AATTCTAGCCAGGCAGTATCAGCACCAACACAGATAGTATTGCACTGTAAAATGCATTAAAACTGGCCACCAGTTCATGTTGAAACTAGAAGGAAGGGAAGGACTAGATGCCATTCAAGTGACAGAAAGACATCCAACCTTAATTCCAACCTTAATTTCAATCCAGTCATAATCCAATTACCACTTCCCCACAAAAGCCAAATCTAGGAACGTTAGATAGATCAATTTTGGATACCTTGCATAGTATAAGTTGCACAACCATATTTACCTTCAGAGGAACTTTGACTGTTACTACATGGAATCGAAAGTTTGTCAGCAACTGGAGTTCAACAGAACAACAACAATCACCACTAGCTTTGGAATTCACTACACGATGAGCCGTACCCTTCTCTTTCCCTTGTCTCATTTGCAAACAGTTAAAGACTTGTCTGATTCCAGCTATTCATGCTTTTGATGCAAATTTAAATTAGCATGAAATAAATATCTGATTAATAGTATCAATAACGACAACAACGACAATGATGAAGATGAATCAAGACAAAGACGACGACGACGAAGACGACGATGATGATGATACCCTTCACCAGCTCTTAGTGTAGCTTTTTGTTGCTCAGGGACTACACTTATGTAAGGCTAAAAAATAATAATAGACGTCAAAGCAGAGCGCCACAATCTTGCCAGGTTTCTCGCACATATACACACTTCTATCTGGCAGCAGTCCCGGTCAATATATCGTTAGTCACAAGGGCCATGCACATAAATCTGTGTGACTGCAACATAAGCTCAAAATACTGCCTAGATGCAGCCAACAATGACTTTCATTTAGAAAAAGGCAATTCATGTTTAAATGAACAGACTAGCCATAAGTAGTGTTTGCTATCAAATATAACTTTCAAAGGTTGTTAGGCCAATAAACAAAGACTTCGTGACATCTAAGTAATGAGATCTGCCCTGTTATTACAGCACCAGCTTCATCCTTAGCAAACTGCTTCATGCGCAACAATACAGAAAAATAAGAGTCAACAAGATTGGAGTGATAGCAGTTTAGCCAGCAAGGGAGTGGAGTCTGCTTGCAACTTTTGTTGTTGAGTTTCACTATTACCATGCAGGACATTAGGAAAGACAGCAGAAACCACTTACTATTGTTCTAGGTTCAAATTTTGAAGGTTTAACTTCATACTGCAAGTGTCGAATCAGCTGAATAGCTGCCCTTGGCCCAAGGAGAGCCTGTAAACTCTCTAGGAAACAAACACATCTGAATTATGCCAAACTGGGTTTAAGTTATTCATCAAGTTTGTGCCGATGCCTTCCTTGCGGTGATAATTTCAATTCAGATACAAATTTATGATATAATGTAACGAAATCGAGCGTTTAAGTATCACCACTTCAAAGAACCATCTCAAAGCACACAGCTTGGCAGTTGCTCACTACATACAATCCAACAACTGAAAACATGATCATCAAATTCTGACACAAGAATGGTCAATGAATACTGCATGTAAACTGTTCTCAAATCAACTAAGTCATAAAATCTGCAATTCTTCATCCATTTTTACTTGTGTATCCCAGTGAATGAATATTAAGAGATTAACATCCCAGACATCAAAAATAATTTGAATCAGAGGCAGTGCTCTTACGAATGCTAACACAGGCTTGAATGGAAGGTAACCAAGGGCTCTAAATGTCACGATGAGATAAGAAGCAGAATAGCAACTTGCAAAGAAATATTCCTAGACCTAAAGGAACATGCGGTGTCATATGAAGTGTTACATTATGCAAACTGTAGATATGGGTTCTAAGAAAGCAAAAGTCTAAAGCCTAGTGGCATTTGAAATTGCTACCTTGAGCAAATTACTACAAAAAAAATCAGTTGGAAAGAACATAAAACAAAAACAGAATTGCTGAGGTTGATATGAGAGCAGAAGAATTTGCTAATTTCAAATTTTGGGCCCCTACAGATTACTCAAATGGGTGCTTTGGGTCTGTTGTACTTTATAAGGCTCTCAGAAGGCCCCCCTCTTTTTCCAAACCCCCTGCAGTTGCTGGCTTTGCAGGTTCATCCTTATGCTACTGGGCAGCAAGCGACATTGATGTGAACTACAGAGAAGAAACTTGACATATCCTTTGGAGAAATTACTGCTCCTGAAGAACGTGCGGGAATGAAAAATGAAGGGATGGATAACTTCAAGCCATCATAATGCTTAATTCTATACTGTCAGTTTCTAAGCAGCTATTACATGGGTTAAAGAAATTGTCTGTTACATCACCTACCATTCTTCTTATAGCAAACATTAACTAATAGGTAAGAGGGTTTTTTTTGGTTACTTGACCTAAATTTTGGAACTCCCTCCCTGTGTCTGTTTGTTCTGCTCAGTCAATTTTGTCATTTCATTCTCAACTTAAATCTTAATTTTTGTCAAATTGCTTATCCACCATAGTCTGCCTCTCTGTCTTGTGTACCGACCTTCTGGATATTGACCTGATTGCAGCTTGGCTTTGGTGCGCCATCGGTCGACACCAGCGCATTAGACACCAGCGCATTAGAAGTTACTAATTATCATTTTATTATAAATACACACTTTACTTTGAGCGTCGTGATATATCGTTTTAGCGTACCAAATTATTTAGCCGAAAATCGCGTGCGCCGCCCATATATCAGAGATCATGAATGCGTTCCCTGCAAAGTATGCTGAAGACTGAGCACCTCGAGTGTAAATGTAAAATGTAAATGTATCCTACGCTCTTTATAACGACCGTATGGCCTCGACTCTGTAGCTGCTGGTCGATCGGAAACCCCCACCATATAATCATGTGTCCTTCACGGATGCCGTGGATTTGGGATGCTCAAACGATAAGGGCAATTGCGTAATTAATTTTGCACGCGAAAACGATAACTTCCGCGCCCCATCCTAATTAACCTGATTTAAGCTAAGCCGCAACATTGGTATTTCAACTACTAACCTCGCATTGGTCCAAGTGTGGCCATTCTGAACAGACCTGTTTTACTCGATAAGCAGTTAACGAATCGCTAAACGCCGTCAACTAATTACCAAATGATAAAACGACAATCAATAACTATACACGGCGGATACAATCTCAACTTCGTCCGTTGGCTCTTAGGCGCACGTGCTCAGTCAAGCGTCAAAATGAGGAAGTAGGCCTACTGCGCGCCTCAGCCGAGCGTGTGTATTTGCTTTTTAACGACCCTGTGTTATAAGGAATATGATTAGCAGCGCCCTCCTCCTTTACCCAGGCTTGGGACTGGTACCAGCCAAACGCGGCAGCGGCGGAGTTCCGCGCCTCACCCGATGTGCTGCACAGCCTAATAAAAGGGTTAGTGGGGGAAGAGAGCAGTGATGGGTAGAGTTAGACTGCAATGGGCGGGGCAGCGTACTTCACCTTCTTTGGGACTCAAACCACAACTGACCCGAATGCCAAATATAGCAACATTGCTGTAAGCCTACGTGAGGCATTGTAAAAACTCCGATGGACCGACCATCGATTTAGAAACTCGGCCCAAAGGGTGTCGTATTATCTGATAAGCAACAGGCATTTGGCAATTGATACTGGTACTCGATTAATGCTCGAGTACCAGTTTCAAGTACTTGTACTTTAACCCAGTTAGACTACTTGAACTAGAAGGCCTACTTGGGTAATCGTAAAGTAGAAATCATTTGAGCTTGTAGACAGCGTCCAGGGCGACGTTATTCGTCTTAGTTGTGACTCAGCTTCTTTAAACAGAAACTACACCCAGGGCCTATACACACGCACGCACGCGCACGCACACACAACGCGCGCGCGCACTCAGACAGATCTACTCGTAATTGTAATCGTAATGTCGAGATTTCTACAGCGCCCAACGAAAGCCGCATCACGGCGATCAGCTTATTCACAATGTGCTCAGAGAAAACCAAATCGATAGGCAAAAGGGGTTCGGTTCTAGGTCAAGATCCAAAAGTCAGGCAGAGAGACAGCGTGGCAGCTACGGTGGGACGGTGGGTGATGTTTGGGATTGGAGCAGATAGATAAGAAGAGGGAGTCAGGAGAGGAGGATCTGTGAAAGAGGAATGTTTTCAGTTTTGAGTGAAAGGCCAATGCAGAAATTGCAATCGGTGGAGTATATAGGTGAGATTGTATGATGGGTCAAATAACTGTCGCAGTTCTGGGGAGTGCTTGTTCCAGAGTACCTTCCTCTTTCTCGGCCTCCAGTCTCCCCTCTCACAAATTCTGCCAGTTCTTTGAAAACTCCCGAGAGACCTAGAACAGTGCGCTCATCCCCTTTCTCGTCTGCTAATACGAGTACCGATTGCCCCTTCTCCTGCAGCTTTTCACTCAATACTGAAAACTGGACTTCTCAAGCTATCCTATCCAGCTTCCGCTCCTGTATATCTCACGACCACCATCACCAACAAACCATTTCCATCGTACTACCATGTTGTTTCTCCGTATTCTAACTTGGGACCGAAACTGATGAAACAACCTGGCTCTTCCGGGCTTGATTTAATATAGCGCCTGTGCTAAGCCGGCATCCCTGGTGCGGCTTTTGTATGGCGCTGAGAAACTTCGGAGATTTACATTTACCGCTGGAATAGTGCACAGCTATCCTCAATCCCTCCACTCATGTCGGAGATCTTTTACTCAAACAAGCTCAACAGAGGCTATGCTAAACTATTTAATTCCCGCTATGGTATCCCGGCACTGGATCTGGTTCTTCATACGATATCTCTGGACAACCCATCTGACTTAACGTAGCGCTCATGAATAAGCTGGCACCCTGTGTTTAGCTTTTAAGCGCATTTGAACTTTAGACATAATGAATGCGCTTGTGATTTCCATTGCTAAATTATGACTGCTGAATGTTCTAATTTACTTGCTTACTAGTTTGGTTCCGAAACCGGAAGCATAGTTTTGCCGCATGCGCAAAAGGTCCACAATATACGAGTTTGGTTAATTTTTTGTAATAAACTTGTATGGAAAACAGATTATGTAATATTCATTTTGGTCATTAGAGACAATATTGCTGCTGCTATGTTTGATTTTGTCTTAAAAAGTGGATGTTACTGTGTTTATGTTGCTTATTTGTTTACGGTAGAACAGAACAGAACCTGGCTGTTGATTTAAGTGATTTTGGTATTGCCGTGTAGCAGTGCGCCAAAATGACAATAAATGTAACCGGGGCCGTGCTTGCAAGTGTACTTTTTGAACACAGCAATTCGATATGCGATAAGGTGGGTATAGTAATTATTATTCGAATACTTAAAATATTTTGATTACAAGTCGTATCGTAAACTCGAAAATTCTAAAGCGCTATATAAAAGTTAAGCGCCAGGAGGTCGGCCCGAATTCCCGAAACCCGAATCCTTGAAGGCTAGATGAAGAGTTAAACTGAAAGCATTTTTATTATTATTCATGCCAGAATGCAAAAAAGCATATTTCCAAGCATGTGCCACCTAAGTTGAACAAGAGAAAATTTAGCTCCCCACATTGGCAGGCAACTACCAAGTCCAAGACACAGACAGGGCAAGAATCTGCCAGCATGAAGTTGATAAGAAAAGGTGACAAAGGACAGGACTCCGAGATACAGTATAATAGGAACAGCCCTTCTTGGCTACCAGAAAATTCTGCTGGTCAGGAGCAGACAGCATGTAGGCTGTCGTGCTTGGTTGCCTGGTGTGCAGGATGATTTGATTCTGGCATAGCATTGTCATCTTGAGGAGAGGACGTTTAGCCTGAAGCGTCCTGCAACTGCCCTTGGCTTTCTGGGAAAGCTGTGATAATGACCTTGGCTGGTCTTATGATGTGGTCATATCATACATCAGGTTAAACAATGTTGACATGCATGAAAAATAAAATGTGAATACAGTGTCAGTGAGTGATGATGCAGTGCAGAATGCTACAAGAGCAATTAAAAGGATGACAAATGAAGAACGGAAACAACTGCCAATGTCTGGAGTTGAAAGTGTGAATATTACAGCAAATTAAAATCAAAGTCACATGGGGAAAAATGCCACCTTCTTGAGCAGAGGACCACCTCAGAATTATTATTATTGTTAATGTTAATGTTATTATTATTATTATTATTATTATTACACTAATTTATTAGCAGTGTATTACTTTTAGAAGCAGTTGCCATATACGTGAATGGCATCTGGGTCTTGCTGATGAAAGAATTTAGTCTTGACTATAGGAGTACAGTATGATACTGAGTATCCCAGGCCATTATTTATTGCTGTAATACTTGGAACAGTAGGGATAAAAATGTTTGGTAATTCATTTCTAGCTACATGAGCATCATTTGCTGCAAATGAACTTGTCATTTTTAAACTTTAGCATCATTTAGCTGACAAGAAGAGGTTTTTTGAAGGCATTATGTAAATGACTGGTTACAAACATGCTCATTGCTTACCTGGTACATGCAGACTTCCTAACAATTTTTAATTCCTTGATGTTTTCATTATGATAGGAAGGTCTGCTGCTTGGCAAATTGTCCAACATAACGACTGACACAATAAGCGACAGCAGCCTTAACAACATAGAACATCAGACTGTGTATTGTAAGTCTATATGTTATCAGTAGAAATTATCTACTTCTCAGCTACAGTGTTTTCTTGTTCTTGGCTTTTGTGTGTCTCAGTCGGCCTATTGGTGGAATCGATCAGTTGAGCAAATCTGCTTATGAGATGTATTCATTTGCTAATCAATGACCTGTAAAATATTGTAATTGCCAGCGGAATTGGTTTGCTAATTGGGAAAAAATTTGCTGTAGACATGATTTATTTTGTAGTAGAAGTGGTTGATTTAAAACAGATTTTAAAAATTCACACTCATAATATACTTCAGAGATTTTTATTATTTTGTACTTTGGATAACTGTGCTTCGATGAGGTTTTGATTCTTATTTATATGGGATTTCTTGTTCCGACAGATATGCATGCATTTTTGCCATGTGAAAAACTGTTCAGTTGGTATAACAACAGAGGAGAAGTTCAGACAGAAGCCCTTCAAAGAATACTAAACTCTTGCAATCCACAGGTAAGCATCATCTTTCATTACTATATTGTTTAAATTTGCTTTTTATACTTAGTAAAATAAAAACAATTTTTTTAAATTTTAGTTTTTATAAGGTATGACTCATGATATTATTTAGTCTTTTGAGTGATGCGCTTCGTATAGATGTGATTGACTGGAAATGATGTACAGTCTACTTTAGAATGCTTTATGAATGCAAGATGATATTAGGTCCTTTCTCAGAATGTGATTGGGTGGCTCATTTGGTTGTGAAGCTTTCTCAACATGTGACTGCTTAATTTCTGGCAGGATGTCATTGGATGGTATAAGCTACGAAGGCATAGTTCTTTGTCACCATCCGTGAGAGAGCAAGCAGTCCACAGGCACCTAGAGAGTTGGATGAGCAGACATCGTCACCCGGACCATCATCTCGTCTTCTTTCTTTGTGTGTCTCAATCTACATTCAGTGGAGCACTTTACACAACTGACCACCAGTTCATGATCCACGATGGCAGGTCATAAATATAGTTTTTTTGTGTTTCATCTTATCTTTTCTGTTGCAAGAATTTTGTTATCATAATGTACAAGGCATCACTTGATGGTTACATCAGTCACCATGTAGCTGACTGTCTGTAATCATGTATGCTAATAGCTGGCTATAGTTTACTATTGTGTTTCTCTATTCGGGTGGATTACAGTATTATCAGGTGTTGATAATGTAACAAAAAGTATGTTAACTTCCTACCTGTTACTGAGCAACTCTTAATTATAGCACTTTTTAATATAGATAATACTTTTATCTTCGTTTACATTTGTCAAGGTGCTATATAAATATCTCAGCACATAATAATATAGTCTGTGTTACTGGCATAATGGAATGGAATGACTGCACGATTACAAAATGTTGAGTATATGCTGGTGGAAGTGAAATATAAATTCTCTTCTTTTCAGTTGGCACTTGTAAATATGTAAAACTGAATACAGCAGTATTTGAGAAATTGGTGATTTGATTCTTTTCAGGAGGTTTCAGAATATGCCTGTCACTGTAGTGAACCTTGGTACCATTGCAAAGCCAGAGTATCAGACTGCTTCAAACTTCACATGTTCCACTGACTCCTCATACAATTCTGTAGTGAAAAGTTTAAGGTAAGCAGCCATCCAACATCAATGGTTTTCATCTTGTGTTTAAACCTCTATATAATTCAAATCATTCAGCACAAAATGCAGAGGACTAATGTGAACAATTCCTGTTAACCAAGTTTCATATTAAATGTCTGATCAACTAAGCCGAGCAAACTCACTAGGAGTTATATATGCAGTGGTTTCACACAGTTTAGCAATACCATCTATGTTTAACCCATTCCCGCCTGAATTTTTTCCCCTGAAAATGAATAAATTGATGGTACACTTGGTAAAACGACAACAGTGCAACAAGGGTTACAGTAAAGTATAATAAAGTGTACATTTTCTGAATCAGCACACTTCTGGCTATGAAATGCACATTTTAACAAAAGTAATTAACAAAAGTTAATTCATATAGCTGCCTTAGAATGCCAAACGGCACAACAGTCACCGATACACAGATGAGCATTGCATTTCTCACAACAGTTAACAGAAAATAATTATAACTGGTATCTTTATATTTGCCAGTCTTTGGGTTTTTATGCTTAGCCCAGACTCTGCACCTTTGCCTAACAAGTGAGCTAGAGGGAAAGTGCTAGCCAAGCAGCTTTAGTATGGGTCTAGGGCATCTACCGGGACCTGGCATAACAGCATCATCAGTGACGGGCAGTGTCTGAAGGTTCTGGTGTTCCAGTAAATAATATGTCCTTTCTGGAAAAAGTTGTTTGCCAGTTCCAGTGATCATCATCAGAAGCTGCTATTGGTTGGTTGAATGATGTCCCAGCAGCAGAAGGGAAGGAAGTGAAACGATCGCCTGGACATTGACCACCTCGACCGCGACTTCGACCACGACCTTGACTTTGACTACGACTACAACATCGACAGTGACTTGATCCACCTCTGATGCTACTGTTGGCTGAGAAGTTCTTTTCAACAGATACAGATGTTGCCTGGAAATGGAAAATGATGCACAACTGAATTAGAAGGGATGAATGGAAAAAGCATCATTCATCGTCAGTCAGCTGATCAACAGGCACGCCCACTTTTGCCATCAAATTATTTTCATTATGTAGTTTTTGTAGTTTTGCTAGTATTGAGCATCAGTAAATAACACTAGGCTTTCAATCAACATAATAACAAAATTTCACATCACAGCCATCAAGAATTTTACACAAAATAAAAACAAAATAAAACAGCATTGTTTCGCTTACCTCTCCAACCTCATCATCATTCAGCAATGCCGAGTCCAACAGGCACGGTTTCGTTTTCCGACTTGTTTCGCATGCAGAGCCGATTCCAAACAAACTAGTCACTGCCGAGCTTCAAATCGCCTACGAATTTATATTCCGAAGAGGTAAACTCGTCATCCGTGTCATCCAGAACATGCCTCAAAACCTCCGATATCGGAATGCCTTTTCCCATCACTTTAAACTCTTTTTTCTCACAGTAAATCTAATTATTTCTCAACAAATCGCAACCCAACATGTCCGGAAATTTACCAGCAACAACACTAATGCTATTTTTAGGTATGACATAATTGAGTTATAATTATTTTCTAGTTTATTTCAACGCCTCCCATATCGGGTCGCTAGCGACCCGATCTGGCGGGAATGGGTTAACCCAAGTTGCTGAAGTGAAAAGCTAAGGTATTAGCTGCTTGGCTGTATTTCACCTATCTTACTAATGCTTGTCACTCTGATGCTGTGTTAGTCCAGATTCCATTGACATCTGCCACAACCAGTGTTCCTTCTATTTTTTTCGCCATGCGCGTACTGGCCTACCACATGAGCAGTAACATTTGAGACCTGAGTTATGGTCCATGTAAGAATGCATATCTTTTGGGCCTAAACTAAAAGGCTATAAATGTGCATTGTTTAGAAAGAAAAGATCAACAGGACAAGTTAAACTTAAATTAAGATTATCTCTAGTTTGTAATTTTGATCTTCCACAGAGGACATCCGCAAAGACTTACTTTCGACCCTCCCTACCCTTCTCTGCATTTGTCCACATTTGCCATTACATCCCGTTCCCTTTACCAGTGCCCGCACTGAAACAGAGCATTAAGGCATATAGATTAGGCTTCCTTGTTGATCTTGCAGGACTAACTGAGCAGTGTAGTGGGTTACTTTGATACTGCCATGTCCAGCAGTGGGATTCTAATAATTTAGATCCAACGCGGTACGGACTGCTGTCTGACTGAAGTTGGTGTTTAAGGCACAGGGTGTACACTAAAATAGTTTAGATTTGGATATCCGCGTTGGACTTAGCCCTTTCCCATTGTCTGCTTTTGGGAGACCTCTACTTCTGCCCTTTTCAGCCTCCTTAATGGTTGACCCTTTGTGCAGTTGTGAACGATCGTACATGTGATCCAGGTCGATTTTCCTATGCACGTATGTTAGGCTAAAAAACCTGTATGGGCGATTCCTGGAACATCTTGAAAATCTAATCTAATGACTTATATAATGCCGTTATCATAATGCCCAAGGCATCAGCCAATGATCACTTCAAAAATGAGAAATCATTGATAAAATCATAATCCATTGGAGAAGCCTGGTCGAATTCCTGTAGTTCAGAGAAACCAGAAGTTAGGATACAGTGGTTAAGTGAGTTGAAAGAGATGAGTATTAAGTATAGACCTGAATGACATCAAAGAATTGACAGAACAAATGAACAAATGCAGAAAATGCCGCTTATCAATATTCCAACATTCTGTAACAGAATCGACATACGGTGTCACATTTTGTTTTAAATATAATCCAACTTTTATCATTTACCGCAGCTGCAGTGGTTAAATCGACATGAGTGTTGTTGGCTTTCGCCCATACTTTTCCACTGTGAAGATTTTCTCAAGCATGATAGCATATTGCAAACAATGTTTTGGATTTGACACAACATGCTTCCTGTAACACAGAGTTTGCGTTTTTTGTCCAATGGCAGCAGTTCAAAATCGGTTTTATTCATTTAGCCACTCAAGTTGTTTTTCTAGCCAAAAAGCCGCTGGCAGATAATTTTTTTTTCAAGTCCAAATTTATGTATTTCTTAATAATTTTCCTTACTTTGCCTTTCTTAAATGAAGACAACTATTTAAATTGCATTGCTGTTTGTCAGTCCAACTCACTGCATAATGTTTGTACAATCTTTGGTTTATTTGTTTTAGATCGAGCTTTGTAAATGGAATTGATGAATTAGCATCCATTAAAAACGTGGAGAAGTTAAAATCAAGTTTGCATGACAGGCTGAAGGTTGATTGATCATCATTTAATTTCAGTAAAACTGAAAAATTCAGTTACTGTGAATTGTTCATACTTTAAATTTAGTTTCCATTATCACAGCATTTATATTCTTTTACTGATTGCCTCTTGAACATTTCGCTTTTGACAGTTTATTAATTTGTTCATTAGTTTGTTCATTCACACTGATCTAATGATTCCAGTATTTGGATGGAGACATACTGGTAAAAATTGATTAGTTGATAATTATACTGCTATAATGACAGTGTTCTATACTCAGGAGGCTTCCTTGTTCAGACTGTTGAAAGATAAAATTACTGACAAATTTGCCCTCATTTCTTATTGTTCTGAGAGTTTTTAATTCTGAATTGACAGAGTCTTTGTGAGAAGCTAACCAAAAGTGAAGCAGAACTGGCTAAAGAGACAACTGAGATGAAACGTCTCAGGGCACAGGTCCAGTCCATCGAAGGTTAGCAGTTATGATAATAATACTAATAATCCAAGAACTTCTATAGCACCACTGTAATAATACTGCTGGCATTAGACAGTGGTCACTACTAAGGAAAGTCATTGTGCATACAAATTTCTGGGGCAAGGCCAGTCAAAAGCCAAGACAGAAATCCAAGGAGACACAGAAACAGCCTTCTGCAGAAATGGGTCTAGGAAAAGGTAGGTTTTTAGTTGAGATCTAAGGCAGCACAGATCGTGTAGAGCAAACATTTGCCAGAAGAGAGTTCCAAAGTCTGGGGCCAGCAAAGAAGAAGGCATCCCGCCAAGAGCCGTGTGTCCTCGGTATAGTCAGAGTGAGACAGTCAGAGGACCTTGTTGAGTTGTTGCTGGTCTTGGTAGTCAGCAAGAAGCAAAGATAGTGAGGTTGGCTGAAATGTAGAACCTTACAGACAATTAGCCCAGGCTTGAAAATTATTCTCTTCTATAGGTAGCCAATGTAATGATTTTCAGAACTGGAGATATACCACATTTACTGGACTCTAAGGGATAAGTTTTACATGAATTTCTAGGGTTGCATCTTATTAAAAGGTGCAACTCATGTGCAGAAATTTTAAAAATTTTCCAAATGAGTTATATTTAGCAAGGATTGATAAGAAACAAATTAAATTGAACTGCTTTATTAAAAGGAAAGTTCTGTAACAAATGCAGTACTATGCTTACTACAGCACCCTGTGGGCCAGTTAAATAAGTATGGTGTTGTCTGTTTTTAACTTGGATTAAACATGGAGCTGCTTTACATGTAAATCTGCAGTGGCTTTACTTAGTACTGGCTTTAATAACTAATAAAAGATAGACTAATATTTAAAACCAATTTTAAACTATCTCCCAAACAGGTAATATTTACCATAACTAGTGACTGATGTCACCTAACTGAAGCAGAGAAGGCTTTATGTGTTGTGAGACGCCAGTAGTGCAGCTTCTTGGCAGGGAAACGATCTTGTCAATGGCCCCCTTTTGAGTCTACCTTGGTCTTTATTTTCAATCGTGAGGCTTTCTGTCTGGGCAGATGTACCAGATTCACTGAAATGAACACATTTGTGTCATGTGGCCCATACATAAGCTGGAAATGTTTTAAAAGTAAAATTAGGATGAAATGCATTTCTGATGTCCACTGTTTGTCTTCTGTGGTTTTGTTTTATTGTGCTTTTTCTGTTCCTATCTTGAAGATTCCATGGCTTCGTCGTTTGCTACCTCGAAGCAAACCAATCCGGAGACCCAAAGAAAGGCAGGTTTGGTTCAGCCACAAAACGGTCAACAGCAGCTGGACAATGAACAAATGGAGATTGAAACTGGAAAAGGACGAGAAGAGGAGGAGAGGCATCTTATTACTTTTGATGATGATGACGTTGATGATGATAATAGGCTGCCAGGAAACTCATTCCGACCTGCATCTGATGAAATGAAAAGCAATGAGAGAACATTACTACACAGAATGAACGCTAGTAATACTAACCTGCTTGATGAGAACAGTGAGGCACTGGAAACAATTCAGATTGATGATGACAGTGATGCAGAAGGAAAGGTAGCTGTTTCCCAGCAACCAAAACATTGCACAAAGGACAGTAAACAGGAAAAGCCTTTTGATTTTCTTGTTGACATCTTTGACACCCATCCAGTTGTCACCTTGTCACCTCACGCTCTTCAAAACCAATCAACGTTGCCGTCTGCAGATCTGGACCAGAAAGGGCCTGTGGGTAGAGTTGCTCGAAGGACTTGTGCCAGTAAACCTGACCAAATGGACTGGGAGACAACAGCCATAGGAAGCCAGGCTCCTGCTCAGAAATCAAAAGGACCTGTCCAGAAGGTGTATGGACGAGAGGAAAACTAACTCACCTAAACCTAGATTATTGAACTCCACTTTTACAGCATTACATGCATTATGGGTAGCAACGATCTTTAACAGAAATAACTTGTCATCGTCACTTGCCTTGGTAACTTTTCAAATCTATTTTTGTTGGTTTTCCTTAGCTTTCCTGATGTGGGTGAGTTACGACACGTTGTATACAGGGTGTGAGTGATTATTGTTGGGCCACAATAAGAAGAAAAGACCTGTGGGCTAGAGGGAGATGTATGGGAATGTGTACCTTCAGTTGGAGATAGCATGGACCAATGAGAGAATATTTCCTACAGATCATGCCCTGTTTGTTAAGTAGACAAAATACACAGCTCTTGCTAGAAAAACAATGGATACTCATATGCCTAAGAACATTCTGTGAATACCATTTGTTGTGTATTGTTATTTGTGATTTTTGTACATACAACAGAACCAAATTAAACTCTGAAAACGTGAAATTTTGTTCATGAGGTGTTTCCTGTTGGGAGTTTTCTTGATCAAAACAGCAAAGTATTCAAAGAACTGCCAGAAAAAGATGTGTTTATTACTTAACTGGCAGATTAAGTTATTTACTTGAATTTCCCTGCAACAGTTCTGTTTTCAAGTCTTACAACCATACGAATGTTGAAGGGGTGGGGAATATGACAATGATGGTGTTTGCTGTAAACACATGGTAGTGATGATGACAGCAGTAGTAGTAACAGTAAGCATAATGATACACGTAATGATTATGGTGATTGTCATTGCAGCAATTATGATTATAGTAATGGTGCCTGACGATGGGAAGAGTACGATGCTTGATTACACTTTGCTGTTGTGCAAGAGGTTTTGTCTTTGCTAGGACACCAGAAAGTGAAGTAGAAAGTCGGTCTGTGGCTGCTGTTGGATTGTATGTACTGTGCAAAACTGTTACGATTACACACAGCAGAAGGCTATACGTCGGTGTAATCAGGGAAGGCCAATTTATGGATGCTTTTGTGCTGTGTCTTCTGTGCCTGCCTTAATTTTGTCCAACTTCTAGTTCATTTTTGTGCTAATTAAGTTTATATCTATGTTCGTGATCTTATTAATAAGCCTGCTATACTTGCTACTTGTGGCTGTAATCCACTACTCCATGTTTTTACAGGAAAGAATGTGGAAAATCCCAAAATTGTATATCAAGAATAATGTGAGCTGTGCTTGCTGAATACTTTTTAATTGCAATAAGTGTGTTCATAAATATAACTTGTTTATGTTTATTAAAATTACTTGAGGATTTTATTGTTCTGTTTGTTTTTAGTTTTGATTTTCATGAAAATCGTTTAAATTTGTTTCTTTGAGAAAAATTAATTTTCAGTAAGAAGTTGTGTTCTTTATAGTATTTGACTATTTGTTTATTTTAAAGCGTCAGGCATGCAGTATTTGAAGAGAAGTTGTGCGTGTTGAGTATTCAAGAAAATTTCTTAATAAATGTTGTCTCATCTTTGAGCTGATTCTTGATTCTCAAACAACCTAGTTTAAGTGGAAATTTCCTTTAGTGCCACAAGTCATTTGCAGTTGTGAGACAACAGACATGTTTGGGATGTTGTATCACATGCTTTTTCCAGAATGCCCATCCAACTTTAACAGGTGGAAATGTTATTTTAATTTTCCTGGTTGTCTGACCATGTGTTAACCTCCACATTTTTCATCCCACTTCCCCTCAGCAGGTTACGTATTGCCCTTCATTTGTGCAGCACGAAATTTCAACCACGCCATGACAACTTGCTTGCATGAATTCAGTTTCCAGGTCAAATAGACTAATAAAGGTCTATCTCGTCTACAGCTGTGCGGCCAAGAGGCCTTACTAGCTGGAAATTGGCAGATCGGTCAACAGAACCTCGGGCAAAACACTAGTAACTGAAATTTAAACCATTGGTTTCTTAGTGCTTTCGTTTTATATAATGATGGCATGTGACTAACAGGTTTGCCTTTCCCCTCAGTGTCTGCAGTTCAAGTCACAGTGCACTGTAAATTGACAATTTGTTGTCAAAACATGTACTGGTATTTCATAAGGAAAGGCTGACTAGTTAGATTGCTGTTGTCATGTTTGCACTTCGGCTGAAATATCCTTGATCCTTACTAGAACCAAGCCTTCAATACACTATCTGTCACATGCGCTTGTTGAACTTGGCCCAAGTCTGTTAAGCCAAGCCTTTTGTATCCTGCCCAGAAATAACCCGGGCATAAGCGTGATCGTCCAGCCAGTTTGACCCAAGTGTGCCTCTGATATGGTTGAGATGCTACATGCATGTCATGGGTAGGCATGGGGCTATAAATACTGTTCTTCGACCTTCATGGTTAAGACCACAACGTTTTCATCAGTTCACCTAACAATTTTGTAAATATACAGAGGGCAAAGCTGGAAAAGTTAACAGTTACAGTTAATAGGCTAAGTAAGCTATACTGGATTTTAGTGCCTATATCTATCCATCCAACTGTCAAGCTCTGTTTTGAAACTGTTCAAGCTTGGTGCAGATATTACTCCTTCTGGTAGCCCGTTCCAGTGCTCTAGAATCCTCTGGCTGTAGAAAAATTTTCTAGTGTCCAATCGCACCCTCTTATGATAAAGTTTCAGACTGTGTCCTCTTAAATGTCCAATTGCTGCTCTCTGGAAGAAGGTTTGCTCGTCTATATTCTCGAGTCCATGTAAAATTTTATAGGTTTCAATAAGGTCACCTCTCAATCTTCTTCTTTCTAAGGAAAATAAACCCAGCTTTTGAAGCCTTTGTTCATATGGCATCCTAGCTAGATATCTGACAAGTTTAGTAGCTCTTTTTTGTACTTTTTTCCAGCCATTCGATATCTTTTTGGTAATGGGGACTCCAACCTGGATACAGTATTCTAGATGTGGTCGAATATATGTGTTGTACAGTAGCTTGGAACTATCAACACCTATGTGCTTGAAACTTCTTTTTATCATACCAAGAAGAACTGACATTGCTTTACTTGCTGCTTTTCTACATTGCTGGCTCCACTTCAGATCTTTACCTATCCATACTCCCAAATCTTTCTCCATTTCAATCTCTTCTCTCTTAAGAAAGAGGAGTGCAGATTTGGAACTGTAGTAAGAAAGTGGCAGGAAAGAGTAATTGGAATAAGATAAATGAGGTAAGTTTACCGCTGTAAAACGACAAATTCTGTCTGATTTCACAACGAACCAGTGATTATTCTCACAGCTGTTGCAAGCTAAAATTCCAAGTTCATGCAAACCTTCCTCATACAATTATTGGTGTTTTCAATTCCAGATGCAGTGACTTTGACCATCACTCCTTAATAAATTAATTACGAATGTTGCTATTGTTTACGAATGTTGCTATTGTCGACGACACGATCGTCGACATCTTTACACAAACTTCCGGCCAAGTGCAAGACTTTAAACCACAGATTACATATCAAGCATAAATATTTCAAACTCGTTAGCGTTAATAATGGACAATATTCTATGCAAATGGTGCTATAAAGACAACAATAACCTGTTCCAAAGTGAATTTTATTTATATGATAAAATTTTAATGTTCTTTTTTTAACGCCAAACTGTAAATGGATAGTTTGCACTTTTTTTAGCTGCTAGATGACGCTCAACGATTGAATTATGTTTTCCTGTAACATCTTTAACATCTACAGATAGTTTGTGCCACGTTGGTCTCGTGTCACGGCCTTCAACTTACGTGAGTTCAGGGTTCAGCGTCTGACTGACCACAGAAGATTGGGATTCCTTTATCTTAAGAGTCATGGAGGGAAACTGTTCGACTGGCGCGCTGCTAGAAGCGGCGTTTAAACTCGGACATGAGAAATACGGAAAGCATTTGGAGAAACTGATCGAATACGGAACGGCCGGATTCAGAACCCGGTTAGTTCTAGGTTATTTCCACTGCGCTTTCCTACCTTAAAAATTGAGCTAGTAAGCTTATCAAGTTGGGAAATAAATAATGAAGGTGTTTATAGGTGGATGAATCCGACCGCCGTCCATGGAATGCCAAGCCATCAGTGCCAACTCATTCGTTCATCACTCAGGGTCTCAATAAGTACTAGCGCAATTAATTTTGAGGTATAACGGTATCTTGTTGTTGGATTGCCATGGTCTTGGTTTTCTTCAGTGAGTTATTAAAGAATTATTGCCTGATATGACGAGCAAGCAAAAGACTTATCAACTTACTCGACTTGCAGTCAACTTATTTACTCAGATAGTGGGCCTGTGAACTTATGTTGTGTTGATCCACTTTATAATATAAACAGAGATGTCAAAAATACTTAGGTTTCAAGTATGAGTGCACGTACTTTGCCAGGTATGAGTGTAAGTGTTTAAGATATAATACAAGTAGGCTAGATGTAGTTACTGCAAAAACGCAGAGATATGGTTAGCAGTTAAGACTAAATCAAGCGTGTGTTTTCACAGATTATACCATAAGACACGAACATTAATGAAAATTGTTCTTAAGAAATATTAATAGTGATGTGAGCGTATTTTCACTCATGTTTGATCAATAGAGTTTAAATGTTACTTTGCTATAATTAAATATACATTCAACAAGAGTGCTAAGTGCAGGTACACTCAGTGTACTGAGCACTGGTTCATTCAATGTGTCTAGAACAGTTTTGTTGTTTTTCAAGAAGTCCAAACAAACTGCCTTCATCAAAGTCATCTTGGCTTTTGATACTTAGATATATTGATATTTGTGATGATGGGGTGCTTGGCTTGGCTGAAGATCTTACGCATAATAATCAAAATCCGAGAACTTCAGTAGTATCATTTTTTGCAATGCTCAAGGAAAGTCGGTATACATGACAAAATCCAAGGTAAATTCAGTCAGAAGTCAAGAGGGAAATCTGAGACAACTCAGAAACAGCCTGCTGAAGAAACGAGTCCAGGAAAAGATGAGATTTTAATCAAGATCTAAAGCTCAACACAGACTGCAAAGCAAACATTTGCTGCAACAGTATTTCAGATCTAGAGTTGCCTAGAGCTGTCCATACTTATTAACCACACTGAATGCACATGCAGTTTGGGCGTGGTGTTTGATTCCACCATGTCATTTTCTAGCCATGTTCAGGCCATATGCTGATCAGCTTAATTTCACATACGGGATATTCATAGAGTCAGACAGCCATAGGGCTTGGTCTAGTATTGACAAATCTTGAGAGTCGGCATAGGACAAAGACAGTGAGTTTTGCTGAAATTTAGAACCCTGCAGACAGTTTGCTTGGTCTTTTATGCTCTTTTCTATGGGTAGTTGGTGCAATAATTTTAAGACTGGAGATAGATGTTTGTGCTTTGGAATTTTAATGATGGCTCTAGCCAAGGTATTTTGGACCCTTGGGAGCCTCATCGTGTTGGCTTTTGCATGCCAGTAAGAAGCAAATTACAACTGGCAAAATGGCTAGAGAACAGGACACAACCCACCCTGGCCTCCTCTCCCCTTCTCCCTCTGGTCTTCTGGCAACCAGATTTAGTTGTTGACATGGCATCTTTGGACAACCCCTTGGACTTGATACAGTGCTCATAAATAAGCTGGTGCCCTGTGCTCAGCTTTTAAGCAGCGCTTTCGATATTTCAAGTGTACGGGTGTAATTTTGTTATAAACTTCTGTGACAGAATTGTGGCCTGATCCCTATGCAGCCTAAATGGTTCTGGCCTTGTATTCTATTTACTAGGGGTAACTATACTCACAAACTATGTGTCCTTAGTGGTACATGGAATATTAAGGTCTGGCGCATTAGAAGTTGATGATTCGAAGTGGTTATACCCTTGAAGAGGCGCTACACGAATGCTCTGGCAATGATTGAACAAAAAGGCAATGGTTACTATAAAATAATGATTTAATACACTTATGTTCAGATTATATGACTGTACAGAGATTGTGTGTGAATCGACAGCACTCAGCTTAATCTAATCTAATCCCTATTTCATTCACGTTAATTGAGTTCTACATAAATTCTGTGATCTAGGTCTGTTCTTGTCTTCTCCCTCATCATCGTCTTCCATCTTCTCCGCTTCTGGTTGAACCGTCTGCCCTGTCCGATCTGTTCCTTCCAACTGCTCTCAAGTGCACATTCTACAAGTTTTTTCTAGCTCGAATCCTTTCGGCCTCCGGGTGAACTGCTTTAGGCCGCCAAGCGCCTCTCACTAGCCCAGGATTGGACCCCATAACCATGTTTGGTTCTAACATGGCCATATTTGGTTATCCGGATGAATATCCAGTATACCCCTTACTCCATGACTGACATGCAGACTGCTAGGTGCTAAAAATAGTTCTCTGTTCTTCCCACTACTGATCTGGGGGCTGACTGATTTTAGGGATAGCAGTTAATACTAGGTGCCTTTGCCAATATGCTCCGAATCATGCAGTTCATATAGCGCACTTTCTAGCTCGGTCATAAAATTATAGCATAACAGTCGTATCATTCTGCAACATATTTGACATAAACTTGACTAAGTAACATTAATTTAACAGCTTGAACTTTAAGTGTCAAAAGAATTTTAAAGTGCAGTCACGTTTTACTACAACTTCTGACATTAAAGTACTGTGTATAATTATCATGACACTGTATGAATGACAAGCAGTTGGTAAAGTATGGGGTGCCAGACTCAGCCATTCTCCTCCATTCAGTAGCATTCCCATGGTTAAAACATGTTTTAAAAGGACACAAAAGAGCACTGAATGAGAACCGTCTTGGCTAGAGCTCTGCTAGTGGAAACCATTCATTTATGCCACAGAACATTAAATATCAGCAAGAGGAATTATTCATCTGTGTTGTGGAGACCAAGTGCCAGGTGCTTCCTTTAGATGCAAAGTCACAACAGCTTCCTTAACTAACAGTGGCACTGTGATGATGAAATTAACTATTTCAGTGAATAATTAGTGACTGGTGTTGGCTTGAGGGCTTATTGATGGCAGCAGTAGTTTCATGGATTATTGTGTTTGCATTTCCACCAAATGTAAGCATATGTTACCTTTTACATTTTACTTTTTGTATTATAGACTGTTTCACCTTTTAAGTCTGCCATTGATTTATACATTTGGGATGACTGACAAGAGTAGTTGTACAACTATTTCAATTCTTATCATTCAGCAGTTTGACATTCTCTCTGCCTTTGCAGCAAAATTCTAATTTTATAATAATTTAAAGAAAAGCAATTGTTTCTTTCAGGGCATCTGACTTAGATCATGTGATCTATCGCATGGGTCTGTTGGCCGTTCTGAGGTCAAAGGTTAAAAAAGGTTAGTCATTACACACAATGATGTAGCCAGCCAGTGGTTCCACACGGTCTTTTTTCTTGTAGACTCAACTAATGTAACTAACTTTTCATTGTTATCACATGGCTATTGCCGTGGAATACGTGAGCCACCTACAATGAGGGATCTGGAGTATGGACAGCTGACTGGGCACCAAACTCTGGATATGCAAGGCATACATACTGCCTGTCATTCTGTATGGAGTGGAGACTTGGACGCTTAACAAGGACTTGAAGGCATAGCTCGATGCCTTTCAGCAGTAATGCCTGAGGAGAATATTGAGCATTCCCTATACCGTTCACCTCACCAATGTGGTGGTCTAATGATGCATGATGCACGTCCTAGTGTTGGAGATGATCCAGATAAGGAGACTCCGGCTGTTTGGACACATTATGCATTGTGATAAAGAACAGGACCACGCCAGAGCTTTGTGAGCTGTGATATCCAGCCCCCAAGAGGTTGGAAGAGACTGTTTGGACACCTTCGCCTCGCCTGACCAGAGCCCACTAGATTTTGGACTACACCCAGTCTGGAGATGAGCCCAGAATACAGACATCTGTCAACATGCAGTGCAAAATGGCAACGCTTCAGAGCGGAGCATGCCACAGATGTTGATGGCTGCACAGGCTTCATACTGAGCAGAGAATTCTGTTTAAAATCTGTTTGACAGTTTACAGGGTATTATGTTGAACTTGCTCAATCCTCAGAGCAACAAATATTGCACTTGATCATGTGACTCTAGATCTACCTCATGCAAGAACAGTTTTTGGTTGTCAGACTTTCTTAGCGGCTGGTCCAAAGCTTTTAAATTTGCCACGCAATTTTGTTGTCTCTGCCAGTTTTTTAAATGTCATTTGAATCTAAGCTCGAATCTCATCTTTAGATTTTGACTAGGCTTGTCCAGTGGATTATGCTTTCACTTGAAGCGACCTTTGATTGATGCCTTTTGCATTATGATAATGGTACTATAGAACTCATTATAAATAATTAGACTAGATAGGTTTAATCTATTTTGGCTTGCTTACCCACAGCCTTTCAGACTCCCTGACCTATGTGATTTAACTGGATTTCTCCAATGCATTATGAATGTGGATTCGCTTTGTGTGTTTCACAATACATGTGCATTACAATAACAACACTATCAGAGTTATGGGATTAGATGAAGTTAGAGGTTAATGATGATAAATTTTGAATAAATTTGCAGCGACAATTGGAGTTATGATCACTGCTTCGCACAATCCAGAGGAGGATAACGGAGTGAAACTGGTTGATCCTGATGGTGAAATGCTTGAAGCTGCTTGGGAAATCCATGCTACTCAACTCGCAAATGTCAGGTCAGACAACAGAAGTAATTCTATGGTTCACTTCTTCTGTATTGTAATGTGTTGTGCCATCTGGTGATGTTTATTTGATACCCTGCAATACTCCATGCAATGCCCTACAGTTTTTTCTATGTTATGTCTGCTTGAGAAATCTCCCTAATTACTGTTTGCCATAATGAGACCTGGCATTAAAGTTTAGAGATTTAGTTTTAAGAAAACCAAACAGCTGTAGCAAAAACATAAAATAGCCATATATTTTGCTGACAGAGTAGTTTATACAGACTGCAAAAGTATGTACAGTGAAAAACATACATGCAAGAAATGGCCTCCATAGGCCAAGAGACTCCTTCCTCTTTGATCCTCTTGGTCTTCAAGGAATTACCCACCAAGGTCTTAGTACCTCTCTGGTCTACCTTGTGAGACCATGAACCACCTGTTCCAGGACTCTCATCGATTGGCTTGTAGTGTCATTTCACACTGTATTGGAACTCTCTTCCAGCTTTTGGTGTATGGAACCTACCAGCTGGAACTTTACAAAAACTTCTCTTGTTCACCACAGGGAGGCTGTCATCCACTGTGTCTGGTCCACCAAGAACCTCCAACAGGCTAGGCTCTTAATGGGAAGGTCTTGCAGACGCTCTCTCTCTCCGTTGAAATGAGCAAATAAAGAGAAGTGACTCTTCTCTAACTGTTATGAGATTTGATCCGGTTGCCTCCTTCCAGTGTGTTTAACATTTATATTCCTTTCTCAGTCCACTAAGAACAGTTTCTAGGACCTTGATATCCATCCAGAGATAAATGTTGACTGTTTCTCGGTTTGTCAAGAACTATATCTTGGTAAACAGCATCTTGTAGAAAGGTCAGGTGGCATTCGTGCACGCAGATATCCACTGCTCTATCAGTCACAAGTAATGCAGCAGTTTTATGGCTATAAAATGAAGCAACAAGCATTTAATCATCGGATCTCGGCAGTGACTAAGGCAAATGTGCCAAGGGCTGACACACCTGGTGAACAAAATTTGCCTGACTGGCTTAGGCGTAAGTACCATTGTTGGCAATAGTTAGCCAGCTATTTGTTACACTAGTGTTTTCACCTGTCACATTTTTCACTTTTCCATGTATTACCCAGTAATTTTTCATGTGTTGAAAATAATTTCCCATATGCTACCCAATGATTTCCTGTGTTATGCCCAGCAATTCCTCCTATACTGACCAATAGATATATATTGTAATGTGCAGTGTATTCATGTTATGCCCTGTAGTCTCCTCTGTGACTTACTTTGATTTCTCCTGTTAAGTTTTATTAGGGCTTTTGATTAAGACTTCCTCATGCCAGATGGTGGTAATTAGCAGATTAAACTGAAAAGCAGCTTCTAACTCAATGTGAATTTAAAACAAATAAATTGACGAGAACTAAGAAACATTGTGACAAGTTCTCTGCTTGAACTGTACATATATTTGAAATTGGATAAGTTGCTTGATTTACAAGAAACTTTCATATTGGATTTGCAAACTCAAGACACTAAACCCTAAAACTTTGTTGGCTGTCTGACTATCAGCCTAAGCAGGTCTGTTCAGCATTTCACCATGCCTTTGTTCTCACCTGTGGCGCAGCAGCAGACTACCAACTTTGAATTTTCCATCAAATGTAAACTGTGAAGGGGCTTTCACTAGTCAAGTGAAGTTGTGCAAGTGTTTTCCAACTACAAAGGAATTCAGTATTCTTCGTCTTTTAGCATTTATTATGCAATGCTTAGTGCTGCTTTTACTGAGCATTTCTGTTATGCTTTTAGATTAAGCAGCATGAGTATATTTATGTTTTATTGCTTATTTAGGCACCTACTGTGAGTTCTAGTTCATTTCGTGAAAAAGTAATCACTGATGTCTAAACTGTTGTGAATTTGTTGTTTCTTTCTAAATTAGTGATGAGAAATTGACAGAGGCTTTGGAAGCTATTATAAATGAAGTTGGAGTTGATATGTCTCAACCAGCTAATGTCATCTTTGCCAGAGATACTAGGTGAGTCTCAATTTAAATTATGCATTAACAGATGCTGTCTTTTATAAAATTTAATTGTGGTAATCATGGTTGACTGCTGTTTGTCTTAATTGCTGAGGATTCATCATGATTGGCTGGGTATTCAGCATGAATGGCTGGGCAATCATCATGAATGGCTTGATATTTGTCATGAATGACTAGGTATTCATAAAGCATTTGCATGTTGTGAACAGGCCTTTAATTTAAACTGGAAACATTAGGTGCAACATTAGGTGCTTTTAAAAAACTTATATCCGAACTCCTCCTCTTATCCTTATCTTTCTTGCCTCTCCTCCTCTTCTTATCTTTCTTGTTGCCTGAATTTCAAACGTCATCCCCTGCAGCCGTCTGCCTGTCCATCTTCCTGTCTGTCTGCCTCATCTTTGGATCTGGACTTACCCCACCAATTTGTTTCTTACTGAGTGCCTGTGAGTAAGTTGGTTCCCACGTCTTAGCATTTGGCGTTTTTAGGCACTGAAGAAATCTTGAGATTACAGTTATGATTGCTTGATCTCAACTAGATTCTATCCAATGGATTGTGATTTCAGAATGTGATTTTGTTCATAGGCGACCATCGATTGATGCCTTGTGCATTACAATAAGGATGCTATAGAAGTTTCCAGATGATGTTAGATTAGATTACTGCATTATGCACTTCCTTTGCACAGCTTTGCTTTTGATAATTTTTTTGGTAACATTGTTAGCTGGTAATTGTTTAAAAAGTGTAAATTGACGTTTTTAATTCAAACTTGATCAGGTCAAGTAGTCAGCGTCTTTCAGAAGCCTTAAAAGCAGGCATCACATCATTGGCCTCAAACTACACTGACTTTGGTAGGTAAATTACTGTGCAAATTCTGATATACAAACAGACAGACATGCTTGCATGCCGGCACGCAGGCAGATTTGGTGTTGGGAAGCTGAAGACTGAGTTTTGAATTGTAAATCTAATTGCTGATTTGTATAGTGCCTCATCAAGAAAACTTCTGAGAGGTGCTCCAAACCTGACAACACAAGACCACAATCAAACAGAATGGTCTACAGTCACTGACAAAACAGAGGCAGAGAAACAAGAAGATCTTGTTGCAGGTTGTGTGACAGCTTGTTCCAGAGTGAAGAGCCATATGCGATACAAACACCATTTCAAGAGAACGGGGTGGATGAGGACTGCAGTGAATGGATTTGGCTTGTCATCTGCAGCCTGAGTATGCTTCTGGACGGAGACTCATCAATGGGGAATCAAGTGAAATTCCTTTACAGGCCCTGCTTCTACCATTTGTGCCATATACGATTCGTACGGTGCAGCCTGTCGTTCTGCACTGCAGTGACCCTTATTCAGTCATTCATCATGATGTAGCTGGATTACTGCAATTCAATCCTTGGGGCCCTTGTGAGGTTTCAGTAGTGCCAGCTCTAGTCCATCCTCAGCTGTGCTGCCTAAGTCGTAGCCAACAAGCCAAAGTATTTTCAAATATCAGAATATGTGCGAGAAACACTACCCTGGCTTCCTGGTGAGGAGCAAATTTTCTTTAAGATCATCTTGATGGCATGTGCCAGACTTGTCAGTACTACTTCAGCATAGATCAGGAAGCTTTGTGTTCCTGTCTCAAGTCAGCTGGGTTGGGATCATTGTGCTGTGCTAACCGGGGACTTTTGCAGGTACCACACTTGTGCACTTAAACTCATGTTTAGCTCTGTTCTCCTGGAACAGTATCCAATTGCATTTACATACTTTTGCATTTGACTCTTTTCAGCATACATTTTCTGCCTGCCTAACACATTCTTGTTTAGATCTGTTAGATAACAATATGGGCAGCACTTCTGTGAGGTACTTCAAGGCACTATATTAAGTGTCTTGATACGCACATAGACGCTTGAAATGAAGCTACCACATTGTTTTGTGGAAGTATGAGATGGAGGGACAACAAGAACACCTTGCGCAACAGAGCAAAGAAATCTTCCGCCATGGACAGATGACACTGAAATACACAGCTCCCTATGACTGGATGGAACGCAACAAGCTGGGCAGTTGCATGTCAGCAAAAGGATCTTAAAATCACTGCTTCTTTGCTTGGGCTTCCAAAGCAGCTCATCGCATATGTAGCTTTAAATGTGACTGAATGTTGGAACCACACCGAGTAACTGAACCACAGCGTTTAATGAATGCATATTTTGTACATTGATGTAATGTTGCTGAACGGATGAATGACTCTGATTGCAAGTAGACAGAGAACATATGAGGTCAGGTGCAACAAAGCAACAGCTGCTGTTCGTCCTCCAAGTGTTATTATGATGTCTTTGCTGTATTGCAAAGTTTGTTAGACTGCACTAGTGGAACACAAGTCTTTTGTTTCAGAAACAGTTTGTTCATGCATTGTATATTGTTAAATTTATTAATTATTAGAGGTAGAGTGGCACAACGGCAGATTGCCATTGGGTTTGCTTTGCACCTCATGATGTGGGTTTCAGATCCTGGTGCTAGAGAAACTGACCTTTTGTTGTCAAGCCAAGTAATCTATGAGGAAAGATTGTCCAGCTTTTGGATTACCTTTGTCATCATGTTTGTGCTTCAGCACTTCCAATCAGACAAGTCTGTAAACAGAAACACGACAAACGCAAACAGGCAACTTCTGTAATCATCACTTGATTTATTCTGTTCTTTCTCCTAGGGATTTTGACAACACCTCAGCTCCACTATTTGGTTCGATGCACGAATAGCCGTGGTGCTTATGGCGAGCCGACTGAGAAGGGCTACTATAGCAAACTATCCACAGCATTCGAACAACTCAATGCTGATGTGAGTTGACCAGAAATTTCGGTAAAAATTCAATCCTTAGAGAATTAGTCTGAGGAGGAAAGGAGTTATGGTGCAGTACAGATGTGGAATGCCTTCAAGATCTCTCTTGAGTGCAGTCTGATGAATAGTGCAGTGCAGGCAAAGACTGACATTTTTTACCCTGCTTTCTGCAATCAGAATTATTTCTTTGCTTTGTTTGCATTGTTTGAGTTTCTCATGCTCTGTTTTTTTCTCAGTGTGCCTCAGGATGCATCTGTGTGTGTGTGTGTGTCTGTTTCATGGGTGATTGCTGTACTGAATATTTCACTGTTTGTAGCTTCCAGACCGTGCCTTGTATGAACCACATTTGTGGATTGATGGAGCAAATGGTGTTGGTGCTCTGAAGATGAAGGAGATGATGAAGTCATTAGGCAGTCTGCTTCGTGTTGTTATATTCAATGATGGATCGTCTGGAAAACTTAATCACATGGTAAAGTCTCTAGCTGGAAACGAATTCTTTATCAAGTTCTGTTGCATCCAGACTTCTTGAGGTGATTGTTATATCACTTGGCTATTCAGTCTATTGGTTGCTGATACAAATGAAATAGCATTTGCTTTCTGTCTCTTGTTCTTATAAATGTGAGAACCAGTAATCTAATCCAGTCTTATGTGTTATAAAATAAACGACATAGAGCTTGCATGTCTCGTAGAGGAACATAGAAGAAGCGCTTGTTTCCTACTGTTAGGCTATTGAGCCAGTTGCAGACAAATTCCATCACAGGACTTTCCATTAACTTCCCAGTTTATGCAGCTAACAAGTTTTGTTTGATGACAGAGACTAGGAATCTTGAACAACTTGCCCTGAGTTGTTATGCAGAGTTTGCTTAGGAGGCTCGAACTCTCAGTTGTGAGATGACACTACAGAAAAGACCACCTGTTTTATAAATGAAGCTGTATAGTCTTATCTAATTCAGCCAATCTGTATGTACCTGTATTATATTCAGTGTTTTCATATGATCTGCTGTCACAGTAAAATTTGTTTCTGATAACGAGTACAATGAAAGTTAGTCATAGTGTGCCCTGTTACAACATGAATTTGTTTACAGCTTGAATTGAAGTTTTTATTTATTATACATTATGTTTGCACAGCTTTTTGTTAGATCTTTTTTATTACATCGATGACATGGCTTGATTTGAGGAGGGGCAAGGTAGTTGATGGGATAGAGTACTCAAATTGTAACTTGGGAGTACAGGTTTGAGCCTCCTCTGATAAGGTTACTGTGTAAGGACCTTGAGCAAGTCCTTCACTAACAATTTGCTTATTAACTGATGCTTAGTCACTAGACAGTGGTGCTTAATTAGTGAAGAAATAATATTAATAATTTCACTGTCCTATTCTTTGATTTATAAGATAGCTTCTTGGCATACACTGAGGTGTCTTTGTTTTGTGTTTTAGTGTGGGGCAGATTTTGTTAAGGTCCAGCAGTGTGTTCCACTCGGTCAGTAACAGTTTCAAGCTCTTGAATGTGTCAAGTCTTGACTTCTAGTGTCACTTGATGAAATGATAAGAATGATATGAACAGACAAAAATAGACAAATGAAGTGTGATATAGTGATATGACACGATTGCTTCAGTTGCTTTAACCAACAAACTGAGGTGATGAATTTTATATTGCCTAATAATATAAATGACTTGTCAGACACAAGGATTGATGACCAGTGTTTCCCTTGGTATCTTAGCTCTTTAGACCTGATGAACTCATTTATTTAAGTTCAAAGGAGACTGTTAACTTTCACAGAAAGTAGATGTATCTTTCTGTCCTGATGGTCAATCTTCAGGATAAATGTGTGGTTTTGTATACCACGAGTTTCAGCTTTTGACAGTTTAAGAAAATTTAGGATTGTGGAGCTATGGCAACCATTTATATAGCACCTTTAGATTCTCAGAGGAATGAAGGAAAGCAACAGAGCCACTGGTTTAGGTACGGAAGCACTGAAAGTAAACATTTGCATATTATGAATAAAGAAGATCTGTGGTCTTTCTAGAGGCCAACGTCTGCTGATTTGACTTGGGTAACTTCTGCAATTGTCTGATGTTCTCTTGAGGTATTGCTCATGCTTTGCTCAGCTGTTGCTCAGCTCATCAGTGTTTTGTGTTGTTGCTTGTTGTAAAGGCTCTCCAACAGGGACAGGATTGCGATGTGCTTCATTCGATGGCGATGGAGACAGATTGGTCTACTACTTTACAGATGAAAGTAAGTCATTCAGAGAATTGTCGTTGTTTGTCATCTAGTTTTAGACTAATTCAGTATAGAACTTGTCTGATTTTGACAAGAATGACTAGCACAGCAATGATTGTGGTGGTGGTGGTGGTCTACCCAGTTATATAGCACCTTTTATGGGCGGTGGTGGCAGCAGCAGTGGTGACAATTACTAAACAGACATTTGTAACATGCACCATTAAAATACAGTCTCAGAGGCACTTAATTTGTCTGTTTTATGCCTACGATTCCTCGCTCAGCCGATGGACATATGGCGTGTTAACAAATGTCTTACTTACTTACTGTCTTACGTGTAACAACCTCATAATACTCGACCATAAATGTCAGTTTATGAATTAATGGAAAGAAGAAAAATGAAACACTTCTGCAGGCCTAGTGTACAACTGGGTTTTAGGCTTCTTTTTGAAACCAGTTATTGCAAGTGTATCGTCCTTAATCTCATTTGGTAGAGCAGTCCACATAGCAGGACTAGAATAATAAAATCTACGAGGACCAAATGTCTTGGTGAAAATCTTTGGAATGATAAGAGTTCTGTTAGTGGCAGAGCTTAGACAAGACCAACCAGGAACTGTTGTGACCAACGCACAGAACCAGGAGAAATACCAGGTAGTTAATGCTGATGATGATAATGAAAGTGTTTGTTTGATGACTATGATGGTAATAAATTTGCTGACTGAGTGGTTTTCTCATCCTGATCATCATGATTTCTGTTTGTGATAGATGGTTCTTTCCAGCTTCTAGATGGAGATAAAATTGCAACTCTGGTAAGTGGATTGACTCTGAATTTTCTTGTTACTTCTAAGTAATTCTGATTATGGGTTTTAAAATGATATTTTTGATTTACATCAAGTGCTCGAGGTTAGAGGTTAGAATAAGTTGAAGTAATCCTGCTGATTTTTATTTAGCTGCTGTTTGCCAGCTGCAGGCTGATTCAGTTGTTACTAGTGTGCAGACTAATGTTGTCCACAATGACCATTTATCTTCTCAGCAGAAACTTCTAAGTTGTTCTACCTAAATTTGTAATATCGTTACATTGTACGCGCCTGTCTAAGTGGTAATGATTTTGAAGTTTCAGATCTGCATACTGTTGGCTTTTCAACCTGGAAGAATAGTTGTAGTTTTTATGTGGCTGACAGGCCTAACTCAAAGACACTACACAGCACTTCTGTCTGGAAATTTTTGTATTTAATAAAATAATTGACAGTTTTTCATTAGGTGGTGTTGGCACATTTTGAGAAAAGCAACAGTTGATTCCCATTAAAAGTGACACTTTTTATTAAGTACGATAGTGCAGCAGAACTACCAGGAAACAATCAATTTACTGATTCTCTGCTTGTAATGAAATGTTGATTTGTCGTGGCTTAGCTTATGCCACCTTACCTAATCTTGCGTTGCCTACTTTACGTTACTTTATCTATTGTAAGACTGTGGTCCTTGTGATTATATGACCAATCAGATGGCCAACTACATTGGAGGGTTGGTGAGGGAGACTGGAATCTCTTCGCTGCGGATTGGAGTCATCCAGACGGCCTATGCAAATGGAGCGTCCACTGATTACATCAACAATGTTGCTGTAAGTTAATGTAAAGTTAGGCCTCCATGTATATTACTACACCTCAATTATTCACTGATTCACCTATGCTTATGGTATTGTGACGTCTTGTGCACCTTACAATAACAAATTACACTTTGCATTTGCAAAGTGTCGAGTACATGTTTATACGGTGGGTTGCGCCCTTTGCATCATGTTTGACTGTCTGTGAGGTAGCATGTATGACTGTTTGGGCTGGAAGGCATCCAACTCACGTGTTAAAGATGTTCGAACTACAAACAAAATAGACTGCACGAATTATAAGTCTATATAATTATTCACATTTAGCGCATTCAACTCCTCTCTTTAATGATATTTTTTTATTGAAAGTCAAAGGCATCTACAAAATGCAAGTCATAGTATTTATTTACCTATTTCATAACAGAACTTTTCAGCCTGTCTGTATAACAATAAATTTAATAATTTCTTTAGGCAAAATTTCCTAATTCACTGTAATGACAGTGTAATTATTAGAAGTGAAGTGACAATGATGATGAGAGTGATAAAGATTCTTGTGGTGTAGTTACAGGTGTGTTATGATGATGTTTCAGAAAGTGCCTGTTGTCTGTGTGCCTACTGGAGTCAAGCACTTGCACCACAAAGCACAAGAATTTGACATCGGTGTCTACTTTGAAGCAAATGGACACGGAACAGTATGTACATATTAAGACCTCTGTCATTGGCTGAAGAAGGGGTTTAATCTAAGTAGGAGGAGAAATGGTTAAAGCTATGCTTGCTCATTGCTTAGGTTGAGGCTGTGGGTATAAGGTTCCAGGGTTGAAGCAAGTTTTTGACTGATGTTGGATTGAGACAGTTTTAATAAAATTGCTGATTCATTCTACAGTCTATTATGTATTGGTATCAGTGACATTTTCTTATTCTAAGGATCTGTAGACTGAAGTGCAAATGTTACATTAACTATCAAACGACCTTTCTATTCTTTCTCACTTTTCTCTGGCACCAAAGAGTATGATTTGGTGTGGACATAATCTGTGAGGTAAAAGGCAAGTTTTTTGATGTGCTGACCCCATGTACAGAACCTTGGGGTTCATCTGTTGCTTACTCAAACACCAAAGAACAGGAAATGAGTGTCTCCCCTACATTCTCTTGGGGACATAGGAGCTGCATTTTCTGTATTTGATGCCAATTTGAATCAGGAATCTAATGTTGAACATGGTCAGCCATCAGTACATCTAAGTAAAATAGTCGTGAGTTTTTGACTAAGCCTAGTTTAAATTGGTAATAAAAATCGGTATAAACTTGTTATAGTAGCATTAATAGTCTTGATTGTTCTATAACTGTTGAAGGTTCTGTTTCAAGAGTCTGCCATTGCAAAAGTCAAAGCGATATCAGAAGATAAAAGGTAATAAGGATCTTTACAGCTGTATCTCTCTAGTGCATGCTATTTTTAGCAAGGTATCATTTTATGCAAAAGTTTTATTTGTTTTCTAAACCAGTTTTTTATCAATTTGTTTGAGTCAAGTAATTCATCCAGATCATTTAATTTTTGTTTGTTTATTTGTTCAAACTTTTTGTTTTTGTCAGTTCATTATTTTAAAGTGTGTCAGTCTTCTGATGACTTATTCTCTTTCTGCATTCCTGAATTCCAAACTACCACGGAGTATATCCAAGTGTCATTGTGTATTGATTACACTATGTGGAAAGAGGCAAGGATGCTTGCTGCAAAACTTGTGCCTTCTGTTGTTAAATTAAATTTTACAAACTCTTTAATTACTGCCAACTTAAAATGTGAAACTTGTAAGGTGAGATGATTGTGATGCTTGTGGGAACTCATCATCTTTGTTCTACACTGGGTCAAAACACCAAAAAAACAGTCAGTTTGATCTTAACATGGAAGTTGTTTTTTGTTAACAAACTTAAATGCTTTAAGCATTTCTGGAATTTTGTGTGTAAACAAATCACCACATATTATGTCAAAACATTTTACTGTATGCAGGCTTTAATAAAATTTTAAACGGAAATATCATCATCTGTGGCTGCAGTCAGTGAATAACTCTACATGTACATCACCCTTTTTTCGGCCTGAGCTGTACTACATCCTCTATAAATCATCTTATATTATTATCTGCCATTTTATTTTTGCTTTCTTTGCTCACCCTGCACCCTTAATTTTTTGGGCATTTACAGTGTGACTGGAAGATTTAGAATGCAATATCAGTCTTTTGCCAGTTTTCTACTTTCTTGATTTTATTTTGTGGTTAATTTGTAAATGATTTTTGTGATTATTGTTATTTTTTCAATAGTAACAAAGATTCTGTTCGATTGGCTGCTGTACGCCTCTTGCATACAATTGACCTCATTAATCAGGTCAGGTGAAGGAGATCTGTATTTTGATCAGTTGATGTATAGTCTTTAATCTTTTTAAAATTTTTGCATTTCTACTGCAACTGAGTTTGTGTTTTGGAAATGTCTTTTAGTTATGTATGTTTTTGGGAGGTGTTTAGTTGCATTCAACTGTAGCATGATCATTGATTTGGACTGCTCTACCTGTAAAGGGTGGACAGATTTTCGCCCATACAGTGTCGGACTTTAGAACTACGTATGCCGTCTGCAACCAGGAGTTCTGGGATTTGATGATGGAAAGGCAAGGAGAATCTGGAGTCGTGTCACCTGTTAATCACAGAGAGGTTCTATGTCCAACTGGCTTGCTGTCAACAGATGCTTGACCTGCACAGTCGTGCTGGTTCGAGAGATATCCAGATACTGCATCTTCTTCCATCTGCAGGGGGCTGCTAGACGACAAAGCACTGGGCAGTGGACAGTGTAGCCCGTCGTCGTTCCCTTGTCCTCACTGCCACTCAGTTAGGAAAACTCTAGCTATATTAATTCTGAATAGACTTGCATTGATTGAGCTCTACGTTTGTGCAGGAGCCTGCCACTGGTGACTTTTCTGTTATCTGAGAATTGTTTGCTTACTGAACTTTAAAGCTGTTTAGGCTGTCACGGAGAGCACCTCTAATTAGTTTCTCTTTAAGTGGTGCTATACAATTTTTTTATTACAATTACAAATGAGGTTATTAATTGTAAAAATGTCATAATAATATTAATGCTGTTTTTCATTAATTTAACTCTTTTTACATGTTTTTATTATTTTCTCCTGTTGTGGCATAACTAACAGTGTTATTTTTATCATGACTTTATTGTTTGTTAGTGATTTTATTATTGTTAACTTTTACTGTTTAGCCTACTCTGTTCTCCACACTCATGGAAACTTTCATGTTTAACTGCTTAGATTTGCAAGGAACGATTTCAAGTGATTGTTCTGGTGTTTTTGTTTTTTCTTTATGTAGACGGTTGGTGATGCCATTTCTGATTTGCTGGTTGTTGAGACCATTCTGAGATTTCGCAACTGGGATGTCAAGACTTGGAGTAAAACCTACACTGACCTTCCCAACCGGCAACTGAAGGTTAAGGTACTGAGGACACTTACTAGATGTTGTTATACTTTGATCATGATGAACCATAATGATCATGTCATGAGATACCAGCTTCATCATTGTAATGATGAGCCTGATAACACATGGTTCCACATCATTTCTTGTTGTACATGAGTCAGTTATGTCATTGTCAATACCACCTTCACCATCATAATCATCGTCATCTTCATAATCATCCTACATCTTGAAGTTCGTTGATGATGAAGATGTCAAACATACCTCTCGGCATTTTGAGAGGTACTTATGTCTTGAACCATATATACATCATTGTCAATTTCATCATAAATTTTCTATTCATTGTCATTGCAGCTGCTTTGGTGAAAGGCTACTTGTTGCCAATACCAGTTTTTCTTAGAATCCTTCTCGCATTTTTATTTGAAAGGCTAATGGAAGATCTGAGGACTTTCGAAATTGGTTGGTAAATACAACACCAATGAATTCAAAGTTTTGTTTATTTCTGTTCGTTTTAAGGTGAAGGACAGGTCGTTGATTCAGACGACTGATGCTGAACGCAGGATGACATCACCAGAAGGACTGCAGGAAAAGATCGATACCATTGTGGCCAAGTTTAGTCAAGCACGAAGCTTTGTTCGGTTGGTTGACAAGATATCCATTTGGTTAAAGTGTTTAGATTTGTTATATTTATTGTTTGTAAAAGAGCTCATTTATATCAGTTCATCCTTAAACTCTTTTGCTTAATCTGATCCAAAAACTTTTGTAGCAACATTATTATGATATACAGTGATTTGTCGATGGATGTTTGAAGGAAACTGTAGTAGGTACTCTTAAGTAAAAAAGTCCAAATCAAAGAATTTATGGTCACCAGAAAGCCGACTAAACGGGCTGGAAGGTTGAGTTTTGAGTCTGGAATGATGTTTAGTGAGCTGACAGCAGACAGAATCGTATTTGTAATTCCGAGATTTCTACAGCACCCAACGAAAGCCGCGCCGCGGGGACCAGCTTATTCACAGGCGCTCAGTCAGAACAAAGGCAAAAAGGGTTCGGTTCCAGGTCAAGATCCAAAAGTCAAGCCAAGAGACAGTGTGGCAGCTATGGGGGGGTGGTGTTTGGAGTTGGAGAGGAGAGAGAGACAAAAGAAGGGGTGTGAGGATAGGATCTGTGAAAGGGGAATGTTTTCAGTTTTGAGTGAAAGGCCGAAGCAGAAATTGCAAGCGGTAGAGCATCGATGAGTTTGTATGATGGGTCCGAAAACTGTCACAGTTCTGAGAGGAGTTTATTCCAGAGAACTTGGTGGTGAATTCCAAAACCTCAGACTAGCCACCAAGAAAACCCAATAGTTAAAGTCTGCTGATCAAGTAAATATTTCTGTGCCTGAAGGGTGAACAAAGATCATTATCGCAGATGAAGTTAATGTTAGCACCTTCTAAACAAGGTTTAAACAGAATTCTGTTTTTGATAGGGAGCCAGATAAGGATAACAATACGATGTAATGTGTTGATACTTATGAGTTCTTATTATGTCCCTGGCCACTGTATGCTGAATCATTGGAAGTGCTGTGCAAGTTTATTTTTGTGATATCTATAAAAAGTGAGTGACTTTAGTCGAGTCAGGTAAAAACCAGGACTTTGGCTAGTTGAAACAGTGCAGAAAAGGCACATGAGACCTAATTTTATGAATATCCAATACAATGTATATGGAGATGAGCTGATTTACATTTAACCAGAACATGGCCATAGATGGGCATGGCAGAGTCAAACATTGATCGCTCACCAGTATAGTTAAAAGCCAACTGCCCTCCAACCCTACAGAAGTAAGCCTAACGAATTTGTGTATGTGTTGAGTTGTACCCAAGAGAAGAAAGTCAGTCTTGGAGATGATCAGGAGGAGCTTGTTGCATGCCATCCAAGTCTGCATATATTACTGAAAGCAG
The DNA here is from genome assembly GCA_964023275.1 of Norana najaformis. Taxonomy (NCBI): domain Eukaryota; kingdom Metazoa; phylum Annelida; class Clitellata; order Crassiclitellata; family Hormogastridae; genus Norana; species Norana najaformis. Next base: position 26,214,151 of record OZ029917.1, read on the forward strand.
AATCATGTAGTTGAAGAGCTGGTAGTAGATGTTACCCAAAATTAATACTCAGAAAATAAATGGTAGTTCACAAAGCAGCCAGCCTTCAATGCACCAACTGACGTGGAAGCATCAGGGGTCCAAGTACAAAATACTGGGATAGTATAGTAGTAGTAGTTTCTAACACTTTATGTAGTGCATTTTGAGTATCTCACAAAAGTGCTGGACCTATGACTGTCTGACTGATCTGAACATGTGCGTTTTAAGACAGTTTGCAAATATATGTCACATGGAGTCAAAGGCAACAGTATATAAATGCAGTGCAAGACTGTTGCAGGATGACATTCCGATACACGAGAAGAGGTGATGAGCTCGAGTTGGCGTGCAAAAGCATGGCACCTGCATATCTCCACAGACTGCACAGCGCAACGATCACCGACCCACCTGACTTGAGACTGGAACACAGAGCTGCCTGAGGTATGCTGGGGCAGTACTGACAATTGAGTCGTGTGCCAGCATGATGATCTTAAATGCCATGCAATCCACAACAGGAAACCAGTGTAGAATTTATTGCAAATATTCCAATATATGCGAACATTTTGGCTTGTTGGCTATGACTTTGGCAGCACAGTTAAAGATGGGCTTTGTGTCAGAACATTGGCAAGGCTGCAAGGATTGAATTGCAGTAATCCAGGCACATCATGATGAAAGAGTGAATAAGGGTCACTGCAACACTGAACAACTGATTGTGCCATATGACCCATATCTAGTGCAACTGGTAGAAGCAGGATCTGCAAACGATCTGCCATTGATAAGCCTCCATCCAGAAGCCATATGTAGTTCAAGACGGCAGGTGCTGAAGTGATATACTATATATTTGCAATTGCTTACAATCACACACACCTACACACACACACACACACACAGTAAAATGTGCAGATCATGCAATAGGTTTGGTGTATTTATTTGTACGCTTGTGATTTCAGTCCATCTGGAACTGAAGACGCAGTCAGGGTTTATGCCGAGGCCAACTCACAAGTAAATGCTCATTCCTTTTGAAGTTATTGTTATCACATTTTATGCTAAAATTTATTTCATGCTACATAAAGTAAAAAGTTTCCTGAAGTTACATTACCCGTTACAGATTGATCAGAGGAAAACTGAAGGATTGATCCATAAGATTTGAAGTGATGACTAGCAATCGGTTTTCAGTAATAGACTTCTCATTTTCCTCCTTCTGAAGGTTACCATAGGCACTGTAAAATTTTAGGTACATATTTTCAGTCTGTGATCTGCTTTGGTAGCTGCTTTAGGGTTAAGATTTTGTTGGTTTAAATTATGGTGTAGATTTATTAAATTTGGGCTCAGACTTATTAAGTATTTAATTAGGGCTTAGACTTGATAGTATTTTAGCTTTTGACATTTTATGCTAATGGTATTTGCAGTTTAACTTTATAAATTCTTTCCATTTCTGTTCTGAATTTAGATGAGATTTAATCTGACGTCTTCTTTGTCGTTCTGCTTTGATAGGCCAGTGCTGACCTCCTTGCCTATGAAGTCAGCCAGATCGTCTATGACTGTGCCGGTGGAATTGGAGATCGCCCTACACCTCCTTCATCCTAATGAACAGACAAAGTGACTTTTCACTGTGTCAGAGCTCATGTTTGTTAATGAGCCATTTCTATGGCAACATAAGCATTCCTCATGACATCTGATAGGACCATTAGCCTATCAGAATTAGTTAATTTTGAGTTGGAACATATGAAGTGCTGTAGCCAGAACATTTTGACATTATAAAGTGCCTGAAATGGAGCATGTGTGGTCAGTGATTCTCAGATATTAACAGTCTTTCTTGGGATTTTTAAATAAACTTATATCACTGCACAATTTCTGAGATGTCAACTAAAAAATTCAGAATTTAGTAAGTATTGGTGCTAAATTGTGTAAATTATACAGAAATTGTCTTTATAACAGCACATTTTGGTTTCATCACTGCACAAATAGACTAACACTGCACACTACTGAATGCCATGCTGTCTTGCTATTTCTGAGTGTTACGACCGCACTTGATTCAGCTGCCATGGTTGCCATCATCAGTTTGGTGTTATGGAAATGGCCAGCTTATGGGCTATAATTCCATGAGACTTTAAAGTGTCATTTTGATTAAAGATAGTTAAATGCTCGCTAAATTATATGAATTCAAGGGATATTACCTCGGCTTCAGTTTGAAGCTGGCAGTAGTTGTGGTGGTTATGTTGATTTTATAATTTTTCATGCACAAATAGTTGTGATCTAATTCAGTTACATATTTGAAAAGAACATTGATAGGGTGTGAAATATTGATGCTTTGAATGGTTTTTGAGACCAGTACAATATTGTTTATTTGAGGTTAATTAATTAATTCTTGAGGAAATTGATCATTTTGAGCAATAATACTTTGAGCACATAGCCAAAAAATTTCTCCATGCATGTATCACATGACATCAGTAAGTATGCCATGAGCGTCGGGCCATCGTTTAGCGCGGCCACAGTCTCGGGCATCTGGCGCATTCACTCCACTTGACGGACCGCTCGGAAGATCCACGAGCAGAAAGCAGCAACTCCTGGGCTTAATGATCTTTCGAATGGGCGCTCAGAAAGTGTGCGGTTGAGCTGCTCCCTATTGGCTGCGGTTCCCAAACTGGCCGCACTGCAGCTGCACATTGTGTCTGGCGAGAGTTGCGAGACGGCGCCCAAGAATTTGTGCCCAGAGTCGGCGCACAGAAGGTTTGGCCATATCAACGACCATATCAACGGGCGTCGTTTGTAGAGAGCCACAGCGACTTCACCTGCGCTCTTGCCGGTCAGCCGATGGGCGTCTTTGTACTGAGAGGCGACATCAACAAGGGTGAGGGCGTACTTATACATTCGGCGGCCAACCCGATCGTGGGGGTACATAGAGCAAGTCGGCTTGGTGCACAGCTCTTTGGCGGTCTTCGTCAAATAGAAGCCGTGGAATGTAACGCGGCAGAAGTAAATAGCTCTGCCACACGACCTGCGTCCTGAGCCATGCATGTAGGGGCCACAGACTCTAGCACCTTTGCAGCCGAAGCCAGCTTCTTAACTGCTGTAAGACTCTTCCAGTAGCCGCCAAGCGATAATGTACTGTCGAGAGTTTAGCGTCAATCTGTGTATTTAATGTATTCCAGGAACTTTTTCAGTTTCCAAGAGGACTGTTCGGTCCACCCTTGCCTTTGCGGCGTCCAACCCCCAATCCGATTCTGCTTTTAGCTGACATGATGGCCGATACTATCCGGGCGTCTTTCTTCACGTACTCAGGGACGCTGCCCTCTGCTCAATCGTCGACGCAGTCGCCGCGAGAACATCGTCGGCGTGGTTGCGCCTAGCGGTGCCCTTGTGGACGGTACAAGCCACGCTTTGGGTAAGTCACGCCCGGTCCAGGGCACTGACGCCGCGCTGTCCTTTTGACAACCGCTTATCAAGCTTCGTGAACGGCCCACAGTACCTGTACTTGCCTATGTTTTGGAACGAGCCTCCTGGGACATCCTCAGAAGGTACATCGCTCGGGAGAGCATGATCACTTCAGGAAGTGGTAAATCGTTCAGCGCGAGGTTTAACATAGAGCCACCTGTTGCAAAACCAGTCGCAACTCACAGTCTGGCTCTTCAACGCCTTATCGGAATTCATCTAGCCCACTTCCAAGTTCTCTTCCACCTTCTTCAGTAGCTGACTCCTGTTCTTTCTTTTCTGACAAAATTAGTACCCTCCATCTTTCTCTACATTCTCCCCTTTCTAAAACCACCAATTATCCATCTGCTGATGCTTCCTTTCCCACTTATCATTACCCACCCTCTTCAGCTCGATCCTCATTATCTGCCTTTCAACCCACTTCAGAGTCTGAAATATTACACCTGTTGAAATCAATTCCAAACAAACAGTGCGAACTTGACCCTATACCCACCTACTTACTGGAAGACTGTGCGTCTGTCCTTGTCCCAATCATTACCAAAATAGTTAATCTCTCCTTATCTACGGGTAATTTCCCCCTCCTATTCAAACGCTGTTGTTACCCCTCTGCTCAAGAAATTATCTGCCGAAGGAAATCTTTCTAACTACCGGCCTGTTTCTAACCTGACTTTCATCTCCAAATCAACTGAACGGATTGTCCTGTCTCGAATCATTACTATTTAGCTTCTAACTCACTCTTTAACCCACACCAGTCTGGTTTTACTAAACGCCACTCAACTGAAACTCTGCTGACATCTCTCTACAACAAGCTTGTTTCTGCCATTTCTCATCAACAGGTTTCTTGCCTCTGTCTTCTTGATATCTCTGCAGCCTTCGACACCATAGATCACAATATCTTACTCCATCGACTTTCAACCTGGTTTGGTTTTGTTGACACTGCTTTCCTATGGATACAGTCTTATCTCTCCTCCCGCTCTTTCTCTGTTAAAACTTCGGAAGCCTCTTCTCAGTCATGCCCTCTCACTTGCGGAGTTCCACAAGGCTCCGTTCTTGGACCTCTTCTGTTTATCCTCTACACTACCCCACTCAGTTCACTCATTAAAGCATCCTCCGTTGACCATCACCTCTATGCTGATGACACCCAACTATTCATCTCTTTCTCTCCAAATTGTTTCAATGAGTCTATAGATCATCTTCTTTGTGTGGTTAAACAAATCTCCTCTTGGATGACATCTAATCTCTTATGCCTGAACCCATCTAAAACTGAATTCATACTTATAGGCCTACGTGACCAGCTCAAGAAAATTCCTGACCCCTCTATCTCCCTCAGCCTGGACTCTGCCTCAACCCACACCTTTAATACTAACTCTTCTGTCCGTAATTTAGGTGTTATTTTCGACCAGAACCTTACTTTTTCTGATCATATCACCCATCTTTCCCGCTCTTGCTTTATGCATATCCGCGACCTTCGCAGAATCCGCCCTATGCTTGATTTCAAAACCGCATCTACCATTGCCACATCCATAGTCCATGTAAAACTTGACTACTGCAATTCACTTTTCCTCAATATTGACACAACCAGATAAACCGCCTTCAAGCTATCCAGAATGCTTTCGCTCGTGCTGTCACCAAAACCCCCAAACACCATCACATCACCCCTGTTCTCAAATCACTACACTGGCTTAAAATACCAGAACGAATAGAGTACAAAGTCTTATCCCTCACCTACAACACACTTCAATCCTCCCAACCCTTCTATCTTCGTCAATTATTTACTATCCAACCACTCCGTTCAACCCGCTCCTTATCTGTCCTAACAATTCTTCGCCCTCCCGTCACCTCATCCTTAAAATTTGGAAATCGCTCCACAGCCGTTGCCTTTGGAATAAACTCCCGCCAGAATTGCGACAGTGTTGTCTGGTCAATCACACGAACTCTCCAACACCACCTCTTTCAGTTTCTGCGCAGGTCTTTCACTCAAGACCGAAAACACTTCTTTTCCAAAAATCTTATCCTGATTCTTCCTCTTCCCCTTATCTCTCTTCTCGCTTCAATTTCAAACACCATCCACCGTAGCCGTCCGGCTGTCTGATTGCCTGACTCCTGGATCTTGACCTGGAACCGAACCCTTTTGCCTAGCGATTTTGTTTTGACTGAGCGCCTGTGAATAAGCTGGTTCCCGCAATTGGCTTTCGTTGAGCGCTGTAGAAATCTCGAGATTACGATTATCAATACCTGTCCATCATTATATACAAGAGCCACAGAAGTAACTAACCATTCATCTTCTAATCCCGATAATACCTTTGACGAAATTGTGACGTAACAATCCTGAACGCCTGACGAAATCACAAAACTATTCATTGTGGTTACGCTGCAGAGTTCAAATGTTCAGTTTGACGAAAGAAGCCTGGAGAGAAGAAACGCTACAATAAAATTGAAAAAATCCGATATTATTCGAAAGATCTGCCAACAAAACCAGTAGAATCGCTTAATATTCTCAACAGAAACCAAGATTGAGCTTCAAACGATCGAATGTTCGACAAAAACCATCTACAGACGACCTATCGAAATAAATTCATCGAAGCCGATTCATCGATCAATCGACCGACAGCTACACAAAACAAACCCGTTCTTCGAGTGGCAGCTCTTCTGTTCGCGTAAACTTTTTCGGTTCGTAGGAATGGGCAATAGCATTTAAACCAATCTTATCTAATATAACTTATTAAATCGAGTTAGTCTAAAGCAATTTTAGACCAGATTAAATTAGACTAGATGGGAGTAGACTGTATGAAAATACACATGTACATACAGGATCCATGGAAATCCAGCATGGAAACACACGTTAACACATTAGGATATACAAGCTGCGTGGGAGTCCAGCATGGAAACATACATTAACACATGAGGATATACAGGCTCTGTGGGAGTCCAGCATGGAAACATACATTAACACATGAGGATATACAGGCTCTGTGAGAGTCCAGCATGGAAACATACATTAACGCATGAAGATATACAGGCTGTGTGAGAGTCCAGCATGGAAACATACATTAACGCATGAAGATATACAGGCTGTGTGAGAGTCCAGCATGGAAACATACATTAACACATGAGGATATACAGGCTCTGTGGGAGTCCAGCATGGAAACACACATTAACACATGAGGATATACGGGCTCTGTGGGAGTCCAGCATGGAAACATACATTAACACATGAGGTTATACAGGCTCTGTGGGAGTCCAGCATGGAAACATACATTAACACGTGAGGATATACAGGTTCTGTGGGAGTCCAGCAACAGACTCCGTGGGAGTCCAGCATGGAAACATACATTAACACATGAGGATATACAGGCTCTGTGGGAGTCCAGCATGGAAACATACATTAACGCATGAAGATATACAGGCTGTGTGCGAGTCCAGCATGGAAACATACATTAACACATGAGGATATACAGGCTCTGTGGGAGTCCAGCATGGAAACACACATTAACACATGAGGATATACGGGCTCTGTGGGAGTCCAGCATGGAAACATACATTAACACATGAGGTTATACAGGCTCTGTGGGAGTCCAGCATGGAAACATACATTAACACATGAGGATATACAGGCTCCGTGGGAGTCCAGCATGGAAACATACATTAACACATGAGGATATACAGGCTCTGTGAGAGTCCAGCATGGAAACACATTAACACATGAGGATATACCGTCTCTCCGAGGGAGTCCAGCATGGAAACACACATTAACACATGAGGATATAAAGGCTCTACGGGAGTCCGGCATGGAAACATAACATTAACACATGAGGATATACACTCTCCGTGGGAGTCCAGCATGGAAACATACATTAACACATGAGGATATACAGGCTCTGTGGGAGTCCAGCATGGAAACATACATTAGCGCATTAGGATATACAGGCTCCGTGGGAGTCCAGCATGGAAACATACATTAACACATGAGGATATACAGGCTGTGTGAGAGTCCAGCATGGAAACACGCATTAACACATTAGGATATACAGGCTCCGTTGGAGTCCAGCATGGAAACATACATTAACACATGAGGATATACAGGCTCTGTGGGAGTCCAGCATGGAAACATACATTAACACATGAGGATATTGTTAGAGTCGGCCCACACGGAAGACCTGGAGGAAAGGAGTGACGGAAGGATGGGCCGTCTCTTCAAGGAATGACTGAAGGATGGGCCGTCTCTTTGGGGGGCGTAACCCCAGAATCCCTATAAAAGGGGAATTTTCTGTTAGTTGACTGAGCTTGGCTAGTTAAGATAGGCTGAGTCCTTCGAGGCTGTGTTCCTGTTAGTCGCCAAGACTCCGTTTTCCGAGCTGATGTAAAGGTCCTCCGTCTGTAGGAGGAACCTGCGAGGTTTTGTGTTCGAGTTGTTCGCTGATGTAAAGACTTCGACTTGTAGCTTCTAAACAGCCGTCGACGTTCTGTCTGATGTCAGGTATTTTGTGATTTTGTGTTGTGCTAAAACCTCTTGCACGAGTAAATATACTTTTTATCTCTACCCAAGCGAGTTTATTGCATTTTGCTAAGACTAGCACACAACATATGGGGGCTCGTCCAAACGTTTTCCTAGCTTAGAGCGGAAATTTTGAAAAATTGTGTTTGGAAAAATTTGAAAAGAGGAAATTTGAAATTGCTGAGGGGGTTATCCAATAGGTTTTTACTAAGGTAAAATGGAAACGCCCGTTGCAGGCAAACCACTCGAACTCGACGACATTTTTGATATGTCGGTCGAAGAGTTGCGCCGAGAATTGGAGAAATTGGGACAGGAAAGTAAGGGGCTAACTAAATTACAATTGCAAAAAGCATTGTCTAAATTTGTAACGCCGAAGAAAGCCGAGAAAGAGGAGTGGCGTTTGAGAATGAAGTCCCAAGAGTTGAAAGCTGCTAAGGTGGCACAAGAAGCTGAAATGCAGGCAAGAAAAGAAGAGAGAAAAGAAGAGAGAGAGTTTGAATTAGCGAAATTAAAGCTAGAAGCAGAAGCCAGAAAAATGGAAGCTCAGGCAGAGGAAAGAAAATTACGAGTAGAGGCAGAGGAAAGAAAATTAAAGCTGGAAGTCGAGGCAGAAGAAAGAAAGTTGCGAGTACAAATGGAAGCGGAAGACAGAAAATGGAGGTTAGAAGCAGAGGAAAGAAAAGCGGCAATGGATTTGGAAGAGAAGAAGTTGTTAGCGGGAATGGAAGAACAGAGAAGACATTATGACTTGGAAATGAAAAGGCTTGAAGGAGTGACAGAGGAACAGGAAGTTCGAAGAGAAGGAGGAATATTTCGTATTGCGTCGGCTGTTAAATTTGTTCCAAAATGGGAGGACACTGACGTCGAACATTATCTCCTTTCTTTTGAAAAAGCTATGTCTATTCATGGGTTCCCTAAGGATAAATGGACAGCGTTGCTCCATACGCAACTTACAGGGAAAGCACAAAAAGTTTTTTCCGAATTATCGATCGAAGATTATGAAATTTTGAAGCAGGCTTTACTTAATGCTTATGCACGAGTGCCGGAATTTTATCGAAAAAGATTTCGCTCTTTAACAAAACGATTCGCTGAAACCTATTCTGCGTTTGCGTTTCGCCTAAATTTGCCATTTCAAAGATGGTTAGAGGGGGAAAATGCTTTGAACGATCTTGCAAGAGTGTTGGAAGTCTTAAAACTTGAACAATTCGTGAACTGTTTACCTTTGGAATTGCATAGATGGATAGTAGATAAGAAACCAAAGTCTCTATACGAAGCTGCGAAATTAGCGGATGAATACGCTGTGTTATATCAACCGTTTCGCGTAGATACAAATGGGGGTTCCAAGGTTGAAGAAAGCCGTGGATTTGTTGGTGGAAAGAATTCATGGAGGCAAGATTCAAATTCAGGCCCTAGTACTATGGGAAACAAAAAGGAGTTCCCAAAGGGGTTCAGTTCGCCAGTTAGGTGCGTATACTGTAGAAGGATTGGCCATACGGTTTCAAGTTGCTTTGCACTGAAAGACAGACAAGGAATGGGAAGGGCAGATAATGCAAATACTGTTCCAAAATCTTGTGGGTTGGTGCAAACGAGGTCAACAGGGTCGGATGAGACTTTGGTTGATAGCGTTAAGAACAGGATAGATGAACGTTATTTACCTTTTTGTTCTGACTTAATATTGCTGAATGGTAATAATGTTAGGCGCAGAGTCGTGTGTTTGCGTGATTCTGGGTCACTTCAAAGTCTTGCTAGTCGGGAATTACTTAGACCTACGGAATATAAAGACACGGGTGACATTAGACTCATTCAAGGGGTCAGTGGTGCGGTAATACAGGTGCCTTTGGTGGAACTACAGGTAGAAGGTGATAAACTGCACGGGACAATCCTTTGTGGATTAATTCACAAATTGCCAGCGGGGATTCATGTCCTCATTGGAAATGATTTGGTTGCGCAGGATTTTCCACAGGGTGTGGCTGTTGTTACGCGGGCTCAGGCTATGGCTAGCGGTGACCTAGATGAGACGCGAACAGGTGTGAAAACTGTTGCTTCCGATAAACCGGAGAATATTGTTGAAGAGTTGGATATGGAAGGATTGGATCGATTATGGGATGATTGCGAAGAGAGACAGTTTGAAATAGGAACGATTGTTTCACGGGAACAGTTTTTAACGTTGCAAAGGGCAGATAATACGTTACGTCCATTGTTTGATGTGGTAAAGGCAGGTAAAGATCAGGATGAATGGAGTGCGTATGAATTGAAGAATGATGTACTTGTTAGACGCTGGCGGGATAGGCAAACACCTCAGGATTTGGGTGTGACACAAATTGTGGTGCCGTCTGGTTTGAGAAAGAAATTACTTCGGGTGGCCCATGATATCCCTGCGTCAGGGCATTTGGGCACTAAGAAAACGTTTGACCGTTTATTACGTCATTTCTATTGGCCTGGTGTTTATCAAGAAGTACGCACTTACTGCCGATCTTGTGATGTTTGCCAACGTTTAGGAAAAGGGGTTCATCAGATTCGGGCGCCATTAGTGAATTTACCTGTGATTTCAGAAGCATTTTCGCGCCTTGCTATCGATATTGTCGGACCATTGCATACTTGTGAGAAATCTCGAAATAGATTTATTCTAACTGTTGTTGATATGGCTACGCACTTTCCTTTAGCGTTTCCGTTAAGAACGCATACGGCAGCTGAAGTTGCTAAGGCACTTATTTCTGTGTTTACTATGTTTGGGTTTCCTAAGGAAATTTTATCGGATTGTGGATCAGATTTTCAATCCGAACTGATGCAAATTTTCTTACATGAATGCAAAGTCTTTCAGTTGAAAACTAGTCCATATCATCCGCAGACTAACGGTTGTTGTGAAAGGTTCCATAGGACTTTGAAGGATATGTTGAAGGCTATTGGAGAAGATTTCCCTGGGAACTGGGATGAAATACTACCATGGGTTTTGTTTGCCTATAGAGAAGTGCCGGTTCAAGGATTGGGTTTTTCCAGTTTTGATTTGGTTTTTGGCAGAGGAGTGAAAGGTCCGTTACAACTAATAAAACAGAATTGGTTGAAAGATGATATTGTTGATGATTTGTCTAAAACTAATCTGATTGATTTCGTGTTGGATTTACGAGAGAGGATTAGATATTCTATTCAATTGGCAAATGAAAATGAGTTCGTGGCGAAATCTAAATCTAAGGCATGGTACGATAAGTCTGCCAAAACTGTTGCTTTTGAAAAAGGTGATAAGGTTTTGCTTTTGTTGAGAAAAGAAGAGAGAGAGTTTGAATTAGCGAAATTAAAGCTAGAAGCAGAAGCCAGAAAAATGGAAGCTGAGGCAGAGGAAAGAAAATTAAAGCTGGAAGCCGAGGCAGAAGAAAGGAAGTTGCGAGTACAGATGGAAGCGGAAGACAGAAAATTGAGGTTAGAAGCAGAGGAAAGGAAAGCGGCAATGGATTTGGAAGAGAAGAAGTTGTTAGCGGGAATGGAAGAACAGAGAAGACATTATGACTTGGAAATGAAAAGGCTTGAAGGAGTGACAGAGGAACCGGAAATTCGAAGAGAAGGAGGAATATTTCGTATTGCGTCGGCTGTTAAATTTGTTCCAAAATGGGAGGACACTGACGTCGAACATTATCTCCTTTCTTTTGAAAAAGCTATGTCTATTCATGGGTTCCCTAAGGATAAATGGACAGCGTTGCTCCATACGCAACTTACAGGGAAAGCACAAAAAGTTTTTTCCGAATTATCGATCGAAGATTGTCAAGATTATGATATTTTGAAGCAGGCCTTGCTTAATGCTTATGCACGAGTGCCGGAATATTATCGAAAAAGATTTCGCTCTTTAACAAAACGATCCGTTGAAACCTATTCTGCGTTTGCGTTTCGCCTAAATTTGCCATTTCAAAGATGGTTAGAGGGGGAAAATGCTTTGAACGATCTTGCAAGAGTGTTAGAAGTCTTTAAACTTGAACAATTCGTAAACTGTTTACCTTTGGAATTGCATAGATGGATAGTAGATAAGAAACCAAAGTCTCTATCCGAAGCTGCAAAATTGGCGGATGAATACGCTGTTTTATATCAACCGTTTCGCGTAGATACAAATGGGGGTTCCAAGGTTGAGGAAAGTCGTGGATTTGTTGGTGGAAAGAATACATGGAGGCAAGATTCAAATTCGGGCCCTAGTACTATGGGAAACAAAAAGGAGTTCCCAAAGGGGTTCAGTTCGCCAGTTAGGTGCGTATACTGTAGAAGGATTGGCCATACGGTTTCAAGTTGCTTTGCATTGAAAGACAGACCAGGAATGGGAAGGGCAGATAATGCAAATACTGGTCCAAAATCTTGTGGGTTGGTGCAAACGAGGTCAACAGGGTCGGATGAGACTTTGGTTGATAGCTCTAAGGACAGGATAGATGAACGTTATTTACCTTTTTGTTCTGACTTAATGTTGCTGGATGGTAATAACGCTAGGCGCAGAGTCGTGTGTTTGCGTGATTCTGGGTCACTTCAAAGTCTTGCTAGTCGGGAATTACTTAGACCTACGGAATATAAAGACACCGGTGACATTAGACTCATTCAGGGGGTCAGTGGTAAGGTAATACAGGTGCCTTTAGTTGAACTGCAGGTAGAAGGTGATAAACTGCACGGGACAATCCTTTGTGGATTAATTCACAAACTGCCAGCGGGTATTCATGTCCTCATTGGAAATGATTTGGTTGCGCGGGATTTTCCACAGGGTGTGGCTGTTGTTACGCGGGCTCAGGCTATGGCTAGCGGTGACCTAGATGAGACGCGAACAGGTGTGAAAATTGTTGCTTCCGATAAACCGGAGAATATTGTTGAAGATTTGGATATGGAAGGATTGGATCGATTGTGGGAGGATTGCGAAGAGAGACAGTGTGAAATAGGAACGATTGTTTCACGGGAACAGTTTATAGCGTTGCAAAGGGCAGATAATACGTTACGTCCATTGTTTGATGTGGTAAAGGCAGGTAAAGATCAGGATGAATGGAGTGCGTATGAATTGAAGAATGATGTACTTGTTAGACGCTGGCGGGATAGGCAGACACCTCAGGATTTGGGTGTGACACAAATTGTTGTGCCGTCTGGTTTGAGAAATAAATTACTTCGGGTGGCCCATGATATCCCTGCGTCAGGGCATTTGGGCACTAAGAAAACGTTAGACCGTTTATTACGTCATTTCTATTGGCCTGGTGTTTATCAAGAGGTACGCGCTTACTGCCGATCTTGTGATGTTTGCCAACGTTTAGAAAAAGGGGTTCATCAGATTCGGGCGCCATTAGTGAATTTGCCTGATATTTCAGAAGCATTTTCGCGCCTTGCTATCGATATTGTCGGACCATTGCATACTTGTGAGAAATCTCGAAATAAATTTATTCTAACTGTTGTTGATATGGCTACGCACTTTCCTTTAGCGTTTCCGTTGAGAACGCATACGGCAGCTGAAGTTGCTAAGGCACTTATTTCTGTGTTTACTATGTTTGGGTTTCCTAAGGAAATTTTATCGGATTGTGGATCAGATTTTCAATCCGAACTGATGCAAATTTTCTTACATGAATGCAAAGTCTTTCAGTTGAAAACTAGTCCATATCATCCGCAGACCAACGGGTGTTGTGAGAGGTTCCATAGGACTTTGAAGGATATGTTGAAGGCTATTGGAGAAGATTTCCCTGGGAACTGGGATGAAATACTACCATGGGTTTTGTTTGCCTATAGAGAAGTGCCGGTTCAGGGATTGGGTTTTTCCAGTTTCGATTTGGTTTTTGGCAGAGGAGTGAAAGGTCCTTTACAACTAATAAAACAAAATTGGTTGAAAGATGATATTGTTGATGATTTGTCTAAAACTAATCTGATTGATTTCGTGTTGGATTTACGAGAGAGGATTAGATATTCTATTCAATTGGCAAATGAAAATGAGTTCGTGGCGAAATCTAAATCTAAGGCATGGTACGATAAGGCTGCCAAAACTGTTGCGTTTGAAAAAGGTGATAAGGTTTTGCTTTTGTTGCCTTTAATTGGAAAACCTTTACAGGCGAAATATTGCGGACCATATGTGGTGTTGGAAAGGTTGGGTGAGGTCGACTACGTGGTGAGTACGCCAGATAGGCGAAAGAGCAAGAGAATTGTGCATGTCAATTTGATGAAAAAGTACATTGAAAGAGCGAATTCGTCTGATATTGATAACCTCGTGAATACTGTTTTGCCAGTACAGGTCACTTCTGATGTTGAAAACTTGGTTGTTGCAAAATGTCGCTTGGATGATGTCGTTACATCTCATTTAGATTCGATGCAGACTAATGATTTAATTACGCTTTTGTCTGATTTTGAGTGTGTATTTAGTGACACTCCGGGAAAGACGACGTTGATAGAGCATCACATCGAGTTGGTTCCAGGATCTCGACCGGTGAGACAAACGGCATACCGTATGAGTCCGGATAAACTGAAAAGGGTGAATGCGGAAATAGAGGATCTCCTCAAAGCAGGTATCATTGAGGAATCTGATAGTCCCTGGGCAGCGCCTATAGTCATGGTGCCAAAGGCAGATGGTTCAAGTAGATTGTGTACGGATTTCAGGAAGTTGAATGCGATGACAGTACCTGATCCTTTTCCTATGCCTAGAGTCGAGGATCTCATAGATAAAGTTGGGAAGGCGAAATATCTATCTAAACTTGATATGACAAAAGGTTATTGGCAAATACCTTTAGATAAGGATTCTATTCCTTTAACTGGATTTGTAACGTCACATGGGCATTTTCAGTGGAAATTTATGCCTTTTGGGTTGCGAAATGCACCTGCTACTTTTTCACGTTTAGTAAGGAAGTTATTTTCTGGGTTGGAAAGTTTTTGTGCTGCTTACCTAGATGATACGATAATTTTCAGTACAACCTGGCGTGATCATTTAATGCATGTACGAAAGGTGTTGGCTGTTATTAAGAAGTCTGGTTTGACCTTAAATGTAAAGAAATGTGTGTTTGCGAATGCGGAAATCGACTTCCTGGGTCACCATATAGGGTTAAATGAGATTCGGCCAAGAACTCAGAAGGTCGAGGTGTTGCTGAACTTTCCCAGGCCCAGGAATAAGAAACAGGTACAATCGTTGTTGGGTCTGGCGGGGTATTATCGTCGGTATTTGCCCCATTATTCCGAAATTACGTTGCCTCTGACTGCGTTGTTGAAAAAGAACAGTAGGTTTGATTGGTCGCAGGATGCGGAAAGAGCGTTTGTGGAGCTTAAATCGAGATTAGTATCTCGTCCAATTCTAAGGCCACCTGACTTTGAGAAACCGTTTTTGATGTCTGTGGACGCGTCTCATTTTTGTGTGGGAGCTTGTCTATTTCAGATTGCTGACGAGATGGAACACCCGGTGTGCTACCTCAGCCGGAAGCTCAAGATACACGAAATAAACTACTCGACTGTGGAGAAAGAGGCTCTCGCTTTGGTGGTAGCCGTGAGAGCCTTCAGCGTCTACTTTGGCTCGGCGCCGGTTACTGTATTTACGGATCACAGTCCGTTACAGTTTATCAATACGATGGCCAATTCAAATCAAAAGTTACTTCGCTGGAGTCTGGAATTGCAGCAGTACTCCTTGAACATTGTCCACCGACCTGGACGGTGTAACCTGTTGCCCGACCTTTTGAGTCGGCCGTCGGTCATGTGACTACAGTGAACTATTGTATATTGTCGTTTTATTTTTCTGTTGTTCTGCGAGTTACATTGTGTATAGTTAAGTTATTGCGTGTATATTATTGTTTTCTCTTACATTTTGGTTTTTGTTAGGGTTTTAACGTGTATTTTCCTTGGTCGGAAATCCACGGATTTCCTCTCTTCGTGGTGTGGGGGTATGTTAGAGTCGGCCCACACGGAAGACCTGGAGGAAAGGAGTGACGGAAGGATGGGCCGTCTCTTCAAGGAATGACTGAAGGATGGGCCGTCTCTTTGGGGGGCGTAACCCCAGAATCCCTATAAAAGGGGAATTTTCTGTTAGTTGACTGAGCTTGGCTAGTTAAGATAGGCTGAGTCCTTCGAGGCTGTGTTCCTGTTAGTCGCCAAGACTCCGTTTTCCGAGCTGATGTAAAGGTCCTCCGTCTGTAGGAGGAACCTGCGAGGTTTTGTGTTCGAGTTGTTCGCTGATGTAAAGACTTCGACTTGTAGCTTCTAAACAGCCGTCGACGTTCTGTCTGATGTCAGGTATTTTGTGATTTTGTGTTGTGCTAAAACCTCTTGCACGAGTAAATATACTTTTTATCTCTACCCAAGCGAGTTTATTGCATTTTGCTAAGACTAGCACACAACAATATACAGGCTCTTTGGGAGTCCAGCATGGAAACACACATTAACACATGAGGATATACAGGCTTCGTGGGAGTCCAGCATGGAAACACATTAACACATGAGAATATACAGGCTCCGTGGAAGTCCAGCATGGAAACACATATTGGCAGACAGGGATATACAGTTCTTTACTGACAGTTAAAATCGTTTAGGCTAGCGTAGGTAGCGCTTTTGGGAGACACCTAAAGGCTCTATGGAATGTCTAGATGACCATCTAACCAACTAACAAACTTCTTTAAGGGTCCATCCATATATTACGTGCGCAAAGAGGAGGGGGTGACGGATTTTGGCGATTTTGTTGAGACCCATCCCCTCGCCATACGCACCCGTACGCAAAATAAATTTCTAATCACGACGTCCATATTAGCCTATTTATAACACTGTATTATCCTATAGTAAGTCGTCCGATGGAATTTGTTACATTATATAAAAGCCATGTGCAGTTATTCTGTGCTGTGAATCATAGACTACAGCGCCACCTACTGACAAAGTAGCAATATAAAAACTATTAACATAATCGATCTCAGCCCAAAGATTTATTAATCAAAATTAAGTGCATCATGTTTAACAAAACTAAATAGTAGCCTACGGTAAAATAAATGTCTTATAGATGACTTTAGCTAATTAACTTTTGTAAAGGGGAGGGGTAGAGAAGCTTGGTTGTACGTACACATGGGGAGGGGTCCACAAAATGTATGAGGTGCAACAGGGGGAGGGGGTATGAAAATATAATTTTTTGCGTACGTAATATATAGATGGGCCCTTATAGTTCATTTTCTTTCTCTTCTTCTTTACATTACTCATTCTTCTTCTTCTTCTTATTCTTCTTCAATTCTTCTTTTGTTTATTCTTCTTTTTCGTGTTTGCATTCCTCTTATTCTCATTGTTCCTTGCATTCTTCTTTTTCGCATCCTTCTCATTCTTCTTCGTATTCTTTTTCTGCTTCTGTTTTTCTTCGCAGCTGTTTGCACTCTTCGCATTCTTCCTCTTCGCATTTTTGTATTCCCCACATTCTTCTTCGCATTTTTCTTCGCATTTTTCATTCTTCTTCACATTCTACTTTTTCGCCTTTTTTCTTCTTGTTATTGGTTCTTTTGAATTTGGCCTGTGGTGTTCTATGGTATGTGTTTTACCGTATTTAACTTATTAAATGAGCGCTTATCTTGCCTTCATTTTTAGCTGTGAGCTGCAGGAATACCATTTAGCTTAATTGCTGAGACTACTAATGAGTGCAGTGGTAATTGTCAATTAAATTCGAGTAGTAATGGCATCGATTATATGCGATGTTGTTTCTGTTGCATGTATGTGGCTTTATATGCGTTTGTATGTATGTAGGTGGTGTTGGTTGGCTGTCATGAGTAAACAATGATCTATTGAATGAGTAGAAGATGGACGAATGAATCGTTGCTAGGCAACAGTACGTAGAATTAGCCTCTGGACCACCTAAGTGCAAGAACGAACGGGCCTAATGAGCTTCTGAGTCTATGTCACTGTCCCCTCTGTCGCTCTGTCTTCCTGTGTATGTATTTGTTTGCCTGTCTGCCGCTTGACAAGTCTGTCTGTCTGTCTGTCTGTCTGTCTTTGTCTCCTT
This sequence comes from Norana najaformis, assembly GCA_964023275.1. NCBI lineage: Eukaryota > Metazoa > Annelida > Clitellata > Crassiclitellata > Hormogastridae > Norana > Norana najaformis. Next base: position 26,232,027 of record OZ029917.1, read on the forward strand.
GTGTGTATCTGTCGTGGACTGTGTCTCTGCATCGGCCTATGTCTCTGTTTGTCTGTGTCTTTTTGTGTCTTGGCCAGTCGTTGATGGTCGGTGGATGCAGATGGTTAATGGTTGCTGTGGCTCTTTGCCGCAGCTTCTACTGATGTGCTTTGGACTGGTGATGGATCCGGCGGGCAAGAGGCGGATGGTAATGCTTGGTCAGGGCGTCATTGGCTGGTCGTCATCGGCGTTTTGCGGATGTCAATGGCAACCGGGCAACCAATCCAGCTGCAGCAGCCGGCAAATTGCTCAGCGCTTCTCCTCGGGGATTTGTCGGCCGAATAGGAGGGAGGTATGCAGCAACTGGGCTTCAGGGCGTTGCCCACACTCCGCGTCCCAGGGCGTTTTACCAGGCACTGCGTCGGACGAGGAGGATTCGTTGGCCCACGTGCGATCAACTCAACTCTCCCGTTTCAGTTGTCTTCACGGATGCGTTTCGTCGTCAGATGGGGCCAGTTTGTTTTACTCTGATTTAGGAACATTTATCAGATCCGTCTGACTTCGTCTTCCGACCAGTACCACCGTTGCTGTCAACGTTATGCAAGGCGAAACATTATACCTTGGCATCTTTCGACGTTACTAGCTTCTACTATTCATTTGTCGACGAAAGTTTTGAAGAGAAGTCTGATTTTCGTTCGGTCGCTTTTCGTTCCGTTTAGTCGTTTAGAGAGGAAAGCATTGCCTACTGAGAAAACTTACCTCCGTTTAATGTAGGGTGACGATAACAGTTATTAATTTCTATGCAGGTTGCGATGTTGTTTCTGTTGCATGTGACGCACATGAGCTGTAGATAGGCCTAGTAGTACGGCTGCTACTGCGGAGAGGAAAGTGCGTCTCATGAATCTCCTCCAACCAGTACAATTGCTACTGCCCAATTGCCTATGGAGTTCTTTTGCTCAGGTTCCTTTACGAGGGAGAATGTTCTCGTCTTCCGTATTCTATAGGGTTCTTCTGCCTTGATAAACGATCTCCTTGCAGCTGGGGTAACACAAAAAGGTGAGATTCCTGAAGTATAATTAAGGTTTTTGGAGGGATATGACTTGTTGGCTAGCATCACAACTCTTGGAATACTAGATTATGTTTAATACGGAAGACGGAGGAGGCGGAGGAGGGATTCATCAGATGCGGTCAATCCTCAAAGAGGAGTCGATCTGCAGTCGTCACCATCAGCAACATCAGCAGCAACATCAGTCTCAAGGCTCCATTCGCAACTGGATGCAGCCATCACTCAGTGATACCACAAATATACAATCGATGTAAGTTTCTGGTGTAGACCTATATTATAATCTCTAGTAGGTCTATGCATCGGCCTATGAGAGTGCCGGATTTGCCGTAGATACCAAACGGTCGTAGACTATATCTCTAAACTTGGCAAATTTAGCATTGTACCTAAGCTTCAAATTCTGGCTCTGGCTCTGCGTGCATGTTTACAGCGCCCGTCATATGAGGCCTGTCATGAGCCATGCGGACAAGGCTTTCTTTCAGTTAAACAATTTGCAGCATAAATAATTTGAAAATAGGCCTAAATATAGGCCTATATTGAGCGGACGATCGTTCCAGAAGCATGGATCAAAGCGTTTGAATCGATGTACAGAAGCTACGATGGACAAACAGATGCCATTCGTAGTGACCGCAGACTTGGCATGAAGACTCGAAGCATGCATATCCAACTCCACATAACACCTCTCGATGAGTCGAAACGGAACCGACCAACGAATTCCATATTAAATAGAGGCAACATAATTTTGAGTTAGATTCATAAGGAAATAATGACGCAATATTGTTGGTGTTCGTGACTGCCAGTAAATAAACTAAAGGTATTCAAGTATGATAGTTGACCCACTTTTACACCAGTGCCACTTATTCAGGGGCACATTCCCCATTAGTTGCATTCGTTATATGAGAGTGTAGGCTACATTTACAAAGACATAGGTTGCTTACGTAAGTCTACATGTACATATAAATTATATGCATACATGCATACGAATACACAAGTGTTTTCTTTCGTGAAGTATGTCGATAGGACGCGTTCACTTCGAGAAGCAGCCGCCGACGAATCTTCGTAAGAGCAATTTCTTTCACTTCGTTCTGGCGCTATATGATCGTCAAGGTCAGCCGATTGAGGTCGAACGAACGGCTTTCATCAACTTCGTCGAAAAAGAGGATCGTGTAAGAATACACTTAATTTCATTAAAATATGAGTGAGGGTATGTGCTTGACTATATCTGCATTTGGGCCTTTTGGGTAGAATCTGAATATAGGAGAGTGGCGCTAAATAAATACTCGACTGGTTTACTTGAAAACAATTTATAGGTTAACGGTGCAAACCATAAAGCATTAAGCCAGGTCCATTAGAGGCAGTCACAGTTATACGCTGAGCGTTTACACCCCAACTTTCCAAGTTCCACTGGGTGGAATTAATCTAATCCAAGGACCCCACCTCTACTCATCTTCCTTCTGAATTTCGCAAATTCTCCGTTCCTCTATCCCTTCTGTCGTTCACCCACCACCATCTTTCTCAACCCCAATCGATTACACCTCAGGCATTCCATTCAAAACTTGTCACACCTTTCCAATGAATCTTTCCCTGTTCCATCCAATCCGCCGCCTTCCCATTTCTCTCAGCCTAAACACTACACACCGTAACAGCTGCTTTGTTCCCTTATCTCTCTCTGGTCTTCTGCTGGCAACCGGACTGTTCTTTCTGTGGCATCGTTGGACAACCCCTCATACTTGATGCAGCTCTCGTGAATAAGCCGGTGCCTCGCGCTTAGCTTTACAGTAGCTCTTTAAAAATTCTCAAGATTACGATTACGATTCCATCGTAATATATTACATAAATGAAGTTACAGTTTACATTATATTGCATCACCGAAAACGACGATACTCTTGTCCATACTATTGTGTCATGTGTCAGCCTCTATTGAATTTCGTCTAACCTCACCTAGCCCCAATTAACATGCGTGTATGTAGGCCTATCCTTGTAAGATTCTTCAGCTTATGCATATCTTGCCGTATGAGCTGGCTATCAATGGAATATTATTTGCTGATAAGCCTAAATATATAGGCATATTTATACAGATATCCATACGACCATTCAGTTCTCCGTATGCTTATGGCTGAATGGTCGTATGTTTATTTCATAATCTCCTTTCCGTTTCATATCACTGTGTATTAAACGGTTTTTGCCTCGCGTGAACCGATGCCATAAACTCCGGATTCGTTACATTCACGACAAGCAAAGATTAAGTCGTGTACACAAGCACAAATGTTTGTGCACATAAGACACGTAAAACAGGTTTTACGTGTCTCATGATCAGTCGTTGGTGGTGAATATTCTGCACAAACTAATTGCCTCTTTGTCGGCATTTATCCAAATGAACTGCGAGAAAATGATGTCGTGTCCTTTTCTTTGTCTGCTAATTGCACAGGTTAATAATCTAATTAGCTGTTAAGTTTAATGCAGTTTTTGCTATGGGCTATAACGATAGCTAGCCTTTAAGAGTTATTTAATTAGGCCTACCAGTGGTAAAAACTATAGCACGAAGGGGACGGTGCTTATCAGTGCTGACACGTGCAGTTTGTGGTCGATTTTCAACGAGTTGACTGCATTTCACCCCAGTCTTCTGGATTCGATTCATGTCTCATGGTGCAGCCAGCAGTAAGGAAAAGAGAAAAACATCATTTTTATAGGTTTGCTATTCTTCCCGATCTCCGATCTGTACGTAGGCCTTCTTCTCTTCATGTGATGCCAGGTACAGAGGCCTAAATAAAATTATAAAGGGACTACTAAAGTCACTGACCATACCAGTCTACGATAGTCTTTGTTAAGAAAAGTATCCATAGAAAGCGAATTAAAGCAAACTGAAATAGGGTCTACTACTGTAAAGCAATGTAAAGTGAAGTAGGGTAAGGCAGTCGTTTTCCCAACCGTATGAAAAGCTGAACCAAGATATCCAACCGAGGAGCCATAGAAGCGTAAACTCCCCTTCAGCTGATAAGGGACCCCCCATTAAAGCGTAGAAAATAAATCCTATCTATCTCATCCCTCACTGCGGAGACACGTTATGAAGGAGTCCTTAAATAAACATGAATGTAAAATAGGCCTAAAGACCTGAAGCCTGCTTACACAAATTCGATGCCTGTCAGTAAGTTCTCTGCATCGTCTGCGATCAAGTGATCTCCTGGATATTAATGCAAAAAGGTCTTGCAGTTGCACAAAAACATCAAGTCTACTGATGAAGAAGACCTCGCTTCATGCGGCAGTTGTCCCTACCTTTTGCATAGTCTGTTCATCGCTTGTACAGCTACGAATATTGACTCTGATTACATAGCTTACTTGTTACGCTTATTTAAGCTTTGTTTGGCAAGAAAACGCTAAATAAATGGATTACGTTAGCTTCAGGAATTACAAATTTTCTCGTCAACTAATTATAAATAATAATGCCATTCTGCTAATTTCAAATAGAAAGCCGAGGATTCTTTAGCCAACAACGGAATTCACTATCGACTTCAGTTGCTCTACGCTAATGGTACGTAAATAGTTTTAGTATATCGTCCACCTTTTTATAAAGTTAGATAACTTAGATAAGATAAGGTAAGGTAAGTTAACTTTTTATAAGATAAAATTAAATACAAGATCAAGTAGATTAGGTAAGGTAAGGTGTGTTAATATAAGGTAAGATGAGGTAATTGCTGTGTCAGATCTATACCTAGCATGCGGGGTTGAACTGTGATCAGACTAGAAGATTGTCTGGCTGCTTAGATCACAATTCTGCTAGTGAAATTTCCTATTATGCACGTTTTAAAAATAGCTCAAATTCAATAAACTGTTTGATTTAGTAGGCCTAGTTAGTTTAGTGTTTCATCGAGGAAGTATTTTATTTTTACCCCGCTTGATCTAATATATTTGTATTTTATTAACTAGTTTGGCGAGCTTTCAGTTTCTCTTATTACCGTCGTTTCATTTACAAACTGTGTTGCGTACAGCGAGCCACTTCTTGTCTTTAGCAAAATTCTAACACAGGCCCACAACAAATCCAGGCGTTGCATCGTTTAATTGCATTGAGCTCACGAGTCGGCCCATGAGCTGAAGATTCTTGACTTTTCTCCATTAGACTATAGGTAGACAATAGACTCCGTCTTTATAACCGCTGTATCGCTTCATGTTGTTGGAATTGCCATTCTGTGCTTTTAGTCAAACCACTTGTTTCTCTGCAAGTTTTAGCACCCCTACAGATTAAAAACTAACATGATGTTATCCATTTTATTTGCTGCGATTCTCATTATTACAATCCCTTTCTTCTGTCCACCTTTACACGTGCGTCTCCAGTCTACCCAGTCATCGCCTCGTGTTCTTACTGGCATCACAAAGGGAGACCTGCACAAACTTCAAATGATTCAAAACCCTCTGGCCAGAGCCATAACAAATACACTTAAGTATCAGCATTTTACACTTATATTGCATTGTTATACTGGTTACCCATCGAACAAATAATCCAGTTTAAAATATGTCGTATAGTTGACAAAAATGCAACATTTAAACCAGCCGACCTATCTCTGTTCCATGCTCAACTGTCAACCAGCAAATATTGCAATCGATCAGTGGACACTATGACTCTTGTTGTCCCTCGAACTAGACAGAGTTGGGTTCTGGAGCGTTCTCGGTTGCTGGTCTGACAGTTCTGTGTGACTTCATTCAGGTCTAAATTTAAGACTCGTCTGTTTCAGCTTGCATCCCTCTTTCTTCTACTCCTGGCCGCAAACCACTGTGTTCGTCGGTTCGGGGCCATCTCATCGTCCCCTCAGCTTGATCTGCCACCGCTCAGCGCCGTAGTTTTGCTATTGTTGGCTCTGCTTCCTGGAATGACTTACTTGTGGACCTTCGACGGGAGCTTCTCTCCCTCTTCCCCTCCCTCTTCCGCAAGCGCTTGAAAAGCGTATTATTCCCCAGTTCTGGGACGATGGGCTGGAAGCACCTCTGATGAGGCTACCTTGAAGCAGCGATTTAAATATTTCTGATTACAGTTACAATTACAATCACCGTAGCCTAACTTCTGGTTTCTCTGACGTACAACTGTACAGGGATTCGACCTGGCTTCTCCAATGGATTATGGTTTTGATTACGATTTCACTTGGAGTGACCATCGATAGATGCCTTGGACATTATGATAATGGCGCTATAGAAATGATTAGACTAGATTAGATGACTGTGTTCTGTTATCAGACAAAACTATAGCATTCTGGCTACATTATTTCTAAGAGTATCTCCTACTGATTGCTGCTACAACGACAGTTGGCGACCCAAGCCAATAATCACTCATGCGTGAAATTTTTCTCCACAATGTCTTGGGTCTCAGTTACTCAGCCGTGGTAGCCGCTGGACCCCGTCCATACGTCGAGGTCCAAATAGTCTCTCTTCTCTTAAGCTATCTCAAATCATCAACTTATTTCTTATTGAACTATTCGACATTAACTTCTATCAGTGCTCAATATCTGCTTCTTCCAGTTTTCGTCATTCATGCCATTCGCTCTGTACAACGTGGCTTTTAGAATTAGAACAGATTAGGTCCCTATGAATCAATGAGTTAATTTTTATGTGCGTATCTAATTCGTCTGCGTATGGAACTATTGTTGAACAGGTGGTCAACAGGAACAGAACCTCTACGTCCGACTCATAGACTCCGTCAGCAAACAGGTCGGTATTTTGTCTTTCTTATATTATTTCAATTTAACATCGTCCCAAAATTTCAGCAGCGAAACCAAGGAGAAGTTTTAAGGTGCGCACATGTAAGGTATTACAGGGCTCATAAAGCTGTTGCAAGATGGGTTAGCAAAAAACTTATGCAGATTGGATTAGCAGTTAATGACTCAGCATATAAACCTATCGGTTGGAGTCATTCGTCGCCCAGTCACGTGCTGTGTCGCTCACCACTGCTAAACTTTGCCTCTGTCTATATAAGACTAAATGAAACCACGCGAGTTCTATGTTCATATATGTTGGGTGCTAGTTTTACATCTTGGAAGACTAGATCAGAAGCTGGCGAATAAAGGGTCGGCGGTGAAAAGGTCGGCGGTGAAAAGGTCGCAGGAGATAACCCGGTCCAGTGTCTGATAACACAGGTGTTGCAAGGTGGCTTGATCGCTCGCCTAACGTTATGTGACGCAAACAGGCTCGAGATTCAGCTGACATTGAAGCTTATGCCCTGAGCAGACAAGGACTAATTCCAAAAGGATGAATCTGAACAGAACAGATTTCAAAAGGAAAATCCCAGTAGAAAGAACCCAAAGGGCAAACCCCAAAGGACAAAATCTCAAAATATAAACAAACTGCAAAAAGACGAATCTCAACAGGACGATTCCACAAAAGGACAAATTTTAAAAGGATGAATCACAAAGAGGAAAAAACGGACGAATCCCAAAACGGCGAATCCTGTCGACCTGTTCTTTCCCAGGCGAATGAAACTGCTCTGTATGCCATCTAGTGACATTTTGCCTTGTAGCCATCGCTGTATGGCAATGCACGGCAATGACCGGGAATGTGAAAGTTGGACAAATTATGGCTTCTGGCCACACTGCCATAAAGATTGTGACAGAATGCATACAACAGAGTCTATAACAGATTCTATGCATTCTCTCTGGAAACTCCTTATTTATTTCGCTAAGCATTTGGTTTTTAGAAATAGGCCTACTAAAAGCTGAAAATGTAAATTATTGCGCAACAAAGACTTTGATTTCAATGCTATACCCAGCGACTGATCTGCTTAAGCAGACTCGTGTCTCTAGTCCTTGCTTCCTGGTAAGCGGCTGAGCTCAGCGCTGCAGTAACCTGTATACGCAGATCATCGGATGACGACGTTAATTGTTTAATCTTTTCCCTCTCGTTGAGATCGATTGATTTCGATGCAATGACTCCACCCAACGTCCCTCCCTCACACGCTGACCTTTCGCATTTGATCACCACTTGGACAATAGACGCTTTATTGTGCGCCTTTTGTTCCAATTAACCCCGAGGGTTGTTTGACAGGTGGCAACCTCCATGGTTCATCTCCCGCAGGCCACGCCCTTTAATTGGCTGTCGGCGGGTGATCCAGCCTCCGTCTCTTTGATAGCCCGCCATGGAACCAACCCCCCATCTGCCTCTGATCGCCTTTCTCTGTCCCGTTTGTTTGCCTATCTGTCTGTCTTTCTGTTTGTCTGTCTGCCTGTCAGTTGATTCTAGTTTCTGTCTGCCTGTCTGCCTGTATGTATGTATGTGTATGTATGTATGTATGTGTATCTGTATGTGTGGTTGCGTGTCAATGCGTTATACCAGAGACTTGTTACTGATGTAAATGCCCAAACTTTACTTTACATCTAAAAATCTTAGCAATTTGTCATTTGTTTTAAATATACACATATCTTTGTATGTGGCCATGCATCTCTTGTTCAGCCTGTATGCATATGCGAGTGTCGCTGGTTGACTGACTCCGCTCCTACGTAAGCGTGGCGTTAGGATAGGCAGACGACAGATGGCGCATGTTTCGGTTGCTTGGGAGGAAGGGTGCAGCAACCGAGTTTCATAAGAATCAATATAGAGACAGACAGATAGAGGAATGGAGGAAAGGGGGAGAGGAAGAGAGATGGGGAGAACAGAGACACATGAAGCTATTGTTCGTTTGGATTTGTGGTTAAACACTGGATCAAAGGAGCGGCCAAACAGACCTAGATTTACACGCCACTGACTCCAGCCGTCGACCAAGTTCGCAGCCTACGATCTGAGGAGCATTGTCTCCTGCATTTCTTTCTGCTAATTATTGCTGACGTATAATGAAACTGGCTGAAAGTCTGTCACTGGCCCAATCCTTTCATCTGACGATGACCGAATGATGACATTCGTCTACAAAAGCTCATATAGGCCTACGCAAGGCATCTGGTCAAGTTCTGTTAGCTGGAAATGGTCTTTCAATCGATACTTGAATTAGAACTATCCACAACTGCAATGTTAGACCCAGCAGTACCCACGGTATACATATTAGCAGGCCAACGGGTAATTGTTGTAATTTTAGTAGTAACGACAGTGTCATTGTTAGCACTAGAATTATTATGACATTAGTACCAGCTTCAGTACAATATAGTAATATACGTTCGATTTTAGTAACTGTCTAAAGACCTAGGTTATTGTAAAATTTCTGTGGCAACCGTCACCAAAACCGTTTTGGGTAGGCAATTCAAAATCAAATTGGAGATGGCCGAATTGTTCACTAGCATTCGCCCTTTAGTCTGCCCACTTTCAGTGAACAAGAATAGTCTTCATCTCACGTTAGAAAGTATATAGTCTTGCTGCAAACTTCCGTTTATAAATTTCACAATTAGACTTACATTTACAATACAACAACAAGTTGAGAAACCTACATTGATGATCGTGATGATGACAACGCCGAAAAAAGAAGATGAGCAGGAGGAGGAAGAGGTGAAGGAGGATAAAGAAGAGAAGGACGAAAGTGAAGGCAAAGACGTTGACGATGATGTTGTTTTTGATGCTGATGATGATGCTGATGCTGATGATGATGTTGGTTTTTCTTCCGCAGCCAATCGTCTACGAAGGCCAAGACAAAAATCCCGAAATGTGTCGAGTTCTTTTGACGCATGAAATTATGTGCAGGTTAGTCCAACGGTGTTAATCGTCTGAGCATCATATAGTAGTAGGCCATCGCAACGTCAGGGCATTCGGCAAGTACTTTAAGTCATTAGGTACTGGCGCTACACAAATACACCCTTACCTTTTAAGAGCATCTTTAACCTCTTCTTTCGTTACAAGGTTTCATTCCGATAAATGTAATCTTTTGTGATGCATTTCACAATGGATGAGCATTTATACAGTAGAGCCCAAGAAAGCTGTAGGGTTCTTTTCCCGCTCCGTAGTTATACTGGCGGCGTTAACAAAATCAGAATCACCTCATCATTGTGCATAACACTGAATAATGTTTATTTGAATCAACTGAGGACATCAAAAATCACAGAAAGTTCACAAACTCCTTCCCACACAAGGAAAGGACTTTAAAGGACTTGAACATTTTTTTGGGACGGGACAACAGCGGCTATGTCAACGGCTTCGTCATACTGCTTAAGACCTCTTTAACATCATCACTCCTGTATACCCATTATTATCCGAGGTAATGCGAACCCATCTTGGATCGTTTTCCTTTCACTAACTGATGTATTTCGACCGTCGTCAAACAGTTAACTCCTGAAGAACGGCGTTTAGAGCAGTTAGTGTAACATGATACTGAACATATGGATATCGACCCCTTGCACCACAGGTGTCCCAAATCAATTCATTTCTCGTGTTTAAAACCCTAGATCTTGTTCCGGTTCCACTCTTTCTTTCCAGCCTTTGTAACTAGCCAATCAGCCGCCTTAGTCATGGTTGAGCGCACAACATTTAGCCTACTACGGCCAGCACCAGCGATATGTTACAGTAGTTAAGTCTGATAAACGTTTCAAATGATTGTAGTCGTTGTTGTGATAAGAAGAGTTGTGGCAATAGAAACGAAACGCCATCAGACCCAGTCATCATAGACAGGTCAGTCAGTGCATGCATCATTAAAGCTGCCTGTGCTGCTGCTTCGGTTGCTGCTGCAGACGGCAGCATCTCTTTCGACATCTGTCGATGCCATCTGCATCGAGATTCATTTACGTGTAATGTAACACAAATATATGCGCACTGAGCCTTTCATGAAGGCGCCGAGACAGCGATCGTTTACACAAAGAGGTGGACTTTAACGGAGTCAGTCATGCGTGCAAATATCATTCTCGAAACTGTAATTAAAGCTAATTGCCTACCTGTATTCTTTCCAATTGCCGTCTGGCAATTTTCTGTCTATATGTATAATGGACAGCATATTGTTTAAATTCAGATCATCTCTCTAGATCATTTAGGCATCTGTTGCATATTGTATCTTCTATATGTAAACATATTTATATTTATTCGTATGAGACATGAGACGGGAGGAATTGATTGGGAAGACTAGCTTAATCGGAGGTGTAGCCTGCTGACTCAAGGGCTCGTATACTGACGCTGGCTCTGTTCTTCTCCCATTGTCCGGTAACATCAAATACAAACTATGCGACGGCAATCAAAATTATCCAATTCCAATTTTATTGGTAAAATATACATATTTATGCATGTATATATTATTTCTGTACATATTTAGCGTCAGTGTGTACATGTGTTTGTATGTATACGCGCATAATACATATAATTTTATATATATGTATGTGTGTAAGTTTTATACACATATGTATGATGTATGTATGTAGATGGGTACTCGAGAGGCAGTGCTTCAGATTCTGTGCCTTCAGTGCGGAGATGCAATGCTATGAGTTTTATCTTGAAATGGCGCTTTATAAGTTTCTGATTACGATCACTGGTTGTATACTCTGGGTTGTGCCGTCGCGTGGGTCGATTGAAATCATCGCTAGACCTATATAATAAATCATAGCAACATTAACATCAGCCGATTTAATCTTTGTTTTAATTGTTCAACTGCTCTTCATCCTTCTCCTCGTCTTTCTCCTCTTTCCTATTGCCTAGTACCATCGCATTCGTCACAATATTCTATATTTATTCTATTCACTATATGTTTATATAGCGCCAGTGTAACTGTCGTCACTGTGTCCTGACCATCTGTTCAGAAACGACCTTCGAAGGCGGCCATTTGTTATAATGGCTGAGCAGTGAACAGTCTAAACATCGTCGTCTTGCATGATCTGCCATCCCACTGCTGCTGCTGCTGCTTCTGTTGTTCTTGCTGGTGCTGCTGATGTTGTTCTTGGGTTCCGTGTAGCTGTTGTCCTTCCTCGCCGTCTCTGCCTCCGCATCCCTCATCCACCCACCCACCCCCGGGTTGGGCGTCCATCGGGAGCTTTGTCTTCTAATGGAATTATGTGCCTCGTCGTCGTCGTCGACGTCGTCGGAGCCTGACCTAATGTGTCCCTGAAGACCAGTTGCGACTTGACGCTCCTTCGATCTTCGCATTCCACTCAGCCTCTCCTTCTTATAATTATATCGACGACGTTACGTTTAGCATCTGCTGGCCCCATCCTCCTCCACCTCCGTCGTCGTCCCGGCTGCTGAGGCTGATGCACGGGCCGACTGGTCGGGCTCATCAGGCTGTCGTTAGGCGACGCACGGTGCAGCGATGACGACGGCGATGTCGTCCACTGTGACTTGTGTCAGACAAGCGTCGTGTTGGAGTTAGGAAGGGATCGAGTAGAAAAAGAGGGAAGAAAAGTCCAGGGAGGATAGTGAGAGGAAGAGAACGCGGAGAAAAAGGACTATGAGAAAGAACAGAAGGAGGATAGGAATAGGAGGAGTGGGAGGAAGAACAGGAAAACAATAGTGGGAGAAATGGAGGCGGTAGAAAGCGTATGGAGAAAATGGAAGATGAGGCTGGGGAATAGGGAGGAGAAGGAAACGGCGCCTGGTGCATGGATTAACCGTTGCCCTCTCTGCGTCCCTCTTCTTTGCCCAGTCCTTCTAATTCCGATTGTTTCGGCACAGGATGCGTCGAATGATCTCTTAATCTCGTTGCGATCTCCATCTTCGTCTGCAGCGGCGGAACTGACACTACCAGACGTAATCTATCGAGATAAATCCCGCGTCTGAGCTGCTGCTGTCATGCGTGACGTTGACATTGACTGGTTGAATGACGGCGCGTGACAGCGTCACGGAATGTCATCCGCCTAGAGTCAACCTGCTCCTACTGACATCTGTCGACAGAAAACATTGATTAATGGTCTATTCATTGGACGCCAATCTGTCCACCGTCCTCTCTACCCAGTGGTCGCCTTTTGAATACCCAGTCGTACGGGTTCGATCCCTGCTCTTCTACAAGAACAGTTACGTTGCAATTAAGAAACATCCTGATATATCCATGATCGTCTTTTCTCAGAATGGGTGTTAGGGGTCTGACCTGTATAAGGGGTCGGGGTTAACAACCATCTTTCTATATATCTACGCAAATTGTCTAATCCATCAGATGTGTTGTTTTTCGTCGTGGTTGGGCTGAGAGTCTTCTGCTAGAGGCGTTACATAAATTGTGGGTTCTTCAATAGCTTATGGATGGCAGTTGGATGGTTTCTGTTCCACTGAGTCTGACGTCAGTAGGGTTTTCATTGGCTTAAAATGGGTATCAGCTACATGTCTGCTTTCACGTGTCTCGATCAGATCAATGCAGAAGCTGATACCGATATACGGTTGGCAATCTATCACTGTCTGCCGTTAGTTGATAGCGCTACATCATCATTTATTAGCTAGACGTCGCGATGGCATTCTTTTGGAGGGAGGCGCAGTAGCGTAGGAATTGCAGAGTCCAGATAGAGGCCCATGCTACGTGTCTGAATAAAGGGAAGGACTATAGCACGTTATTTTCTGACGGAATTTCATTTTTCAGTGCGCCGAACTCTGTTGACTAGATAGATTGCAGGGTGTCAAGAATGGTATCGGGGTTCACTTCCCGCCAGATGTTTCAAAATTTCTGCACGATTTGCGCCCCCCAGCAAACACAGCTATTAAATGAGTACAAGGACCATACATTGTCACTAGGAAGATCAGACGGCGAGGGATAGGACTAGTCACCAGCCCTAGCATTCAAAGACTAAGAAAACTATAGTCTCTGACACTTCATATTAAAAGTTAGATAAAGGATTGCTCTTTTGCTTCTGCTTCTTCTTCCTCTCCTCCTCGTCCTCGTCCTCGTCCTCCTCCTCCTCCTCTATATTGCTGTAGAAAGAAGAGACAGTGATATATGGAAAGGAAGATGGAACGACAATCCAATGCAGTGAGAGAATCATTAAGAGATATGTTAAAGCAACAGAATCAGAGATACACGGAGAAAAGGACAGAGATAGACACAGACACAGGCAAGAGAGAGAGAGAGAGAGAGGCTGGGAAAGGGGCAGCAGAGGGGTGTGATGTCATAGTGGGGTGAAATATGATTGGAATTATTCCGATGACCGTCGACTGTTCATTAGTCAAACGACGCCGTCGTCCTCTGCTTAGGAAGGAAGGAAGGAAGAAGGCGTCGTCACCCACAGAGGGGGGAAGAGGGAAGAGAAAGGGAGGGGGTTTTGGGTGAGGAAGGCAATGGAGTGGCAAAAAGAAAGGGCGGTAAAGCCACTTCGCCGAATTTAATCAGTCCATGCGATGGAGGGAGGGAGGGTGGGAAAGGGAGCGATGGATGAATGCATATATTGGGTATAGGACGTGGAAATCATGCCACAAATCAACCGACACCCAGACGGCGTTTGCTTTTCGTCGTCAACCCATCTACCCACCATCACGCACTCACCTACTCACCCACCGATCCTTACACCACCGACACACCCACCACGTTGCTCCCGCTGCATACAATTGTAGTCGGCTACACACACAGACACGCTCGTATGTATACATAATATATCTTATATATAAATGTATGAGTAAGACAACATGCGATTGGGAGAATCAAATATGCGGATATGCAACTTTACGTGTAACTGTACATTTACTTAGCGCTTTTATAAAACCCTGCAAGCACGTTCGTCAGCGAGCTACATGATCTGAGTGTCCAGTTGAAGGGTCCTCTCCAATCAGAGAGTGTTGACAGAGGCCAACGCACGCGTTGCAACCCAATAACGAAACGCTGACTGCCTTTGGTAGCTAACAACTTTGTCGTCATTTGAAGAAGGAAGAGCTACGTGTGGTCCAAGGTTTCGAAGAATTCCAACGTACACGGAGCAACCAGAACAGCCAACGATCAACGAGAACAGGTACACCCGCTGATGGGTCCTCAAGTTCACAAAGTACTACATTTAAATCAGCCTTCTTGTCTCTGTTCCGTGCTCAACCGTCCCATACCAACAGACACTGCGTTTCATCGGTGGACACTCGTGACTCTTGCGTCTCGTACCAGAACAGTGTTGGGTTGAAGGGCATTCTCGTTTGCAGGTTCATGGCTTTGGAATTTGCTGCCAACTTCGACTCGTTCTTTCAGTTCTGTGATAAACTTAAAATCTTCTGTTTCAACTTGTTTACCCACCGTAGCCTAACTTCTGGTTTCTCTGACCTACAGCTGTAGGAATTCAACCTGGCTTCTCCGTTGGATTATGATTTTGATTACGATTTCATTTGGAGCGACCATCGATTGATGCCTTGGGCATTATTATAGAGGCGCTATAGAAGTCACTGGATTACAATTTATTGGTAATGGGCTAGCTGCACTCAGACAAGGCCCACAATGCCCACGTGGCCATTTTGGCGCTTGCTGTACCAGGCCCTTAATTTTCAACCAAGTACTTCACGCCCCGGCTATAAAGGTCGCTTACGCTGCTGTGTCCGAGCTAGTACGTGATAATATAAACGGAGAAGACTATAATATTATTGACGAGTTTGGCATATCCAATCTTGCAGATGGCTTTGCGTTGCTGTCGAAAGGGCCACCTTTGTACATCCCGATTAACCACTATGGAAAATATGCAATTGCATGACGCTCCCGATGACAAGAGTCCCTGACTGGAAATACAATTCTTCTGTAGTGGTAAAACGATATAGATTCATTATGCCAGCTATTTGTTCATGGGGCTAGTCATTAGTTTTCATTTTAAATAACAATTACCACCATCTTGCAGACTTGAAAAAGTCAACCATGTAACCCGGTAATATGTATTCTATGATGACGTGGTTTTTTATTTAGACGCGAATAGGTTTGTTGATTTTCTTGGATTTGTCATTTAGCTTAATTAAGATAGGGATGGAGATAGAGATAGAGATAGAGTTCCTGTGTCATGGAAATTGGCATTAAGAAAATACATGCGTTCACTATGTATTTTTAAAACAAATTTACTGTAGCGATGTGCACAGTCAGTGGCGTATCGTTCTGTGTTGTTTGAGTCTTAAGGTCTTAATTTTCATTGTGTCTTAACAATGGGCACAAAACAATAAAAAGGAAAGCACAGTGGCCGTTAAGGAATAATCAAAATGAAGCAATGTAAAATCAACCTTAAAGTAAATTTTAAAAAAATTAACAGCATTTATAACAGAGCAAACACAGGATAGAGAGGCCTTTCAAAATTCTGCAGTAGAGAATTGACTAAATTATAAAATACAAATGACGAAGTTATAGCCACAAATGTCTGCGTACAAACATAAGTACCCAGCTCTATATGATCTGTAAATTTTGCATTGTCATTCAGGTCTAAACTTAAGATTCATATATTTAAATTCTGTGGAAACGTTTTATTAAAGTTTGACAAAATATCGTAAGCTAACCGATTACATAGGTCCTATAACGCTTTCACAACGCTATCGAAGATTTTGTGTCTTAGAAGCTACAGTAAATAAATTGTCTTTTTGTTGAAAATCTGGCAATTACGCGCTGCTGTGTTTACCAGATGCAAAAGGCGGTTGCAGACAAGTCGTCAATAATTATATACAGAATAATCTAAGATTTTGAAAAACGTTCTAGGAGCATCGCACCAACCTTCGAAGCCTAGCTGATTGTTAACTTACGATTCTGCAGCTTGGACGTTAAATAAATCGTCTTCGTGTCGAACAAGCATGTATTTATGCGCTCCATTGTTCACCAAGTGCAAAACGCGGTCTATCTACTTGTCAACAAATCGTCTCTGTAGGTCATTGGGCCTATAGAATGAACAAAAATTTTGGACAAATGTTTAAAGAACGTTATGCAAACTTTCGTATCTTAACCGATTTTTAAACACGTTTCTGCAACGTTACCGACACTTTTTGACTTGGATGTAAGCTACATCATCTTTGTCTTAAAGAGGCTTGTATTACGCGTCACTGTGTTCATCTGGTACAAAACGCAGTCCATCTACGTGCAAATATGTTTCTTTGTATAGAACAACTGAAATCTAGGACAAGCGTTTCAGGAACGATACGCAAACTTTCGTAACCTAACCGAGATTTAAACACGTTTCTGCAATGTTATCGAAAAGTTATAATTGTAATTAGTATCTTTTAACGCACCGGTGTCTAATGTACAAGGCATCAACCGATGGCGCACCAAAGCCAAGCTGCAGTCAGGACAATATCCAACAGGTCAGTTACAAGACAGAGGGGAATGTCCCTCGGGGTGGATAAGCAATTTGGAAAGGTACGTTTTAAGTTCAGAACGAAATGACACAAGCGACTGAGCAGAATGAAATGTAGATTTGGGTATCATTCGTATAGAAATGATATCCTGGTGAATGAATGTCCATCATTGTACCTAATGGTGTGGTTTACAATCTAAACAAAAGAGGGCCAATACAGAGCCTTGTGAAACACCACATGTCAACAAAGCACTAGACGAACGATGTCCATTTAAATATCTGAGTGCATGGGCTGAGAAGGAGAGGAAATTATTATTATTGTTATTGTTATTATTATTATTATTATTATTATTATTATTATTATTATTATTATTATTATTATTATTATTATTATTATTATTAAGCAGACATTTATAACGCGCGCAATTAACAACAGCCTAAAAGGAGCGTGCAACGACCCTAAGAAAGTCCTACAGAGTAATATCGATTAATATCATGGTTCATAGATAAAATATTCAATGTATATATCTGTCTATCTATCTATCTATCTATCTATCTATCTATCTATATATATATATATCAAATATTCAATGTGACTTGATCGTAAAACACATTGTCTGTGTATTTAAGAGTCATGTATTTACGCGCTAATGTGTTCATCTGGTACAAAACGCATTCGACCTACGTGCAGATAAGTCGTCTATATACTGTATAAGACAACAAATTGGACAAATGTTTTAGGGTCGTTACGCGAACATTCGAAGTCTAACCGATTGTTTACTCAAGTTTCCTCAACGTTAGAAAAACGCTTGACTTGGATGCTAGATACATCGTCTTTGTGTGAAAAGGCTTACATTTAGGCGCTAATATGACCACCTTGTACAAAACGAGGTCGATCTACATACATACACGTCGTCTTCATATAGTTATAACAGAAAATGTTACACAGATGTTTTAGGAACGTTACACGCACTTTGTAACCTAACCAGTTCTTTACTCAAGTTTTCGCAATTTTCGAAACGTTAATTAATCGGGTGTTAAAGAAACCGTTTTTACATTAAAGAGACTTGTATTTACACGCCTACAACTATGTTCATCTGGTACAAAACGCAGCCTACCTACGTGCAAACATACAGGTATAGTGATTGCATAGGGCAAAAAGATGTAGGCCGACAAACGTTTTTGTTACATTACGGAAACTTTCGTAGACTAAGCGAATGCTAACCCCCACAACGTTACCAAAACTTTGTAATTTTGTGTTAATTAGTTAAAATATTCATCTTTGCGTTAAAGAGGCTTGTGTTTAGGCGTTACTGTGTTTCCAGGGTACATAATGCGTCTATCTTCGTGCAAACAAGTCGTCTATAGCATGAATTAAATTTTGTACAAATGTTTTATTAGCGTTAAAAAACTTTCGTAACCTAACCGGTCTTATTAACGTTTCCGCAACCTTACTGTGATGTTCGCAATGTAAGGCAAATCATTAGCCGACGTT
This sequence comes from Norana najaformis, assembly GCA_964023275.1. NCBI lineage: Eukaryota > Metazoa > Annelida > Clitellata > Crassiclitellata > Hormogastridae > Norana > Norana najaformis. Next base: position 26,250,637 of record OZ029917.1, read on the forward strand.
CCCAACTAGAAAAACGTTTAAGAAATTTTTGGGTGCTGCCTGTGTTAGTATTTATGGACGTTAGCATAGGCATCTTAAGCTTGTTAACTAAATGTCATAGAGACAGAACAAACGTGTAGCCCAAATGTGCTCAATTTCATACTAAATGCATCAAAATGCGTTGGCTTCCGAGACTTTGCCCCGGTCACCGCTGAGGGAACTTATAAGGCTTCCTAGATCCCCTATAGTCGCCAGGGGCATCGCAGTCCTTCGGCACTCGTTGTCCCAGACCCCTTAATGTTTATCAAGATACCGTACTTCACTAGCTAAAAACAAAAGTCACCAATGCCGCTGCATCTAAAGAATAACTTGTGCCAAATTCTGTAAGATGCCAAACGAGTGCAACAAAACGAGAACGAAGTGGCTTTTGTCCGCCTCTTGATTACGCGTCTTTCAATGTTTGTGTGCTTACACGTGTCTGTGTGTCTCTGTTCATCGGTGTAAGTATCTGTTGCCCTCCTCGTATGGAATGAAAGGAATCGATCTTGGGTCAGTTCCCTGCTTAACGTAATTATTGCGACTGGGACAATATTTTTTCAAGCGTCTTGCCTTTCAGCGCACTCACTCATCGCTTTCTCCGCGTCCTCCTCTTCCTCATCCTCTGATCCTCCGATCGGCCGCGTCTCCTCCGATCGCTTCCGTCGTCTTCCTTCTCTTCCACCGTTTACTTAAGACCGATTCGCAATTTCATTTTCCTACTGAAATAACCCCTCGTCAGCTGCCGCCACCGGCGCCGCAACAACAGAGACAAAGGCACACGAGGAGACTAAGAACCAGAGACAACAAATGCAACGACATAAATAAAAGAGGCAAAGATTCCGACAGACACACACCGACAGAGACAGCAACACAGGCACACACAGACAGAACAGAGGCAGAGGCAGTTTAGTCTAACAGATGTCATCGATTCGATTCTAATTCGTAGTTACGTGAATTTGAAGATGGAGAAGAGTTTCAAGAGTTGCATAATATACAACCAGCCTACATGCACATGTTTGTACATGTTTGTACAAACATGTACATTCTTCATTCTTCACCTTATAACACATGCAGTCAGACCTAGGCATAAACAGAGAGAGAGAGAGAGACAGAGAGAGAAAGAGAGAGAGAGATAGAGCCACAGTTACCTTACAATGTTTTGTCTGTCTCTCTATATATGTCTTTACATTTAGTTGTTTACACTGCTAGTTGTTTACAGCTCTAGGCCGGCGGTGACTTTAACTTCAACAACTCCGATTCGATTTTTACATACCTTAAATATACGTGTAAGTAATGTTAAACTTTACGTTGTTCCTGATTCGCGTTTTCCCTTTAGCCGGGTCTTATTCATATGATTCAGTCCCATCAGTTGGAATTCTCTAACTAGGTCCTCATGTTGGCGATTCTCTTACCAAGACTATATTTTGCTCTGACATCTGCTAAAGAAGATGAAGAAGAAGAACTGAAAACTTACCTCTTCCACTCTTTTTATGGTTACCGATGTTTACCGTTGCTCGGCTTCAAAGCGCATCGTGAACTGTTACACTGGAATGTTACAAAATCTCAGTTGTAGGCCTAGGGCTACTGTTATGTATCTAAATGCATTGCATAAAGAAAGACTGAGGGACAAGCAGAGAAATACAGAGAGAAACAAAGACGGATGGACGAGGATAAGCTCAGGAAAGAGGAAGGTCGCTTATGACGCAGCTTCTGATGCTGCCGTCGTCGTCGTCGTAATTAGTCCTCAAAGGGCGGCATCCTCTGCTCTGCCATGCTCTGCTGATGCCGTTGTTGCTGACGATGGTCAGGGTGGATACAGGGGAGGGGTCTTTGTCATCGTTGCTTCTTCAGATCTTTTTCGGTTTATCATCAGATGCCAAATTAACGATCGACCTTCGCTTGACGATCAAACGACGCTAATAACAGATGACGTCGTTGGAAACATCATAATAATTGGTTCCATTGTCTTATTCCGAATACAGCTCTCGGCAGAACCTTCGACATTCTCCGCATAATTATCTCATCTCCATATCTGCAGGTTTTTTATAATCTCTGACTACAACAGTCCATGGTTTTTTGTTGTCGCTCATCTGCCCTCCGTCTCAGACTCCCTACCTCCCTCTGTCTCTGCTTCATTCTCTCTCTCTCTGTGTGTGTCTTTGCGTCTTTCTCGCTCCTTGTCTGTATGTCTGTCAGTTTTGTATGCAGTGTGCAGTGTGTTTCAAGCGTGTAATTCCTAATTCCAAATACAGATAAACTGGTATTTTAAACTATCTGTCGTTTCACTTCTTAAAAATCACCGCAATATAGGAAATATGCCTTAAACTCTTTGAGCTAATCAATCCACTTGTGTTGCAAAACGCCGCAGTTCGTGTGGTGTGTTATGTTTGCTTAATGTGATTTAATCGTCTGTTGTATTTCTTTCATGAAGATCGTACAACAGAGGCGTAGGCCCTATTGCGTCGCCTTGTGTGTCTTTTGCTTCATGTGATTTTGTCTCTTTTTATCCTTCTATCACCTTGTGTGTTGCTCTTTGCCTAATTCGATTTTGCTATATCGGTTTGGAGTCCCTCTGCTTCTGCCCCTTTGTAGTTTCTTTAGCAACTCTGTATCTACATCGACGAAAACTCGACATGCTTATCTGCGGCCACGTTAATTGTTGTCTGCCGATCCTGTCATTTGACCAGATTGTTCGTCAGAACATCGAATTTGTTCGCTAATTCTTGTGTGTTCGGACATCTACTGTAATCGATACAGCATTTCAGAGTTATCTTTCGATTCCGCCGTGGATTTCGTGTGTCTTTGACGACGGTACTCGGTCGCATGTGACCAAAGTCTCGCTGCTTTAATTCGGTGAAGGATGTGCAAGAAGAGTCGTTTGAATGGCGTTGACCGTCAACCACGGGAAGTTTCAGCGACCAAACGAAAGCTTGTCCTGCACAAAACCTGGTGGCTCGAGCGGACGCTGAGTCTTGTACCATCTACGAGGGACTGCTGGATGGCGAGGTTACCGCGTGCTGTGGAATTCATCGGCCGTCGTCATTCTTCATCCTCGATGCCAAGCGGTCCATGCACTCTGAAGGTGTTGTGCTCTGTAAACTCTGGATGAGAATCCGTCAGTTGCATGGGCTCTGTTTATCATGTTTAACCTAGTTTAGGCTAGCGCAAGGAGCACGTTTGTGAGGTATTTAAAGGCGCTATATCAAGTGTCTTGATACCTAGCTAACTACGTCCTTCTGTCTTGTTGTATTTCTCTGTAGCCTCTTTGTGTCTGTCTGCTTAAGTCTTGTTGTACCCCTTCCTGGTATCTGTCTGGGTGAGCGTGTTATCGCGATACTTAGCGAGTTTTGAGTGCTCTTTTACATAGGAAATTTCCGTGAGTCGTCTGGTTTTATTTGTTTTGCACGTGCTGATCACGTGCTCACTTGCTCGCACGGAACACGTGGCGCAGGTGGTGTGATTGGCGGGCCGAGCCCTGCGGGCTGGCGGCTTGACTTTAGCAGTAATAATTGCTGACGCGTATCTTATATCGTGGACGCTTGCGCTGCCTGTGTTGTGATGAATCAGCGAATTTTTTGAAAACCCACAATTGCTCAAATATCGGGAGGCTAAACCCGTATGCACTGGTCTGTTGTCTTGGGGGGGAAATGGCCTATATAAACGGAAGAAAATGCTTTGTTAAGAGTGCATAGATTTTGTAGCACAGAGCGCGAAGATCTGTAGTCTGGTCTGGCGCGTGTGCTAAGTTGAAAGTTTGAGTTACAAATCTCGTTTATAGATTCGTGCGTCTAGAACTCTGACGATTTTTCATATACTGTTGTGATTAAACTGTTATAATTTCTAAACTCAAAAACTGTGTTTTTACTCGAGTTAATGCAACTCTTCGAAACGGTCGAGTCGACGGTTCGAAGCCCGATCACTGACAACTGGAAAAGATCGTCGACAGTTTTTCTGTGCTTGTGTCTTTTCTATGCCATCGACTGTTTGTATTAATAGTGTGACGACGGTGGAAAGAGATGTCTCGTCATGCACGACCAACTAATTATCTAAAAAAACATCGATTGTTCGGAATGATTTCGTGACAAGGTCTTTGCCAGCTACTTGGCTTTCTCCACCTCCTGCCGTTTTTCGTTGCCCCTTTCTCACCGGACGTCTCGGTTTAAGCAGTCGTCCGTCCTTCCTTCCGTCGTTCTTTCCAGTTTGTTGTTAATTCTGATGACGTGGTTCGACGAATAATTGCCATCGAAGGCCGCGAAATATTAATAGGACGAAAGTAATTGATTTGGCTGCGAGCGCTAATCAATCACCTAATCATCAGCTGCAGATTAATAAGGCGATCGCATTCATGACAATATCTTCCTCCCCTCCTCTTCTACTACCTCCTTCTCCTCCTTCTCTTGCTTCTTCTCCGCATCCTCGTTTTTCTCCTCTTCGTTCTCCTCGGTCTCTGTTCGCTCAGCCGTGTCTTCTTTCAGTGGCATCTATTATTCATTGTTAATTATGATGCTGATTATATTGCAAATAAAATTATGATTTCGATTGACCGACCGACCGACCGAACGACCGTATGACAACCAGTGGTTTCTTCCAAGACCCCGTCTTTTCGGCTCCTCTCGCTGGCGGCGTAGGCGACCGATGGAAGCCGGTGGACAGGTGGCGCCTCTGGCGTCCATGCAAGACCCGAGGCCTCCTTAGCTGCAACAACGCAGCAATTGGCAGAGAAGAGCCGAAGCTCATCGAGTGGGCCTATAGGAGGCGCTGCACCCTGCAACAAAGCTCCCGCCTATCCGCAGACAGTTTACTGCTCACTGTTACAGTTTTAAACATTTTACCAATATCTCACCCTTAGTTAACTGAAAACCTTTTCCTTTTATCAGAGCTTTCCATTCCGATTCGTTGTATCAGTTCTGCGATGTCGTTCAGTTCTAAACTCAAGATTCGTCTCTTTCAATTTGCTTACCCACCTAACTTCTGGTTTCTCTGACCTATAGGAATTCGACCTGGCTTCTGCAATGGATTATGATTTTGATTACAATTTCATTTGAAGCGGCCATTAATTGATGCCTTAGGCATCATGATAACAGCACCATAGAAGTCATTAGATTAGATTAGATAAAATCACGCCACACTTTGCAATAAGAGGAGTGGATGTTTATTAACTAGAAGGATATGTTCTACTTCATAAGATTAGAGCACCGTGTTGAAGGACTTGCAGCGGTATAGAGGTAGAAATGACTGGCCATATTCATTTCTATCTAGGAGCTGATCTGTTTGCCCATTATCTTGTTTCCTCATTTGTTTTACCCTGCCTTCTTATATTTGTGAACTTCCAAATTTGCTCCTCTCAATTATTCAGTTGCTCACTGGCTCAATCAAACACGTACTGGCCTGGTTAGCTACATTGGTTAAACCCTGGTTAGCCGTATTGGTTAAAGCGTGCGTCGAGATGCCTCTGTGCCTGAGGATGCCGGTGCGCATACCGATTGTGGCTATATTTCGGAGATTGTAATTTCGGGCTAGCATGGTCCGCCACGCCATTAAGGTCCCAAGACTATGTACATTCACATTTATTTAGTCATTATTCACTCATTCATTCGTTTACCCATTTAACATTAGCTCACTGAGTCGCTCACTCATTCGTTCATAGGCTAACTGACGCACTCACTTTCTTACTCCATGATTCACTTGCTCGCTCATTCTTTCACTCCTTCGCTCACACAATCATTCACTAGGTCAGCCATTCACGCACTGGCTGTTGATGAAGTGCGATGTTTAGTAGCGGTCTGGCTCTTGCCCTCAATGGCGTTATGTCGTAAATAATTGAACAGCGCAGAAGACTACAGTTGTAACGGCAACTGAAAGCGTGCCAAGCATCTTGCCATCGACGCTGCTGCCACCACTGCAGCGGCTGCCATCCGCTGCCATCCGCTGCCATCGGCTGCGTCCTCTTACCACTGTGTTTATTTCTGGTCATCTCTCTCTCTCCCTCTCTATCTCTATCTATCTACCAATGACGACAGAATGGACACTTTGTCTATTTTGTCTCGAAGTCTGTTCATTCGTCTCCGGCGATCTGTCCTATTTGCCGTCACTGCGGCTGTGTGCGTCTGTATGAGCCTGTCTATTACTGCGTCCTCGTGTCTCTTCTTTGTTCTTTCATATGTTGCTGTCTGTCGCTGTCTTTAAGTGCAGTTCGTTGTTTAACGGTGTCTGTCTCCTTATCGTTGAGTGATAAGTGACTGAGACGGTGACTGATTTACAAACTCATAAACTACCTAAACGAGTGAACGATGAGTGCATGAATTAGAATTTCAAAATGATCTATGTATCTGTTCTTTCTCTCGGTTTAACTTCGACTTTTAGCCATTCAGGCAGCCTTCCATGCCTCATCTATGTCCGTCTCTCTCTCCCTGTCTGCCTCCGTCCTTCTCTTCGTCCAGTTAACTCATCCTCCAGCTCTGTCTTCCCTGTTCGTCCAATGTTCTTTCGGGACCACGTGACTTTCGCACCTTGGCAGCGATCGCTGATGCCATTCTCACGTTGGTCAAACCAAAATGGCGATTAATTTGAGAATCCGAAATGGATCATGCAGACCTCACTTGGTTTCTGTCTCCTTCGTTGTACCTCTCTTTATATGTTGATCAAAGGATCAAAGGGTCTGCCTGAGTCTGCCTTCAGTGCAGTTGTAAACTAAGCCTACACGTTTTCGGCACTTGTAAAGCAATCGGCTTTAATTAGCACAAGCGCTCAGTCGTAACAAATCGGCTAAGTTGAGACTGTGTCAGACTCAGTTCCAAATGTAATTCAAGGGTAAGTCAGATAAATAGACTCTGGCACAATTGCAGCTAAACCAGCTTTAAAAAGCAGCAGCAGCAGCAGCAGCAGCCGCCGAAGCAAGAACGGAAACTAATGCAATAGAAGCAGCAGCCGAAACAATTGAAGCAAAATCAAAAACAACAGCAAATTACCTTGTAATATAATATAGACGTAAGACAATTTACAATTTACCCGGAAAGAGCGGTTTATCGACATCGCCGCTTATATCGAACAAACGTATTGATATCTCAATACATACTATGAGAAGCATATCACATGCATGTTGCATAGGCTACTCGCACGCTAATAGCCAGAGATACACACACAGGACTACAGGTCTGTGTGTGTGCGTGTGGGTGTGTGTGCATTGGATATAAGGAGGCATTCATGTCGAAGATGATGTCTTTCGACAATGCGATCGAGGTCGATTTCTCATAATGGACCCAAGATTTGAACCTGTTTCGCATAGGTGAACGGCCGACGCGCTGGCAATTCTGCCATCGTGTCACTGGAAAAGAAGTCTATATATAGTCTACATTGGCATATAAAGGCTTCCATGGGTCTATGTGTATTCTATTCGTTTATCAGATCCCCTATGGGCGTGTGAGCTTGTGAATGGGCTAAATGAAAAGATAACATCCATAAATCAACTAGTCTTCCCTTCATTTATATGTACGTATATATATATATACGTACATATATATTCACAAGCAAATGAAAGAGACAGTCAAAGGCAGGCAGACAGGCAGACAGACTGACTGACTGACTGACTGACTGACTGACTGACTGACTGACTGACTGACTGACTGACGCGTAAGCTGCAGATGGTGAAGGATGTGAGTTAGACTGGTCCGTAGAGAGACTTGGAGCGAGAAAGGCGACGATGGCTAATGGAGATGGCCGCCACTGACGAGAGTATTAAGGAGTGGCTGCTTTTAGCAATGCTCTATCTCATCCATCCATCTCTATGTCTGTCCGTCTGTCTCAGCAATCTCTCCCTGTCCCTCCCTCAGTCCGTCTCCGTCTATCTGCCTGTCTTCGTGACTGGCTTGAATCACATGAGTCACAGCCTGGACTTGCCGAAACAACACTGCCAGCTGCATTATTTGTAGTGAAGCAACAGCATAAACTTCACGTTGTCTGCCAGTCTGTCCTAAATCCGGTTGACATTCCTATCATGAACCTGGATATTGCTGTTCAGTTTCCACTTTCTCCGTCGAAACTTCTAGCCTTCGACTGGAATTCTATACTTACTATACACACACTTATGAAAGGAATGCATAGCGCACGAGGTGACGTGGAGAAGACATTCGTGCATTTTCACATTGGTACATAAGTATTAGATACAGAGACAATGCATACATGCATACATGAACACACGCATACCTTCTGTCGATGGTCTTTAGAAGTGTCGACTGTTCGGGTGTCGATTCGCCTGATTTGTTGCTATAGAGTTAGCACGAGAAAAGACACATTAAATGTAAATGTACACGATTTTCTTCTACAGCGACCGTATGGCTTAGGCCCTGCTCAGTTCTCGATGAATTTTCGGATGAGATCCTTTACCATCGCTGCCCGTTTGAATGGGCGCTACGCCATTTAAGGTCCCCGAGTACGGATCGTGCTAGCCCGAGATTCCAATCTCTTCTCCGAACTTGGTTTTGGACATGTCCTCTTTGGACAACACCACTGACTTGACCATTATCGATATGCAAGTCTTTGATGTTATGTCATTGTAAATACTCAGGCAAACATTCTCTATCAGCCTGCTCCTTCGGATTATTTATTACTTTCAGTTTAAGTGTTGTCCTTTCTTCGGAATGAACAGCACAAGCTCTACCACTGAAATCGTTAGGATGACTTTGCATGCAATCATTAATAATACGTGTGCTTGATCCACACCTTTAGCAATGTCTTGCATTTGTATCCTTATTTTCAACTGATTCTTTCTTTCCTTCAAATTGATGGTCAGGCTTCAATAATAAGCTTTTCAACTCTGAACGAAGTTTAGACCGCACTAAATCTGTAGCAGACTTGAAGAACAACTCGGGAGCGCGGTCACGGACTTTGAAGTATTTTAACGTAGTGCATATGAAAATAAGTTAGGCAAATTGAATTGCTGAATATGCATGAAGTGCGTGAAAAGATGAAAGTGGCGCCCTCTTTGCTGTGCTGACAATCTTGTTTTACGCGCTGTCGTCTCAGATGTCACCGAAACTCGGCGATGCCATCGATACACGCGGCAGATAGACGGACTGACGGACTGACTGACTGACTGAGGGACGACGGAGGGACAGAGGAGACACGATAAGGAGGGGGAAGGACAGAGGATGGAGAATCTGTCGGACGGACGGATGGATGGAGAAGACCAGATGTGGAGATGGACGGATAGAGATAGACAGAAAGAGACAAGAGATGTGCAGTAGAGCGATAGATAATCCGAGTGATAAAACTGTTGGATGCGTCTGGATTGTCCCTCGGGGAAGATGCGACTAAGGGAAGGAAGGGGGTCAGCGGTCGCGGATCTCTGAGCAGTTTCGGATAACTTCATTCATTCGTCTGCTTATCAATTCCCTCGTGTCCACTGGGACCCAGGCTCCTCCCGCCTTGTTCATTCACAACACTGTGTGCAAGCCTTAGATTTATTAACTACTGGCAACAGTCGTCCGTCTGCCTCTCTGACTGCCTCTCTGTCTGCCTCTCTGTCTGCCTCTCTGTCTGCCTCTCTGTCTGCCTAAATATTCTATTCTATTCGACGCTATCCTATAGTCTATAGGCTCCAGTCTATAAGGTTGTCTACAGAGATGGGGTAGTCTAGTCTAGCTTATAGATTTCTCCGTCTCAGTAAGAATACCAGCCAAATAATTACATATACATAGTTTCAAGCAATTATATATACATAGTAAGGAAATCTCCCGTGTTCCAGAGGAGGCGTTCATTTTTTTCTTAGGCTCTTGAGCCGGCAATAGATGAATCCCAAGATCCTGGACACGAGGCCAGTGCATCGCATGACTTGCCGTTTACTTCCCTGCTTACCAAATTATACTGCTTGGTGACAAAGACACGTATGCGCAAACAATTTGTCCAGGGTCGTTACAAAGTGTCGAACCCGCAACCCTGTTCATTGACCAAACGCGTTACCGATAGACCACAGTGTGGCACTATGATTTTATTCTTCTATTGTTGTTTTTATTGTTTCAGGTTTTTTCTCAAGTTTTTCATGAAATGTAATCAGAATTGTCTTAAGAATGCAGGAAATCCAAGAGACATGCGACGATTTCAGGTACAGTGGGTCTTTTTCAGCATTAATTAACTGTATTATATTAACGTGTTTTATACGTTGCAAAACTTTAGAATGGACAGTAATGGATTACACTAGGCTAGGCTAGACGAGACTAGACTAAACTCGACTAAACAAGAGTAGACCTAATAGATTAGATTTAAAAAACCTACTTCATGCCCTGCTTCGCATCTGCTTTATTAGCAGCATCAGAGAAACATCTATCAGCGTGGAAATGAAGAAACGCCGCCACATCATCGGCTTATGTTCAACTTTCTCCCTGACGCTACTTAGGGAACAACAGGGATCCAAGTTACAGACAAATTGTACAAAATATGTTGCATAAGTTTAAGGAACTAAGCTGCAACATGAGTCTAAAGGTGTATTTCTTGAACCTCCATTTGGACTATTTTCCTGATAATCTTAGAGCTGCTAGTGAAGAGGGGAAAAGATTCCATCAGGACATAAAAGAAATGGACAGAAGGTATAAAGGGAAGTGAATGCCAATATGATGGGTGACTACTGCTGGATGTTACTCAGGGGGAAGTTCCAGAATTGTCTATAAAAACAAGACAAACAAACGTAGTTTTGACCTAAAAAACTTATATATCTCAAAAAAAGAGTATCGATTGGGATCTGTCTATGAATACTTTTATATTTTTCTTTAGTCTTTGTGTATACATATTTTTATGCAGTAGGTTCTTATAATGTTTTCTATCTTTGCTTCAAAGGTTTAATTGTAGACATAAAACCACAATTGTGAAAATACTTTACGTGATGGAGAAATTTCAAATATATATTCCAGTTGTACATGCCAATGTTGCCTGAAGTAACCTCAAACAACCCGTACAACTTTAAACTTGTATTATATTGCAGTCTTGTATCTCTTGTATCTTAGTCTAATCTGTTACCATCGTTTGATTCAGGTGGCGATATCGTCGTCGTCTTCGTCCGACGATCGCTTCTTGGCTCTTTCCGACAACATGTTCGTTCACAACAACTCGAAACACGGACGACGCGGAAGAAGACTCGACTCAGGATCCGAATCCGGTAATAAGATCATCTACTAAACTCCTGAGAACAGGATGATCACAACTCTAACTTCAGAATTAAAGGATTTATGAATTTATGCAGCTAACGATTGCAACGGTGAAAATTACATTGGAACCTACATGAACTAATTGTTTCAACAGCCTATACGAGTTAAGTATTGTCAGTACAGCTTATGACGCTGTTGCAAACGTTTCAGACATTTGTTCCGAAGTGAAGACCTTCTGATTTAGGGTTTCAGGGTTTGTTTTCAATTGAAATTATTCGTATTCCAGATGCTTTAAATTCGCTCCAAAATAGAGACATTCTAAGATCATATGAAATTTTGTTTTCAATTGAAGGCATTCTGACGCCATCATCATCATCACCGATGATTAAGGCGGTTTGTCCAAATGAGGGATGGACGACAGGTGGCGCCACTGTTATCGTCATCGGCGACAACTTCTTCGATGGTCTTCAGGTCGTCTTTGGAACAATGCTCGTCTGGAGCGAGGTCAGCAGTCAGCAACGACTTTGACAAACACTGTGACAACGACTGCGACGGTGCTGTAGGACAGACTGTGAAGAAGTCTAGTGTAAGCCCCTATACATAAATCCAACCCTGATTCATCGAATCCGCTGCTTTCCCATTTCTGTCAGCTTAAACACAACCGACCCTAAATGCTCCTACTCCCTTCTCGCTGGTCTTATGGCAACCGGACTTGGTTTCTCGACGTGGCATCTTGGACAACCCCACTGACTTGGCGCAGCGCTCGTGAATAAGCTGGTGCCCTGCGTTTAGCTTTTAAATAGAGCTTCTGAATTTGGAGTTTACGATTACGATAACGATAATTACCTATGCAGAGCACAAGACGACGGCTAAACGCATGGCTAAGTGATCATGACTAAATATAAAACTAATATCTTACTAAGATGTCTGGGATTATGACTTATTAAAGCGCTTTTAATGACCCTGAAAAACGCTGACATTCAGTCAGTATGAGACCTTAAAGAGAGATATCACAGACCGCGAAATGGGGATTGATAATGCAATTCCATTTCATATCTTTATAGAAGCTGTTCAAGTGCAGTGAGTCATGTAAACCCAATAAATGTAGTGGCGCTACAAATTTACCCTACGCTACGGACTTACCTTAGAATTTGGCTTGCACACCGATTTTGCTTTGACCAGTGGCGGATTTAGCTATAGGCGCCACTCTTAGTTATTCGCCGGCGCCCCTCAGACCAGACCGTGCACCGTGGCCTGCCAGAATGTGACGCCTTTCTGGAGATGTCCTTTCCCAACACGCAAGCAATCCTGGATCCGCCACTAAGTGGCGCTATAGAAGTTCTAAAATTATTTTTATTTAAAAATTCGTAAAAGGAATTTAGCACTGTCGTTGCAGATGATAACGACACACGCCATTCGTGTCCAGACTCCACCGCGTCATATTCCGGGCGTCGTTGACGTCACTCTTTCCTACAAAACCAAACAGTTCTGCAAATCCTGCCCAGGAAGATTCGTCTACACAGGTCTGTATACAGGACAATCCCTCCCTGATATGCATTAGATGTCAGGGAAAATGAGGCTTAGATTTGTTGTTTGAAAGACATCAGTGCAAGATGCACGTTGTAATTGTAAGTGTAATCACAATTTCAGCGCACATTCTGTTGAGAGACTCACCAAAATGGGCGTCTGTCACCTGCTTTATATAGCGTAATTTGCATTCTGCCTTTTAACTATAAATCGCACGTGACACAACAACGGGGAACATTTCACTGCAAAACAATCAACTTATTCCTTGTCGACAGAGAAGACAAGACCTGCACAGTTATTATCATACTAGCGTAACATTTAATTTTCATTTTATTGGCGCCATAATAGCAGACGCAGATTCAGCCAAATGCTTGCTTGAGTCGGGCGGAATCTTGATTCGGCTTAAACGCTTAGATGGCTTAAATCAGTTTTGCTTAAGCCATTACGTTCCTCTTCGCATCGCACTAAAGAAATTCGTTTTAAACTGACTATGTAACTGGATATGAAGCTTTACTATTAAGCAGTGAAACCTGCATGGAAATATTTATGTTGTTATTGTTCAGACACAACCGATGGCTAAATAGTTAATTAGAAGCTCATTATCGTAATTATCCAATGAGTTAGTTTGATAGCTAGTTCTGATTCTAAACAGCAGAAAATTTGGCTACATGTAATTCTAATTCTGTTTAACTTGCATCTAATTCTCATCAAAATGTCACTTTCGCCTCCATAGTTAGGTTGATCATTTATTCACTAACTTACAAGTAGATCCACTTCACTTAAATTTACTTGAATAAAAATTACGAACAAAGAAAGATAAACTGACACATGAAGTGTTTGCTAACTTGCCCTACTTGCTATATTTCCTGGGGCATTGACTAGCTTTAGACTTTAGATGTAGGCCTGACAGTTTCATTTCCTTCCAACAGTCAGGCTGAGGCTATAAGATTGTTTTAGAGAAAAACCACTACCTTCAGTAATGACTCGGTTTCAACATATATTTGAGAATGCAGAAACGGATTCTATTATGAATCCCATTATTATTTCTTCACTTATTAAGCGCCGCTATCTAATTACTTAGAACCTGTCGACGGCGCTGAGCAACGGTGTTTAAAAACTTGTTCAAGGTCCTTACACAGTAACCGTCTCAGGGAGGCTCACACCCGTACTCTCCGTGATACAAGTCGGGCGCTCTAACAATGGTCCACATAATACTTGTAGTAGGCCTATTGTTTGGCAGTAGCCATGCTATGCTTACAGCTAGTATGTGATTTATATGACCTACAATGTCTAGAAGAGAAAGGAAGAGGAAGCATGTAGGCCTAGTAATGTGCTGTCTGTGACATGCTGCATGATTCGGGACAAACATTACAGGTGATAGCAGTCACGCTGCACCGAAGCCTGGATAGAGCAGGCCACGGGCCGTAGTAGTAGTTGTTGTAGTTCCAATGTTTAACGACACCTTATGGCATCGACGGCAGTTGACGTCGCTCTCCTACTTTATCCAGGCTTGGGATAAATGTGTCGGTTTGTCAGTGCTCGGAGTTTCCATGGACCGTAGCATGCACACCGCAGTTGTAAAGGATGACTGTCTTACATGCGATATGTTGTTTTTAATCTGTATTACTTTGGTTGCTGCAGCCATAAATGAGCCGACGATTGACTATGGGTTTCAACGGCTAACGAAGTTAATCCCCCGACATCCTGGCGATCCCGAGAGGCTTTCAAAGGCAAGATCTTTACTCGTAGAGTCACTCAGAGTTAAACTAGAAAGCTTAGGCCTATAGCAACATAGTTCGTCAGATTATGTGAACGGAAGAACACAATGTTAATGAAACCATTGTGTATTCAGCCAGGAGGCAATATCTGTAGTTTGATGAAATAATTGGAAACCGTCAAGCGATGCACTCGCACGGAAAGGGGGTCATCAGTGAGGTGTGACTAATGGAGGGATGATGACGACGGCGTTTTAAAGTCAATCTGTCAGGTCGCAAACACCTCAAAGTTTAAGTGTAGCTATATTAATGCTCGATTAGGATTACGCTTACTAGTCTAGACGACGACTGCGACGATAACAATGAAGATAAAGAATGAGATGATGACGACGGCAACGATTAAAATTATTATTATTTCATTTTAACCCAAAAGACAAAATCCAGAGGAAGAGGAAAAACCTTTCTATGCAAAAAAGATTATGGCAAGACACTGTATTATTATTTAGTGTTATCATTGTTGTTGTTGTTGTTGCTGCTGTTGTCGTTGTTGGTGACGTTGTGATTTGTTTTGTTGCAGGAGATCGTCCTGAAGCGTGCGGCTGATCTGGCAGAGGCTTTGTACAGCATGCCCCGCAATCCGTCGCACCCTCCTCCTCCCCATCCTCCTCCCTCTCACCTGTCCCTCCAGTCGTCTCACTCTTCACCTGGCCTTAACAACATGTCTTCATCAGGATTCAATACCTATCCCGGTCAGCTGGCGGCGAGCGTGGTTGCTGCAGCAGGAGCCGACGCCGGTGGTCACCAGTGGGAGGACGGATGGTCGCATCGGTACCCCGCTTTCACCTTCTAATGACCAACTCACAGAGCAGATCGCACAGCACCCCATCGATCTACCCTGACTTCTGATGCACATCAAATCTGCGTCCTAACCTCCTCTTACAGCAGAAGTGACCCACATGTGATAGGGGGCTTTGGAGTCTGTATCTCAGTTGCAAAGTCAGTCAAGAACAGTGCTCAACGCTGAAGAGGCGGATAAGCTGAGGAAAGGAGACAGGCCACAGACGACGTTCGCTGTCCAGTTGAAACTAGACTACGTTCTGGGTGTCATAACTGATTCGCAGCGACTGACTGATGCCTGATGTGTTACGTCCAAGTGATGCCCGGTCTGTGACTTCTCTAAAACTGATGACCAATTTATTGGAAGGTGACACACTTTGCATTTTTCATTAGGCTAAGGCACTTCCTGTCAGTTCTTTAAAAATTGGTCTACATTCACTCTAGGACGGGCAACCGACTGGAGCCTTAGACCCGTAGGGTTCACTGTTCAAGAGGCGCTAAGGAACGGCAAAGACAACATCAGTAACTCGTCGTATCAGCAACGTCCAACATGCAAGTCAAGAGATCCACTTCAATCACAGTGTCTGGACGAGCTAATTAATTCCAACAACATTTTGCCTGAGGCAGCTGTTGCGCGCATCATTCGTCTCGGACGAACCTGTCGGTCTTAATTAGTCTAAGGGTCGACAGACTGAATCCATTTAGACTAGCTAGGAGCTTCTTCGATAGATTCTACGCACTGACTGTAATGCATGTAAATGCCCTAACTATTGAAGATACAATTCTTTCCTTTTCCTCGACCTAAACTTTGGGGGACCCTCTGTCCCTCACTGATCGATGCGATGGTGCAGTTTGGCAGTGTGACCGATGGGCTCGGCCAGCGCATGGTACGACTACCAGTAGAAGATGGTAGGTTTAAGAAGGGGCCCTGCTGTTGGATTTCTGTCGTCGTGTTTACACCTCAGCCGATAGAGCCATCGAACTCCGGGACCATGCTTCTAGCTGCCCAGCAGGTGTTTTACCTTTGCCATGTTACCTTTATTGCTACAGGTAGTAACTAAATGCAGAGTCTGATCTCAACGCATGTGTGGTGGAGTCAAAACCATTGGCTTCTGGTGTAATGATGAAAAGTAGCCGTAACAAGGTCATTGGTCACTTGACTCGTATAGCACAGTAAAACTTCGTAATGTCGAAGTTCCTGGGGCCATCGTCAACAGTTCGATATATTTGAGGTTCGAAACAAGCAGGATGTTCCTGTCACTTTTAGCACAAAGTCTTTATCTCGAGCGACGACACAAGACAGCTTATGGCCGCAACTTTAGGCTCTACTCGGACTGACCCTCGTAAAAGGCTTAAAAGCATGGGCGTAACTTTGGTCTAGAAAGCAGGGTATCAATTTCTTCCTTTCCCTTATCCTTTCGCGTAGGTCTAGTAATTATTGTGTGAAGTATAGCAATGACTTTTCATGAAGTCATTGCTACACTTAATGAGCAATGAATTTTCACGATATAAAACAGTGGGGGTACAGTAACCCAAGTCCAAAGATTGCCGTGTAAGTTATCGCTTGCGAAATCTCTTGCGCGTTGTAATTAAGGCATGGTCCTGAAATTTCACTTTCGATTTTGGTACTCGGCAGCAGAATTGTCCCTCATGCAAACGTTAACATTACGTGTATCAACATATTTAGCAGCCTGTTCGTGTGAGCCCTAAAATACCATGATCACTCATTTTAAGCCTAGAGTTTGGACAGAATAATCATAATCATTCGTTTAAGCTTAGAGTTTGCGCCAAATATAGCGACAAGCGAAGAACAGAATTCCTTTGCGATTCGACAATTAATTAAGCAGTCGTCAGCATGGTTGTGTAGGTTTCCGCAGTTTGGGCCCGTCTGGAAAATTAGCTATGTAGGGAAAATCCAAACGATTCAGTTTCGTATTTGCGAGATCACGCTTCCCGAACAGCTAGAGCCATAGAGCCAACCCATGAAATCTAAGAGTGCTGCATTAATTGCGATTGTGTAGTTAAGGCTAAGTACGCACCACGATATCATTGACGATAAAGCATACCCAGTGCACTGCAGGAATGATGTAAACTAGACATATCTATTAATCGTAATCGTAAACTCGAGATTCTACAGCGCCCAAAGACGCGGGATCCAAGTCATTCACAGGCGCTCAGTCAAAACAAAATCGATAGACAGGTATGGTCAGATTCGGTTCCAGGTCAAGAGCCACGGATTAGCCAGACAGACAGTCAAACGGCTGCAGTGAATGGTGTTTAGAATTGGAGCAGCAAGATAGATTAGGGAAGAAGAGGAATCAGGATTAGAGTTTGTGGAAAAGAAGTGTTGTCAGTTTTGAGTGAAAGACCTGCACAGAGATTGCATTTGGCCCGTAGCTGGCCACCATTTAACACCAGCGGCACAATGCGGACAAATTAAATTGTTATTGCTAATTAGTGACTTCTATCACGCATTCGTTTAATGTTGGACCGGCTCACAAATTAATTATGCCAGCTAATCTTGCATTTATTTCTGGCAGGTACTTCACATTTATTCCGTCGACTTAGATTTAGCAAAGATTTTAGAGTCTTAGACTAGACTCTAAGATCTTTGGATTTAGTCTCTGAAGAAATGTAGAAAAGAATAGGTGCTTAAAGTCAAAAAGAGCGGCTTACGAAATCGTTGACACTCTGTATAGCATGCCAAGTCGGCCCGAGCATGTCAAGTCGTCCCCTTCACTTGACACATTTAAAACACGGCAAAAAGCTTTCATTTTCAGCCTATCCTTCGACGGCTGAATGCACTGGTGAATGTACAGCACCATTTTTTCGACTTCGGTCGTGTTACGGAGCTATATAAATTGTCTTATTATTATTTTTTGCCCCGAGGTATTTATGATCCCTCAGGAAGCTGAAAATTATCCGAATGAAAAATTGCATTCTGGGATGGCTAATCTTCGTTGATGTCAGGCTCCTCAAAAGTGCCCTGGAAGGCAATCAACTTAAAACGTTGAATTGTGCAGGCAACTCGTTGGAAAAGGAAAGCGGTCTCCCTTGGGTCTCCGGAAGCCCTGGTCAAGTGACCACCCAGATTAGTTAAGAACTCCAGGCCCTGTAAATTTATCGAGCTAAGGGTCTCGAAGGCCAAAGGGATGAATTGATAGGAAGCCGATAAATCGGTATATTTGGTGATCTTCCTTTGAGCTGCCAAACTCTGCCTCTGTACCTTATTATTATTATTATTATTATTATTATTATTATTTTTTTTTTTAACAAGGTAAGTATAATCCCTTGGTTGTTCAAAAATTTCCGGAGAAAAAGAGAGAGAGGGACTCTGGAACGGCTAATCCTCGTCTAGATTCGGCACCACAAATGTACCGTGGAAGGCGACTGCATTGAAACGCTGTAATGTTATAGATAAGCGTTGAAAAAGGTAACCTGTTTCTCTACTATCTCCGGATATGAGGGACAATATACGCCCCAAGTCTGTGAGAAAGGTCATACCCAAACCATTGATAGGGCCTAAAGTCTCAAAGGCCAGAGGGACAAAGTGGTATGCATTAGTGAGATGATCATATTTCAAAGTTTTTCTATTATTATTATTATTATTATTATTATTATTATTATTATTATTATTATTATTATTATTATTATTATTATTATTATTATTATTATTATTATTATTATTATTATTATTATTATTATTATTATTATTATTATTATTATTATTAATTTCCCTTGTCTTCTACCGCCTGTCGAAGGTCAGACGGCGGGTCGAGGAGACGTCGACGCTCGGGTCAGTGAAGCCCACGACGAAGGCGCCTTCGAAGCAGACGACGACGGCGATGAAGAGGAGGGAGTTGGCGGTGCTGGATGCTCGTCCGATACACACCGGAAGTTCTTGCGCTCCATCGAAGAAACGACCACAGAACGCTCTACACTTACCCGACCGCTAACTCAGGGTTGCTTCTTCACCACGGCGCTTACAGACAAGAGCACGAGATTCGAATGTGCAGCTAGTCGACCTGTTTCCAGTGTGCCAGCCTGGACGCCACAGCAGCTCTAGTTGCTCCAGCAACAATAGTTTTGTTTCATAGTTGAAGTGACGTAACAATAGTGATAATAATAATAATAATAATTTTATTATTATTATTATTATTATTATTATTATTATTATTATTATTATTATTATTATTATTATTATTATTATTGTTATTGTTATTGTTATTGTTATTATTATTAAATAATAGCGCTACAACTACTAAATGCACGATCTTTAGATTGGATTTAAATTCTATTTATAAGTCATGCGTGTCGGGTGTTGCGTCTCTATGCTGAATTTCCTTCTGGCGAAAGTTTTCGGATGCTGTGGTCTTAATCGGAAACCCTACTGCAGTTGTAAAAAGGTAGGCAGTGACACAATTTGAAGTCAGATGGGAATGACGATCGAGCAGAATCAACAGCAAAATGTAGCTTTTAACAAATGAACTCTAATTAGAAGATTAATTGAGGCGTACGAGAGAAATGGCGTCTTTTGTGGCAGCCAGTATAAAGCCAGCTAACGTGGGAGACAGGCAGTACTATATCAATCTCTTCAACATCTATTTACCGAATCTTCGCGAAAAGATGGACGTCGAATCGGTCACTGCTCATCTTGCTGGCCTTCTGAATTTGGGTAAGATACTGACTGTCTGCCTGACGCTTGGATCTCCACCTGGAACCGATTCAAACCCTCCTGCCCATCGATTTTGTTTTGACCGAGCGCCTATGAATAAGCTGGTTTCCTTGACTTAGCTTTCATTGGGAGTTGTAGGAATCTTGAGTTTACGATTGCGGTATGGCGCCTTTATAATGATGAGGCATTAGGTATAGAGGGACCGTTTATCAAGTCTTATCAATCTCAAATATGAAAAGTGAAAAATCACACTACTGTGTGACATTGTACACGTTATAAATTTATGT
The DNA here is from genome assembly GCA_964023275.1 of Norana najaformis. NCBI lineage: Eukaryota > Metazoa > Annelida > Clitellata > Crassiclitellata > Hormogastridae > Norana > Norana najaformis. The sequence goes on from OZ029917.1 coordinate 26,270,831, forward strand.
ACAATAAAAAATTAGACAGAAAGTTAGGTTCAGTGCAATGAAAAGTGCAAAAATAATAATACCAATTCAATATAAATGTACTGATATATTCATAATCGTAATCCCAGGATTTCTACAGCGCCCAATGAAAGCGATGTCACGGGGACCAGCTTATTCACAGGCGCTCAGTCAAAACAGAATCAGTAGGCAAAAGTGTTTGGTTTCAGGTCAAGTTCCAAGAGTCAGGCAGAGAGGATGACACATCAAGGATGACACTAGTCTTGATTCTGTACACTTGTACAACATCCCTAAGTAATCTTTGATTCCTTGAGTAATGCCATGTATAGTAATTGACAATTGTTGCAAGTAATTAGGTTTCAAGTATAAGTACTTTGGTGTAAAGTACAAGTACTTAGGTTATAATAGAAGTACACGTAGTAACCACGAAACATTAAAATATCTTGGACTAGTAATCATGTATTTTCACAGATTTTGCCATTAGACATATGCATTTATTTAGAACTGTTCTTCAGAAGTGTTAGTGATGTTAGCATCTTTTCTGTCATGTTTGATCAATGCGGTTTACACAACCATAACTAAACGTAAATTCGACAGGTGCGCTAGATACAGGTGTATTAAATGCTGTCAGCGTTGATTTATACATTTTGTCTTGAACAACTTTGTTGCTTTGCCAGAAGTCCAAAAAATTGCCTTCATTAAAGTCATTATGACTTTTGATATTAAAATAATATGTTGTTATTTGTGATGATGGGGTGCTTGGCTTGGCAAGGATCCTGTGCTGTAATAATAATAATCTGAGAACTTCTAAGGAACCACTGTTATAATGCTTAAGGCATCAGTTGATGGTTGTTGCTAAGCAGAGTCGGTTTGCATGTCAGTATCCAGGGTAAGTCAGGTTGAAAGTCAAGAGGGAAATCCTAGAAAGCATCCTAGGAACAGCCTAAGGAAGAAATGAGCCCAAGATATGCTGAATTGTTAATCGAGTCTAAAACCCAACATTGACTCTGCAGAGTGGATATTTGCTAGAAGAGAATTTCATAATCTGGGTGCCAACAACAGAAAAGACCCAGCAACAGCTGTCCTTGTCCTCAGTACAGTCATGAATGAAACAGGCAGTGGACCTGGACATCAGCATAGGATGAAAATAGTGATGTTGGCTGACTTGTAGAACCTTATAGACAGTTAGTCTGGTCTTGAAAAATTCTCTTCTCTGTGGATAGCCAATGCAAAAATTTTAAGACCAGAGATATATGTTTATGCTTTGGAGTTTTAGTGCTGGTTTAGGCCAAGGTGACTCTGTGGTCTTGAGATTTCTATATGGACTCTTTTAGACTCTTCGAAGCTTCACCAGGTTAGCTTTTGAAATGCCAGTAAGAAGTAAGTTGCAATAGGCAAGAAGGCTAGAGACCAGAGCATCAGTCAGACAAACCAAGGGAGAAAAGGGAATGTGGCCCCTGATCCTTCAGATGTTGTGAGTATGGTAGCAGACTGACCTACATATTGAGTTGAAATGTTCATTGAAGGATAGGTTATAAAATTATAATCAAGTGCAACACCCAAAGTATGTGCCAAACAACTTTGTTGTATGACTGAATTGCCTGGGTGGACAGAATTCAATGAGTTAAATATGTTAAGTTGCTGTGTAATACCAAATAGAGTTATTTTTGGCACAAAAGTTGCACATGATGTTCCTGTTTCTGGAATCAAATTTGAGTGAAGACATGATCCATCTAAACAACAGTCAGTACAAACAAAATATAAAAATGTCAGATTCATGACTAATGACTATCTGGTAACCAAACTGCTAACTAGTATCAAATAGCTTAGATTTTTGCTGGCACAGAAGTTTCACATGATAATGCTGTTTCTGGAAGCAAATTTTAAGATAAAACACTAGTCACTAGAAACAAAATAGGAAAGTGTCAAATCCATGACAGTTAATGACAAATGACTACCTGGTAACCAATCAGAATATCTGTAAAAGCCTATCATTTTGTTTATCTGCTGCATGTTGTCATTATAAAGAACTTTTGTTGCACATGTCAACTCATAAGTATGAGTACTTTGGTTTCAGGTACAAGTAATTAAAAACTGTACTCCAATCGTACTCGAGTACAGGTACCAAGTACAGCATCTCTGCCAATCGACCAGGAAGATTTCGTTTTGTATAAGTGCTCAGTAAATTAATGAGGTCTAGATAGCCTGAATAGTACTGCATCTCTTTAACAGATTCCAGTTTATGCAAATATCATATTCATCTGTATGTGTTATTCAATGTGATTTATTGTTATGTTTTAAGACCTTATAAAGGTTAGATCAACAGTAGAGAAGCATTCTTTAAAACATATTAGACTGACAGAAGATAGAGTTAGCAGTAGTGTTTTACTGCAGAACACAGGTCAGGTTTTAACTTTTTCCAGGTACAGAGTTTATACCAAGATACTTAAAATTTTGAATACATTTTATTGAATGTGCCCCAGTGCAGTTTATTATAGTAAGGTCATATGGTGGTGAAGTGTGTTAACTCAGTATTTGGCAAAAAAATTAGTTTAAAATAAGTTAAAAACACCATCAATCTGCTGAGACACAATGAGACAATTTCCACAGTTACAGGCTGTGATACAATGACATAATTTGTTTATAAAACTTACTGCATTACGCCATGCAGAACAATAACTCTGGCAAAAATGCATTATGTGCAGCACATGCAGTGTAGCAGTTTGCGAGCAGTTTTGACGTACAGCTCAGAAAAGTACTCTATGCATCATTTAAGCTCCAAAACTATGAACTAATTTAAATAAACGCAACAAATGCAGAGAATATTACAGTTTTAATATGTCTGTTGGCTTTTCTGCAAATAAAGTTGGCATAAAATTAAATGCAACTGATTAGATTTTTATTGATCACCTTTTGCTTTTTCCAAAAATCTTGCGTAGTTGTCGCATAATGTGTTTTGCCATAAAATGCCCAAGTGGTTGTTATGTGTCCAACCAACTTTTTCTCATTGAAAATTTGGGAGCCATGACCATGCTAAAACCAGTTTCACATTATATTGCAGTGCGCAGCTGCATGCGCTATAATGGATTGAAGGTGTAATGTCATAAGCATGCATAATTAATATGTAATCAGTAGTGTAGGTGACAGGCAATGCCAGTGCTTTCCAGTGCTTTTATAACCTCGTCCAGTTATATATACTGAAGAACACTGATGACAGGAATCTAACCTGCCTTATCCATTTTTAACTGAGATTGAATTCAAAAAGGCATTATTTATTTTAAAGTTGAGAAGGTCTTTCCATAGCTTAGGCAGCACTTTTGTGAGGTACTTAAAAGCACTATGTTAATTATGTAAATAACTAACTAGCTAACAGTGTTGTGACTCTTTCTTGAATATCAGTGAAGGAACTTTAAACTGAATGTGATTGTTCTTTATTTTACCAGGTGAGATCAGCGATATTAACAACCTTGCAAGAAGTAATCGTAAAAGTGCTGTTTTGGAATTGATGAAAAAGTTAATGAAATCTCGTGATCCAGAATGGTTCCAGAAGTTCAAAGATGCACTGAGAAAATCAGGTATTAAGTTTATACATGGCCTTGTTAGTATCTTATTGAAAACATGCCATTTTTATTTAAGTTTGACATTACTATCATGACTTGAGAATATGTTAAGATCTTGAAAACTGGCCTTGAATGTTGTTCCATAAATGGCTTAGAGAAAATTTGAATTTTTTTCGATGTGTTTTGCAGCATACTGGAAACATCAATAGTTTATTTTCTGGGTTGTTTGGGGGCTGGATTCTTGGGTATGACACGGAGTTTAATTATTCTTCTTTTTCCTTCTGGCTGGAATTAATCCCTCCTAGGAGAGGGGTCAGCCACATGAATCCTTCTTTTCCATTTGTTTCTGTCTTCAGTATCTTCTTTCTTCAATCTGAGGAGCTTTAGGTCTTGCTGAATCATTTCTCCCCATCTCTTCTTTTGTCGTCCACGACTGCGGCATCCGTAAACCTCTGCTGTCATAATTCTTTTAATGCAGTTTTCCTCCTCTCTCCTCATCACATGACCGTACCATCTCAACCTGGCTTCTCGTACCTTTTCAGATATACATGCCACTCCCAATTTCTGTCTGATATACTCATTCCTTTTCCTGTCTTTCAGTGAGATTCCAAGTATCCATCGCAGCATTCTCATTTCTGTTCTTTCCAGCTGCTTCTCCTCCTCTTTTGTCAGTGTCCATGCTTCTGCTCCATATATCATCACTGATCTTATCAATGTTTTGAACACCTTTCCTTTGACTTGAAGCGGCGTTTTGACATCGCATAACACACTCGATAGGTCTTTCCATTTTTGCCATGCTGCCTTAGTTTCATTATGGGATTGTCTTATAATGGCTACAGCTTTTACTTGTTTTGTTCATAGCTGATAGCTTTGAGAACTTTAATGCTAGGGTAAGGACAGGGCCCAGAGAGCCATTTTGTTTTATTCTGTCAGAGTGAGATTTGGGAATTGCATTGGCCAACTACTCTTATGTAATATGTAGTACAACTGTGTTTGAAGTCAACATCTGATGTGTTTGTTTAGTGTTCATCATCATCGTCATCTTAAACCATGGGCTTAACCCCCATAAGTGTCCTGCGCCGTTCTCACTATGTTCCTCCACTGTTGCCTTTCCAGTACGGCGTGGCTCAGCTCATGCAGTGATGTTCCACACCATTTGATTATGTCATCTACCCATTCTTTAAAGGGTCGTCCTCTCTTGTTTGGGCCATCCATCATTCCGAACACTAATGTCTTGATCTTCCTCTCGTTGCTTATTCTACATGTGTGACCAAATAATCCCAGTTTCCTCTGAATTACCTTCTGCATCAAGCAGTCTTTGAGATGTATCATCTGTATAGTTCTGCATTGTTCACCTTTTGTGTCCATCCTATTTTCAGAATCTTCCTATAGCATTTTCACTTGAAGGCCAGTATCCTTCTTTCAACATCTTTTCTTATTACCCAAGCCTCACATCCATACAACATGCTACTTTAGTGTTCGCTGGACATGTATTGATGCTTGGAGGACAGAACTTGTTAAGCTTTATGATGCTGTGTTCCCTTGTATCTAGTTTTTGTGTGTCTTGTGCACATTTCGATAACCTAACGATGTGGCACTGGACTTTACAAGTAAACAAAAATGTAGATGATTTATCCCACCAAATGGGTGGAGTCCAGAACTGATGATGACGACAACAATGATGAAGGACTTGATTCACTATCTTTATGGATAATGCCTTTATGCATGTTTTAGTTGTCTGTTTTGTTGTTTGATGCCTTTGGTTCTGTCAGAGATTATTCATTGTTCCAGTTATTTAGTATTTGGTTTGGATTCTGTGGTCAATGGTGTAACTTTAGTGTTTCTGCCTTTTGGTGCCATTTTCAGTATTTATCATCTGTAGTGTTTGACTTAGATAGAAATGTTTAAGACCTATGGTTATGTTAAGAATTCTCTGGATTCAGCTAGTCCTCGTTCAAAATATTTTGGGCTAGAGGTAGTGAAGTACAAGAGGAAATGATTATTATGCCCTGCTGTATCAAAATGTATTTATCAAAAAACTTGATATAGTGCTTTTTGAGTACATCACAGAGGCACTACTGGCACTAGACTAATGTTGTTAAGCAGCACTAAGAAAAAATTACATCATTTAGCACATTGGCAGCGTGCCAATTTTTTATATAGGCACGGCAAATATAGGCCAAAAAACACAGAACACGCGAGGGATGTGTTAACATGTCCCACAATTGTTTTTATTCTTTTTTGACATCCTTTTGTTTGCAGAATCAAAAATAACTGTTCCTTTTATCTGTTTATCTTACTATCTCACTGTAGGACGTCTAGAGATCACGTTCAGTGTGATACTGTTTGAAGCATAGTAATACACATGGTACATTCAGTCTTCGGCATATATGTGATATACCAGGCCCTAGAGAGTGTCCAAAATAATCGTATATGCATTTAGTAGGTGACAGAACATCTCCACTATTACTACTAAACAGCAGGAATTATTACTGGGACACTGGGAACTGCCCAGACACAGTTGATACCAGATGGACGTGTATACACGTCCGTGTGTATATATATATATACATATATGTATCGATCTTGGCTTCACAACCGAGGCCAAACAATATTCTGGCGCCTAGTTTCTCCAATCTTCTTGTAGAGAATATATTCATCTGTGTAAATCATCTGTAGGACTATCTTTCTGTACCAATTCAATAACTTTCTCAATGGAGCATAACGAGGCTAAAAATCAGTCCATTTGGTTCATTCATTCTTCGGCATGTATGTGATATATATATATATATATATATATATATATATATATATATAATCATAGAGTGTCCAAAATAATCGTATATGCATTCGGTAGGTGGCAGCACTATTACTACCAAGCGTTGAAATGCCTAAAAACAGCTGATACCAAACGGACATGTATACACGTCCGTAGTAGGGCTGAAAATCAGTCCATTTGGCCCATTCAGTCTTCGGCATATATGAGAGATATATATATATATATATGATAGAGAGTGTCCAAAATAATCGTATATGTACTCAATAGGTGACAGAACATATCCACTATTATTACCAAGCGGCAGGAATTATTACTGGGACGATGAACTGCCTAGAAAGGTTGCTACCTGAGGAACGTGTTTACACGTCCGTAGCGTCCCAGCTATACAAATGAGGGACTTGTTAACACGTCCCCTGCGTCCAGCATGTTAAGAAACAGTGTTCAGATAACTAGAAATGTCACCAGTAGCCGACTCGTGCACACACGCTGAGCCCAACCAAAAGGTTTCCATCCCAAGTTGACAGATGACAAATGTAGATGTAGTCGTTCATCCACTGTGGAGTCTTCTTCATGCAGCTTGATCATCTCGGTAATGTTCCTGGGTTGAGTTCTTCTGTAGGTACATTAGAATTGATGCTAGGTGATATCTGATCTGGATTCTCATTGTCGCTGTAGTTTCTGACTGAAACTACTGGTTCATCGTCTGTCGATCGCTGCAATGAGTCATTGGGTTCAGCAACTGTTTCTAACTTCTGATACATGTCAGCTGGATCATTGTGGACAATATATGCACTTACTAGTTTGAAGGAAGTTGCATTACAAGTTACTTTCCCTTCTGCACTCTTCACCATAATCATGGAATCTTTCCTTCTCATGACTGCATATTCAACTGTGGAGCAAGTTGTAGTTGGTTTAAGCAACTCAGCATCACCTACGGCTATGGAAGATGGTTCAGCTTGAACCATGAGATCGGCATGCTCTTTCATAACAGCTACCTTGTGTGATGGCTTAGGTCAGGGGTGCACGATCTTTTTCAGCCAAGGGCCACTAATCGATTTCTTAAACCCTTCGGGGGCCAAACAGATGTGACAACTCAGCTTATGTCAGATGAATGCATGTCACAATTTATGAAGAAGACGTGCGCAGTAAAACACAAATAAAACTAAACATAAAGAGTTATAGAATATAGAGAAAGGGGACTCATAATACTTTTTTATTACTACAATACTGATAATTTTTTCAATGATCACAGTGCACAAGTCAGTGTGATGGTTGCGGCTGTAATAAGCTTAGTGATGTCAGGTTGAATGTTCGTAATTGACAAACGCAGAACTTCTTCATGATGGTCGTCAGTTGTTGATTCCATGTGCTATTTTATTAAGCTTCATCTGGGTAAAAAGTCTGTCCACAGCAATAGGTGCTTGCGTCTACAAGAGCTTGTCCTTCAGAGTAACAAATGTCGCTGGAAGAGACTTTTAATAGTCAAAGTTTTGTCACTGAAAGCAGCACGCATTGCATCAGATGACTGGAGGTCAGTAAGTTCCAACTGGTAATCCGGTGACACCTCCTCAATTGGAACTGCCTAGGGATCTGCAAAAACTTGCATCTGGTGTCTGCACTGTTCAAAGTCTTGAAAACGACAGTTGAACGACTGGATCAGAGCCTCCAACTTCCCAACGTAACTCTGTGTATCGATGTCCTGGTTTTTCTGCAGCATTGACAGGAAAGTAGGGAAGTGAACAAAATTTTCTGAGCCTGCTTGCTGTCGGAACAACTTCAGTTTCATCTTGAATGCTGAGACATGATTAGTGAGATGACAAACAACTGTCTGTAGCTTCTTAGTAGCTTCCGGACACAGCTTTTTCGATTCAGCTATCATACAGTTCTTGATAAAGTCGACGTCAGTGAACGGTCGACCAGATATCAGTCATCAATGAAATGTCAAAGCTCACTTCACATGATACATCGAAGTCTGCTGATCGCTTGGTAAAAGCGTTCTGCTGGTGATTCAGTGAACAACACAGTGACTCAATTTTGTCTGTTCTTTGTTCTCCAGTAAGCTGTCAAAATCCTTATGTTTTGACTCGTAGTGGCGCTTCATATTCCATATCTTTGCCACAGCTACTGTCGAAAGGCAAAGCAGGCAAATGACATTCCTCTGTTGTTGAACAAAGCAGTAATGCTCCGTCCACTCGACAGACCACTCGTCATGAAACTGTCTGTTTTCATTGTCAACTTTTCGCTTACAGCTGTCGGACATTTCGTATTTACAACCGTTTATTAAACAGATAATTAATAATCACACAGTAAAAAAACACGAAAGATGGCAGTGAGAGTTGTGTGCTTCTGGCTGAAATTAGAGGTGTGTGCCACTTAATGTCAGTGCTGGCTCTTAAATAGTCGCTTTTCCTGTTGGACATCACGGGCCACATGACGACTCGTCGCGGGCTACACTGAAACTATGGAAAGCACTTTCCACCATTTCAAAATAAAGTGGAACTTCCGTCATGTCAAATGGCATTTTAGACAAAACATGTTTCACTGCATTACCTGCCTTCTTAATTTTAGCCACTAAAGATTCATCTTATCAGTATTTTCTTCTCTCTTCCTGTTCTTCTCTCGTTCTTTCCTCTTCTGCTTCTGTACTTAGTTTCTTGTTTTCATATCTTTGCTGTATTCTGTCTTGATCTTCAACTCTATGTCTTTCTTCTTGTTCGATCATTCTCTGTAACAACTCCATTTGTTTTCTTTATTCCTCTCGCTCGGTAACCATTTCTTTGAGCTGTGATTTTACTTGTTCTGTTGCTAAACATTCTTGCCTTTCTGCTTCCGCTCATTCCAAACTCACTTTCTGCATTTTCGAGTCTTCATGTCTGGCCTGTTCTGTGCGCTTCATCTCTAACATTTGTGCTAGTTCCTTTTCTTTCTCACACTTTTTCTTCTTTTCAAGCTGTTGCTGTGGAATCACTTTATCAATTTTTCTCTCCCTCTCAAATTCAGTCGATTGCTTAAGACTTCTATATTCAGCCTCTTCTTGATCTTTGTTCCAATTGAATCTCAACCTTCATCCATTGCAGTTCCATTTCTTCTTTTCAAACTTGTTCTTCTATCTCCTTTTCTTCCTGTCTAGTATGCTCTACTTTCTCTTCTTTCTCTTTCTGCTTATGTAATTCTTCTTGTCTAAGGCATTCTACCTTCTCCCTCTTTTCTTTCTCCTCCTGTCTATGTTTTTTCTTTTGTTTACATTTCTTCTTTTTCTCTTCTTTCATCATCATCCACTGCATGAACATTTTCACAGACTCAATCCTGGTTGATTCCTCTATTGTTTTTTTACCACTACTGCTACTGCACTTTCTTCTTCCTCTTCTTTTATCCAGAACTCAGCAAGAGCTTCTATCATAGCCTCACAAGATATTTCTTTTATCTGTTTCTCTTTATAACGAGCCTTTGCCAGTGCTTGTTTTATGCTATAGGATGACATTTTCTTTAGTTCGTTTTGTTTTCAGCATTTAAACGCCTCATCTTGGTTACTTCCCAAATCAGTGAATTTCCTTTAAATTTCTTACTACACAATGGTTGAAACTGTACTTATCTGTTTCTTTTTGAAGTCTTTTGATTTCTTATGACATTTTCGCAGCTTCTTATCTTGCTCAATTGTGTCCGTGAAGCAAAGAAGATTTCTTCTAGTATCTTTCACACCAATCATAGTGAACGTCAGTAATATCCAGATTATACACTTTTTCTTCCACGAGTTAATCTCATTATTCCAATATTCAAAAATCCCACCGCCTAATCCACCAAATAATATCCATTGTAATCTGTTAAGCACACTTCACTGTCCTAAAAAAATCTAGCTGTAATCTAATCACATGAGATAACATGGCCTATCTCTACATAAAACACAAACGCCATTTCCTTTTAACTTCTATATTATAATCTTCTTTTTCAAAGAACAAATGTTAACACCTACCGATATACAGTCACTGCCTTTATGACAAACTCCTACAGACTGACTTAAATCTATATACAGACAGAAATATATATTAACAGACCCATAGCCCTCCACCTGCATATAAACAACTGAATCCCAAGCTGCACATGTGCTCACATCTCCCCACATCATCCACCACATCTCAGTCATAAACAATAACAATGATAGTATATATTTATACATACAATACTTGGTCTCAAGCAAACATTCATCTGTGTCTCAGATTCAGATATATATATGTATATACACTGTTTCGGGGTGGCACATGTGGGCAGGTGGGCTAGAATGCCGCCTGCAGGTGCCACCTGCAACAGATGTTAGAATAGGAGTGTTCCATGTTCGGCGGGAACTCCAGCCTATAAATAGGCGCGAGTGTGAGTTAATTTCAGCCTGGGTTCTGGTTTTGACCATGTTGGTCGTTCTGCTGTGTTAAGGGGCCGGACTCCAGAGATGTTCTTTTGAGGGTGTTCATTTGAAGGTAGTTCTGAAGTTGATTCTGTCTTCCTTCATGGATGACCTTTTTTGTGTGAATTTGACGCTGTGTCTTGTGAAGATTCTGTTCATTGAACCGCTGTGGTCGTTTTTCTGTGTACACCTGAGTTCGATTTTGCTTGTACATTTATGCCATTTTAAATTACTGCGGGTGTTTTTACTGCCCCTAAACTAACCTGCAACAACACACAGAAAATGTTGTTGACTGAATTAGTAATAAGAGTTTAGCATGCCAGATGTCAAACTTGAATCAGATTCAAGATAATTAGGATTAATGTGTTTAAAATTATATTCTTTAACTTACAGAGCAAAAAATTATTTTCAAGATGATGAATGAGGAAGATGTGGAAGATGAAGAACCATTTGAAGGGCTCTTGCTGGTAAATTATGCTACAGTGGTTGAAACAATTGATGCAGTGCAACTTTTACCAGAACTTCTTCAAAGAAAAACAATCACGTAAGAGAGCAATGTACTGTATTATCTTGGGTATACAACATACTTCAAGGTGCAAAATTTATCCTAATGTAAAAATCTTAGTACCTATGTATAATGCCTAGGTGAAGTTCTGCATGCCCATGTAATGTGAATGCGAAGTCAGAAGCATTAAAATAGACATCATAAAACCATTGGATCCTAGATATATGATATTGACCTGCCACAGAAGTTCCTTCGTAAGCGAAACTACGTCCTATGAATTCATTATTTACTTGCAGCCTGACTGCACTAGTATGTATTTATATCCATGGAATAAAATCTGGTGACATGGTTTTTTCTTTCCTTTCTCAAACATAACTATGCACTCTGAATTAAAATCATTGAAATATTTTAAAATCTTATGTTATAAAATTAGCCTACTAAATGCAAGTTAAATAAATTAAGCCAATAAAATATAAGGTAACTCAGCCAGTATAAACTAGTTCTGTTGCCTTTGGTTAGTGCAACAGCAGTCTTCACATGTGATTGATGTTTACCTAAAACATCTAAGAACTTTGTTCCTATGTAAAATGTGCACCCAGACTTTGAGCAGGTTTTCTTCGGAAAAAAGTGCGCATTATACCCAAGATAATATGGTAATTGGTTTATCACTAAATCTGAGAAATGTATTGGAGTGTTTGTATGGCTTTAATGAAGAAGGAAGGTTTTAGATGTCTGGAATGCTTTGTAATTATTTCAGAGGCTTTTGACTGATTAACTTGAATCCTTTTCAACCCATCAGGGCATTTCTTCCGTATGTGCACCCTGCCTTAAGTCACAGCTGTGAAGTCTTGTTACCCTCTTGTGACATAAAATTTAGTCATTGAAGTTAAATGAAATCTTAACTGCCTACAGTTAAAGTTTATGACACCATTTAGTATTATGTGTATGAATGTAAAAACATTAACGTAAAATCACCACAGTTTGAAAACGAGTGTTAAGAGCAGCATGGTAAAAATGATAAAACAAAAGTTAAAACTGTCAAAACTTTCCAAACCTTACTACTAGTTGGTCACTTCTTTGAAGTTTGAAAAGTGTTGTTTAATTTTTAATTTTTGCTGTTTTATGTGTTTCGTATTGGCAGTTCTTTGAAATCAACCTTTATTATGCAACCTTTGTTATTTGCAACAACAAAAATGTGTATTGAATAATATATATCCATATCTGGTTACACCGTATAAATTATTATAAGTGTTTACTCATATACCATCGATTAAGTTCTAAACCAAAAAGTTATTCTTGTTGTCCCACTTTTCAAAGTAGGATCAAAGGTTATGGTGTGCTTTGCAGGAGTCAGTTCACATGTTGCCATATACAGAGACCAGCTGAGTTATGTCAAAAATTTAACTGACCTCATCCAGACATCGCCAGAGACCTGCTATTTTTGTTGGTCTGCAACAGCCAGTTTGTTCTGGCGCAGAACCATCTGTCACAAGCATCAGTCGCTTAGATCATTCTCCCCTACATGAACAACAACCATACATGACTCAATACAATCAATTTTAGATAACTGTTCAAATGTCAAGAAGAAACTTTGTGAATTTGCTGATAAGGATAGCTCCGATGCTGGCAGCAAGACGAACAGTGTTTTCTGTCTTTCACACATATCACTACTCCTCGCTGAAGACTGCAGCAATTGTGTTTGAGCATACAGAATTGTTGAGCAAAACTTTTAAGGGCAAGACTATGACAATCACAGCAGCATTGCCAGCAGAGAAACCCCCATTAGGTTCGATCAGTATTGACAAGATGATGAGTGGAAAGATCCTTGGGAATCATGGAATGATGGATCGTGCATGCTTCTGCTGAATGAGCCGGTTGTTCCTCGCATCCTAAATCTGCCTTGGCGAGTTGATGAAGGCACTGGCCCCATGATCTTACACTGAAACGTGATTTTCGAAGTCTACTTGTTAAGTTAGTGGATACAATGAAATGCCACCTGGAACAAAGCAGCATGCACCTGTACAGAAAGGTGAAGGAGACTGTCGTGTCGGCTGCAACAGAGTTAAAGTGCTGCAAAGATGCCATCAGTCTTGATGCCATGATGATATTGGCACAGACTGAAACCTAACGTGGACTTATTGCGAGACCTCTCGTGTTGTCACCAGTGCTTATGATACAGCAGGTTATTGACTTTCTGAAACAACTGGTCCTGCTAGGCACATGTGCAAAGAACTTGCACACTTATTACACTGCTCCTAGTTATCCCGGCTCCGTCGGCCACAGCTTCAGTGCAGTGTGACAGCTGAAGAGAATTCTGAGGTCAACAATGGGACAGGAATGCTTGAACAGTGTTGTGCATCTGAACACACATCACAAAGCTACCAACAACAGACATGACTTCAATGGCACCTGACTTTGTCACTTTAAATGACTATCAACGATTGGTTTTTGGTCACTTTTAGTAGACTTTTGAACTGTCTTATCTGCATTCATGACAGTCAAATTGTAATATGTGTTGTAATTACAAACAATTTTTGTTATTTCTCTATATTGCTATTAACGATCTCCGACGGCTCAGCCTCGATGCCTTTGGTGATTCACTTTCTTGGCTGATGAGTGAGCCATCCCACTTTTAATAACTGTTCCAATGCCCATGTGCTCATACCTAATAAGTCATAAACCAATGGTAGTAAGAATTTAAAGTAAGAACTTGTTCATTGTTCCTATGTGGCATCTATGCCAGGGGAGGATGTTACCTTTAGCAAAGCAAGTGCTCAGCCCATCAGATTTAAGACTCTTGTGTGAGTAGGTGGCTGTGAGGTCATTGCTTAAATTGTTTACATTTTTAATTGGCTGTTCTTTAAATATTTAGAAAAACTGATCATGAAGAGATTATGACAGAATCACGTAACCATGGAAACATTTGTGGAGCACGCAAATTACTTACTTGCATACATTGCCGGAAGAATGGATGGTTCGTTGATTTCATAGCAGCTCTGAAGAAGGCAAAGTACTTGCCGCTGGTTAAACTGATTGATCCCAGATTTGCTTCGGCAAGTAGGTACAAATGAAAAATAGTTTTAATATAATGTATCTATATCTAGTTGTTTATATAGCATCCTTAAAGAACTAATCAAAGACAATGAAGTACAGCTGTTCAACAAATTTAAAGAAGTGTGAAAATGACGTGAGCTGAAAATGTTTCTTGGGCTGTCTCTGCTGGTAAATCTTTGGCTTTTGAGTGGGAGATTATTCCAGGAAGGTGGTCGAGCACGTGAGAAAACATGATATGTGTGAGTCATTTGGCACAAGTGCAGGACCAACTGGCCCTGTGGACTGAAGAGCAGCGATCATCGATATGGCTGGCGCAAGGAAGGAATTGCTGAGCTACCTGGTGTATTCTGGGGCCACACAAACCACTGGCTGACTGAAAGCGAATGCAATGTGTCTCACATGTAATGATTTAATCGTTTTACAAACTATTCGTATGATAGTTGGTGTAATTTAATATTAACAAGTGTTGCAATGTAATTGTATTGAGGTGGTTTGGTAGGGAAGAGTATAATTGGAGCATATAAGGATTGTAATGAGACTAGTGACCTGCTTTGAAAATTGATTCGATTTCAAATCAGTCTTGATGATTCAGTTTGAGAGAGAATAATATGTAAATTAAAACCTTTCAGTTTTCTATACAGTTTAATGACTGCAAAATTTTCTCTGTTCGTTAGAAGAGTGCATGTGCACTAAGAAATCATATACCAAATTAACATGGCACTTCATTGTACAAACAAGAGTTTCTTGACTTTTCAAGATTTCGAGAAAGGACATAATTTATTGTTAATATATCATTTTGTGTCCTTTAGTGTTCTTTAATTAGTGTCAGCATTATTAATGAAGTGAGATTTCTGATTAACAAGTAGTGTAAGTCACTTTTGAAATTATCATAGCTTAATTTAAGTTTGTCATTTTATCTGTTTCTCCCTGTTTTCTGTCTGTCAGCTTAGAGGCTAGCAGGTGTGCAAATTAAATTGTTATCCCATGTACATGAATTGATAAATGGGTGACGTTTAAGATTATCTTAGAACAATGGTTAATTATTTAAGATATATATGTGACTTTGCTTCTTATAGATCATTAACTGCATGCAGGTTAAATCAGTATCATTGTGTACAATGAAAATTGTTTAACTCAAAATATAGTGGACTAACTTGAATAATTTATGAATTTTTGTTAAGCGTATTTTGTGTTAAACATGTTTTCTTAATTCCAGTATTTAAATTTTTATTATAAACATTTACAGTAAATGCAATGATCGTTGAGTACAGCATCCATAATAAAGTACATGCATTCAAACAGACTACACAAAAATGACATAAATTCATCTTTAATTTATGTGGTAATTAATTTAAAAGATAAATTTGTAAAATATTTTAAGATGCTAGGCCTATTTTAAAAATCAAAGTTAATAAAATTTCAAATACCGCCTTAGCAGCATCATCATGCTTTGAAAGATGAGTCATAACAAAGAGTAAGATTATAGTCAACAGCAGCTAGCATGCTTGTTCTAGTTCGCATTTATTTACTGTTTAATGATTGTCTCTCTATAAAACTTCTACATGTGTATATTTACTCTGATGTTGTCATTTGCTTTCTGATGAAGTTGTCCATAATACTTCTTTGTACTGTTCTGCTCAACAACTGATATGCAAATGCTTTTGGGTGGTACTTTAAAGGCACTAAATCAAGTGTCTGGATAAATAAATGCCTAACTAAATAGCTAACTAAACTATTTGTATTATTATATTTTGCAGAAACAGACTGGATATTTTTTAAATTCCACAAAGTTGACGAAATTTACCTTGATTTTGTATGTAAACAGAATCCATTCTTTAACAATATTCTAACCAGAAGTTGCGCCTAATTTTCCCTCAGCTATAGGCCAATAGCCAAAGCTGCATCAATCGAGTACTATTACTAGATATAATTGGGAACACAAAGCATGGGCCAAAAGTGAAACAAAATACAACCATTCATGTTGGATGAGCAGAACCAGTTATTAATATTTGGTCAATATTTCTTGTTAATCAGGGTTTTGTATTGCATTTTCTACCTTGGGCCCAGCAGATTTTTTCCTGTTAAACTATATTTTTGTGTTATCTGTGTTGTGATATAGGAACAAATTTACATTTGAAACCACTGATGCTGAAATGGACTAAGCATCCTTTTTGTGTTAACCGATATTTTGTGTCAAATGATTTCACAGGCCATGGACATGTCATCAGCATAACTCCCAAAGAAAAAAGGATTAGATTTAAATGAGTAGCGTAAAGGCTATATAGAAAAGGGTCCTAAGATAGAACCCTGTGGGAGACCAAGTGGGGCCATAAACCAGGAAGACATGTGAAACCAAAACCAGTGCCTGAATGTGCCCAGGGAGGAATGAACTCAACCACAACAGAAGAGATCCATGTCACTGAACAACGTCTATAGGCACTCCAAAGAATGCCATGTTTTAGAGTGTCAAACCACACTCAAGTCATTTAGGGCAAGGAGATTTACATACCCCCAATCAGCAGCCCTAAAAATGTCAACAAAAATGCATGTTAGAACAGACTCGGTGGAGGGGAAATTTTGAAACCAAAAAGTTACTTGTATAAAAGGGAATTTGCCTCAAGATGTTGTTTAAGCTGCATCAACATATTTCTCAACTATCTTTGATAATAAGTTAAGTTGGAAATAGGTCAATAATTGGCCATGTCATTGACATCAACACCACAACACTTAAGAGTCGGCAAAAAATAGCCTGATTCTGAGAAGTGGGAAGTGACCCCTTACCCAAATTTGTGTTACATAACAAATGTAAAGTTGGCAAAAGAGCATGCATGTAGTCCTTAAATAGAAACAGTGGTGCAGAGTTGAGCTCACATAATTTCAGTGGTAATGACAGCAGCATCTGGATGGATTTTGGCTCCAATTGTGACATCCTGCCATCCTTTAGAGGGATAGTCGGTGGTGGAGCGCCTTCGGTTGAGTGATAGACTGAGTCAGTCTTTTGGCGAATGAACGCAAATAGCCGGTGACCGTGACTGAGGTTTGTACGGAATTTTTCATTGAAGTAGAGCAGCCAAGGGTGCCGGAGAGCAGTGACCACAGCCCATGGAGGGATGTCTTTGTACAGTTCAGTCACCGTCTCCCAGTAAGGCATTTTTTCTGAACATGCTGTGCATTTGTCATCTGTATTGGATCCAGGCAGCATCACAACAGGCTCCATCAGACCATGGAGTGAGAGGTCTCTGGTGGGCTTTCACAGTCTTAAGGGGGGGAGACCATTGATCAGGGTGCACACTGAACATTTGTAGATGGCAGAGATCTTCTGAGGAGTGGCCTTCTGTAGTCAACAGGTCCTTGCAGAGCGAACCATCTACAGTAACAGGCCAGCTTGGAAGACCTTTCGGTCCATGTTTGTTCCAGTTCCGCTTAGACCTGACCGCATAGAGCAGCTGCTTGTGCAGATAAGGAGTGGTGAGGAGTAGGAGACTGTGATCTAAGAGGGACAGTGACTCCACCCTGAGTTCTTGAATGATGCAGTCATCTCTGGTTATGACTAGTTCAGCCTGCCTCCCAAAACATATTTTGGCTCTGAGACATGTGAAGACAAGCCAAGCTGCTAGATGAATCATTGAATTGGACGGTTTCTGGAGAACCAGGGCCTCAAGTTGGGTGTTCAGGTTGCCGGTGTTGACCATTTGACTGTTGTAAGTTGTAAACACCTGCAGCATTGAAGTGAACTCGGTGTAGAGTGTTGGGGAAGGAGGTGAGGAGCCAGGGCTGTATGTGGCAGGCAGCATCAGTAGACCATGGGCAGTGGCGTATGATAGGCATAGGGCTTCAGTGGTGTTTGGCCAGTCTGGCAAGGCAGTGACTTGGCCCTTAGAGTGTTATTGAACTATACTACGAACCCTGAGACCTCCGTGGATCTGAACTGGATCTTCTTGTTCAGTATCTGTCAGACAGGCTAGATTGCAGTACTAAAACCCAGTGGCACCACCCTACAAACCTAGACACTGGAAGAGAGAATACCACATCTGAATAACAGAGAGAATGTCCAGGTTGTGGGCAATGATGGTATTAGTGACTTCAAGGAATTTATTTCCAAGCAACTTAACATTCCAGGCGGTCAGGCACTGACCACATCCATCATGGGTAGAGGCCCATGTCTGTGCAGACACTAAAAGGTGACGAGGAGGTATGTGCTTAGGCTGGCTGCCGCTTGGAGGGTACGGATCCTAGCCTCCTCTGAGACAGTAACTGTGTAGGGAACTTGAGCAAGTCCTTTACTCGCAGTTGCTGCTCGGTGCCATCAGTTGATGCTTTAGTCATTAGATAGTAATAAATGCAGAAATAACAATAATCTCAATAATAACAGTAATAATAATAACAGCACCTAATGTCTGGATGCAGGCAGCAACTGCTTTCCTTATAAATGAGCTTGCTGACTCAGATAAATTGTTGGTCTTACATAAATGAGTTCTGAACGCTAGACGATGTGGCTGATGGCATATGCATTTACTTACAAGAACACAGTCCCTGCCAAGACATACTTTGTTAATTGCTGCTTATAATGACAGAATTAAGTTAAGGTAACTGGACACTTATTTATTACATGAATTAGTCAACAACAGTTCAGAGTTGTGGTGCAAAGATTGATAGATAACATGTGATGCATCTGTGTGATCATGTATTATGTATGTTTGTGTGTGTATCTGGTTATTTATATAACGCCTTTTAAGAACCTTACAAGGGTGCTAAATATGCATATCTAACGGAGCTGGTGTGACTTATGATAGCTTGAAATTGTTTGTTGAGCTGTCTGTGGCAGAACAGTACATATGTTTATTAGAAAACTGTTCCAAACGAAAGGTTGTTGATGTTTCACTCACCTGAAGATACTGTACTGTAAGTGCTTTGATTTAATTAATTGGGTTTATCACTAACAAAATATTCTTGACTGTTTAATTAGAATCCGATATCAGTTTGGCAAATGTGGCTAATGATATTGCCTACAATACACCACCCCCAGGTGAGTTGGCAGTTAAAACAATTGGTAGTTTTCAATTTGCAATCTGGTACACATACTGGATACTCTGGTCAGTTGACTTTGCAAGACTTATCTCTATAAGTTGAGCATCTTAACTCTTCATTGTCTTCAGTAGAATTGTTCTAGAAAGTTTTAAATATGAATTTATTGTGCTAAATAAGTGGTTGAAGGAAAATTCAAAATGAAGAGGGTGCATGTGCACAAAGTTGAAGTTTATCACTTAGAACTCATTATATCATTCACAAATGATGGCTAATTGGAATACTTGAATTTTTTTAAAATTTGCTGAAATGATTTTATTGTGCTTTGATTTTTCAGGGGCAAATCGTGGCTTTGGTTCAACAAGAAGAGAAGAGAATGTAGGAGAGAAGAGGTCAAAGGAGTCAAAAAAATCATATGCAAGTTCATTGGTGGAAGAATGTCCATCTGTGCACGAGCCCACAAAGCCCAAACAAGGCGTTGATCAGCTGACAACTAAAGGCCTTTCCTTCTCAAAGGATGATAATAACAGTAGGTTGTTTATTTCTTTCTTAATGGAAAAATGTAGTTTGGGGAACTTAGGTTTGTCATAAATTTTTTTAAACTAAAAGTGCAAGACATTTTTATTTTTTTTTCAATTACACAATCACTGCAAAGGTGGAGGTTAGGTTTTGTATGCGAGATCTCATAATTGTCAAAGATTTGAGAATATGTGATGCTTATAGGTGTAAATACTGAACATGGCAGTCTTGGTACCTAGATATAGGGGTGCAGAGAATGGCAAACTCTTCCAAAGAAGCTGTTGTTTGAGCACTGGTCAAGAGTTCAGTGGAATTTGTTTTAACCTTTTTTGTGTGTTGCTGTTCTTGTTTACCCTCAACTCTATTGTTGCATCATTGCTTTCGTTCCATGCTGGAAACAAAAGTTTTCAAACTATCCTATCCTGAACCTAATCCTGGACCATTCTACGACCACCATTGCCTTCATAAGCGTTTTCCAGCTTAGCACCTGTCTCATTCCGACTTACCCCTCTGAATTCTGACCTGGCACAAAAACTGACCGAACTGGTGGACTTGATTTGAACCAGTGAATAAGTTGGTCTCCCTGACACAGCTTTTGTGTGATGCTGAGAAATTTAGGAGATTTACATTGCATCATTTTATTTCTGTATTACTGAGCGACTTCATTTTTTGCAGTTTATGTATGAGGGAGGAACACAATACACACAACCTTCACATCAGTATAGAAAGGATGCAACAAAATTATTAAATTGTTAAATTTAAGTTCACCACCCTAATATAATACAAAATATTGGCTTAAGTGTAGTGGTATGTTCGATGCCTCGTAACCGGAGGGTCGCGGGTTCCAATCTACCTCACGCCACTGGGTAGCGACCTTGGACAAGTTGCTCACCCACAGTTGTCTGTGAGGAAGGCAACGGGAAACCACCTCACTCATCTCATCCCCGGGTGGCATAAAGCCAATGGACCTGCCTTCGGGCAGAAAACTCATCATCATCATTGGCTTAAGGGCATCTTACACTAATAAGGTCATTTTTTGTTTGAAAATACGTACAAAGAGAGTGTTTATCTGTGAAATTTGTTTTGAAGGTGAGACTGAAGAGCTGCAAAGCATTATAGACCTGAGGGAAGATCATCTGTTAGCTGAAGGAAACACTGATCATAATGCCAGCCTCTGTACATTTGTGACTAAAGCCTCTTCAGCTACAGACCGTATGAGGCAGCAGTCAGCTGCAGATGCCAAAGCCTCTGTGTCTGAAGAAAGAACAATGACCAACAGCCAACCAAGCTTCAATTTAAGCTTGAAATCTTCTTCTTCAGAGGAACTGTGTTCAGATTCAAGTCAGAGGAATGATTTATCACGGACGTCCTCACAGGCTTCTTCAACCCCTAAGCTCCCTTCCCTGTCTGGTTCTGCTAACATCTTTGACTCTACAATAACTCTGGGTACCAAAATCTCTTCTGTTTGTCATCATTTTCGTTGTCTTCACTGTCTTCATGATGATCACCATCATCATCCTAACAGTCGTGATCATTCACTATTTCTTTGTGTTCAACATCATCAACATAATCAGCATTGTCTTCATCATCATTATCAATATCAGCATTGTTATCACACAGCTAGTATTACTGTTTCTGTCTGTGCCTTTATAAATGACTGCATTTGTTTTCTTCCTAATGTTTTAGTGTATTAAGTTTTTAAGTTTTGGATTTGCCTGATAATTTTATACACTTTTGTTTGGTCATTCAGTTAATTCTTGTGAAGCTAAAGTTTATGACTGCAGGTATAATCATGCAAAGCTGCATGAATCCCCTTGTAATGTCTCTTAATTGCTTGTAACGGTTCCTTACTCATGATGTCTGTTTACTTTAGACAGTGTGTTTCACCGAGATAGCTTAGTGACAGTTGAAGAAAATTAGTCACCTTTGATCATTGTCATAATCATAGTTTGTCTTATATCTTTCTTCAATGGGATTCTTAATCATCATACCAGTTTACTCTCCAAGAGGTCTATTGCCGGTTGGTTTGTGTTCGTTGTCATTGCAAACATGATGGATATGAACATTGTGTGCTGAAGATGCTAGATTTTTCTTTCTTGTCACACCAGTTTCAGTTAAATGTGTAGGCATTGGCTGTAAAATCTGGGAAAACTGTTTTGCTACAGGACAGTTTTTTCTCAGTCTTCAAAAGCATACCTTGTTTTGTATGTATTTAGAAGCAGAGATGGATGTCCCAATAACAAAGCAGAAGCTTGAACTTCGTGGCTATCAGAGAGAACTGGCTAAAAAAGGGCTTGATGGAAAAAATTGTGTCATTGTGGCACCAACTGGCTCAGGAAAGACTCATGTAGCTCTCTACATTTCACAGGTGTGTGTCACTTGTATACGCAAAGGTTATTCCTAGTTTTTGTTGGAGGTGCATATTTTTGAGACTTACAACATGTAAAGTCCACAGTGCTTTTCTTGAATTGAAGCTTATTTTTGTTTGTTTCCTTAATTTTTCCTAACTTTTCTTAATTTTTATTTATAGTTTTTCATTTAATTTTATGTTTATTTACCAAATGTAAATAGAGTTTTGATATATGTGATATCTTGGCATTGTTTGCAGTCCAAGTTTGTTGACTTCAGCAAAACTTGCAGGTCTCTGACTAGATATTAATGACCTTTGAGAATTTTTAAAAGGAGTTAAACAAATGTCCATTCAGGTATATGGCAGTAATAACTTATGAGATATTGCAGAAACGAAAAGAGCAGAGAAAGCTTTAAATTGTTTTGGGGCCAGAATTTGATAATTTGTCAGTTATTTATTGTGTGTTTAGGTTTCATTCAGTCAGAGGTGGAAGATTTGCTGTTTCTGAACAGAGGTTTTTTCTGTTTCAGCATCATCTGGAATCATGTCCTGAGGAAGATCGAAAAATTCTGTTTTTCGTTCCCAAGGTGGCGCTGGTGCAGCAGCAACGCAGACAGTTTCTGACATACATGGACAATGACTGCAGAGTTTTTTCTGTTTCTGGAGAGAAGGATGCACAGATGTCGCTTCAGGAGATCGTCAGAAAAAATGATGTAATCGTCCTGACTCCTCAGATTCTGGTGAATGCCATTGACAGTGGTGACATGGATGGATCATTCTCTGAAGTAACGCTGATGATTTTTGACGAGTGTCATCATGCAATGAAAGATCATCCATACAACAACATCTTGTCGAAGTACATAGATATTGTGCTTAGTAGAGATAAAGAGAAAATCCTACATCTTCCACAGGTTAATAATATGTCTGCTATGTTTTCCCTGTTCAGTTTCAGATTTTATCTTGTTAAGAATGTATTTGATGCCTCTGTTTGTAACTGAGGTTAAATCCATATAAAATTGAAAGTCATTGATTATGGATGCATTGTGTATTATGAGAGCAGTGTTAGAGATGTATTCGTATTAGATTAGATTAAATCAGACATAAATGGATGTAGAGATTAGATTAAATCAGACTTAGATGGATGAGATATTCTACTGATATGCATGAATGACATATCTTGTGTTCAGTTAGAAGAGTGATGCGATTCACTTTGATAACATTTGTGAGAATCTCCTTACAGCATACATTATTACAATGCAGATTCGGTTCAGAAACATTAATCCCAGACTTTATTCAGTTTCTTCTAACACTTCCTCGCTATCTCAGTACTTGCTATGGCTTCTGAAGGCTGCACACAGATGAGATTCTGTTGTTTGTACACATTGCACAGGGCTAATCAATGCAGGATAAGTATAGAAGCTTATTGTGAATTGTCATCAGGTGATTGGTCTGACGGCATCCCCTGGTGTTGGAAAGGCAAAGAGTGATGAAGATGCCATTGAACATATTATCAAACTCTGTGCAAACCTTGATGCTTCTGACATCTGCACAGTGACATGCAAAGAAAACCTTGCTGAGCTTCAGCAGCATGTCAATGTACCAGTTGAAGGTAGGTATTTATGTATCTGAACATATCAATATAACAAGTTTTAGCACCATGAATATGGCTGTCTGAGGGATCTAAATAGGTGTGTCTTAAGATAGGAAGAGAATCTAACCTGAGCTGACATGGAGAGCAGTCTGTCTACCCCTCTGTTTGCATATTTCTGTGTCTGTATATTTGTCTCTTGGGTCATTCCAGCTCAACAAGACCAAATGCATCATGCCTGACCATCTCAGGATTGGCAGAAATCAGAAAATAGTATGAAAATTTAATAATTTTAATGTTTTTTTGCAATATGTTCTCTTCATGACCTCCATTCTCAGAGTTGTTCACTTTTGGCAGCCTGCATCCAACAGATGTAAATGCATTTATCAGGTCAAACCTTTCCGACTGGTTGCCAGTCACAGTGCACACACAGAAAGTGAATGCATCGTGTCTGTTACATTTGTAAATACCGATCACTGAAAACTGTCCAATTTAGAAGTAGAATGTTTTGAAGAAGCATCCAAAAATTAATACAGCTGAAATTGTAGGACGTACACTAATAATAATTTGTTATCTACACAAAAAACTGTACGGGTGGTTGATAGTTCATTCATTTACATAGAGCACTTCTAAAGATATAAATTATCCAACTTTGGACGTCTCAAAGTTTTGTAAAATTACTTCTGAGGGTGGGGTCACAGAATCAGAAATATCTCGGAGAGCACTTGAAATATTGCAGACAAATGTTTCATTTTTCCTTTATTATGTGTTGCAACATGCGGTTAAAATTTCAGCCAATTCTTAAATGGGTAGATTGGGACGTTGCTCAGAATTAAGCTGAGCTGGAATTACCTTCTTTTAAACTGTTTTGCATTGTTTCTTGAATTTCTGCAGATATTGAAGAGGTCAAGGGACGAGATATTGATCAATTTCATGGAGTAATTTCGAAAATCATGAGTGAAATAGAATTAAGAATGCGCCAACACAAAGGTTGATATTGCATATGATACAACAGAGGTTTCTTGCTATTATTTAAGAGTTTATATGATAATTGAAGTTTCATATACTATCCGCTGAACTTCTTTCCCTCCAAACAATGTACTCTTCTGAGCATAGCCTTGTTCACATGATGCCGCACCATGGGTAAAGCAGTACATCTTGCAATACGTTTGCCGGAAAAAGTTTCCAAAGCCACTTGCCAGATAAGTGTTAGATAAATGACTGGCCAACATGACAAAACATATCTCACTCATCCTTGCAGACGTCTAGATTTTTCTGTTTGGGCTAACTCCTGTTGCTTTAATCAAGTTCCAAGACCGTGCAGTGGTGGCTAGGCATATTTTGTCGATTCTAATTAGTCTGAACCAATTTAATTTTAATTTTGTAGCATATTAAGTTTCACAGAAATGTTTGTAATATATGTCACTTTGATTCTTAAAGAAAGTAACCAGAAGAATGTGATGGTCATGGCCAGGGAAAGTCAAATTCAAACAGCCTCTTTAAAAGTTATAGAAGTGGTCAGCCGAATATCAAAATCAAGTGTTGATTTGGTGCAGAAGTTTAAAAGCAGCTTGCCTTTCAAAAAGTCTTAGAAGGAATTGGGTTGTGGCACTAGTCTTGGAACCTGTGAGATTTGCTTTTCTAAAATGCTGTGCATGAAGTTAGTATGCAGTGATTCAGTGATGCCCTGGAAGGTTAAAATGTGCACCCTGGGTTACAAGAACACAGTCCTTGCCAAGACATAATTTGTTAATTGCTGCTTGTAATGGCAGAATTAAGTTAAGGTGACGACATCCACTGACAAGCATTTTCATGCTTGGTGCTTTACACCTCAGTGAGAGACCCTGGCATATATATGTAGTTTCAGAACAGATTGAGGTATGTAACATCTGGTGATGCTGCCACAAAACACCGCCCTGCAAGATGAATAGTTGATGGAAGGCATTAAGACTGATGCCTGTTCATTGACTCACATGACCCTTTGACCCTTCTACACTGGTATGCCACTTGTTACTTTGTGAGCAACAATGCTCGACAGTATGATCATGTTTTTTGAAGGCTGCGTTGAAATTAAAGGCCACAGAAGCCAAACAGTGTCATTTGACTTCATTGCCGTGATGATAGTAGTACAAGGCGAAAATGCTTTGGACAGAAGGCACACCACAGTTAGACACAGCACTTGCAGTTCTAGCACTGTGCTGCTGAATAATATGGTGAATTTTTACAAAAACCCTAAGAGTGATTAGCTTTTAATAAAGTTCATGGATATATATTTTTTCCTTACTCTTCCTATGACAAAATTTGCAATCAGTTCTCTGCAATAAATCCAAAACCACTGGAAAGTTAAGTCTGATCAGTCTGCAGAGGGTTATTTGGTGGGTTTTTTGTTAAAGACATGAGCACACTGATGGTAGAAGCACCAAACATTCAGAAGGTCCTGGAACCGCCAACTCATGGGATTGAAGCGTACACGCAGTTCCTCGCTCAGCTGAAGCGTGAAGTTGCCAAGATCTACAACCAAGAAATTCGAAGATTGTTTTTGTCTTGCCAGGAACATCTTGAGGTATTTATCCACTGATTTTAAGTGATATCTTTTCCAAGGATTTATGTTGAAAACTACAGGACTTGCCTCACATTGTTATGTGTTAAATGCATTTTGAGAGGCTTATAAAGGCATGAAAGAAAGAAATGCAAACTTTGCAAATATTTGGATCTTGCTACTGTTTCCTTACTGAATGATTGCAGTTGGTTATTCCACCAATCCTTAAACCCTCAAGCTGTTTGTCAAAATTCAGCAGCAGATTTGATCTTGATTGAGCTATAATGTAAGAAATTGGTATATTGGCTTAGTTTTCATAGCCATAAAGAAATGCACTCTTCACAGATAAGATTTATTTGCAATTATAGATGTATTTGAGTATTTACCAGAATACTGATCTATCAAGCGCCACCTAAATGGACTGTGTGGTGTGAGGTTTGAAATGAGTGATGAATTGATTCATTAATGAATGATGCAGGCAGTGCAGAGTAAGGTTGCTGAAGACAGGCTTTGGTAGTCAGTTAGAAAATGTTTGTGAAATCTTACCCGTGGTTGACAGCTGACACTGTTTTAAGCATTCCTTGTCTTGTTTTTACCGAAAATGGGAAATGACAGCAGACCAATGACAGTCTAACAATATGGCAAGCCACGTTCAGTTTATTTATGTATGTGTGCTTGTTTGTATGTATGTACATGTCAAGATATTTAATATAGCACCATTTAAGCACCTCACAAAGGCACTACCTACGCTAATCCAGGTGGTGTTAAATATCATTGAGAACAAAAATTCTGTCATTTAGTGAGCAGTGTTCAGATAACTAGAAATGTCACCAGTAGCAGACTCTCGCACACATGCTAGGCCAAACCAATAGGTTTCCTTCGAGTTGACAGGTGTTAATGTGTTCAGAGTTTGTGGACCAACAGCGTTGAAGTCGGAGAAGGGCAATGGGCCATAGCATCCATAGTACATGGGAGCACCAGGTTTCAACACCATCCCTTGGAGGTGGTAGAAGATGCCGTGTCCAGGACACTTCCCAAGCCACCAGGTCGATCTGTGATGGACAACCATTCGATTGATGGTTGAACCCCTTTCTGGCAGACTGTCAAAACAATACCAAAGCCTCTTTTGATGGTGTAAGTAGGTCATTAGGCATGAGCCACGACCATCAGTCTGGAACCTGCCATCCCTTGAATACATAATGGACTATTTCAAAGAGAAGGGTCATCAGTCGTGAGCAGTATAAAACCGTCCAAACACTAAATCTCCATGGTAAACTCATGAATAACACTGGAATGCCAAGTCAGTCACAAGAGCAGTCCAAACACAAAAGAATTATCAAGCAAATTTAAGATGAAGTTTAAGACAAAGTGATAGGCAGTGAAAAACATGGCCACGTCATATAATAAGTATAATAAATTTTATCAAGTAAACCAGACCGTTATATTATGCCACTTGATAAAAACTAATAGAGAGTTTCTTGAAATGGTGCTATGTAACGTAATTGTCCAGTTACGTGCACCATGTCTACATATATGTCTGATTGCGTGGTTTAATAGCACACTGCGGTTAATTTGAATAAAATGCATCACATACACATTTAATGAATTAAGCTGTAACTGTTGCTACTGCAGTAAAAATTTGAAGTGTTTTGTAGATCTACAACAATGCTTTGCTGATCAATGCCGACTGTCGAACGATTGATGCCTTTGATTTCATAAAGAACCAGTTCCACGAGAGAAGCTCTGGCCACCGAAGCAGTCTGCCAAGGAACGAAACTGATCAGTGGCTCAACAGACTCTACGCTGGTATGCTGCTTATTCTGCTGACTTGTGTGCCACAGTGGGTGTTACATGTTTTCTTACATTTACTGTTAAAACAAATTTTTTATCACTTTAATAGTCACAGAAGAAGAAAAATTCCTGACAACCGGCAGAGCTACAGTTACTGGCAGTTTTGTGTAAGGAAAGGGTAAAGAAACAATATCTCCTTATTGAAAACTTTTCACTTGCACCAAAGGCACAAAACTGTAGCATTATCGGTGCACTTACTAAAGCAGTTGGAAGTTAGGGAACCAGTTAAGTTAATAAGTTAACCATTAATTATGGTGATAAGTAAGCTACAATTTTTCCATTGGTTATTTATGCACATGTGGAACAGTTGCAGAGATATTAAACCTAAAATCAGAGATTGTTTTTTTGTGGTTTGCGTTTAACAATCACAAGGGAAAATAAATTTGAAATTTGGCATATGATTTTTGGTAAATCAGAATTGAATAGAGTTAATTTTGAAGGATTTCACATTGTTATGGATAGTAAGACCAACAGTAAGTAGATTTCATACTAACGAGTTTATAGAACCTTTTAAGCGATAATGAAAGTGATGCCAACGGTGATGGTGGGCCTCTATGCATCACCTACCTTAGGGTTTCCACCAGCCTTTGATAAAGGCTGGTCGAAAAAATTTAAAATCGTAGACATCTCAATCATTTGACTGTAGCTGGCATAAATTTGGTGACAGTACAGCAACATCTACTGGCCAAATACGTTCAGTTATCATGTCTCAGGCATCACAGGAGAGGTTAAATCATAAAGGTGATTTCTGATTGGAGTACAAGTCAGAATCAGAAACTTACATTGACATCAGTATGGTCTATTTGTGACACGACATTATTACACTTTACTACATTATGACTGATAAATTACATTTTACTGTGTTGTGACCATAAAATGGTTAAAAAAATAACAGTGTGACCATAAAAGGGTTAAATATATAACAGCTTCCACTCTGAACATAATCTTCTCACATACATAAACACTCACAAGTGCATGTAATGTAAAACATGTACAAAATCATGAATGCTGTGTTAAAATCACAGAAAATTATCCAGTATTTTATTTATTTATTTCCACATTTGTTGAGCACCACTATCTAGTGACTAATCATCAATCAGTAGCACTGACCAATTGTGAATGAAGGACTTGCCCAAGGTCCCTACACAGTAATTGCCTCAGGAGAAGCTCAAACCCATGCTCTACATGTTACTGGCCAAGAGCTGTAACCAACTGGATGTTTGGACATAACTTCTCAACAGCCTGTTGTATGCGCTGCATTCATACATACAAGTATCAATATCCACCTAATTTGAGCTTGGACGCTGGTATTCATAGGTCAGCATGTGTGTGCATTGTACCGGTTTATTGATTCAGATATGGACATTTTATGCTTTGAAGTATATATTTAGATGGTATCAATTATTGTAGCTTTTCTTCTTTATATAACAGCAAAGGCGGTGGATCTTGAAAAGATCAGTCAGAGTCCAGAATCTGCTAATCCAAAGCTGAAGTATCTGGAAAAGCTGATTTTACGCTATTACAAGGAAAACGAAGATTCGCAAGGAATCATCTTCTGTAAGACACGCTACATGACAGATGCGCTGGTGAAGTGGATAAAGGACACTCCAAGTCTTGCCTTCCTCAACCCACACAACTTGGTTGGTGCTGGATCAACAACAGCCAGGGCAACGGGTACCGAGTCTTTCCATATACACGCTTAAAACGATATCTGCTTACAGCAAAAGGCTGAGCAAATTTGATACGTTACTAGTAACCTATTTAGGGTATTACTGGGTTTGAAAATCACCCTGTGAGTGTACTCTCTGTATTTACCAATATTCTAACTAAATATACACCTCTTATACCTCTTTATTTTGCTAACAACAGACTTTAGGTTGTCTGGAATGCTCTCTGATCGGTTGTCTTGTACTAAAGGACAGACAGACAATATGACCAACAACCAGAAAATTTGTCTTGATTATAATGAGATCAGGCCATGGATGCTTGTCATAGGCATCAACTGAAAAACTGCTGAAGTGATTGGCATTAACAAAGTGCCCAGGATTAAGAAATTCTATAAATATTTGCAATTGACAGAGTCTATGAATAACTTCCACTTTTCCTTTTGTCAGGCTATAAAATATTCACTCCAGTTTATGGGTTTGCCATACACAAACTTAAAATCTGTAATGTCATTTATTAATTTCATGCAGAGGAAAACATATATGGATACATCTTTCTCTACTTGACATGGTGTTTGCCTTCACTTCAACTGTTGCAGCAGATCTGTTACGTTTCCCAGTTACTGTTATCTTGGGAGTGCCACTGTGTGATGCTTTGTAAATGTCTGATAAATTCCATTACTTTACAATGCTGTGTATCTGTTGATCATTTTAGCATCAAATCCGGTTTCAATGACTCATTGCAAACTTGAAGATGTTTTGAAGTTTTTCAAAGGTGGAGTTCACAAAATAATTGTGGCGACATCTGTGGCCGAAGAAGGACTTGATGTGAAGTCGTGCAATTATGTCATTCGCTATGAGCATGTCACTAATGACATTGCCAGAGTCCAATCCAGAGGTACTGATTCATCCACACAATGGCAGTGAACTAACTTGATTAGATCGTAAGGCGGGTCTGCAGTGTGTCTCACAAATAAGGGTATTTTGTTTAATGTGAAATCTTAATGGAAACTGCCTACTATTTCTTTGTAATACGACCTTGATGATGATGTTGATGATGCTAATGATGATAATGAGAAGCAAATTAGTCTGATATTTGATTATGGCTTTAAGCAGTGTTGATCAGTAACAAAGTTAAAGTAATATGCTACTGTACTTAAGTAAATGTATTAGTGCTTTTACTTGTAGAGAAATATTAAAAAATAGAAATACTTTTACGTGTAATGAAGTAATATTTCCTCAGTTTTGCAGTACTCTTGCTACTTTTACTTTGTATCAAGTGATGTCTCGGCATGTACATTACCCGTTACTTTAAATTTATGTGCTAGATGCAGGGATATAGCCTAATATTAGTAATTTTGCTGCTGTTAGTTCAAACGAACGATTGCCGCACATTTAAGAAAAAGGGAAGTGACAAGCTAAGCCAAGAATCATCAGAGCAGAATGACACTGACTAATTGCTGCTATGAGTGTAGATGGTTTGAAATCGCCCAAGCAGTTTCAGGGATGGGGTACATTAGGAGTATGTGTTCTGTGTCTACTTTGTTTAGGCTTCAAACAGGGCAGATTTTCAATAGACCTATACATCTAGCAATTAAAGGAACACCGAGGAGTGTATTAAGTGCATCGGATTATAAACTTGTAGTACACTCTTTTTATGATCAGAGTGTATTCATATATGGAACCAATAAGCATTAGTATTTAGAGTTGATAATTCTCATAATTCTGGTGAGAGTTTATTCCAGAGAGGTGGAGCAGCTATGGCTATTGAGTGATTTCTAAATTTTAAGAATAATGTGACAGGAGAGCAGAGAAATGTTAAGGTGGAAGAGGAACGGGTTGAATGGAGTGGTTGGATTGTAAATAACTGATGATGATTGGAAGATTGGGAGGATTGAAGTGTGTTGTAGGTAAGTGATAGGACTTTGTACTCTATTCATTCAGGTATTCTAAGCCAGTGAGTGAAGTGATTTGAGAACAAGAGTGATGTGATGGTGTTTGGAGGTTTTGGTGACAGTACAAGTGAGAGCATTTCTGGATATCTAGAAGGCAGTTTATTTGGGTGATGTCTATATTCAGGAAAAGTTAATTGCAGTAGTCTATTTTTGCATGGAATATGGATGGTAGATGCAGTTTATTTAAGTCAAACATAGGGCAGACTCTGTGAAGGTCACGGATATGTCAGCATGCCCATTATATGAGGCCCACATGGGACCTTCAAATGGGACCCATATAAGGCCCATGTGGTTCCCATCAAATGTCAATGGGCATGCTGGCAGGGAAGAGTGGGAAAGATGGGTGGTATGATCAGAGAAGCTGTGGTTTTGGTTGAATGTCACACTTATGTTGCGGACAGGAGAATTAGTGTTAAAGGTGTGGGTGAAGGCAGAGCCCAGGCTGAGGGAGATATTGGTTGGGAATTTTCTTGACCTGTTTACACAGGCTTATAAGTGTGAATTTGGTGTTAGATGGATTCAATCCCAGGACCTTAGATGTCACCCGGGAGATTTGTGTAGATACATGATCTGTACATTCAGTGAAATAGTTTGGACAGAAAGAGAAGAATATTTGGGTGTTGTCAGCATAGAGGTGATGGTCAGCTGAGCTTGCTTTAACAAGTGAACTGAATGGAGTAGTTGAAAGGATAAACAGAAGAGGTCCAAGAATGGAGCCTTGTAGAACCCCGCAAGTGAGAGGGCATGATTTGGATGAGGCTTCCAATGTTTTAATGGAGAAAGATTGGGAGGAGAGACAGGATGGTATCCAAAGAAGAGCATTGTCCGTAAAACCAAATGAGGTTGAAAGTATATGGAGTAAGATGTTGTGATCAATGGTATTGAAGACTGCTGAAATATCAGAGAGGCAGAGGCAAGAAATCTGTTCATGAGAGATGGCAGAAACAATCTTACTGTAGAGGGAAGTGAGTAGGGTTTCAGTTGAGTGGCGTTTAGTAAAACTAGGCTGGTGTGGGCTAAGGATTGAGTTGGAAGTCAGTCATTAATCCAGGATAAGACAATAATAAGTTCATTTCATTTGGAGATGAAAGACAGGTTAGAACTAGATCATTAGTTTAAAAGAATTTCTTTTTCAAATGATGGTTTCTTGAGATGAAGAGAGTGCTTGATAAGAAAGAAGAGGGAAATTACCAGTGAACAAGGAGAGTTTAATTTTTTTGGTAAGGATTGGAACAAGAACAGATGCACAGTCTTTCAGTAAGGAGGTAGGTATAGGGTCATTTTCATACTGTTTGTTTCAAGAGTTTTTTTATAGATGTAATATTTCAGTCTCTTTTGTGGGTTGGAAGATAGGTAATGAATATCGAGGTGGGGAGGGTGGGCAGTCATGAGTGGGGGAAGGAGCATCAGCACGTGGATTGTTGGTGTTGAACAGAATTAGTTTTATCTCTCAGCCACTGAAATTACGTTGAAATGTGGTAACTGTTTATTTCATTAACAGGTCGGGCTCGGGCGGATGATGCAAAGTTTGTGACAGTTGCAGAAAAAGGACGAGGAGTTCATGAACGGGAAATGACGAATCAGGTGAGAGAGGAACTGATGAGCCGCGCCATCTATCTTGTCCATCAAATGCCAGAAGAGACGGTGCGTTCAAGAATAACGATTCAACAGGAGATAGCAAAGAGAGAGAGAGACATGGCTCATGAGGCGAAAGAGGCAAATGCCAAATGGAAAGCATCACGCTCTCATGAAGGAGATTATCAGCTGAGATGCTTCAAATGCAATGCCTTTGGGGTGTGGAATGTAGACCTGCGGACAATCAAAGGCAGTCATCACGTGGTGCTTGATCCTGATTTTAAACATCAAACAATAATCGAACCGCACCCTCGACCAAAAAAATATGATGACTTTGAGAAGAAAGGGAAGATCCTGTGCAAGAAATGTGGTTTGGACTGGGGAATATCAGCACTGTATAAAAATGTTCCTGTGTACATGATCAAGGTTTGCAGTTTTGTGGTTGAGGATCCTGACGACCAGAGGCTTATCTTCAAGAAATGGAAGGAAGTTCCATTTCCTGTGAATGAGCTGCTTCCAGAAGATATGAAGACATTGCCTTCTGTCTTTCTTGGTTCTCAACTTGACAAGTAATTGCATTTTCCCACTCTTGCTGTGTGTGCAAATTCTGTTTTAATGTTTTTGAGAGACAACAAAAAAGATGACCTGTGAAGTTTAATGTCCAGTCTTTCTGCTTGCATTAACATTCACTGTTGTCTTTTAAAAGAAGCTTCTGTGGCACTAATGTGGAATGAAATCATTGAGAGGTAGAAAATGGGATGAATTTGACTAAAAGTAGGCCTAAATTCATGGATTTTATTTTCCATTATGCATTGTCCCTGCCCTTTTAAACTGATTTTCCAATTCTAGATTTTGTCTTTATGAGAGATTTTACTGCACAGCAACTATCACTAACACCTTGCCCTCCTTGCGTGTTATACCACTGGTGTTACAGAAGCTTTATGTCAGATGGGATTAGATTAGAATAAGCGTATGTTTCAGAAAGATATAGGCCTGTAAACATACAAGCATTGCCTGATCTTATGTCTGTGTAAAGATTAAAGAAATAGGTATTTTAGAATTAGTTGTGAAGAGTTAATTTTTAGACATTTGTAGCAGTTAAACATAATTAATTTTAAATATAGTGTCCAAAGGACACTTTCATTGCTAGTGTTGATCTGCATGTTATTTACTCTATTTGTGATGATTTTGGAAGTGCTGGAGATGTTTAGCTCAAATTAAGTCTCCTGCCTATGATCCTCATTTGTGTCTGTTTAATTTATCACACAAAATGAGAATAATAAAATGCTATTAACTGCTGAGTGTTAACTGCTGAGTGTTTTCTCAAGGGTTTATCCATCAGTCTAGAAATTAAAAAGAACAAAGCAGACATTGCAAGTAGTTTGATCCAACCTCTGATGTTATCATTTGAAAATTTCTTACTTCTCACTGCAATTGTTATAGGATGCTTTGGATTACCTTTCTTGAAAGCGCCCATATTAATGGCCCCTTACAGAGCTGAAACCATGTGGGTTGATGTTTAGGACCACAGCCAGCTACAGGGTATACCATGGTGTTTAAGTTCAAAAGACGTTTGACCAGGATTAGAGCCACTGCAGAACTTACGTGGCTAGCAGAAAATGATTGTGCATGCTAACTGAGAAAGTCGAGCGTGCTCAGCTTAGAGGCAACTTTGCGAATCCCGTCTTCTCTATAGGAAGGAAGCTGCTGAAAATCTTGCCTCGGCGACCCTTGTCTGCACTAAACCGATATCGGAAGGGCCAGGGTTGCCATGCCTGTAACCTCATCAAATGTCGACAAGCCACAGATCCTTCGTGCAGCTGTGACGCAGTGCAGACTATGACACATTGTCGATGCCTATACGCAAACGCGTTTCATTGGCGGACTATTGGCTCTTCGTCTCGCTGGTGACGCTTGCAATTATCTGGGCACGAACCGCCTACGCTAGAAAAGAATCGTATACGAGTCAGTGGCCAATACTATCCCTCAGTGGCGTAGCTAACCTTCCGAGGGCCCTTGTGCAAACTGAACTTTGGCTATTTTGCTTTAAGTAAATGAGCAACCGGGCCTTGGCCCCTTGGAGGCTCAGGCGGCCCCTAGCCTCGTGGGCCCTTGTGCTTTGCACAAGCTATTGTTACGCCTCTGCTATCCCTGGTCGTGAGCTTCTGATCCTTTGACAATCAGCCCTGGATGAAATAAATTTTGCATTCGAGTTCGCCAGAGTGCGCTAGGTGAACAAATCTTGAAATCTTCGTGTCTCGGCGGGAATCTTATTTTTCAACCGCGTCCTCTAGATAGTTTGACATTCCAGCACGCTAACTTCTAGGCTGTCGCACTACCAGGAGTGGTTAACTTACTTTATCTTTGCTTTAAAACTCTTTCAGAGAGACTGTTTTGAAATGCAAAGCCCTCGCCTTCTGTTTTAATTGGACTTTCACCGCTGCGATTTGTATTGCGCCGCTCACCACCACACCATGTTGAAACGTAGAATGACGATCGCTAATCGCTCTAAACCACTATTTTTGTATTCTCTCATTTCTTGGATGGCAAGCTGCCTTTCATCGCTGTGTTCGGGGTTGAAATCCCAACGCTTCAGGAAATGACGAAAAACTACGTTCGTTTTCAAGATAATGAAAGGAAAATTGTCGAGTTGTTCTGGTGTTATCGTGTCATTTGTGCTTTACAGATAACATCCCATTATATAACCCGGCTGCGACGTCTGTGAGAGTTTTGCCAAGTTTTGCTTTGCTTTAAACTTAACCTTAGCCTACATCGTTTTGTAGCCCAAAGCAAATTATAAACTTTTTGATACAGCCCTCAGAGCATCTGCTATATTTCAGATATTTGAATCTCGAGCTAGCATGGAGCATACACAAGGACCACAAATGGCGTGGTGCCCATTCAAACGGGCAGCGGTGGTGAAGGATCTCACCCGATTAATTCATTGAAAAATTAGCACGGTCGAGGCATACGATTTCTGGCTGGCATGCGGTATTTGGGAAAGACATGTTGGCAAGAATGAAACGTAGGCGTACACTCATCCAGAGGTAGTGGATTTCCAGAGTTTTGCAAATCTAAAACCAGGCGAATCTATAAACTACAGCGCGGACGAGTCGAAACTCTGCGCACAAGACTTCGATAACAGACATAGGGACTACTAACACCGTCCAAAACACTCAAAAACGACGGCGAAAGAGAAATAACTTCAAATACTCAGACTAGGTCATATAATAGTATTTTTAATCGTAAACTTGGGATTTCTACAGCGCCCATTGAAAGCTAAGTCGCGGGAGCCAGCTTATTCACAGGCGCTCAGTCAAGACAAAATCGATAAGCAAGAAGTGTTCGGTTCCAGGTCAAGATCCAAGAGTCATGCAGGCAAGCAGTCATAAAGCAAAATCCGCATATTGCCAACAAATTGATCAAAAACGACTAGCTAGACGAACATGCGGCTATGTTTCTCACATGTGCCAGGTAAACTATCGTCGATGAAGAGAACCAGTAGGACATTTCCCTCATTCCCAACAAATCGCTCCTGGGGAAGTACCTTTGGCCCTACTGAGCGAGTGAGACAATGAAATGAAAGGCCAGAAAATTTATATATAGGTCGTTACGAGAAGCCTCGAGTTCAGCCAAATGAGATTGAAATTTGTTGAAGTGCTGCCTCCGATTTTTGTTTCCCCTAAAATTTGTATGACATGTCTTGTGTCATTCACCCGAGATTTAGACGCCCGTGGAGAGACTTACACTCGTAGCTTGTCTCCTCAAAAGTCTAGCTTGCCGAAATTACAGAGTTCAGAACTCTTTAATAGCTGTGCCGTAATCATAATAGAAAATCTCTAAAGCGCTACTCAAACATTAAAGCACGACGCTATTTTATTGATGAGCTTTTAGCTTACTTATTGCAATAACGCTACTGTGATTCTTTCGACTGCCCTTAAGCTGTTAAGTGCTCTTCGAGTAACGAATTGCGACAGCAAAGTCTAACAACTAGACCACGTTCTTCTCTTGAGCAACTCTACGTATTTTGCCCACAAGCCCTCAACAGAAACGCGTACCTTGACTACTACCTGGCTACAACAGACTACCTTGACGACTACTTGGCTACAACAGACTACCTTGGCTACTACTTGATTACAACAGACTACCAAGGGCGCATGTACAGTGGTGTGCAAAAGTCTGGAACCACCTACGAATTTTGACATTTTTTCAACTTTATGACCTTTTACTGTAATTTTTTCATTACCCCACTATTTTTTTTTGTGTTTTTCGTTA
Organism: Norana najaformis; assembly: GCA_964023275.1. Taxonomy (NCBI): domain Eukaryota; kingdom Metazoa; phylum Annelida; class Clitellata; order Crassiclitellata; family Hormogastridae; genus Norana; species Norana najaformis. Next base: position 26,308,463 of record OZ029917.1, read on the forward strand.
TAAGGGATATATTTGGCTATTATAATCAACTTTTTGACCTAGTTTGGCCTTAATCTTCTAATTTTTTTGTTGAAGTTATCATGTTAATCGCTTAGCGTGTAAATCTCCTAATTTGTACACGTGTACGTACATCCCTAGGCAATAGTGTAAAATAATTAGTACGTACATGTATGCTTTAAAACAGGTCACGTGTGGTCTGTATTCCTTCGTAATCATTTAGGTGGCCTTGAAAAAGGCCGTTTTGTGTGACCGTGGTGAATTAGTATTTGGTGGGCCACCCTTTATTCTTGATCACCTGTCTGCACCGTTTCGGCATCGAGTGCACAAGTTTGACGAGGTGATCATGCGTGACAACGCGATTCCAGGCAGTAATGAGCGATTCAATTAGCTCACGCTTTGAAGTTGGGCGCTTCTTTGAAATTTCCAATGCCACCTTGTGCCACAGATTCTCGATGGGATTGAGGTCTGGAGATTGCGCAGGCCAGTCAAGTGACTCAATCTTGTGCTGACGCTTCCAGTTCATCACCAGTTTGGCTCGGTGGCAAGGTGCGTTGTCATCTTGGAACAGGAACCGGCCTGGAAAGAGCTGCTCCGCTGATGGCAACATGCACTTTTGCAGTATTGTGATGTACTTCGCCCCGTTCACCATTCCATCGACGATGTGCAAGCGTCCCACGCCACTGGCAGCCATGCAGCCCCAGACCATGATCTTCAGAGGATGCTTTACAGTGACATTGAGGCACTCAGGCTTGAACTGCTCTCCAGGAAATCTCCTCACGTAGGTGTGGGCCTGATTGCCAAACAAGCAGAAGGTACTTTCATCGCTGAAAAGCACCTTCTCCCACTTGTCACTTGTCCAGCTTGAGTGTTTCCGCGCCCACTCGATCCGTTTCTTCCTTTGTACGTCACTCATCAGTGGCTTGTTGCGTGCCTTGCAGCCCCGCAGCCCAAATACTTTCAGGCACCAACGACGAACAGTTGATGAACTTGCACTGACGTGAGACGTGTCTGACCACTCACGCAGTAGCTGAGGCGAAGTCAACTTGCAGTTGGTCAATGACAAGCGTCGAAGAGCACGGTCCTGGCGTGATGTTGATACACGTGGACGCCCGGACCGAGGCTTGTCTACCACCGAACCCGTCGTGTTCTTCTTCTGCAGGATTTTTACAACGGCGCTGTGACTGCAGCCGACTTTGCTGGCAATCTGGCGGCATGAAAAGCCTTCCTCCCTCAACACTGTCACACGAACACGATCCTCCAACACCAAGCCCCGCTTCTTCGTCATAGTCGATGCAGAAAGTGTAAGAAATCCAAAAGAGCGCGCCTATTTTATAGCTGCTGTCTTACCAAGACACCCTGGACTGTTATTGGCTGGTGAAAACTGCCTCCTAATTGGTCAGAAATAACGCGCGCTGATTGGAACATCTTGATCCAGTTTCACGCAGGATTTGTGAAATTTACAAAAGTTGTACTAAGTATGTTTCAGAACATACTTCTGTCAAAAACAGAAATAATTGGTATTAAAAAGATGATTATAATAGCCAAATATATCCCTTATAACGAAAAACACAAAAAAAAATAGTGGGGTAATGAAAAAATTACAGTAAAAGGGCATAAAGTTGAAAAAATGTCAAAATTCGTAGGTGGTTCCAGACTTTTGCACACCACTGTATTGCCGTCAATTGGCAAGCAGTGAGGTGTGTCTTCGGACGTGATAGGCAAGCAGCCAGAGCAGAGCCCTGGTTGCCAGCGCCGCTCATCCGTAGGCAATAATTTAATTCCTTTGTATTTGCTAAAAGGTCACGCCCTCGATAGATCGATCCAACAAACGGAACCAAGCGCAAAACAACTGCAACCGTCGAATGCATGTGCGATGCAACAGAAGCAGCAACAACTGTAGCAGCAGTAGCAACTGCAGCAACAGCAACCAGCAGAACTGCACAAAGAGTGAGACAGGAAGGGAGAGAGGGAGAAAGAAAGGGAGGGAGGGAAGGAGGAGGAAAGGAAGGAAGGGCCATAATTTGCATGACAGCATAAGGAAGCTAATATTGATGAACGCCACGCTATGCTGAAGGAAGGAAGCTGCGCCCGTGGGCGAGGAAGAGAGGGAGGAGTGGCTGTTAGAGAGGAGCGGGGGAGCTGCCAGCAGGAGAGAAAATGAGAGTAGTATGGAAAAACAGAGCATTTCTATAGAAAAGACACAGGGGTGAAGCATAGAGGTGGATCTTAAGGAAGAATGCGTGTAAGATGGGAAAGGAGGAAGCACAGTGACAGGAACACAATAAAGAATGAGAATGAGGCATGGAAAAGAGAGAAATGGAGGAAGGCATCTAAAGGAGGAATGCATGAATACATATATAGCGTGCAGAATAGGAGTGCGGCGTAGAGGAAGAAATAGGGAGAAGCAGAGAAAAGACGTACTGAACAAAGGACAAAGAAATACATGAAGGCATGCTAAACATAAAGAGGCGCGGAGGAAAGAGTAAAACAGGCACATACACTACAGAGAGAAAGGTGGAGATAGAAAAGGAAACGATTGAGCCAGCAAGGCCATTTGGAAGATAGGTGGAAGAGCAGAAAAGGCGGCAATCGAAAGAGAGGACACAAAGACAGATGACTCGGTGAATAATAATAACCCAGAGAAAAAGAAAGAGAGGGAGAACGAGAGAGAATTGCGTGTGTAGGGATAGAAAGGAACGAGAAGTCCTACTGAACCCATATTGGATGACATAGCCATAGCTGCCCCACCCCTTTGGAATAAACTCCCGCCAGAATTGCGACAGTTGTCTGGTCAATCATACGAACTCACCAACACTTCACCTCTTTCAGTTTCTGCGCAGGTCTTTCACTCAAGACTGAAAACACTTCTTTTCCAAAAATCTTATCCTGATTCTTCCTCTTCCTCTTATCTCTCTTCTCGCTTCAATTTCAAACAGCATCCACCGTAGCCGTCCGACTGTCTGAGTGCCTGACTCCTGGATCTTGACCCTTTTGCCTATCGATTTTGTTTTGACTGAGCGCCTGTGAATAAGCTGGTTCCCGCGACTTAGCTTTCGTTGAGCGCTGTAGAAATCTCGAGATTACGATTACGATTACGATTACGATTGGATGTCCTGACGCTAGCCAATAATCTCTGGCAAAGTCTGATATTGAAGCTAGACACGAGCGAAACTTCGTCCTAATCACGTGAAGTCCTATGTTCTCAGCTGCAAATTACCTTGGCCTGTACTCTGTCTGTCTCAGAAGCCGCCAGTCTGTTCGCTGGTCCCCCAACTGCGTCTTCTTGTCTCTTTGGTCTAAGAGAATATTGATTCTTGTTTCAAAGTCGTGTAATATGTCATCGTTATCCCTGGCGTCTGTTCCATGTGTGTGTTTATGCGTATCTACATGTGCGTTTATATGTGTCCGTGTGTGCGTTTATGTGTGTCCGTGTGTGCGTTTATGTGTGTCCGTGTGTGCATTTATGTGAATCCGTGTGTGCATTTATGTGAGTCCGTGTGTGTGTCGTCATTCGGGTCCGTCCGTCGTTCACCAAATGGCGTTCGCTGCTCACTGACATCCGTTCGATGAACGACCGATGTGCAGCTGCTGATGCTGAGCCACCGATTGGAATGATGGCCGCGTAAGTTGAAGCATTCGAGGTAAATTTCGTCACAGCAGAGGCGACCTATGGCGAGTCTCTGACCTTTCGAGTAAGCGTTTCAACTGCGAGACTGAAGAGCACCATCTACCTAAATATTACTTTTAATATCCTATTTCTATGTTAACTCATAGAAAGTCACGTGCAAGAGTAAATACCACGACACTTGAGATCCCTGTTTATATTAACCTGCTGATTTCTTTGTGCCTTACAACTGCATTTCAGTAGATCAGCGAATTTCATTGTTCAGTGGTGATTCTGGGACACAGTGAGTCATTGAGTCTAAAATTGATATTGCTTACACCTAAGACCAACGAAGACAATGTCTGTATCGTCCGTCTGTCTGGCGTCTTCGATCTCTCCCTTTTCAGGCGGAGTGGTGACCAAAAGCAGGTTGGTTTCATCGGATAATCTAAAAGAATGATGCGGTAAAAGAAAAGGACTGCAGGAAACAAAGAGGAGAAAAATGAAGGAGATTAAGGGCGTGATGAGGCCGAATGCTTTGATTACGAAGTTCCTGTCTGGCAACTAAGAAATACGAGAAGAGACTGGTAACTGGGTTAAAGACCGCGAACGCATGCTGTCAGGCACACAGGCACAGGGGCGGACTGAGCTGTAAAAAGCTAACGAGAAAACTAGACCTCAGGGGCCCATCCATCTCCATGCTGACTCCCACATCATGGGCGGCGGAGGCCAATGAAAGTGGGGGCCAAGAGCCTTTCTCCCACTAGGGGTCCGGAGAGAGTCGTAAGTCCAACCAGCGGGATCCGGCTGCCGATGATTTTGGAGCATATATGATGCTTAATTTTTATTAAAAACTTACTCTTGCTGCAGCAAATATTGTGTGTATCAAACCACTTAATATAGCGCCTTTAAGTACCTCACAAATACGCTCCACACATGGCTATCTAACTAATCTAAGCAAGTGCATGTTAAGACAGGCAGATAACACTGGCCAACACATAATTTGTTGGCTCAAATGTTAGAACTGTTTCTGGGTATATTTGACCTGCTGATTCCAGAAAAGGCACCAGTTTTCTCCCAGCAGGTCTAGTTTTCGAGATATAGAAAATTATGCCATATACCAGTCCTTGCCTCTGCTCGCCCATAAAACATAAGGCTATAGCTATAATTATGTAGTGCTCAATTTATTATGTGATACACTAAATAAACATAATAATACAAATACTTAAAAGAAAATGGTAGTACCTGAAACTGTACTTATATGATACCAAACAGAACAAGTTTGTTATAAAAATTTCAAGTCATTCGACACCGAAGAAGCTCCTTTTGTACGATTTCCGAGTGTGGCATCTGCCGGAACAATCGCGCATAATATTCCAGCAATAGTCTGCCATCATGTGTGCATCCCATCTTCCTTGATATCGATTTTCCATTGTTTTGATGTCTTGGTGAAATCTTTCACCTTGCTCTTCGCTGAAGTCACCAAGATTCTCTGGAAAGCGATCTAAGTGACTGTGGAGATAATGGACTTTAATGCTCATGTTGCAGCCAAGCTTGTTGAAATGAAGAAGCATATCCTCTACTAGTTGTGCATAATTGTCTGCCTTCTTGTTGCCAAGAAAATTTTTAGTTACAAGAACAAAGGAAGACCAGGCACAAGATTCGATTTCATTGATTGATGGTATGAAAAGTGGGTCATTCATAAGTTGCCTGATCTGTGGACCATCGAAGATTCCAGCCTTCAATTTTTCCATTGTAATTCCTGGTAACTTGTGTACTATGTATTCGAAGCATGAACCTTCTTTATTCAAAGCCCTGACAAATTGTTTCATCAGGCCTAGCTTTATATGTAGTGGTGGCAGTATGATCCTATCTCGTGCCACCAAAGATTCCTTGATTACATTTTGAGCTCCAACCACCATGTCTTTCCTCGAAGGCCAATCTTTTCTTGTCCAATGTTCATGCTTGGCTCTACTGTCCCAAAGACACAAAAAGCAGGGATACTTTGTGTAGCCACTTTGTTGACCAAGGAGGAAATTTACCATCTTCAAGTCTACACAAATTACCCATTGATGTTCTTTGTATTTTATCTTTTCCAGTACTAAAGAGATGGCATTGTACTCTTCTTTCATCCTGGTGGAGTGACCGATTGGAATAGAACCAAATTTGTTGCCGTTATTTAAAAGCACACATTTCAGACTACGTTTTGAACTGTCGATAAAAAGACGCCACTCATCTGGGCTGTAATCCGACAGACCAATTTTCTTCAATAAGTTGCTGATGTCATTACAGAATACTAGGTTGTTGTCTTCGGTAAAGAATGGCAGCAAATCCTTTTCTCTGTTTCTATAAATTGTAATTTTCGTTCCAGGCTGAAGTGCATTCTTTTCCTTTAGTCTGGACGCAAGCAATTCAGAGGACTCTTTGGAAAGATTTAAGTCCCTGATCAGATCACTCAACTCTTTTTGGTCAAAACGTTCACTGTGTGAAGTTGATTGGAAATCACTGTCACTGCCCCCACTTTCTTCACTTTCGTCATCTTGTCCGATATTGGACATGCAAGTCTCATCGTCTGAGAGCTGAGGTAGTTCGCGAAAAGGTGGAACTGGTACAATATCCGAATGCGGAACAGGTCTCCTGGCTGAAGGTATATCAGGGTAAGACAACTTGTGACGATTATTTCGATTGATGCCTATGATATTAACCATACAAAAGTAACAGTCGTCGAAGTGGTTTATCTGTTCCCTCCAAACCATCGGTACACCAAATTTCAGGCAGCTTCTCTTTCCAATTGTCCAGTGGCGCAATTGTTCAATACAAGTTTTGCATACTGTATGAGGAGCCCATTGCTTATCTTGATCTCCAAGTTTGACACCAAAATAACCTACATATGCTCTTTTTACAAACTCAGAAATCGGTTTCCTGTTTGCTTTTAGTGTGTATTCCCCACAAATGTAGCAGAATATGTCTGGATGGTTAATGCAGCTCCGTCTGGAAGTAGCCATAACCTTAAGGATGTTCGCATCTGAGGAATTAAATGACTAATCTAAAAAATAGTAAGAACATGTAGTTATTTAATGCTCACTTTCACAGATTGTTCTTGCGACCAACTCTTAATATGCCCTAAGACGACTGCGGCTGCTCTAGCTTTCAGGAGGCGGTTTATATAGGCTATAAATGCTGACTTCAGCATAATCTATTTACATAGTTCGAAACCATGAAACGCTGTATAAGCACAAATAAATTCTAAATGAGGCCATGAATTTAGTGCTGAGTAAGCTGTAGGCTACGGAATAGTTATTTCGTTGAATCAGCAATATCTCAGCACGCGGCAAGATATGCTGATTTTACATTATAAGGATGTAGGCATTATATGAATCACCAAGAATTATAATTAGCCATAAATAAAGCTTATTATGACATTTTAGTTTTGCCAAAGACATCGTTTAAAGAGTGGACTGGGTTTTCTTTACAAAATCGACGATATCTGAGAAACTAGACCTGATGCACTCAATCCAATGACATTTTCTGAATCAGCGCCCAAAATTACCCCAAGAACAGGTCTAAAACCGAAGGCAACAAGAAAAAAAAAATTTTCTGTTGGCCAGTGTAATGTATGCTGATCAGAGTCATATGAAACATGACGTAAATGCAATGAGAGACTGAACCAGTGGGACGATCCAACAGACGAGAAGGCACGATAAGCTCGAGTTAATGCGCTGTCATTGTGAACATCGATGCCTTTCCGACTCTGTAAACTGTAGGTTACTATGTGTTGTTACTCCATTAAGCTGAAACACGACGTTTAAGTTCTGTCTTGCTTAATTAAGGTGATGACAAGGTAAAGTGTGTGTGGTTTCACGCTGTAGCACGTCCCCGTGAGCTCAGAAAGGAGGGTTCAAATGACTGTGGCTCCACTACCTATCCTTCACATTCTCGATTCTTCCGCCGGACGGCATAAAGGCCCTCAAAACCTGCTAAATGGGACAGAGTTTAGACGAGCACTGCTGGCTGAATATTGAAACTTCCTGGGCCCAGAGAAGTTTTTGTGCCCGGTCTGTTTAGCACATTATAAAAGGTCGACTTTTTAATGCGCAGTCATGACGTTTCGTCGCGAATCATGTGAATGTCACTGTCTTTGAAATGTCTTCATTAGTGTGCTGTGTAATATGCACAACAGTCTACAGCAGAGCCCCTTCCGCACGAAGACATGGCGCGGTCTCTATAAAGGGGAATCGCCAGGAAGGGATGACGTGGTACGACGGCGTGAGATGATGATGACGTGAATGACTAGTGTAAGACTAGTTGAGTTAGATGCTAATTGTATTATCCCCGTTAAGTTGTTTTATGAGAAATAAAGTGCGATTGACGATCGGTTGACTTCATGTTCAGCCTCTTGGGGACCTCAAGAGCCTTACCTCGCGGGCTAGCAGTAGATAGGCGCTGGTAGGGAGCTTTCGGCTAGAGTAGCAGTAAACCAGCGCCTCGACAGAGGATTCGGCACCACCGGTTTGTTACAGTATGCATGTACGTATGTATGTATGTATGTATGTATGTATGTGTGTGTATATAATAATAATAATTATAATAATAATAATAATAATAATAATAATAATAATAATAATAACACTGGCCAACACATAATTTGTTGCCTCAAATGTTAGAACTGTTTCTGGGTATATTTGACCTGCTGATTCCAGAAAAGGCACCAGTTTTCTCCCAGCAGGTCTAGTTTTCGAGATATAGAACATTATGCCATATACCAGTCCTTGCCTCTGCTCGCCCATAAAACATAAGGCTATAGCTATAATTATGTAGTGCTCAATTTATTATGTGATACACTAAATAAACATAATAATACAAATACTTAAAAGAAAATGGTAGTACCTGAAACTGTACTTATATGATACCAAACAGAACAAGTTTGTTCTAAAAATTTCAAGTCATTCGACACCGAAGAAGCTCCTTTTGTACGATTTCCTAGTGTGGCATCTGCCGGAACAATCGCGCATAATATTCCAGCAATAGTCTGCCATCATGTGTGCATCCCATCTTCCTTGATATCGATTTTCCATTGTTTTGATGTCTTGGTGAAATCTTTCACCTTGCTCTTCGCTGAAGTCACCAAGATTCTCTGGAAAGCGATCTAAGTGACTGTGGAGATAATGGACTTTAATGCTCATGTTGCAGCCAAGCTTGTTGAAATGAAGAAGCATATCCTCTACTAGTTGTGCATAATTGTCTGCCTTCTTGTTGCCAAGAAAATTTTTAGTTACAAGAACAAAGGAAGACCAGGCACAAGATTCGATTTCATTCACTGATGGTATGAAAAGTGGGTCATCTGATCTGTGGACCATCGAAGATTCCAGCCTTCAATTTTTCCATTGTAATTCCTGGTAACTTGTGTACTATGTATTCGAAGCATGAACCTTCTTTATTCAAAGCCCTGACAAATTGTTTCATCAGGCCTAGCTTTATATGTAGTGGTGGCAGTATGATCCTATCTCGTGCCACCAAAGATTCCTTGATTACATTTTGAGCTCCAACCACCATGTCTTTCCTCGAAGGCCAATCTTTTCTTGTCCAATGTTCATGCTTGGCTCTACTGTCCCAAAGACACAAAAAGCAGGGATACTTTGTGTAGCCACTTTGTTGACCAAGGAGGAAATTTACCATCTTCAAGTCTACACAAATTACCCATTGATGTTCTTTGTATTTTATCTTTTCCAGTACTAAAGAGATGGCATTGTACTCTTCTTTCATCCTGGTCGAGTGACCGATTGGAATAGAACCAAATTTGTTGCCGTTATTTAAAAGCACACATTTCAGACTACGTTTTGAACTGTCGATAAAAAGACGCCACTCATCTGGGCTGTAATCCGACAGACCAATTTTCTTCAATAAGTTGCTGATGTCATTACAGAATACTAGGTTGTTGTCTTCGGTAAAGAATGGCAGCAAATCCTTTTCTCTGTTTCTATAAATTGTAATTTTCGTTCCAGGCTGAAGTGCATTCTTTTCCTTTAGTCTGGACGCAAGCAATTCAGAGGACTCTTTGGAAAGATTTAAGTCCCTGATCAGATCACTCAACTCTTTTTGGTCAAAACGTTCACTGTGTGAAGTTGATTGGAAATCACTGTCACTGCCCCCACTTTCTTCACTTTCGTCATCTTGTCCGATATTGGACATGCAAGTCTCATCGTCTGAGAGATGAGGTAGTTCGCGAAAAGGTGGAACTGGTACAATATCCGAATGCGGAACAGGTCTCCTGGCTGAAGGTATATCAGGGTAAGACAACTTGTGACGATTATTTCGATTGATGCCTATGATATTAACCATACAAAAGTAACAGTCGTCGAGATGGTTTATCTGTTCCCTCCAAACCATCGGTACACCAAATTTCAGGCAGCTTCTCTTTCCAATTGTCCAGTGGCGCAATTGTTCAATACAAGTTTTGCATACTGTATGAGGAGCCCATTGCTTATCTTGATCTCCAAGTTTGACACCAAAATAACCTACATATGCTCTTTTTACAAACTCAGAAATCGGTTTCCTGTTTGCTTTTAGTGTGTATTCCCCACAAATGTAGCAGAATATGTCTGGATGGTTAATGCAGCTCCGTCTGGAAGTAGCCATAACCTTAAGGATGTTCGCATCTGAGGAATTAAATGACTAACCTAAAAAATAGTAAGAACATGTAGTTATTTAATGCTCACATTCACAGATTGTTCTTGCGACCAACTCTTAATATGCCCTAAGACGACTGCGGCTGCTCTAGCTTTCAGGAGGCGGTTTATATAGGCTATAAATGCTGACTTCAGCATAATCTATTTACATAGTTCGAAACCATGAAAAGCTGTATAAGCACAAATAAATTCTAAATGAGGCCATGAATTTAGTGCTGAGTAAGCTGTAGGCTACGGAATAGTTATTTCGTTGAATCAGCAATATCTCAGCACGCGGCAAGATATGCTGATTTTACATTATAAGGATGTAGGCATTATATGAATCAGCAAGAATTATAATTAGCCATAAATAAAGCTTATTATGACATTTTAGTTTTGCCAAAGACATCGTTTGAAGAGTGGACTGGGTTTTCTTTACAAAATCGACGATATCTGAGAAACTAGACCTGATGCACTCAATCCAATGACATTTTCTGAATCAGCGCCCAAAATTACCCCAAGAACAGGTCTAAAACCGAAGGCAACAAGAAAAAAACTTTTTTCTGTTGGCCAGTGTAATAATAATAATAATAATAATAATCTGCACCACTCATAGGTGCCCTTGTGGTTCAATGGCCTTGACTGATGGTTCTCATGGTATGGCTTGTCGTCTTGGATCCGGTAGGACTGGCAGACATGCAGCTCTGAATGATCTAATCTGGCGAGCTTTAGTGGAAGCGGGTTTCCCTTCCTCTAAAGAACCAGTTGGACTTTCAAGATCCGACGGTAAACGCCCAGATGGCGCTACTCTCATTCCCTGGCATGAGGGCAGGTCTATGGTCTGGGATGTTACTGTTGTCGACACTGGCCGATTCTTACTTGCCTCACACAGCCACGAATGCAGGTACAGCGACAGAGTTGGCTGCTCAGAGCAAGATCACCAAATATACCGATTTATCGGTTTCCTATCAGTTCATCCCTTTGGCCTTCGAGACCCTTGGCCCGATAAATTTACAGGGGCTGGAGTGCTTAGCTAATCTTGGTGGTCACTTGACCAGGGTTTCCAGAGACCCAAGGGAGACCACTTTCCTTTTCCAACGAGTTGCTTGCACAATTCAGCGGTTTAATTTGATTGCCTTCCAGGGCACTTTTGAGGAGCCTGACATCAACGAAGATTAGCCATCTCAGAATGCAATTTTTCATCCGGATTATTTTTCAGCTTCCTGAGGGATCATAAATACCTCGGGGCAAATAATAATAATAATAAAACTTGACGAGATTTAGCCAACCCAGAGATTTCATTTCTCCTGAGTCTTTTTATAAGTCCCGAGGGATCATAGGTAGGCCTATCTCTGGCAAAAATAATATTAATAAGATTTAAATAGCGCCATGCCGAAAAAGGGCGTTGTACATGAATTCAAAAATCAACGAAAGGTATATGATATTTTAGAAAGACAGGTCTTGAGCTGCGTTCAGAGATGGTGCATTCTTCTTCACAGGGCCAAGAAGACTGTTCCATGCGGTGGGTCCAGCGACAGAGACAGATCATTCGCCAAACCTCGTGGAAGACCGCGGGACATGCAGTCGATTCTTTAATGAAGACCGCAGCCAATATCTGTTCTAGTTGTCTGCTACACGAATGCAGACGCCGGAAACATAGTCCGAAAAATAAGGCCATTCAGTGTCTTGTACGTGATTAAGTACAGTTTGCAGGTGATCAGCTGAGGAACGCTGAACCAGTGCAGGTTGTCATGCAGCAGAAAAATGACATGACCGGATGGTGTCTGGCCAAGATGAGACGGGCAGGAGAGTTTAGCACCGACCATATCCGCCCTAGCTTACAAGTCTGCAGACCCGCCAGCAGGCTAATGGAGAAGTCAACCCTGGGTACTATGAAACTGTTGACCAAGCTGACAGCGGTTGAGATGGGAATGAATTTAGGGATGAATTTATTACGACTTAGTTGGTAGAAACAACCTCGAACGAGTTGACTCATAGGGGCCGACTTTGTCATACAGCTGCCAAATTGGACTCCACGGTTGATGAAATGAATAGTTCAATTGCAACACTATTCAGACGTTTCTAAACGCACGAATCTATCGACGACATTTGTAACTCAAACACTGAACATAAGACAGATTACCGCTACAAAAAGTTCTCGCGCTGTCCTCATAATGCATTTATGAATGCATTTTATAGGCTCTTTTCCGTCAAGGCAGCAGACCAGTTCAGACCGGGTCCACGACTAATCGCAACGCAAGCTCATCGTTTCCCTGTCGGGCAACCACGTGATAAATTACGCGCCAATCGACGTCATACTACGCTCAGCACGCGTTCGATGCGTGGCTTTTAGACGCATCCATCAATGGTAGGAAGACGCCATACTACGCTCAGCACGCGTTCGATGCGTGGCTTTTAGACGCATCCATCAATGGTAGGAAGTCGCACCTAGTAACCGCAATCGTGTAATCAGCGCATGCGCAAACAAGTCAACAATCCGCTGACTTATCGATATGGAGTCGTGAAAAATTCCACGGCGCGCTAGCCAGTCAATCACAAACAAGTAGAAACGCGCACATAAATCCTGCGCAGGTCATACCTCTACTAGATGATTAATACGGCTGAACCTGATGTTTAGCTAAATTCAGAATAGGTGAGGTTCAGTTCGTACTCTAGGGGGCCAGAGTCATGGCTCCGCCGTCTGCTGTGTTGGGATGTAAGGTCCAAACTACGGATAGAAAATAACGCGTAGGCCTACACCTTGAAATAATACCCCGAAACTATAAAGAAATTACGAATTTTGCGGTTCCATTCATTTTACAGTGCACATACCGTTGTAGAGGCTGTATCTCCGTCTGAATATATCATACTTCGACTAGTACAAACATGAATATTACCTACCAGTTACCCCCAATCTTGAGCCCTGCTCAATGAGACTAAATTTAGTGTTTAGATCTCTACTGCTCTGTTATATAGTGGCATTTTTTGTATAATAATCGTCTGTGGTCTAGCACAACTTTGAAAGGAAGAGTTTTAAATTTTAAAGGGTAAAGGAAGACATTAACAGCAAGAAAAAAATTTGAAAAAATAAATTACCAAAAAATTAATTTCTATTTACCTTCCTGAAACTTATTATTAAATATTATAAGATTCCGCAAAAGCAAAGTAAAAAGGCAAAAACACAGATACGAGTTTTTGTAATGCAGTCTTCATACATTTTCAGAGTTACATGTTCTTGCAATGACAATATACTGCAACTTGTTACTTATTGTTATGTATTTGGTAATATTAGGCCGACATCAAAGTACTATACTGTAAACCAATACAATGGACAACATTTAAAACATTAAAACTTTCACTTTAAATTACAAGAAAACAGATAAATAAAAATTATTATCTTGCCAGTTTAGGAAACAAACTGAAAATGGTTTGGCCATCTTCTGAGTGTGTTAGAGCCAAACTGGCCAATGATTCGCATAGGAGCGATCGATGGTATGCCTGAGAAGTCCACTATACAAATGGTAGGCATAGCAACAATCGATGGAATGCCTGGTAAGCACAGTGGCGAATGATGAAATGCCTGAGAAATCGACCAGGCAAATGGTAGCCATAGTAGTAACCCATGAAATGCCTATAGGGGTCAATGGTACGTCCAGTAACAATTAATGGGATGCTCAGAATCTAACATTACCAATGGTAGGCATAGTAGCAATCGGTAACTGGTGCTCTTAGTAACAATTAAAGGAATGGTCGAAGGTTTAGTGTGGTTATTCTTCATTAGTATGTAGTAAGTTTTTATCAGCGTACTAGGTGACCGTGGCGCCTCTAGCGGCACGCTGAGCTCTAAGTGCTGACGTGATCCCGCGTGAGGGTAGCACTGTCCTTATTCGAGAAGTTTCTGCGCAGTTGGTGTCTAGCTTTTGACGAAGTTGGTTCGGGGCCTCTGTCAATTCGCTAAATTAAACCTTACAGTTTGAGATTATTCGTTAATATTTGGAGAACTTTTACGTAAATTGATTGGATTGAGTGTGAATTGATTGTCGCTTCAGGAATCCTCGATCGAAATATGTTTGAGCCTGAATTGTCTTAGTTCAAAAGTTATGCGACTTTCAAGAACTTACAGCTGGCCGCCATCTTGGATTCTAACGCCAATTTTTGGAATTTACCGAAATTTTCCGTGACTGCTAGCACGCACTGGATTCAGTCGATTTATAATTGTAAAACCCGACTCGATATGGATTGTGATACCGATCACAATCTTGTCTTCCTCAAATTTAAGCTCCGTTTCAGAAAAACTAAATCTCGCAGACTTCCCCTTCTGGATCTGGACAAGCTACGCGACGTCCAGTTGAGACACGAATACGCAGTGGAGGTAGCCAACCGCTTCGACGCTTTAAACTGCGTCGAAGAACCCAGGCCTCCCACTGAACTCTGGTCTCAACTCAAAAATATCACCACGGAAGCCTCGCAAATGATTATTCCCAAAGACTCGGAGAAGAGAAAGAACTGGATTTCTGATGACACTTTCGCGCTTATCAAGAAGAAACGTGAAGCCAAGACGAAATCACCGATCGAATACAAGATCCTACGCGGAGAAGTTCAGAGAAGACTTCGGAAAGACAAGCAAGCCAATCTCGATGCGCTTTGTTGCGAACTCGAAGAGAACGCAAGACGAGGTAACAACAGGCCGGTCTTTCAGACAGTCAGAAATCTCACCAGACCGTTTCAGGCGCGTAAGACAGCTATCAAAGACATTACTGGAAAAAAGTTAGTTGATCCGACGAAGGTCAACGAACGTTGGAAGGAATATTGTGAAGGACTTTACACCGGCAACGAAGATGAGATAACGTTCGAAATCCCGGAAAGGGAACCCCCACCACTGCGAGAAGAAATCGAAAGAGCTTTGCTCAAAGCTTCTTTGCGCAAAGCCCCCGGTCCAGACGGCATCACCACTGAGCTCCTCAGGTTCGGTGGCGATATGACCCTTACCACGCTACACAAGATCTGCATTGACGTCTGGACCTCGGGCGTTTGGCCCGACGACTGGACACAATCGGTTTTTATCCCTTTACCCAAAAAAGGTGACCTGCTTTGCTGTGAGAATTACAGAACCATCGCGCTGGTTTCTCATGCAAGCAAAATTCTACTCAGAGTCATTCTCGAGCGCATTCAAGCCAAGCTTGACACTGAATTGGCTCCTGAACAGGCCGGTTTCAGACCCAAACGAGGCACTCGCGATCAGATAATGAACCTCCGGATTATCATGGAAAAAGCAAAAGAGAGAAACCAGCCTCTCTACTTTTGCTTCATTGATTTCACAAAAGCGTTTGATATGGTGCAACACGGTCAACTGTGGTTGACCATGCTGGACATGGGTTTTCCTCCACAGCTTGTCCAACTGCTGCGGAACCTCTACAAACAACAACGCGCAGCCGTCAAAACTGATAACATCTCCTCTGAATGGTTCCGCGTTAAGAAAGGCGTTCGACAAGGTTGCATCTCTCCTTGCCTATTTAACATCCTCGCGGAACAAGTGATGCGTAAAGCGCTTGATAGATTCACTGGTGGCTTTAGAATCGGCGGTAAAGTCATCAGTAATCTCAGATATGCCGATGACATCCTCTTGGTCGCTACTTCACCGGAGGAACTCCAGGAACTCGTCCGAAGAGTCGAAACCTCTGCTGAGGAGTACAGTTTAAAGATAAATACTTCGAAAGCGAAAGTTATGACCAACACCGACGAGGTCCTCGAGGTTTTAGTTGCAGGCGATAAACTCAAGCAGGTTGATAACTTTACATACCTGGGCAGCAAAATTTCAAGCGACGCAAAGTGCTCAGGCGATGTTAAGTCCAGATTGGCCATGGGTATGGAAGTCATGGTGAAACTCACGAAGGTCTGGAAAAACAAATCCACCAGCACTCAAACCAAACTTCGTTTGATGAAATCCCTGGTGTGGTCAGTTGCAACCTATGGGTGCGAATCATGGACGCTCAAAAAAGCTGAGGAGAAGCAAATCCAGATTTTTGAGAACAAATGCATTCGAAAGGTTCTGCGCATCCCCCGGACGCTCAAGCTTACCACGGAGCAAGTTTATCACCTTGCTAGAACTTACCTCGAGCTCTTGAGTTCCACTAGAGCTCGCGAACTCCGCTATTTTGGTCACATCATTAGACTTCCTCAAGATTCCATAGAAAATTCCATCATTCTGGGTCACGTTGAAGGCTATCGACACCGTGGCAGACCCCAAATTAACTGGATCGACAATATTCTTTCCTGACTAACCTTTCTGGTTCTTATCTTCTCGCCGCTGCACGCAATAGGCGTCAATGGAGAGCTCTAGTCCATTATAGTTCTTATCCTCTATAACTGGGTTCTCTCTTCTGCACGAGCCTCCCCCTCTGCGGCGTTGCTCGAATTTGAGAAAGAGGGCCTCTGTGTAAAATGGCGAGGAAGGCTTCCTGAGTTGGCTTGCGAGGCCAGCCAACAGATACTCGTATCTCCGCCAGAGGAAAAGAAATGGTTCTTCCAGCGTTCAAGGTCTCCTGACCACACGACGGACCTTGAGGGGGTGAAACGCATCGTCACAATTAATCACTGAAGTATTACAGACATTATAAAAGTACTGCATAAATTATGTGCAAGAATACAAAGTATGTTCAAAAAATATTTTGAAAAAGTATTTTTAAATAGTATTTTATTTTTATTTTTAAAATATCCTTTGGTAAAGTATTTAATTTTGTATTTTCCAAATACTTTTAAAATGTATTTTGGACATCGCTGGGTCCTGCAGCTGGAAACATGGTTAGGCAGGTAGAGATTCAAGGTTGTACGAGTGACTGGATGATGCAGATGGCATGGATGAGAGTAAGGGCATATGGGAAATCGGCGATTGAAGTCATTATCTCGAAAGGTCACATGACTATCACCGCGTGTTCGTCAAGCACTCTTCCCATTCAACAGATGCGCCGTCAGCCGATATTCATAACCGTATCAGATCTCGGACGGATTCTTCTCAGCATATCCCAGTAAATTCCATTTTCAGTTATCTTTCGAATAAATTCGCTTCCTCAGCTGCTTCTCTCACTCCGTCGCTTTATTCCACTTTCAGACTCTTTCTCGCCCGTAATCTCGTTCACGCGATGCTTTCGATGTGCGGCCCATTTACGCGGGTTTGTTATTGATCTAGCGCATAGATTGCTATGGCAACGCGTATAAGCGTAGCTATCCAGGGACGAAGCCTATTGATCATAGCAGCAGCAGCAGCAGCAGCAGCAGCAGCAGCAGCAGCAGCAGCAACAGCAGTCAAAATGACAAAAGCAACTAAAGAGAGAGAGAGAGAGAGAGAGAGAGAGAGAGAGAGAGAGAGAGAGAGAGAGAGAGAGAGAGAAACAGAGAAACAGAGAAACAGAGAAACAGAGAGAAACAGAAAGAAACAGAGAGAAACAGAGAGAGAGAGAGAGAAGAGACAGGCAGGCAGGCAGGCAGGCAGGCAGGCAGGCAGGCAGGCAGGCAGGCAGGCAGGCAGGCAGGCAGGCAGGCAGGCAGGCAGGCAGGCAGGCAGGCAGGCAGGCAGGCTGGCAGGCAGGCAGGCAGGCTGGCAGGCAGACAGAGTGAGTGAGTGAGTGAGTGAGTGAGTGAGTGAGTGAGTGAGTGAGTGAGTGAGTGAGTGAGTGAGTGAGTGAGTGAGTGAGTGAGTGAGTGAGTGAGTGAGTGAGTGAGTGAGTGAGTGAGTGAGTGAGTGAGTGAGTGAGTGGTGAGTGAGTGAGTGAGTGAGTGAGTGAGTGAGTGAGAGAAGGAGAGAGAAGGAAAGAGAGAGAGAGAGAGAAAGAAGAGAGAGAGTATGCCCTGTGTGTTGTCGTGTCTGCGTGTACGTCTTGTCGTCGGAGTGTGTGGCCTGTGGCGATGCGTTTATGTCGAGGCCAAAGGAACGCCTGTCTTCAAGCCTCATCCATCCATCCATCCCGCCCTTCCTGCTTCTCCTTTTGTCCACCTTTTGTACCTTCAGCTGGATCCTCGTCTTGCTCTCATCTAAATTCTGAATCGCGTCGCCTGCAGATCTCAAGCGCGAAACGACGGCAACTGCACTGTCAGCCGCTGTTACTAATGATAACGATCATGATGATGATTTCAACCAAGGGCGGATGTAGTCGGCTGGAAGTCGTGAACCCCGTCGTCTGCTGTGCTGGCATGGAAGGCCCAAACTACAGTAAGTCTAAAACAAGAAGCAAAAACCTCAGAATAATGCAATGAAATATCACAACTGACGAATTTTGCGGTTCGATTCATTTTGCAAAGGACACACACACACACACACACACACACACACACACACACTTACAGATGCTGTCTATCTTGATATAATATTTCCGCGAGTGCAAACACGTACTGTATGTGTCTGTCATCAAGATCCATGGGCGGAAAGCTCACAGGTGTCCAATGCACGTGTTACCAGTTGCCTCCATACTCTGCCAGTATGTGCCAGTATGCTCAAGCTGCGTAAATCCTTCTGGCACCAACCTTTGATATCATTCATTCATTCTCTGTTTGATCTTCCTCGTCGCCCATTTCCATCCATAGTCCCATCATCACATCTTTTAATTTTCTGCTATTGTCCATTCTACAAATATGTACTGGCCTAATTAGCAACATCGGTAAATGCTTACGGAGCCAAGGAGCCTCTGTGCGTGAGGGTCCCAGGTTCGCGTCCCGATCGTGGTTTATTTCAAAGATTTAAATCTCGGGCTAGTACGGTCCGTGCACGGGGACCTTAAATGGCGTGGCGCCCATTCAAAAGGGCAGCGGTGGTGAAGGATCCCACCCGATTAATTCATTGCAAAATGAGCAGGGCCGAGGCCATACAGTCGCTATATAAAACCCATACATTTACATTTTATGTCCGAATAAACCCAGTTTTCGTCTCATTATTGTTTGCATTAGATCTTCCTTTATGCTCAGTCTTTAACAAACTACCACATTTGTCACCTTTATTGTCCAATTCAAATGTGGTATTCCCCTATAACAATACATCTCGAATGCCCGTAATTTACCTTAGTCAGTCTTTTTATAGTCCGTGTCTCGCATGTCGAGAGCTGTGGTGAACATACATGTTTTTAAGACAGTTAATTTGATCGTAAAGCTGATTTGCTTGCTCTGCCAGATGTTGTTGAATCCTGCCATACCTGCTTTCGTCTCTGCTATTCTTGCCCTCATATCTTTCGTACAGTTATTGTCACATGTTAGAAGACTGTACACAAATTCCGTTTACATATGCAATCATCTCGTCTTGCAGTTCTATTTCTTCTTCCACTGTCTCCTTGCCAAATTCCATTGTCTTTGTTTGTCCACCTTTATTCTTAGCCCAGCACCTTTGGCAGATTTGTTCAGCTCATCAACCCCCACACATTTTTGCAACATTCCGCAGCTGTTCTCCAGCCAGTCAATGTCATCCACAAATCGTAAGTTATTAATTTGTTATTCTTGCACTGAAATATCGGTTCCATTGTCTTGGATGTTATCCATACTTTTTCCAAGTATGTGATAAACGTATTGGGTGAAATTCGATCACCTTGCCTTGTACCTAATGTAACTGCAAACCATTCTCCTATTTCTCGACCAATTTTCACTGCAGACTGGTCTTCCCAGACATTCTGCAAAATCTGTTTCAGTTTGTTTCCTCTTCCACATGATCTCAGTACCGCCCATGCAGCATCCTGTGGAATCAAAGGCCTCATGAAAGTCCACAAAATAATACAAGCCTATTTTTCTTTTGGCTTTTTCAGTAAGCAACCTTAGCATTAAAATTTGTTGTGCTGTGCTGCTATCATTTCTGAGCCTTGCCTGTTCATCCGACATATTCTCCTTAGTTTGTGGTTTTAAACGATTCAGTAGCCCTAACATGAGTACTTTTCCTATGTGGCTTATTATGTATGTTTGTACATTATTTTATCTTGCAAGTTAAGCCAGTTTCCCCATTGGTTATCTCTAATATTCTTTATCTCCAATATTCTTTATCTCCAATATTCTTTATCTCCAATATTCTTTATCTCTAATATTCTTTATCTCTAATATTCTTTATCTCCAATATTCTTTATCTCTAATATTCTTTATCTCTAATATTCTTTATCTCCAATATTCTTTATCTCTAATATTCTTTATCTCCAATATTCGTTATCTCTAATATTCTTTATCTCTAATATTCTTTATCTCCAATATTCTTTATCTCTAATATTCTTTATCTCCAATATTCTTTATCTCTAATATTCTTTATCTCCAATATTCTTTATCTCTAATATTCTTTATCTCCAATATTCTTTATCTCTAATATTCTTTATCTCTAATATTCTTTATCTCCAATATTCTTTATCTCTAATATTCTTTATCTCTAATATTCTTTTTCTCCAATATTCTTTATCTCTAATATTCTTTATCTCCAATATTCTTTATCTCCAATATTCTTTATCTCTAATATTCTTTATCTCCAATATTCTTTATCTCCAATATTCCTTATCTCTAATATTCTTTATCTCCAATATTCTTTATCTCCAATATTCTTTATCTCTAATATTCTTTATCTCCAATATTCTTTATCTCTAATATTCTTTATCTCTAATATTCTTTATCTCCAATATTCTTTATCTCTAATATTCTTTATCTCTAATATTCTTTATCTCCAATATTCTTTATCTCCAATATTCTTTATCTCTAATATTCTTTATCTCCAATATTCTTTATCTCCAATATTCTTTATCTCCAATATTCTTTATCTCCAATATTCTTTATCTCTAATATTCTTTATCTCCAATATTCTTTATCTCCAATATTCTTTATCTCTAATATTCTTTATCTCCAATATTCTTTATCTCCAATATTCTTTATCTCCAATATTCTTTATCTCTAATATTCTTTATCTCCAATATTCTTTATCTCTAATATTCTTTATCTCCAATATTCTTTATCTCCAATATTCTTTATCTCTAATATTCTTTATCTCCAATATTCTTTATCTCCAATATTCTTTATCTCTAATATTCTTTATCTCTAATATTCTTTATCTCCAATATTCTTTATCTCCAATATTCTTTATCTCCAATATTCTTTATCTCTAATATTCTTTATCTCCAATATTCTTTATCTCTAATATTCTTTATCTCCAATATTCTTTATCTCCAATATTCTTTATCTCTAATATTCTTTATCTCCAATATTCTTTATCTCCAATATTCTTTATCTCTAATATTCTTTATCTCCAATATTCTTTATCTCCAATATTCTTTATCTCCAATATTCTTTATCTCTAATATTCTTTATCTCCAATATTCTTTATCTCTAATATTCTTTATCTCCAATATTCTTTATCTCCAATATTCTTTATCTCTAATATTCTTTATCTCTAATATTCTTTATCTCCAATATTCTTTATCTCTAATATTCTTTATCTCCAATATTCTTTATCTCCAATATTCTTTATCTCTAATATTCTTTATCTCTAATATTCTTTATCTCCAATATTCTTTATCTCTAATATTCTTTATCTCCAATATTCTTTATCTCCAATATTCTTTATCTCTAATATTCTTTATCTCTAATATTCTTTATCTCCAATATTCTTTATCTCTAATATTCTTTATCTCCAATATTCTTTATCTCCAATATTCTTTATCTCCAATATTCTTTATCTCCAATATTCTTTATCTCTAATATTCTTTATCTCCAATATTCTTTATCTCCAATATTCTTTATCTCTAATATTCTTTATCTCTAATATTCTTTATCTCCAATATTCTTTATCTCTAATATTCTTTATCTCTAATATTCTTTATCTCCAATATTCTTTATCTCCAATATTCTTTATCTCTAATATTCTTTATCTCCAATATTCTTTATCTCCAATATTCTTTATCTCTAATATTCTTTATCTCCAATATTCTTTATCTCTAATATTCTTTATCTCCAATATTCTTTATCTCCAATATTCTTTATCTCTAATATTCTTTATCTCCAATATTCTTTATCTCCAATATTCTTTATCTCTAATATTCTTTATCTCCAATATTCTTTATCTCCAATATTCTTTATCTCTAATATTCTTTATCTCCAATATTCTTTATCTCCAATATTCTTTATCTCCAATATTCTTTATCTCTAATATTCTTTATCTCCAATATTCTTTATCTCTAATATTCTTTATCTCCAATATTCTTTATCTCCAATATTCTTTATCTCTAATATTCTTTATCTCCAATATTCTTTATCTCCAATATTCTTTATCTCCAATATTCTTTATCTCTAATATTCTTTATCTCCAATATTCTTTATCTCTAATATTCTTTATCTCCAATATTCTTTATCTCCAATATTCTTTATCTCTAATATTCTTTATCTCTAATATTCTTTATCTCTAATATTCTTTATCTCTAATATTCTTTATCTCCAATATTCTTTATCTCTAATATTCTTTATCTCTAATATTCTTTATCTCTAATATTCTTTATCTCTAATATTCTTGATCTCTAATATTCTTTATCTCTATTATGTAGCATTATACATATACGTACATTCTTACTATTTTCTTGTAAGTAGATCACAAGGATAATTTCGGTTAACATCTGAGCCTCAGTCTCAGTAGTCTCAGCAGAAGGAAAGAGGAATTGCTGATGGGTAGAATTCACTAAATTAGAGCGAAGAAGCAGTGACAGAGTTCTGCATTAGCCTGTTCTTTTTCATCTAAGTTATCAAATGCCCACTGGACCCCTCTGGGGCTCTGCCTCATACCCGCTATGGGCTCGCGCTACGCACTCACTATGTGGCCCCCGTGCTGAAATCCTGAATCCGCCCTTGATTACAACGACGACGACGACGACGGTGGTGGCAGTAGTGGAGGTGGAGGTGGAGGCGGAGGTGGAGGTGGAGGTGGAGGTGGAGGTGGAGGTGGAGGTGGAGGTGGCGGTGGCGGTGGCGGTGGCGGCAGAAGCCAGGCTGGTGGTGCTGGAGCTGTCGCTGGGCGACTGTATGGAAGGCGGAAGGTATAGAATGAGGTTGACCGAATTGCGTGCACGTCAACGAATGAAGAGCCGGTCGTTGCAGTGAGACGGACAAAGACGCAGAGAGACAAAGCAGACAACGACTGATACATACACGACCACTGCTCTATAAATGAAAAACTGATACGTGGAAACTTGTGCAAATACGCAAATACAGACACGGCGGGCGCTCAGGCAGCCAGGCGGGCCGGCGAGCGGGCGGAACGGCGATGAGTGGGCAGTCGCTCGGGTGGGCAGTCGTCGGCGCTGGCGCCTGCCTGGATGCCGCAAGCCATTGGACCTGGCGTTCGTCGAATTAGACACACATACACATACACACACAAACACACACATACACACAGGCAGAGCAGCACAGACTCGTACCTAGGCACTGACCAACAGCCACGGCGGATGGGCAGCCTGAACCATCTGTTGCTGCAACCGAACGACAAGCGCAGTCGCCGCCGACAAAAGTGATGAAACGTCGTCGTAGTAGTTGTCGTCGTAGTTGTTGACCGTGCAAGAGATGATAACAGGCGAGTGATGTCAGAAACTGCGGACGATTGGAAAATCGTTAATATCGAACAGATCATTGTCATCTTCAGACGGAAGAAACGTCGATCGTTGAAGTAGAAACAGGTAGAAGAGAAACTCAGTCTATATACTAATACATAATCTTTATCATCATCATCATCATCATCATCATCACCACCACCATCATCATCATCATCATCATCATCATCATCATCATCATCATCATTATCATCATCATCAGGAATCTCGGATTGCTTCAGATTACGTTGTTTCTTTCTTATGTTTACTCCTTCTATTATTCGGCTATAATTAGCCTCCAAATCATTCCTCCTCTTCCACTCTGGTTCCTTCTGTTAATCGATTTATTACCCTTTTCTTTTGCTCTTTCTCTTTCTCTCTGTCTCTGTCTGTCTGTCTCTCTCTCGGCCTCACTCTCAAACTTCCCAAACATGAAGGTTTACATTAAAATATTTGGGTTCATTATGCTTACAAAACACGTTACCAGGTACATAATGCGTGTACGTATGTTTTTATATGAAAGGTTGTATTCATATGTATGTATGTATGTATGTATGTATGTGTGTATGTATGTATGTATGTATGTAGATTGTATGTGCATGTGTTTGTTTACAATCTGTTCCATTAGAAATTACAGCGGATATTAAATTTTATACTTCTAGAACATGTTAGTAATTCTTTAACTTGTTTATTTTTGAATGAGGCAAGAATGAAAAGAAAGATAGAAAGAGTTCTAACTTAGATCACTGCAATTCACTGTTGTTAACATACACGACCCAAATCAACGGCTTAAAACTAGCCAGAATACTCCAGGTTGTACTGTAAATAGAACTCCTACACTCATTACGTCACTCCTGTTCTCAGAGCTCTTCACTGACTTAAAATGCATCAATCAATCGAATGAAATATAAATTTCTAATAGCAACTTAATTTACTCCAATCCTCCCAGCGTTTAATCTTCGCCAGTTACACCCAATCCATCCACCCCGATCAACCCTCCCCCGTGCTCTTCCTCTGTTCTAACACCATCTTCTCGTCATTTCATATTTAACAGCTGGTAATCGTTCAACTGCTGAAGCCGCTTTAGTCCTATGGAATAAATTACCGGTACTTTTGAATAAACCACCGCCAACTACGTGATTCATGCTATCAGCTGACCAACTTGGCTCCTCTTCCAATTTCTTTGCTGGCCTTTCACTCAAAACTAAATCCAGTGTTTTTCTACAAATTCTATCTCGATCCCTCTTCTCCTTATTTTTTTCTAGTCGCTCCAAGTTCAAACAGCATCAACATTTTCCCTCTGCCTGCCTACTTGTTTGACCTCTGGATTTTGACCTCTAACCAAACATGACCAATTCTGACTCGCCAGTTTTCTTGTCTATTAAGCGCCTTTGTCTAGACTGGTTGTCCTGACTTAGCTTTTGCTTACGCGGAAGAAATGTAGAGTTCAAAATATGAGAAGGTGCATTAATCTGGTGGCTGTTCAGCGATCAGAAAGGTTACACTCCATCCTTCTATGAAGTGTAAGTGCACAGCATTTCAGCTGTGAACAGCCAATCCCTCTGTCGTGTGGCGAAAACGCTGTTCTGCTGAAATTGTCTGGAGAAAAGCACATTGCAGCGCGTTGGTTTGAACACTCTACATCTGAACAGGATTTAAAAAATTAGGGTCGCATTATTCTAGGAATAATTATAATGATGATGATGATAATAATAATAATATTTATCATCATCATAATCATCATCATCATCGTCATCATCATCGTCATCATCGTCATCATCATGATAAATATTATTATCATCATCATCATCGTCATCATCATCATCATCAAATTCAACATTATTTTGTCCGTTTATGTGTGAATTTGAGGCATTTCAATGTGTTGTACTTGCATAAATGCATAATCAGTGTGCATAATGATAGAGATTGCAGAAGACAGGAGGGGAAGTGGGAAGCTGCTACTGTGTGATATGATTTTGGGCGGAGAGACAAGAGGCGACTGAGATCACAAGACGTGGAAAAATTCAGTCACCTGATAAAAAATTAACATAGCATTCAGCTATATATAGGTCTTCAGTAGATAATCTCGCACACATAATACGAAACATAACCCACTGAAGCCGCGAGGAAGACGATGTGGAGCGCAAATCGGCAGGGATGCAGATGGGAAGAAAGAGGAGGAGAGGAGAATATGAGTGGAAATATTAGAAAGGAATGCTGGGAGAGGGCGAGAAGAAGAAAAAAGCAGAGAAGAAACTGGACAATCGGCAGGAATAGCTTAAGACAGAGGGGAATAAGAAGAGATAGGAAGAATTGAGAATGTGGAAATGAAAGAGAAAGATTAAGGCTGGAGCCATAGAACAGCGTGGGGGAGGTTTGAAGAAGGACGCAGAAGGAGGGTAAGGGGATGACAGACAGAGACAGAGACAGAGACAGAGACAGAGACAGAGACAGAGACAGAACGTAATGGCGACAACAGCTGGAGTCGAATGAATTTCAGTCATTATTCTGCTCCTCCTCTTTGTCTCGATGTAACTGCAATCGTTACCCACTGAATTAAATATCAATAATCGACTGAGCGCCGATCGAGGCTCGAAGCAATAAACGGACAGACAGATAAATGAAGAGACAAAGACGCGTATTGTTAAAAACTACAATCAAACGTACCAAGAAAACTTAAATATAATAAATAAACAGATAAAGTAGAAACACACGCTGATAGACTGCCGGGTGGTTGACACGCATGTCAGGGAAAGTGAGACAAACAGACAGACAGAAAGACGGGTGGACCGACGGAAAGAGACCTAGTGATAGAGACAGAAACATTGGCTACACGCTTTGCAGAAACAAAGCGACCTGTATTCATGCCATACGCATAATATTGTATATCTGAACAGCGGCCTATAAAGGGTATTTATTTACATCGCATAGGCGATATGCCTCTGCAGGCCGACATACATCGTATTATAGACTTGTAACATACAACCGCTTTACCTTACCTTGTGCATGATAATTATGTACGTTTTATGATGTTTGATATGCTATCAATTTCCCTTTAGTATATATGTGTATAAT
Organism: Norana najaformis; assembly: GCA_964023275.1. Taxonomy (NCBI): domain Eukaryota; kingdom Metazoa; phylum Annelida; class Clitellata; order Crassiclitellata; family Hormogastridae; genus Norana; species Norana najaformis. Next base: position 26,335,378 of record OZ029917.1, read on the forward strand.
ACATACGTAAAGATACACACGCATACAAGCAGGCATATATATATTATCTATCTATATATATATATATATATACTACTTCCCCGCCTCCATGCACGTGTATGTGTATGGAGGACAGGATGCAGTCGATAGGATATATTGGTTTTAAATTTCTTGTATACTACATGTTGTCGTCCTAAGTTTAAGACTAAAATCGATAATTATCGATTTTGGTTTTAAATTTTTATGCTTTGGCTAGTTTGTTCTTTTCAGATTTTAATTATTTATTTCTCCTCTGTGTTTATTTGCGGGCCGGTCGTGCACGTGCCGTTGGCTGGGCTTTGCTTTCTGCGCTTTATGACTTCGATGGGCACAGCAAGCCGCAAAGCCCATTCACATTCTCTTAATTTGACCGCGTTTAGGTCCACACTATCATGGCTGGCCTACTCTTACCTGCGTTCACGAGTCGCCGCCAATGAACTGAAGATCTGTTCATTCCTCTTTTGGTCACGCCTTATTTTAACTTGCTGTGTCTCTCCAAATTGTGCCTTTTAATTTCTGTGACAGTGCTTGCTAATTTTAATTCCTGTCACCATGATTATGACTGCTCCGTTTTGTTGCTTTTGTTTTGTGCATTCTTCCTATTCCTGCTCCTTATAAAATCTGGTGGAGACAGGCCAGTTATTGGATTTGCATACACACCACTGCGATCAGACTATTTTTAAACTTGGCTCAAGCCCACTCATTTTACCTGCATTTTATGGTACTACTTTTAAAATTCAGTCATACATGATACTGCTTGTGTGCTTTGTGGTACCAAGAGCATTATTTTCCGTCCTGGGTTGAATGCAAATTCAAATAGAACATATGTCTGCTCATAGTGGGCTGTCTTTGGATCTGCTTCTGTTGCCTCCTTTAACTGGTGATATTTAAACAAATCCTGGACCAGTAAGATTTAAGAGTCTGGATAGTTGTCAATCAATTACTTAATCTCTTTGAAATAAAGCTGCAGCCATACATAATTTTCTTTGTAAGCATTCCTTGCATATACTTGCTCTTACTGAGGCCTGGCTTCAACTTAGTGACACACCAGCATTCGTTTATGATCTTATTTCCTCAACCTTCTTATTGCTGAATGAGCCTTTTTGCAGTGATAAAGGTGGTGCATATGCTTTCTTTTCAAGTCATATCCCCCTCTGTACAAATTCACTGTGTCTATTCCAAAACCCATGTCATTCGAGGTCCTTGCTGCTTTTCTCTTTATGGAAGTAAACATGAAGCGCTTGTAAAATCTATCATCTCCTATCCCCCCTCTCTCTCTCTGACTAATTTTCTTAGTGAATTTAAGTTCATTTGATTTCCTCCTCTTCTGAAATAGCCTCTCACCGACTATGTAAATGCTATTTGTAAGTCGACATATATGCATATTCGTAATATACGCAGAATTAGGCTCATGCCTCCATGTCTTCAAGGATATCTGCGGCAAACACACTGGTCTGGTCGCCTTGATTACTGTAACTCGTTTCTTACCGGTATTACAAAGTCAGACATTGATGCCACGCCTCCCACTGCACCTTCTTCTTCCCCTTCTTGTAGCCAGATCTCGGCGAGAGCTTGCATAGCTTTTCAGAAATTCTGTTTCTCTCTGTAACCAGCCTTCATGAGCGTCTATTTTATCCCATCTGGCGAAAATTTCTTTATTTCTTAATTTTTTACATTTTTACTCGTTTGCTTCGATTATTTCGCTTTCAGAAAATAAGTGTATCTCTTTTGAAATTTCAAAAATTAACGGTTCTTTGTCTCTACTATAAAATAAATAAAACCGTAGGCCCTACTTATTTTTTTCGTAGTCCGTCGGTATCGCATGCTCTAAAGTTTTCACAGGCTCGTATCTTGGTCAACTATGTCCTCGAGGACAGAAGATCTTGTCGCTTGTACTTCACATCAAAGACACCGAACGTCAATAAACCCCGGATTACACGCCTCTTCTTCCGCAAGTTAATCCGATTAATCTAATGTTTACACTTCCGCTTTGAAGATCCCGCCGCCTAATCCACCAATAGAGTGTTAGTCCCTATTTTCTATGACTGAACTTCACGTTCTAAACGCTACTTTTGGGCGCTGTAGAAATCTCGGGATTATGATTACTTTTAATTTCTTTTAAAGAGATAACGTGGCTGATCTCTAGACGAAATACACAGTTTCTCTTTTTGATTTGTATTAAATCTCTATTTCAAAGAGCAGCTATAAACAATCTATAAACAATCTATAAACAATCACCATAACAAAGGACTAGCTAACTACTACTGACTTAAAATCTCTACACAGAACATAGATACACACATTGCACAAAAAACCCAATCCTACGCCTGCTTGAACGCATCAGTGAATGAACTCCCTATGCGCGGGCACGCTCACTTCTCCTCACACCACCCATTACAGCTCGACTATAAAAATAATGCCGACAACGTTGTTGTTGGTTTTTTGTGGGTTCTGTAGCATGTGAGGTGATCGTTTGAAAATAGTTGACATATAAGAAAACGACAACGATCTACAAGAGCACATAAACTTTCGAAGGATAGGAAATGATCAGCTCTAATTGGGTGTCATCAACATAGGAAGCTGGAATATAGAAAGTCACTGAGACGTGATGAGAACGCATTCACTCGGTTTAGAAATAAACGAAAGGTTGGGAATAAGATGGTGATTGGAAAAGGTTGCAAAGGTTAATAAATGTATTCAGTGGATCATTAGCAATTAACGTGTGTAAGTCTTTAATCAAGCGAATATGCTTTAAGGTTTCCCCTTATTTGGCCTGCTACTGCCATGGCCCCATCCACTATAACTTACCCGTATCAGCACGAGGCTGGGAACATGAAAAATGACAAGCGCTTAGGAATGAAATGTCATTTCGCAAAGGACATATATTTCTACACCCACTCGATTTGTCATAATGTGTGTTCATGAAACATACGAGTCTAATAAACCAGCCTTCATGATTGGCAAAAGGACAATAAACTAGCCTTAAGAGCAATCGAACGGCCTTAAGAACAATAGAACAGCCCTATGAAACATATTATGGCATTGCAAGACAATAAATTAGCCAAAGAAGAAGAGAGTCATCAGTATGACTACCATGCCTAGCACGTCAGCAGCCAATACTGAACTGAACGCTGTGTGTTCCTGTTGCAGGTGCGATCAACAGATGAACGACAAATCGACGGATGTAGCGTGACTGAGTCGAGCTCTTCAGAACTCTAAAAAAACGCATTGAAAAGCTACTATTCAGCTGATTCTTTGAGGACGTCATCTGCTTTGATCGTGACTTCAGTCATAAGTCATCAAAAGACGTCAACGTCAAATGCCAACGCATAATTTCTCAACGTTGCAGTTGCATCTTCTATAACAGCAACAGCACCAAGGTGTCACAGAAACATTAAAACAGTTTATGCACACATACATATTGCAAGTGATAACAAAATGACCTATAGGAAAACGCTAAATAGCTACTTTAAAAAATTTCTGTAAAACTTCGCAGCTAAAGAATGAGTGCTAACGACTATTAATGGATATGTTATCAGGCCAGTAACTTCCTGGCCAATAAACCCCGACCAATCACCCCTTGTCAGTAACCCCTAGGATTAAACCCCGGGCAATAACCCTCGTGGAAAATAATCCCCAGGAAAATACCCTCAGTTTAAAACCCCCGACCAATGACCCCAAAATTAACAGTTTAATTAATCGATTAGTAGATCAATTAGTTAGTAGATCAATTAATTCATCTGCTATTTTAATTATTTTAATGTCTGGTTCATCAAATATTTAAACTTAAACTAGTTGTTGAGATTAAGAGTTAAATTTGCATGCGGCTCAGTGGTCTGGAGACGCCTTGGGTTAACCTTTTGAACCCGACTTCATTTGCGATGATTCGTTCAACGTGCCACTAAGCACGATCACTGTGGTATACTTTGAACTCTCACTGTAGCTGCCAGCGTATCATTCTCAGTTGTTATACTTGAAATCATGGAAAGACTTGTAAGCTCTGGGACTGGTAGTCTCTTGCATGCGATTCCGAGAATCTATCCAGCAGCCTATATATTGCCCTCTTTTGTGCACAAGTTTAGCAGTGACAAACCAGTTTCCGCCCAATCAGTAAAGTGTTTTCATTATATTAAGGCCTACTTGACACTGACATTGACGTCACCATCAGTGTAGGCCTACAACTAAATTTAATGTGATGTAGCAATCAGTTTATCGCTCCTATCATAAGTGACACCGTCACTTGAGTTGCATCTGTTAAGTATGCTTCACCTACAGCGGTTCCTACCTGCCAGACTTACTCCATCTCAAGACACGACCTGCTTCTTTTCGCTGCCTCTCTGAACCGAACGACGACTGTCTGGAGGAGCGGAAGAGATAGAGAACATCATGGCCGCCTTCATTGCCAAACAGATGGTCGGAAAACAACTGGGATCCGTCAAAGGTTTGTATGGACATGTGCATTCTCTCATATATGTATCAATTATATATAGATAACTTACTATATAACTAAATGAATACAGAGGCGCATAATTATATATGCATATATATTTACGCAAAATAGGTTCCTGCGTTCTATAGTCTACAACTAACTTAGTTTATGAGTCTTGTTTATATTACTAGAATATCCCAAAACAGCTCCAGTGTGCATGTTCTGTGTCAGCTTACCCAGTCAGTGAAGCCGAACCACAGCTGAGCTGAGCTGAAGCCCACAGTTGGTCAGTCTGTAGAACGATCACAGTACTCGCAAATGCCAAGAGACGAGAGCTGCTCAGGCATCTAAGTCAGACGCCGATCAGAATCAGGAATTTGCAAATGCGGGCGATCGTCCGAAGGTCTTTGCTATTAATTAATTAATTAATTAAGGCTGAGGGCTGACAATTGAGAACGTTTTAGTGACCGTCAGCGTAGACGTCAGCGCCATGTCCCTGTCTGCCATCCAGAACGATTTTCCAGTTCCGCACGAGTTGGCATAGATTGAAACTGTTTACGGGTCGGTAGCTTTATCACTGGTCCCCGAGTACGGTCTGTGCACGGGGACTTTAATTGGCGTGGGGCCCATTCAAACGGGCAGCAATGGTGAAGGATCTCACCCGTTCAATTCACCGATTTATGAGCAGGGTCGAGGCCACACGGTTGCTATTGAGAAACGTGGACATGTACATATAAATCTATATGTACTTCTTGTATGCCACAACAGGTAATGAAACAGTCTTTCCCAGCGCACAAAAACCGAAAGAGGTGCCTGCAAAGACACTCCTAGTAACGCATTTAAGCTCTGACCTCAGTGGCATCAACGTTCTGACAAATGACAACACAAAGATACTGACCGGTTTCATGTCCCTGTCGGAAGAAAAATGTCGTCACGTAATGTTCAGGGCAAATATACATACATACACACATAAATACATACATACATGTATAAATACGTACAAACATATATACATGTGCATACATACATGCATACAAACATACATACATGCATAAATACATACATACATGTATAAATACGTACATACATATATACATGTGCATACATACATGCATACAAACATACGTACATGCATAAATACGTAAATGTACACATACGTACATACATACTTACATGCATGTATACATATATGCATAAATATATACATTCGTATATAGTTCACTTAATTCTACTTTCGTTTATTATACAAAAATTCTGAGTTTAATTTCTTGCTCTTGCCATATGTTCCTGATTCATCTGCCTCTCTCTCTCTTCCTCCATCCGCAAAGGCATCCGAATAAAGAGACCTGCGAGGGACACAACGCACGCAGCGCCATCTCAGCTGCTTTACTTTACGGATGAGTTGTGCTGGACGACAGCTTGGAGGGAGGAAGAGTGGAACGAGGAGCGAGGCGAGTAGAAGCATTCAGAGCTGATATTATGACGGCGATTGCCCAGCGGAGCGCCTCGTAGGCCACTGGAGCCACGCGGGACCCCATGGAGCCCCTTTGAGGCTCTTGGAGCAACTCAGACGATCCATACGAGAAAAACCCCATCTTGAAATCCAGCCGTCAGATGTTTAGTTCCCGACGCAAAAAATGAGGCAGGGTCTATGGGTAAAGGTGGGAGGGCGGAGAGAGCGCCATCCCCCACTCCCTCCGTTCATACACTGTTCTTTATTTCCACTCCATCGGCTTTTTCGGTTGGAGACCCCCTTGATTATAGTTATATTCGACGAAAAGCAGCGCTGAGCGTTCTCTACTTGCTATGCCTCTGCGTCCCTCTCTCTTTCTATCTCCCTCTCTGCATATGTGCCCCTCCGTATGTGTATGCGTCTATCTGCGTGTATATGCGTGTATATCCGAAGCTTTCCCTTCTTTTATGTTTTCGTCTAGTGTTCGTAATCTGGGCGTTATACTTGACTGTAACCTTACCTTCGCAAACCATGTCTCTAGTTTGACTTGGTCTTGTTACTACCAGTTAAAGCACTGAAGAGTTGTTCGTCGTTCTGTTTCTTCCTCTGTCTTTACTACTATGATTCATGCCATGATATGCTGTCGCATTGATTACTGCAACTCTGTACTTGCTGTCGTCCCTTCAATCAATGCTAAATTCTGAGGCCAGGTTAATATCACGTTATCCTCGTTTCTCTCATATCTCTGAATACATCATTCAGCAACTTCATTGGCTCCCTATCCAATCTCATATTCGGTTTAAACTATTGTCACTGGTACTTAGATCTCGCATGGGCCAGGCTCCAAAATATCTGTGTGATCTTATTCAGACTCTACAATCCAGTACCTCATCCCGTCCTCTATGTTCTCAATGTCGTCTGGATCTATTTATTCCTCGTGTTAAAACCTCGCTTGCTCAGCAGAGGGCTTTTGCTGTTGTTGGCCCATCTCTATGAAATGAACTTCCGCTATCGCTTCGTGCAAGAGTCACTGTTGTTGATGAAGCTCAGTCAGCTCTTTGTTTAAAGACGTTCTTATTTCCCAGGGGCTGTCACGCTGGAAGCGCCTCTGAGTAGTTTGTTCTGCAACAAGCGCTATATAAGTTATCAAATACAATACAGTACAATATGTGAGCCTAATTGCGAACGAAATAGGTAGAAGACAAGGCAGCCGTATAGGCGACGCCTTATGCACGGCTGATTGTGTGGCCCTCCATTCCATCGCCCTGTTTCCCATTGCTGGCCGTCGTCACCCTTTCCGCCCACTGCCATTCTCTTTCCCTCAGAACCGTCGCTCATCTATTCCGTCTTCATTTATGCCCGGCACGTCTCCTGTTTCCAGTGAGATGGCAGATGACCATCTGATTGTTCCGACGAGTTCCATCCGACTCAGCGAATATTTACTAGGCGCTCCTGTCCGTCAGGGAGTCATCTAGAGATAATATTGAGCACCACTGCCACACAGGGGTTTGGCGTCGGTAGAGAGTGGAGGGGTGGAGGGCTCGGAGACGAGGGCTGTGCAGAGGCTGGAGTTACTTTGCAAATGCGGACAAAATTACATCATTGTGCAGTGGGAACCACGTCTGTCTGCATAAGTAAATAGCTGCACTCATCACATGTCATTGGTCAGTGTTTCTGCTTTCGGTTACATTCTGTGCTCAGAATAATCACTTCCACGAGTCAACGAGTCAATGAGTCAGTCAGCCATAGAGGCAGTCGGTTCATAGGTCCGTCAGTCAGCCGATCAAATGAGTAAACCAGCCTACCTGTCAGGTAGAGAGTCAGGCAGACAGGCAGGAAGCAACTTAGTTAGTAAAATTGGTCTATTAAATGCCATCTTCAATCTCCCACGAGTCAGTTTATAAGTTTTGGCAGAATGACAGAAGATTAGGAAGGCCTACAGACCGAGACCATCATGTACCTACCTGACAGGTCTTTGAGATAAATTCTGTGACCAATCGGTCGGCTGCTGCACAGGCGGAGTAACATGAGTGATAACCGAACGCCGCATCTTTTACCATCCACCCAGGAAGTACCGGTCGGTGAGCTTAATACGACTATCGTCATTACTCGTCTTCAATGGAATCTCTGAACTAAATTTCAACTGTCATCACTGAATGGGACTCCATTCGTTGGATTCTATGCGTGCGCGAGAACCCGCAAATGTTGCCAGTTATTTGAGTATTGCTAATAAATGAACTTGTAACTCTTAATGAACTTTAATATCACTTAAGCTAGAAAGAAGCGCTTTACATAGAGGGCGCTATGAAATGTTCAGTCACATTACATTACATCATCATCGTCACCACTAGTCAATATCAGTAGTCTATGCATCAAGCAAGTAAGCTGTAGCATGTGTTGGTGAAATTGTTACTGCTGCAGGGGCTCTTGGAGATAAGGAAGACAAGGAAGACAAGAAAGATGGAGCAGACGAGGAGGATGAGGAAATTGCCGAAGCAAAACGAGAGGCGGAGGAGAAGAGAAAGGAGAAGTACCGGAAGATGGAGGAGGAACGAGAGCAAATGAGACAGAGCATAAGGGACAAGGCAAGTGAAAGGCGACGCAGCGTGATCTAATTCATCCTCAACATCACCATCATAATCATCATCAACAGTATCATCATCGTCGTCGTCGTCGTCGTCAGAGCATGGTCCTGCCTGCCATCGCACCGTGCGAAGCATCCACACGTCCTGAGTCTTTTTGTTTCGATCACATCCGAGACCGAGGTATGTATCGTGCGCCTGTATATTTCTTCGTTCGTAATGTGCGCTTTGTATGGAATTCGCATGATTCTCCTGAAGCACCAATGTTGGAAGGCATATGGCTTCTTCTCTCTGACTCCCGTCAGGTCTTAGCTCCATGAAGAAGCACAGGTACTATACAAGAATTAGTGAGGCGGATTTTGTGTCCAGCCGAATAGTCATACTCCAATTTCCATGATTAAGGCTGTTTATACAGTCACGGGCAATTCGATATTCGCCGTCGGACCTCAGCCTCGCTGCTGCCATCAGCCTCGACATTCGACTCTGGGTAGGTAAACATTCCTTCTAATTCCACCTTCTTTCTCGCATCATGTATGTAATGCTACATCGGAGATGGTTCCTCCGGTTTTGGATCTTGATTTTGTTTCAATTGATCTCCATTCCAAAGTGGTGTGCTTCCCGGTCCAGTATTTCCAACAACAGAGCCAGGGTCTCCAGAATTTTGGCAAGAAAGTCCAAGTTGGAGAACATCTCCAATCCAATATGTGCACCTGGTGTCCCTCGGCAACAGTCTGGTCCATGAGCTTGTCATTGATGGCAAGAAGAGGTTTGAGGGAAGTTTACGCTCTTGTCGTAATCCACTTTCCACGCTAAACCAATTCAAAGTTACATCGTCAATACGTACAGCACTCATTGTGTTGGTGTATGGTTCTCTTATAAGGTTCACAGTCTTCTCGGAAGACTCAAGAGATAGGAGGAATTTCCAGAGAGCTATGCAGTCTTCAAAGGTAAAACCCCCCTTCAAATCTATATAAACAATCTACAACGGGAGCCAACTCTGCCTTCTTGATTTAATTAGGCTATTCAACGAGAAAATACGATCCATAGTGGATCTTGAGCGAAGCAGCTCTGTTCTATGCGTCTGTTTATTAAGAGATCCTGGATCATTGCTAAGAGGATACCTACAAAGACCTCCCCAGGTACGGATAGGAGGGTAATACCCCGTAGTTCTCACATTCCAAACCGCCTCCTTTCCCCTTGTAGAAAGCAGAGGCGTCGATCCGTCGTAAACATTGGGGGCCAATGCCTATTATGGAGGTCTTGGTGCGAAGCCCCTATTGGTTTCCAGGGACAAAGCCCCTGACATCGGGGTAGGAGGATTCATGAAGTAGGCCTGATGCAGGCACACATAAAGCCCAACATCTCAATAGACAACAAATGAGAAATGTCACTAATATTATTTACATTGGAATGTCAGCGCACACAACAGTTATGAACTTAATGTCAGTAATGCTAAAGCAGCGCATTCTGAGCACATATTTAACTCGGCAAACTCTTTTCGGCCTTCAGATCTCGACTTAAAACTCACCTCTTCATTAACTCATTTCCCCGATAGGCTGTCTCTGTGCCTTCTTGACTTCATCTTGGCTTTCGACCCGGATTCACCATGGAATTTGGCTTGGAAAATGACTTTGTCTAGCAGCGACCATCGACTGATGCCTTGAGCCATTATTACAGTGGCGCTAAAGAAATTCTTTGATTATTATTTATTATTGTTATTATTTAATCAACATTGAAATTGCCGAAAATCTTCTCCCTGACTGTGCTTCTTTTAGCAAACTGTGCCGCTAGTGTCATTACGTCCAGTCTGTCAAGAATGTCTATGTTAAAATGTCGCACAGACAGCGTTTAACCGTTCCTGCGTCACTGTACTTCGCATCCATTTCTTCAGCCGACGCAAGGCACTAATAAGATGGATAGTTGACTCAACTTATGAAAATTTTCTATATCTGGAGTTGAACATTGGAAAACTAAGTAACTGGCTTTCAATTTCATCTCATTGCATCTACACTGAAAGAGTGATGAAGAGCTGATGAGCCTACATCCACAAGTGCCATTTCACCATCAATACTGTCATCTAGTCGTTTCCGTTTTATAGCAAATTTATCTATTTTCGTTCAGCAAATTCAAACGCAATGTTTCTAAAATTTTACTTGTTCAAAGTTAACGAAATCCTATATTCATATATTTAACAGAGGGAGTTTTCTTCGTCTAGGGATGCAGAAACTGAGTGGGGATTATAATTATAAGGGGCGACTATACGAATATGGGTATATATGTACCCTCCTCATTTTTACAAAACCATATGTAGGCCTACATAAGGTACATGTATATGGTTTTGTAGCTGAAGAAACTAAATTAACGGGTCGGCTTACATCCCTACTGACTGACTGGTCAAAGATGACATCCAGATGGCGATGGCAGTGAGGTGAGGCATGGACCCCATTATTTAGTTCTCCCTGGGTGAGAGCGAGTTTTCTGACCTGCATTCCATTAATTTTTTAGGGTTCTGTCAAATCTGCTATAAATCTGTGCCCTCTGGCGACCTGCGTAGCTCAATTAAAGGCTGTATGTCTGACTGCCTGTGACTCAGTTCACGTATCATTAAAAGTACATATGTACTGATACAGTACATATTCAGGTATCTGTCTTTCTGTCTACCTAAGCAAAGGTAGGCATAGACAGCAATACCTAGAGAGGTACATTTGGAAATTACGGACTGGCATTGTTTACGAACGAACGTTAAAGTGAAGAATGACAACTAAAATTGTCAGTCCAGAGCTGCCTTGTACCGATTTTACAGCTAAAATATTGCCGGGGCCCAAGTAATGGCCGGGCCCCCAGACTCAAAATATTGCCGGGGCCAGGGCCCCAGGGGCACCCATAGGATCGACGCCACTGGTAGAAAGGGAGCTGAGCGGTGAGCTGGCGTGGAAACAGTATTCCAGAGGCTCCTGAACATGCGAATGAGCCATGCAATGCCTGCCATTTGCATGCCTTGAGCAGTTCAGCCCTGCATGCTGCAATAACATGTGGCCTGTGCTCCGTTTCGAAAATGCAAGAGGTCTAAAAGTGAAAAGTTCAACCGGTGGGTAGCCAGGATGTTGGATGTTGCTGAAGTGCAAAGTGGCAAACCAGTCCCTACCAAACTTTACAGTGCAGACATCTGCTCGACATAATCGCCTCTATTAAGTTTAAATAGAATTAATTCAAAGGTTGTTTTGGATTTGTAAGGGAGTCATAGCCGCTTCCTATACTTAAGCAAGAGATACTTGACGCTGCTGTTTGTTCTGACTCGCAGCCTTTGATGATTCGCGATTTTTTGCTTCAATACTATTGCAGCATGCAGGGCTGTTGAAGATAATGCTGTTGGGAATTATAGGCACGATTAGAGATCGTTAGTTTCCATAGATAAAGCCCCTTCCCATGTAATTGCCACGTAAACTGCGATGGTAAAAAGATATGCTCAGTCTTACCTAATAAATGATACCGTAGGTGTAGATGAGTTGGCGATTATTTCAGGTGCAAGACGGTTGATTAGGAATCAATAATAACGCTAACACGAGGAATTACGTCAGGTCGAATTAGAAAAGAGATTTACTTAAGAACAACAGTTATTAATTCAGAGCAGACATAACAGCAGACAAAGCGGAAGTGTGTTGCTTTCGTCGTGTTTGCGCTGCAACTCCAATCATCACACGACCACCATTTAAGATGCCTACAACTGTGGACCGTTGGAAATGAACAAAAATTGCGGACATGTTGAACCTTGACAACAGTCGGCCGTCAAGAACGTCCGATGCCAGCAATTCTTGAAATGACATCCGAGTGAGTTGCATGCTGTCGGCCGTGCATCTGATTTCTCGGCTGTCAGCAGCAGTCGCAGCAGCTGCAGCAGCATCGTATGGACTAGCAGCATCCGATGGATAATTGCTTTAGTGATGGCTTGCGAGTAGAAGCCGACGGTCGTTAGGAGGGAGGACGAGCGCACCAATTACAGTTCCATTACAGAAATAGATGAACTCTACAGTATCCTCTCACGATCAACATCATCATCAGCAGCGACAGAACGACCCACTGGAGGAAATGTTAATAAATTGATGGAGAGAGAGAAGAGAGAGAGAGAAGAGAGAGAGAGAGAGAGAAAGAGAGAGAGAGAAAGAGAGCAAAGGATGGGTGGATAGACAAAGAACGTTTTTTGTTTACGGATGGAATGAAGACATCACGTGATGAGGTCGGAGAACAGGATGGCGATGTCTGTCGGACGGCCATTCCAACCGATTCACCGGCTTTTCACTCGTCGGCCAAACGTAGTGCAGCCACAGACGGCATTTGCAGAAGAAACCGAACAAAGCGAGGGCACAACACTGAACGGAGGGAGATTGAAGCAGAAAAAAGAAGGGAAAGGAAGCAGATGCAAGAAACTCGAAAAAAACTAAGAGGGGATTAGAGAACATCCAAAAAGAATTAAAGAAAGGAAGTTATAATAAAGAAGACTGAAGGTGGAAAGCGAAGATGCAAAAGTGCTAGAAGCAACGAAGTTCCAGTGGAATATAACTGCTGTCATATAGCTTTCTTAAGAATTTAAATAATTAATTGATAAATACCCACGAAGTGAACAAGGCCAAATTAGCTACGTGTAGTCCTGGTGCTGTTTCTCTTTTCTAAGCAGATAGACAGGCAGGCAGGCAGACAAGCAGACAAACAAAAAGGTAGAGAGAAAAGAGAAAGACAGACACACAGACAGACAGACGGACAGACGGACAGACAGACAGGAACACACACTGAGAATGATAGTGGACAAGCAGAGAGACAATATTATAGGATGGCAAAACTGCGTATCCGCGTATACGCAGGAGTGCGAATAGTTCATACACGTTGAGAAAATGGTCGAATTTGCTGACAGTTTCTTTTTATTGATTTAGTATGGAATCAAAAAGAGGATTCCTCAAGATCCTTCGCAAGATCCCGGACTCGAGGGAAGACTCGGCAGGAAGAAGAAGACTCCGGAAGAGTTGGCCGCCGAAGCCAGCATGGACATGGACGATTCATCCGCTCAAAGTCAGCCTTTTACCATACAACTTGTTGGCCTAAATGTATAGGCCGCTTTTGCCTCTTGCATATCTTCCTCTCGCTTTCTCTCTCTATCTCTGTCTGTTTAGCCTCATTATATCAATGTCTCTGATAAGATTAGTATATTGCACAGAGATAGCTAATCAAATAGTAATGCATGTATAGTCCTTGTTTTGAACCCTAACGGTCGCTATAAAATACTAATGCTGATGCTAGCACTAATGTTAATACTATGGCTGAAGTTATTGGTAGTCCAAATGCAAATTCTGAAACGTATGCATGCGATTACCATCGTCATTTAGGGAAAGAGCTTCACTAAAGAGTTGCATCGCTTATGTCGGCGCTTAAATAAATGATTCTGTAGCTTTACTCTCTGTCTGTCTGTCTGTCTCTGTCTCTGTCTGTCTCTCGCTCGCTCTCTTCTCTCTCTCTCTCTCTCTCTCTCTCTCTCTCTCTCTCTCAAAGAGCTGCGTTTGCTAAACTTTAGTCTCAGCAATGACATAGTTTAACTGCGACCCACAACAGCGGCGCATAGCATCCCGAGTGGGATTGCTCGCTTAGCTATGACGAATTCCATCAGTTAGATAAGTAAAGGTTTAAAGCCACCTCCAAAATAGGGCAGAGTTAATTCCACCTCCAAAACAAGGACAGATTTAAACCCACCTCCAAAACAAGGGCAGGTTTAACTCCATCCTCGAAACGAGATTAATTTTGGGCCATCGCTAGATGTGAATTCTTTCATGCCTTTCCAAGTGCTTCCAGCAGGGCGATAGCATCTACAAAGTCCAGATCTCTTCACACCGTTTATCTATTTCAGTCCTGTGCTACTGCCCTCCATCAATCTCACTATCACCAAATCCACAACCAGCGCAAAATCATCTGTGACAAACACATCCCTGACGCACTCCAGTTACAATCTGAAACCACTCACCACCCCTCCTCCATTTCTCATCGCGCTCTGACTGCCATCACAGAAGCTCTTGGTAACGTCAATTATCGGTTGGAATTCCGTAGCTCTTCATTATCTTCCACCGCGACTCTGTGCCCACTATCGAAGGCCCATTTTACACCAATGAAGTTAATCAATACAGGAGTCTTCCACATCAGAATCTTCTCGATTATCTTTCTAAGTGTGAAAATTTCTTTGCAGCAGGATTGCCCTGGTCTTAATTCTGCCTGTTCTTGTCTCAGCTTTTTGTCTACAACAATCTTTATACTATTCTGCATCACTGTGGCCATGACCTTTCCAGGAATCGATAGTAGAGTCTCTTCAAAGCAGATCAACCTGTCGACTATCGCCATGCTTTCCATTTTCATTTCGTTTAGATCCGTATTGGATACAAACAGCAATGGTCCTTTTATGCTTAACAGGTCAAGTAGACGATCGCATGCAAACATTCTAGCAAACTCAGATGCATACTTTGAATGCTTTTGCAGAAATTTTTCAGTTTTAAATGCGTGCTTTTTCAGTTCGTGTAGTCGAAAATGACTTTTCTCTAACTATCGTTTTTCAAAATATTTTCAAGCTCAGCAAATCTCATTTGTTAATCGTATTAGGAAGAGCTTGAGCAAATTTCATATCCAAACGGATATTACCCTGTTTCACCGCAAAACTCTCAGCTTCTTTAGGATCAGAATACGAATCTATCAGTATGGCTTCCAAGGAAGTTACTGCCCTTGTTTTCTACGTCAGCGAATTGGTGTACCTGACTTTCTTCTTGCGATGCATATATTTTCATCTGACCGCGTTGCGCGGAATATTACTTTATTTTAAAGCGTCAGCAAGCTGCTTCCAACTGGCAGGACTTGAAGTCGACGTTCTTTTCCTAAGCAAGTCGTTTATCAAATCCATTGCATAATTCTATGAATCGTCATGTTGTTCAAAACGAGCTCTTCCTCGTCGCTCCACTTCACATCTGGATTAATTTAAATGCGCATAAAAAGATTGAAGCGTGAGATTTCCGCTTCTTTGGAACTATGCTTAGTACCTCGAACTTTACAGATTTTAAGCTTTTGATCTCCTCCACAGATTCTCTTTTATCGTCATTATTTTTACATGTAAATTTTCTTATATCGCTGGGTTTATTCACATTTAAATATCGACTTAAACCATTTGAAAACAATTTTGCCTTTTCGTGTTTCTGGGTATAGGCCTAGTATAGCGTAGATTTCGCCGTCTAATTTTGAAAATGTTCTGTCTAGCATGGTTTCCTTTCATTTCTGAATGTGTCTGTGTGCTCCATCCTAACGACTGGGATTTCGATGCTAGTCTAGGAAGAAAAGAGCATTAAAAGAGCACCGACGACGAATCCACCAATTTGAATTAGATTCTGTTTCTTAGCAGCACGTAATTTCTTTGATACCAAGTGTCTTAGCTTGCTTTTATAGCGCAGCAATTTTTTTCTAAATCTTGGCCAAAGGTACATTCCCTTTTAATATGTTCTTTGCACTTAGCACAGACAGCATGAGAGACTCAATTCATTCAGAGTCACAATTCTTTAAGATGTTTTCCTACTTTAGCCGATACTTCTTTAACCAAACTTAGCTCCGCAAGAGACTTTTTTAGTTTTGATGACAGTTTAAATAGTGACCGTTCAACTTTCTGCCTGAATATATATTTACTATGAGGTACAAATAATGGATTTTCCCGGGAAATATGTTAGTTCTCATTCTACACGTTTCGTCGGTATCGGATCGACTAACAGTCAAAAACGGCATCATCGTTGCATCTCTGAGCGCTTGAAGCATGAAATTAGACTTTCGGGGAAATATCTGCAATCTTTGTAGAATCTCTAGCGTTTTTGAATAGGGTCAAATAATGTGCGTTGAGACTGATGGTTCTGGTATGTTTGTTTTGATAAAACAGATTTTTTGTCAGGTATATCACAGATAGGTTTCTATGGTGGCTAATCTATGTAAATATTTTAGTTATCCTTTCGTCTCTTTCGCTTAAGGCCTCTTCTTTTACTACTAGGCCTACTTGAATTTTTATCTTTATTATTAGTATTCGTCTAGAGGTTACCTATGTTTTAAAAACGTTGATTTGTCAGCGGTGGCCTAATAAGGAACTCTTGTTTGGGGGATTGGAGTTAAACCTGCCCTCTTTGGGGTGGAATTAAACATGTCGTTGTTCTGGAGGTGGAATTAAACATGTCGTTGTTCTGGAGGTGGAATTAAACATGTCGTTGTTCTGGAGGTGGAATTAAACATGTCGTTGTTCTGGAGGTGGAATTAAACATGTCGTTGTTCTGGAGGTGGAATTAAACATGTCGTTGTTCTGGAGGTGGAATTAAACATGTCGTTGTTCTGGAGGTGGAATTAACCATGTCGTTGTTCTGGAGGTTGAATTAAACATGTCGTTGTTCTGGAGGTGGCTTTTTACTTGTCCCTCGTTTTGGAGGTGGCTGTATACTTGTCTTCGTTCTGGAGGTTGCTTTATACTTGTCCTCGTTCTGGAGGTTGCTTTATACTTGTCCTCGTTCTGGAGGTGGATTTATACTTGTCCTCGTTTTGGAGGTGGCTTTATACTTGTCCTCGTTTTGGAGGTGGCTTTATATTTGTCCTCGTTCTGGAGGTGGCTTTATACCTGTCTTTACCTAACAACTAGTACCAGGTTATTGCCCTGTGATTATTGACCGAGCATTGAAGGGGGTTCTGCTAACGGACTTGATCTGTATCAATGCCAGTGAATGAAAAGGTTTCCCTAATTTAGTTTTCTTTAAAAAGTTTAGATTTTAGTTTAGTACGTTACTTTACAATACCCGTGACATTACAATCGAAATACATCTAGGTTCGTAAGGTAGAAATGAGTTCTGTGTTTTTACTGCTTTCATTACATTGAGTTCCGGGACATGACTAACTTCTCTTCCACGGTTCCATTCTTTGCCACAGATTCCGTATTTCCGAAAAATCTGGACGACTTGACGTCGAAGGTGACGGATCTGCCGGGAAAAATGATAGGCGCTGTGTCTGGCGTGACGAACAGATGCACTCTACAATAGCAACATCAGCAGCAGCAACAACTACAACAGTTAGTATATCATCATTCGTCGTCGGTTCAAACACTGTTACAAAAGTACAAATTCAATCGATGTCAATATAATTTAAATTCACGAGTCTAGAGCACGGCAAACAAATCTAATCGCTCTGCTGTGTCTTTATATACAACTAGAAGGCCCACATATGCATATTTCTTGTAAGCTGAAGATAAAAAATTCAAATTAAGCGAAAGCAGCTTCTTGAGTAAAGTTTTCAGAACGCGGTATGTCTACTGTACAATGCGTCATAACTTACATAGTGCAAGCTATAACGCATATATACACAGGTTACATATATTTCGTGAGTGTTAATCGTTGCAGACTCGTTCTCTTCAACTTCTGAAACCTGCAGATTGACTGATCGAGAAAGAAGATGGAATGAGAAATAGGGGCGCAGGAACGGACTTATAGCATGATGTTTTGTTGTGGAAAATCACCGTACAACGTTGATCTGTGGACGATTTTCACACGACCCCGCTTCCTCTGCATGCTGCTAGTGTAACTGCTGGATTCGAACCCAATGCCATCTGGTTAATCGTCATGATACTGTTACAAAGGTGAATAGGTAATGCTGTCACGTTCGGCAGTTCAGAATGCGATACCACCTGCCATTGAAATTCGTCCGTCAAATGATGAGACATCAGCAACCGACACCGAAAGCCAGAGGGGCAAAAGCAGACGGCGAGGGTGGACAACATGAGAAGGAAGGAAAGACATAGACAAATGAGAAGAGTGACAAGGATAAGTAGAAGGAACAGCATTAGTGGCTTCTGTTATCTTTATTCTAAGGCTTTTGCTTTTATCGGGCGCCTAAGCTGATTGCATCAATGTGATTCTCAGGCCACATGAGATTTAAGCTATCTGTGGTCAAACATTGAAATAGATTTGGCTACATTAACGTAATTGAAAATTCTTGGATGAAATTAATATGAATTTTATTCTTGTCCACAGTTGCAAGCTGTGAATATTTTGCCTACGCATCGATTTAAAAAATTACAGATAAAACGTTATTAGTTATTATGATTAAACTCGCCGAATGAATTTATGTCCAAGCATAATGAAAGGAATAAGGGTTTTAATACTATTTCTTTTTAATCTAATTAATTGATACTGCAACAAAAAAACTAATATCGACAACACGGCCACATGGGTACCGCACATACATGTATGTTTAATCAACCTGATGTATTTTAGCATCATGCATAACGAGATATTTTCCACAAATATACGCTGATATAACTCACGTCATGCATAACGTTGCACGGCTTAACATCAGTGATATGTAACGTTATGCATAGTTAGACGGCTTACATAGAATCAGTGACCTTCGACTTTCTGCAGTTGAGGAATCTTAAGTCTCAGTGAATCAGTTTATTGATGAGCTAAAGACTATGTTGGTGCTAGACTGGCTGCAAATGATCAAGATTCGATTCATCTTAAGGCTAACTCAAATCTCACGTTATCCATTCACTCTAACTGTGCTAACTGCAGGTTGACAGATTGCTGATTAATTTTATCTGTGCCGCCAAGAGCTTGTGCAAAAGCGAACTCGGTGGAAGGCGGCTCACTGAAAACCATTAAAGAGAATCAAAGCCCACAAAGATGACCATTATGCACTAAGCGTCGGATGCAATTTGTAAAATAAATCATTTGTCGTCTTTACTTTCTCTATGTGTTTTGATGCTTCTGCTGCTGCTGCTGCTGATGATGATGATGATGATGATGATGATGATGATGATGATGATATTGGTTATAATGATAATGATTTTGTCCAACTGACAAGATTTAGAATTTGTCGAATATGTCAGATGTCACCTCAATCAGTCAATCAACATATCAAAAAGGAATCTATGAATATAAATTGCCGGTGAATAAATCAGCGAATGCATTAAGAAGATATGAATGAATGAATTACCTGTCTATTAAGCTACCAAACATTCAGTCGACGAAAAAGGAAGGATGGAGGAAAGAAAGAAGAATGGAAGGACGGACAGACGGACGGACGGACGGAAGGATAAACAGAAGGAATGAGGAAAAGAAGGAAGGTAGGAAGGACAAACTGAAGGTACGAAAGAACGAAAGAATGAACGAACGAACGGATTATTTTTATCTTAGCTAGAAGGCGTAACAACGTAAGTTTTTTAACTGCCCTGGTTTTAACTCTCTCGTCCAGTATTTGCGATGTCCGTCCAAGAAATTCAAATCAGTAATCCAGCTATAGTATACGATAAAATGTCAATCGCTAGATAATACACTTACAAGTCAAAACCTGCCCAGGTCTCCTGATTTTCTTGCGTCCTTCTCGCTTGAAACTGTTGTAAGGATTTAGGAAGCATTCTTCTAACGACAGTTCGAAAAAGTCAAGCTTCCGCTATCTCTTCTGTTCATAGATATTAATATTACAGCACGAGAAAGCATTTCTTTTACACCGCGCTAAGAAAATTTGATTGCCACTTCTAGTCTGACAACAACAACAAATCCCCATCGCAACATTTACCGGCTCAACAACGACAAAATGGACGACAAGTCGGTTCCTCTAGGACGCTATACAATTCTTCGTGAAACATTGCACTGGCATTTATGCAGGTCGGTAGACGTTGTGCACTGGAGAGTCATCTGGAGGATTAGGAGGGAGACGATGTTGTAAGGCAACAGACGATCACCAAATGGCAACACATCTTCCACGCGCTTTTAAGACAGGTAGGTTTCAGTTGTCCAGTTGTATATGGTCTTCTTACTCTGTCTCCCTGCTTTCCAGAGATCATAGACATCAAGAGATGTCAACAAGTCAAACAATCGACTCGTTTATGGAGTTTTCAATTTGATGAAAATATTGGAGTGCATCAAACTATGGAGTGTCTAGCGTTTAAACATTTTGGGATTAGAGCTCTACAGTTTCCGTTTCCAATTTTCCTGTTTCTATCATTGTATCTAAGTTGAAGACGATAACTGATGACAACATCAAATTAAAGCGACTGCACTAAAATAACAAAGACAGCAGCAACAACAGCAGAAGCGACAACAACAAGAATTGCAAAAAATAACAACAAGAATAACAACAATAACAATGACAGTATACATGTTCCTACTCTTACTGTGACCGAGTCTGCTCTTTCGAAGTTGTTTCTCTATCTCGTGCTGGATTTTTGTTTTTATACGGTGTTTGGTCGCACGTGATTGAAGCCTCGCCTTAACTTTGCCAGTCCACCTATTCACAGGTTGGGCAAGTTTTCAGTGTCAAGTCCTAATCGGAGAGGCCAGGAAAGTCTTCAATGTTGTGTCGACTGTCAGTCGTGGAGAGGTTCTATGAGCAGTCGGCTAGCTACAGACGAATTTCTGTTCCGCACAGACCCTATGGACCGAAGGATTCTTTGAAACTGCGCCTCTTCCATCTACGAGGGAGTGCCGTACGGTGTGGTAACCGTGTGCTGCGGACTTCATCACCTGTTGTCCTTCCTCATCCTACAGTGTAGATGCAACGCAATCCAGGGACTCTAAGCATATAAAAGTAGGCCCTAATTGTAATTTAATTTGATTTATAATACGGTAGACCTAACTGGCCCAAATCTGAAAGATATACGATTTGGGTGGGTCAGGCCGCTATATATATATATATATAATATATATATATATATATATATATATATTATATATATATTATATATATATATATATATATATATATATATATATATATATATTATATATATATTATATATATATATATTATATATATATATATATATATATATATATATATATATATATATATATATATATATATATATATATATATATATATATATATATATATATATATATATATATATGCAAACATCATGTAAGCATACTAAGTGGAAAACTGTATTATCGACAGGATGGTTTATCCTTTGACTGCAGTTAATTTCTTCTATTGTCGCTTGAACTCATGTACAGCGCCCTTTTCTTCAGCCTCGGCCGTGTTACGGCTCTTTAAAAATTGTCTTATTATTATTAATATTATTACTACTAAATTACGTAAGGTATTTCATCAAGCGCCACTATTGAGTTTATTCTCTAAGAGGCGCTTTATAAATCTTAAATTACAATTACAAAAGTAAATGCCCCTATACTCGGAGACTTGGACTAAGGATATATGGAAGCATTGTGACTGAATCGTCCTGACGACAACATAAACTTGACAACGAAATTCTGCCAAAAGATAGGCAGAGAAGGAGAAAGATGGCCTTTCCTGAGCCCGTTATCTACTTATGAGCTTTTAAAACCTAGTCTAACATAATCAGTTAACTTCATTTTGGCAGGGTGGTGTATTTTTCGCAAAGACGTAGGTTGTTTGCAAATGTAGCCTTCATTTGCTTTAATTTCTTGATCGTCTTGGAATAACAGCAAATAAAGGTTGGAAAATTTACGATTAAACGAAAGCGAAGCTATATTTAGGAAAAGATCACGGGAAGGATCTTTCTCCAGATGAAAAGACGAATGAGTCGGTAAATAAATCCACAAGGAAGTCAGTCTGGGATCCATTTAGCTGATATGGAGATAGGAGACCGAGGAGGAGCAGGAGACAGGTGAGTTGAAGAGGAACAAGAACCGGAAAGAAGGAAGGAAACAGGAAAGCAAAGGGTAAAGGGGAGAGAGTAAGAAGAGAGGATCAAGGTCCAGCATCAGCTGTGTGAGGCTGAGGACTGCGTTGGTTGCTAGAGGCCCAGCAGCCGAAATGCGCTGCAGTCATTTAGACCGAGCTATTGATTTGGTCTGTTCTCCTACGCGTCTTCCTTCCTTCCTTCCTTCCTTCCTTCCTTCCTTCCTTCCTTCCTTCCTTCTTCCTTCCTTCCTTCCTTCCTTTCTTCCTTCCTTCCTTGCTTCCTTCCTTCCTTGCTTCCTTGCTTGCTTGCTTGCTTGCTTGCTTGCTTGCTTGCTTGCTTGCTTCCTTCCTTCCTTCCTTCCTTCCTTCCTTCCATACCCATATCCATCCATTTGGCCGAGCGTCAATCGGCGGTTAGCATTACTTACTTACTTACTTAGAAGCATATGCAGAGGAGACTTCATCTGACATGAACAAATAAACGACATCGTATTGTAGAGAACAATTCAGTCAATCGGTTCGTGCACTTTCAGTCGACTGAAGGAAACCAAATTAACAAGCAAAGTATTGTGATGAGTGATGCATCCGGCACTCGATTCTCTGTGGCATCAGCATCTGCAGCAGCAGCACAAAGGGTGGGAGCAGGTGGTGATGACACAACGTCGGGCAAGGTTGGCGACTGTAGCGGCCCCAACGAGACGTCGAGAATAAGACGTTGTCATAACTGCCGTCGGTGCTCGCAGACAAGAGGGAAGCCTTCGACTGTACGTCACACTCCGCTACTTTTCGTATAGATATGTCTGACTACGCACTACACTACTGTGGCTATAGAACGCTCGCATTCTTAGGCATCATGCTTAAACAGTCACCGTGGTCTGAGAGATTAGAGAGAGACAGAGAGAGAGGCAGACAGACGGACGGAGACGATAAGAGGAGTAAATGAACTTTTTTCGCTATTCATCCGTCAAAAGTTAATTGATTTCATAGCCTGGGATCAGATCAACGAAGCCGCGACTTTCAACAGAAAAGATTAAAATTAAAACTCCACAGAAAGTGGTTAGTTGCTGTTAGCGAGTCTAGGAGATATCCCCCGCGTAATTTCCCCCCGGGCATTTCCCCCGCCATCTCCCCCATGGATTTTTCCCCCGAGTAAATACCCACCCGGACATCCCCCAAGTCATATATTTTATATCAACAAACATCACAATTAGTTTTGTATAGGTCACAAATAAAAAGAACAATATTTTTAAAATGAATTTAAGTGATACAAGGTAAAAATTAACAGTAAATTAGTACTTGTGTTTATATCAAAGGTCTTTAGTGTTAAGTTTAAGTTCGGTTTTGTTTTTCAGCATTACATAGAGATAATGTGTTCACAGACTAATGTTAAAACGTAAACAAAACCGTTTAAAATAACTTTGTTTTTTCCATGTATACTAGCTATAGTTTCCGACTCCATCGCTGTGGCTTTTTCAACTGCTTTTTTAACAAATTCATGGCAGATTATATAGCAACAGATTGAGTAACTATCAAAACTTTATTAAACATTTACTTTAAGCATAAAAATGAGTAAACATTAATTAAGACTGAAAGCATTAAAAGCCTGGTTGTTCAACAAATAAATATGAACAATTAAATAAAGCTATATTTACATCAAAGCATTAATAGCCTTTCTAGAAAACTGTTTACTCAGTTTGTTGCTATATTAAAAGTCTTTGCCAAATATTGTTTGTATTTCCACACTCAAACATCAAAGCACTAAAAAGGCCCATATAGATATAAATTGTTTAATTTTTGTGGACATTTGGGTGGGAAATATCTAGGTTTTTTTACCCTATCGAAACGCTGAGGGGGAGAATTCCAGGGGGAGATGACAGGGGTGAAATGTCCCGGGGTGAAATGTCCAGGGGATTTGTCCGGATCCCGCTGTGAGCTAATGAGTATCGTATCGTGAGTCACTGTTTTTTTTGCCGATAAACCAAATGACATCTGGTATATAGGCCTATACAACATGCCAATCATCTATGTGGTAGTGAGAGATAGCACATGGGGCATTGGTTGTAACTTGATAAAAACACCATTTCATGACCACCTGACGGCGTGGCTTTTGTACTTGCCGACACAGCAACAGGGGCCTCAAGCCCTCATATTCACGAAGCCACACGGTTCGCAAAATATCGTTAACTCGAGAGATTTCTACAGCGCCAAAAGAAAGTTAAGTCGCGGGAACCAGCTTATTCACTGGCGTTCAGTCAAAACCCAATCGTTAGGCAGGAAGACAAAATCATGTACAATCTTCGAGAACATATTGTTGTTCCGGCATACTCGCCAATCGCTGAAACGCTTGACAGCTGCAACAGAACCACTGACCGGTGGGCTAGGAAAATAATCGTAATCGTAAACTGCGCATTTTTTCTGCGCTCAGAAAATCTAAGTCGTGGGAACCAGCTGTCATAGGCTCTTAAATGGGCTTGGGGAAACTCTGGACCGCGGGCCAATTTTGACTCGAGGCGTCACGTTAATTGGCTCGCCGATCGACTTGACTTTAAAATGCCTGCTTACAAAATAGATCAATTCATTCTCGGTTCCATTTTTAGTGTTGTGTTTTGGAAATTTCAACTTTTATACTATTATTGTGTCCCTAAGACTTATAATAATAACTGAAGTTCATCAAAGCGAAACCTAGAAGTTGTCAAGCATGTCAAACAAGAGCAGACATAAACATTTCGGACAATTGTTGTATAACTAAAATGATTACACGATTGAAGCATAGGTCGGGTAATGCATCTAAAGAATTATTTCCTGTCGCGTCAACTACAGCTAACTCTTATTTGAAGACTAAATCGCACAACTTAACAAACTTTGGATAGCATGAAGAATTCCAGTAGTTTTCCACCAAAGAGATGAAGTTTAAAAGAGAACACGACTCGATACGTGTCGTTGGTCCGAGAAGAGTTGAAGTTCCTTTGCTGCTCGCAGTTGACAAAGAAATGGAAATAGCAAAAGCTATGAAAATAATCGAGTCGGTTACTGAGTTCAACCGAGTTGTGGGCACCTATTGTTCCCGTGATAAAGAACAACTGCGCTGTGAGTAGAAGTAGGACTGGGAGCAGAGCTGTACTGCAACCAAGCGCGGCCACAGGTGGCGAATAGTAGAACGGCCTTCATTATGGAGGTTATAGCCTCGAAACTCCTCATCATCATCTTCCTCCTCCTCCTCCTCATCTACCTCCTCTCCTCCTCCTCCGAATAAACAGTCGCGCACCAACAACGGCTTCTACCCGAGAGTGCAGAAGTAGTGTAAGAAGTGGCGTCGTTACTCTACTCTTTAACAGGTGCGACATCTGTCGTATACGTGTTCTTCAAATAATGGCACCATTGGAAGTAGTAGATGGAGAGTCTCACGCAGACTGGAATACAATTCTGTTCATCGCGCAGTCATGTGAATACTAGATTGTTGATGAAGTATAAGAGATCAATTGCTACCTCGAGAGATGGCATTCGGCGTCTTCAAGATCCCATGATCGAGAGCCGTTTCTTCACCTTTCGAACATTGACTCGACAGGTTGGGCCAGATTCGGATATTGCTACCAAAAAGCGGCTGAAACTCATTTGATTCTCTGATGGAACATGAGGTGGCGGGGCGGTCGCTTTCCTGAAGAATGGCAAGACCCCGAGCAGTTATAAAATCACACATGAAGTGCCGAAGGAGAGCGTATTGTGCGGGATGAAATGGCTTATACTGCGCGGGTAAACGGCGGGAGTAGCTATGACTCTCTTGTGTGAGTCCGTTAGTCTGTTCCCGGTGAGTCTATCCCCTTAATGCGGAAATGTTAGAAGAATCGGATCGAGTGCTAACCGATCAGTGCAGTAGTGATTGCACCTTTCTCACTGGTCGTCATCGAGCAGAGTATGTAATCCTGGGTGGAGAACTGTCACACAACTTTATCGATGGGCCACGTTGGACGTGCCTGTCTGGGGACAGGTGCCAGTGGCCCGGCTCGAACTGGAGAGTGACTTAGCTGCCACCTGTAAAGAAACTGGTGGGCTCGGAGTGTGTCGCCCTGTTGCGTGCAGGGTGAAAACCCGGAACCCACGACCCAGGGGCGAAGGGCGAGTGCACTACAGCAGACTTCGAACCGGTGACGGAAACTGTATCGATACACTTGATGGACGAGTGTCTGGTGCACGAGTCCGCCTCTGGGCCACTCCCGAGAGAAAGGAGATTTGTCCATAGCTAGCTGAATATCAAAGTGAAGAAATTCAAAAAGCGCCGGGCACCGGCCTGGAGTGACTAGTACTCTCATGGCTTATACTGCGCGGGTAAACGGCAGGAGTAGTGAGGCTTATTCTTTCGGGTCGGTAACCCTGAAATTACATCAAGCAGTCCGACAGAGCAAATAATATATACGGATGATTAGACGTCGCTTGCGACCCTAAATGACGTATATAAAAAAAATAGTCCGTTAGTCTGTTCCCGGTGAGTCTACCCCGCAGAGCAATGCTTAGCTGGACGAGTGGTGACCTATGGGGGCTCGGGTCGCCGCAGTCAAATCTGGCGGCAGCTTCACGGGCTTTAGCGGTGCCACTCGTATACACAGTGGCTACCCTAGAGTTCCAGTCGATTTGCTCTTCCTACGCTTCGCGGCTTAGAACGGTCGGCCAATGTTAGATGGCAATGAGGTATCCCGACCCACCAGAGGTTGATTGGTTGGATACCATGACAGCAAGGGCTTAGTAGTTAGTAGATGCGTGATCTCGTTACGGCGAAAGCGATAAGCATGGAACCGAGTGGTGAGGTCAACTTCGACTCCCTGAGCGGGGAGCCGCAACACCCGTCTGCTCTATCTGTTCTGTCAGGCAACTAACAGGCTGCTCACCGGCCTTGCCTGTCGACTGAGTTCCAGTACATGAGCGTGTTCCGAAAGGATCATGCTCTGTGCAGGACTGATTTCCGTACAGGACGGAGGGAGAATGGGCCCACCGCTGCCCACTTAATGCGGAAATATTAAAAGAGATGGGCCGAGTGCCAACGGATCGGTGCAGTAGTGATTTGCACCCTGATCACTGGCCGTCATCGGGACAGAGTACGTAATCTGGGGCAGAGGGCTGTCACACACCATTGTCGAGGGCCTCTATGGAGCACCTGAGGGGACAGGTGCCAATATCCAGGCTCGTACTGGAGAGTGACAAGCGGCCGCCTGTAAAGCAAGTGGTCAGCTAGGAGTGGGTATCCCTGTTGCGTGCAGGGTGAAATCCTGAAACTCCGACCCCAGGGGCGGAGGGAGAGGGCCCTACAGTATTCTTTGAACTGGTGACGGAAACTGTATCGATACACTTGATGGACGAGTGTCTGGTGCACGAGTCCGCCTCCGGGCCACTCCCGAGAGGAAGGAGTCTTATCTACGTCGCAGATTGGACATGTAAAAGTGAAGAAATTCAAAATGCGCAAGGGGAACGGCCTGTCTAGTACTCTCCAATAGTCCTGACAAATAGGAATGATCCAAGCAGAGTGCAAGAGAGGGATTATACTTCCATTCTACAAAGGTAAGGCCAGTAGGATGAATTGTAGTGCTGGGTAATATACTTTTAAATTGGTATTTCAGATACCAAATACAGACATATTTTCAAAAGCATTTGAAATACAAATACAAAATACAGTTTGCCAAATGTTTTTGAAATATAGAATACGAAGACATTGCTGTATTCTGTTTTTAAACTACAAAATGAAACCTTTTGAACTAAGACAGAAGTACACATAGTAAACACATTTAATGCTCTCCATGAAATTTTACTTTATTAAAAAGAATGTCGCATTATGCTGGATTAATGGTTCAGTGTCAAGTAAGTTTTCAAATCTAAAAATCCTTGTTATCCTTTAACGGCAGCAGTTTCTCAAAAGTGCTATCGGAGAGTCCATTGGGACATGGAGTGAATATCTGTCCACCAGAACTTAATAAACGTTCAACCAGTGCAGACGACGGAATGACTGTGTTGTACCTCATGAACATGTCCCTGACTACTGGAAAAGATGCCAAAGATTCGAGGTTTCTAGATGGATCTTCTAGTTAATGCATGACTTGCAGATTTTCCTGACTACCAGATAAATCAACTGGCTGTATCGATACAGGCTGGATATCGTAGTTGTAAAAGTTGTCATTATCTGAATTGTCTGCGGCAACAGTGGTTTGCAAAGATATTGTATGGTTCAAAAATACCTCAGATGTGCCCAAGAGAATCTTATAGACTCGGTCTTTCTGGGAATCAGCCATCCAATGCAGTTTAAAAATGGATGGGTCACAGCAGCCAAAATATAGTGATCAACATTGTGCATGTTTGATCTTGACAGAGACATCTCAACAAACGACTTTTCAATGAGAAGACGGGATGGTAACAAGAAAGCTAGGAAACATACCTTTTCACCTTGCATTCTGTCAACTGCTATAGCAAATGGTTTCATAACCAACAAGTACTCGTCAAGGAAGTCGAATTCTATATCTTTAGATGCTGCTATATTCAAAGTTGTGCTCACTTGATTTAAGTGTTTCTTCACTTTAGCCAACCGTTTTACTGAATCATATGTTGAGTTCCATCTTGTTGCACATGGTTGCAGTAGTTGTTTTTCACAGATAGATTGTATCACTTCTGCAGCTTTTGCACTCGAAGTTGCATTCCACAGTGCACTGCACTCAGCTGCATTATGCAGTATGTTATACACACAGCTGTCTTTAAGTGCTTAAGCTGCATCATGGCTTGCCACAAGACACATATGTGGTGCGGAGGGAGAATGATTTCAGTATCATCATCTTCTGCTGACAAAAGGTTGCAGACGTCAGTGAGCAGAAATTCTTCTTCACCCTCATCGCTATTGTCTTCAATTTCAAGATCGTTATCAGTCTTGTTGGATCACCCTGCAATTCATCACTAACTGGAACCAAATACTCCTCAAAAGCCTGTACAAAGTTTGATCCATTGTCAGTAACTGTAGTAAATGCCTTGTCATTTTGTAGCCCATATTCAGCAAACACTATGACAGTAAGTTTATGCATCCATGCTGACTATTGTGCTAATTGTAAAAGGTATTTATAAAAAGAATTTTATAATGCAAATACAAAATATTAAGAAAAGTATTTGAAATAACCATACAAAATACATCATTTTGAATACATTTGAAATATAAATACAGAAATACTTCAATGTATTTTAAATAGTATTTCAAATACTTTGTATTTCAAATACTCCACAGCACTGATCAGATGAAGTGCCATAGTGTCAGTATGTTATGTTTTAAGACAAGTAAAATCCATAAGCATCCAGACTGTAATGTAATTCGAGGTTTGTGGTCAGGACAGCTGTTACTGGCCTGGTTAACTACATTGGTTAAAGAGTACGTCAAGAAGCCTCTGAGCGTGAAGATGCCGGTTCGCATACCGATCGTGGCTATATTTCTTAGATTTTAATCTCGGACTAGTATGGTCCGTACACGAGGATCTTAAATGGCGTGGCGCCCATTCAAACGGGCAGCAATGGTGAAGGATCTCACCCGATTAATTCAATTAAAAATGAGCAGGGTCGAGGTCATACTGTCATATGAGAAATACTGTTGTATAGACAAACATGTACATTTATGTTTATTTTGCTAATCTCCATTATCTGAAATCGAGATCAAAGGCCGATCGTAATAGAAATAACAACTCGCCCCATCTAATTGAGCTCTGTCTTCAAGTGGAAAAATCTTCTCTGATGCACAAATTAAGTTCTGGCAGCTTTTCCAGTATTTCTATCTTTCTCTGAGTCCGAATGTCTCTCTGTGTCTTTCCGTCTGTCCATCTGTCAACCTGTCCATCATTTTTGTATGCCAGTGTATTTGTCTGTTTGTCTGTCTTTCTGTTCGTTGTTATGACAGGTCATTTGCTGATTTTGCCGTCTTTACTTGAATCCGTATCAAAATTCTTCGCGCTCTTATAGAATTATAAATCTGGTTCATGATCGTTAGATTTCGATAAAATGTCGTCAAGGAAGTAAATCTGATTAGTTATTATCTTCCGAAATACCACCTCGTCTCTTCAGAACCACAGCTGCAGCAGCAGCAGCAGCAGCAGCAGAGACGAACCACTGAGGGAAGAAAAGCTTCTTGCGGATGTAGTAGCGGGGCCACGTGACCTCAACCGCACCTCACCCCTCCCTTCGCTGCCAGTTACTGCAGCATAGGTGAGTTAAGATGAACAGAATTATGTGGCTGCTTTGCTTATAGCTTATGTGTCAGAGAAACAGCTTCCCACCCATATCTTATGTCTTGTTTTTGTCGCTCTGCATCCAAAAATATCTCTTCTTCTGCCTCTTGTTTCTTCTCCTAATGTCTTCCTCTTGTTCTTGGATCGGCTGAGAGTGAGGGGAGGAATCTGTATTCAGTTCACGATAAAAAAATATCTAACTGACACCACGAATGTCGTGACAGAGCTCTTAGCAAGAGTCGTATTGTGGCCTTTGTGCCTATCCGTCTGTCTGTCTCTATCTGTCTGTATGTCTCTATATGTGTACCTGTCTCTACGTCCTCGCTTGTCTCTTCTGCGCTTTCTGTGTCGCTCTGCCCTTTCCAGTTCTTTTCTGTCTCTATCCTTTGTCCGTCTTGGCGTATATTCTTACAGATGCACTATAGTCATTCTGTCGGTCTCTCTTAGTATCTTCCTCTTACTCTTTTCTTCGTCTGCCTGTTTTGCTGTCTCTGTGTGTGTATGTATGTATGTATGTATCTATGTATGTATGTATGTCTTTATGCATGTCTGTATGTGTGTGCATGTACATATATGTATGTATGTATGTATGTATGTATGTATATATGTGTGCACATATGTATGTGTGTGCATTCGCTTCGTGCCCTGATGTGCTACGCGCAACTGCCTACATAAGCTTCAGCACTTCGTGGCATCATGTAGTTCACCCGATGATGGACAGGCAAGCGATATACTGCTGTTACTTAAGAATTACTCCGACATTATGCACTTCTTTTTAATTATCCTTATTATAAACGTTATAGCTTATTACGAATTATTATGAAATATTAAGAATTATTGTATACATTAAAAACTATTATAAATTTGTTTAAATTATTATAAATTATTAAGAATTAATACCAGTTATTATTAATAATTAGGATTTAGAGTGAATTTTAACGTTAGTTTTCATAAATTATATTCAGAAACCAGCGAAAGCACAACGATTACAGAAACTTATCTAGGACAATCAAGAAGACAGCAATTGGAACGACATTCAAACGACAACAAAGTCAAAGTTATTCAGACGAATCCGTTCCAGATTAGCGACTCTGAACTATCGCAAGTATATTTAGCTGCAGATGCATTCATTGAACCTTCGCAACTACGAGGTAAGCCATTATTGGCCATCAGTTTAATTAAAGCCAAACTTAAGCTCCTGTTGGCATCTGTAAGGGGGATTGGTTAAAACCAACGGCGAGTTTGTTAACTCGTCATTGCAGATTCTGCCCTGCAACAGTGAGTCAGGGTAACAAGGGAACCGTAATACTTGACCATAGAGTATAATCAATCGACGACACTTTGCTCGGCATGGACAGCGAATACCTGCAGGAATCATGAGTGAGGATCCTTTGTGTAAGTGTAGAGTCAGCTGAGTATCTGGAGACGGCCGTTGCTTTGTCCTCTGACCACGTGGGCACCTCGAGTGCGACAGTGTCTGGTAAGAGCTCACGTTGAGATGTTAAGCTCTTCGAACATCATTCGGAAACATGCGCGAACTCAACGTTATTCCAACACGCTGTGTTGTCTTTTTTCAGCTCACACTGACTGTCGTCGAATGTGCTTCTGATCATTGAAGTTATGAGTGATGCATGAGAAATCCGGTTTTTTAATTTTATTGTCAGCAGTCTCTCACATATATAGCCGAATGCAGGCCCTAAACAAACGACTATGCGCGGTTTCTTTAAGCGCCAGACTAAGACTGGTTGGTCGATTGATAGTCGGTTGATATACATGGGCAAAATTAAACGATTTTTGTAAAATTGAAGCTTAGCTGGACTTACTAACGACGGTTTCTTTAAAATAAATTTGGTGCCTAAGACTACTAGGTCTACTTAAAGTCCAATGAAACTGAAGGTGAAACTGAAGCTACTATAGAAAGTATTTGATATTTTCGCATACAATTAAGCCTATTATATTATTAGCTAGATTTCATATTGATTTACTAGTAAATTGACTTTTCTTAACTTATATGTACCTGGGTAGCTGGCTATTTGTATAGCGCCTTCTGAGAATCTCACAAGGGCGCTAAACATAGCTATTAAACAGATCTTGTTTGTTTAGATTTACTGAGATTTCACTATGATTTAGCCTGGATTTTCATCATT
Source organism: Norana najaformis (assembly GCA_964023275.1). NCBI lineage: Eukaryota > Metazoa > Annelida > Clitellata > Crassiclitellata > Hormogastridae > Norana > Norana najaformis. Next base: position 26,367,936 of record OZ029917.1, read on the forward strand.
CTTTGTCCTCTGTTTCTGGTTTCTGACACATTTGGGTCAGAAATTTAGAGAAAGAATTAAAAGTTTCGTACAGTGATTTGACTAGGACTCGATGGCATTTATGGAAATCAATAGTTATGTCTGAAATGAAAAAGATGATTGCAAATAGGTCTAGCTATATTCTGCAGCGGACCGCGTGGCCTCATTGGACCACAGTTTGAGTGCTTAGCATTCAGACACTGCAGCCTGGTTAGGATGTACCGTAGGAAACGTTCTTGCATTTATGAATATATCGTGATTTGCCAAACAGCACACCCCCGACTGTAGAAAAGAGTGTAATTTACTTATTTACTTGCGAAATGGCACACGTACTTGTTTGAACCACGAGTACGGATTTAAATGGTGACTGTTGGATGCAGAACAGATGTAGGTTTTAAATGTAGAAGGCAAAATATTAGGCCTATGTATCAACTAATAGACGGACACAATATGTGTACAACACAAGTAAATTTTTTTTAGTACAATGAGCTTACGAAGAGACGTACACGTGGAATGAGCCAAATATAAGGTGATCAATAGATGATTCGACTGCTGCTTGTTAGAGGTTCAGTATTCAATCAAGGCTGTAGATTTTATGGGGCGATGCTCAGATAACACAAGTGGTACATTGCTTTAATAAAGCATGGTATAATAAGTTATTATATCATGGTATTTTAAGTTATTAGAGCTGTACCATCCCAAGAAGAATGCTGTGGAGTGACTTTCTGGTATTTTGGAACGTCATCGATTGACGTATTGTTCATTACACATCGCTATAGAAGTTGCTTATTATTATTATTATTATTATTATTATTATTATTATTACCACTACTACCACTACTACTACTACTACTGAAATCTCTACGTTCTTGCTTCTTCTAAAAAACGCTGCCATGTACAGATACGCATGCTTTCGTGCTTCAAGTCTGCCCCCTTGAAAAAGTCATGCCGGCGCCCTTGCATGCAGTGTAACAAAAAGCAGTTAAACAAGATCGTGCTTTTTGATTTGGGAGACAGGAAGAAATTTCGCGGTTTAATTAGTTCGTGAGGAATTGTTTTATTCTTGTTTAATTTTGGCAAATTTGCGATGTTGGAAATAGTGAGTTCCTATTGATGGTCATCAGTTATTTCCGAGAACTGTCTCAAGTTATTGTATGGGCACGATAGTTACACAATTTTTACGACACCCAACATTCAAAACTGTAACTGGGAATTGCTTTTCAATGGCATCTAAAGTGTAGAGAACGAGTTTTATCCATATTAAATGATAATAATTTGAACTTCAACAGGTCTGATACTCTTTAGTTCGCCGTTAGAAGCAGGACACTTACGGATATTTCCTGATGAAAATTTTGGCAAATAAGATCAAAATAGTGGATCCATTTAAAAGTGTTGAAAATACATATTACAGCTAAACATATTATGCAACTGTATGGGAGATATATATCTTTAAATTTATAGCATATCTTAAAGCATTTCGCATGGGTTTCCTGGAAAATAAAGAGGAAAAGGACGGAGGGATGGAGGGACGGGACGGAGGATCCAGTTGACATTCTGACACTTGTAAGTTAATTATTGAACGAAGCCGATAGGTCTTGTCCAAGAAAAGCCGGTAGTGGACTGCAGTATCTACTTATAAGCTGCAGATCGAAGAGGAAAGGATAGAGGGTACAGAGCCACCGACCTTTACCGCAAAAACGACGCAACCGGTTGGCGAATAATTGACGAAGACAGCGGCCGAAGAGGCGGCATGGAAGCCAGTGTCTTCTGAGATACCGATCATCAATTATCAATTACTTCAGACCTAACCCATAAAAAAGCTCATCGTCGTCATCATCATCAACATCAGCAGCAGCAGCAACAACAACAACAACAACACCCGCCATTCTGCGATCCAACCAAATATAGGCCCTACATCCTCCTTTCCGATGTAACACTTTAGATATTAATGCCATGCTTAAAGCTGATAGAGTGATCGAAAAGAAGAATTAAGGTGGACAGGAAAAACTAGAACTATTATGAAGTTGAAACAACTTTGAAACCCATGGTCATTCCTATGAGGCAAATTATGTTAGAGACTTGTAGCCAGTTATCCATCATCTTCGATGTCTATACTTGTAAAGATGCATATTAAACGTTTATGGGGGTTACATCTTTCTTGCATGTTAGGTAGCCATGCTTCAATGCCTTTTGGAGCATTTAAAAGGCGCTATATAAATATTATAATAAATGGCGTATCTACCTTTGGGGTAGTTTGCCCTCTGCCCCTCTTGGTTATATGCCGGCGCCCCCCAGACCAGATCCGTACATGGTGAACTGCCAGAATGTGGCGCCCCTCTGAAACTGCCCTTGCCTCCCCTACGCAAGAAATCCCGGATTTGCCACTGATTCTGATACATACGTACATAACTTACGATAGACTGCGATTATAACACTTTATATATCTGTTGATTTCAGAGTGCCTCTGCAATTGTGCTTCAGAGGCCTATTAAAAACGCCTATAGCCATTACTTGACATTAATAATCTCACTGTGACCATCTGGAATTCATTTTGTTTCTCCTTCTGCAATTAATTAGCCCGAGCGCCATCATCATCCATAGAACAGTCTTTAACCGCTGAGTCTGACTGTCCGTTTCCGTCAGGTCTTTGTCTTGTGAAATCCGTTGTCAAGCCTTGCAACAAGTCAGTCTTTTACCAGTGGCGCCACCGATGACCTTCGCCTTCTAACACGAATCCTACGACTAAGGCTTATCGCTAAACATTGTCGCCTTGTGAATATGGGAAATGATCATAATATTCTCACAGTTTCTTTTTTGTGCTTTCGGTTGAATGACGATGGGTGTTGATGAGATTCCGTTGTGCGCCAAGTGTGGCCAGCCGATTACCGAACGATACCTACTTAAGATCTTCGACCTGGCGCTGCATACGACCTGCCTCAGGTGTTGCGAATGCCAAAGTCTCCTCACAGACAGGTGCTACGTCAAGGCCGACCGATTCTTCTGCAGAAACGACTTCTACAGGTACTACAGTTGCACAGCGCTATCTTTGCATTAGACCTATATACAGTAGGATCGAATTGTATGGGAGTCTTCCATATCTTTTGCGCCCTTCTGAATTACTTGGTCGTAAAGTGTATTTCTTTAGCACCGAAACAAGTCGAGGAAATCAATTTATTCACAGGCCCTCAAACAAGCCAGACCGGAGATTCGGACAGAGCCGAGCGTTTATTTAAGTGCCTATCTTCTATGAATGTAGGCATAGACACGTGTCTATACTCTTGGATGAGCGTGTTGAGATAGTATTATATGTAGGGGTACGCATTCAAAGTGGTAATTGTAATTATGGTAACTGTAATTGTGGTAATTGTAACCGGAGATTTATATAGCGCCTTTTCAAGAGAGACTCGTCAGAGGCGCTCATCACCTAACGGCAGAAAATAGGATCGAACAAAATGGTTTTCAAGCCCTTACAGAGAAGAGGCAAAGTAAGACCACGGAGCTTATGTTGTAGGGTGCTAGGTAACCTATTCCAGAAAGCGAAGCCACTATACTTCACCTTGAAAGTTGGGGCCAGAGGAAGAAACAGATCACTCTGGGCAGCGGAGCGAAAGGATCTACGCCCAAGACAGGACGAGACCGCGATATATAACTCCCTCAGACAATATGAAGCATAGTCCGACAGGCAGTTACGAATAAGCATTAAGATCTCAAACTCAATCGTTTGTGCATAAGCAACCGGTGCAATTCGTTCTACATAAAGCGGAATGGATGGCCAGACTTCGGTATATCTCCAGTGAGTCGGGCAGGAGGGCGGGTGGCACCTCTCAAGATTGACTGCAATTGGTTAATGCGTGATAGAATTAGCCCTGCCGTAACCAACCCTGGTGTATTTAAATGCATGCGACAGGATCTTAGTAAGCGAACGGCATATTGTGCCTATTTGGCACAGATGATGAAAGCATGTGTGTCATACTGTTATCACGTGCTCTGAAAAGGTCATTTCCTGGTCAAAGGTCACATCCAAATCACGCACAGTAGTAGAAAAGAAATACCGGGAAAGCGATGCTGAGAATTAGGCAGATGCATTTTACCGACCTGTGCACGGCTAGCAAGCCAGATTAATTGAGTTTTCCCATGATTCAGCCGGGGGGCGATTGGACGACTCCAGTCACAAAACGCCTCCGATGTCTGAAGCATTTTCTCGACTAAGGATATAGTCTCAACAGCTGGACCATGGACATATGCCTGAGTGTCATCAGCATACTGATGAGCCGTTACCTCCAAGGAAAAAAGACCTGACTTAAATTCGTGGTGTTGAAAACATAGATCAGTGGTCCTAAGTTGGAACTCTGGGGAGACCAAATGAGGCCATGAACTAGTCTGCCCGTGTTGAACAAAATCCACTGCCTGGGTAGCCCTACGCCTAGAGAGGAATAAACGTCATCACGATAGAGCACGACCAGGTGTAGTTGTCTTTGGTTTGCTTCTACAGGCGTTTCGGCGTCAAGTGTTGCGGTTGTTCCGAGAGCATCTCGCCGCTAGAGATCGTTCGAAAGGCAAAAGACAATATCTTCCACCTGCGCTGCTTCCTATGCATCCTCTGCTGTCGACAGCTCAACACCGGAGATGAATTCTATCTGATGCACGACAATAAACTCGTCTGCAGGACCGACTACGAAATGATCAAAGCGAAAGGCAAGTCAAGCGCAAAAGACAACGTCGAACACGCGAAACACAGGCTTTCGCGAATGTAAACTCGTAAAAATTTATTTTATTTATTACTGATATAAAAGTAGATGCATTTGGGATTAGAATGTTCCTTCTGAGACAACTTGTTTGATTATTGCGACCCTAAGCGAGACAATTGTTGCCATTTACTAATCGACTGAGGTAGAATTGCGATACCTTAAGCCACACTAACTGTGACGGTATCCTATACGTGTTCGATGTGTATCACTAATTTTGGGTGAAGCCACGCGGAACTCAAACAACGTTCCATAAGGGAGATGGAAAATTTTGAAGAGTCCTTTCTGATTTTGAATATGTTAGTAGTTTATCTTAATGATCAATTTAAATAGTAGGGGCCTAGTCCTTTAAATGTCTAACAAATTCTCGAAGTTACTCAAGTAATTGTAATTGTAAATTGAAATTTGTATAACGCCTCTACAAGATAAACTCATCAGAGGCGCTCTTTGCGCTAACGATGTTAAATGTCATTAAGAACGGAACATTCATTCCTTAGTAAACATTGCTGAAATGCCTAGAAGAGTCCCGAATGGCAAGCTCGCACATTTACGCAAAGCCCATCCAACAGGTTCCCAACTAGAGTTGAATGATGACACCATGCTCGGAGTTTCTGAAGCACGTAGCATTGAGGATGAGGAACGACGATGGGCGATGTGATCCGCTGTTGATGGCTCACGATTGTCTCATCGTCCAGCGGTCCCTCGTAGATGGAAGTAGTTAAAATCGCAATCAACAAATAAAGGCCTAATTAACTCGCAGTCAGGACTGACGGTTGAATTAAGTCTTGCTCGGGGTAGTTATACCAGATGAGCTTATAGAATTGGCCCTACATGAACTGCATTACAACTGAGCATTTATTTGGTTGGATCATTTTGGAATGTATTATCTAGTAATCCGAGAGAAGAACTTCTTGACTTGGACTTCATTGCATCAACAGTTAAAGACATCTGTTCTAACGATCGCTTAAAGTTGTCCAGCGGAGAAGTGACACTATCAAAATGTATGCTGCGTTTTCAGACTTCGAGGCGGAGAAGGTAAGCAAGAGGTCACGGACGACGATCAGCCCTCGGCAGCTAGAGACGCTCAAGAAAGCCTACATGGAAAGCAAAAGACCAGCGAGGCATGTCCGAGAGGAACTCAGCTGTGAGACGAGGCTCGACTTGAGGGTCGTTCAGGTATGGTTCCAGAACCGAAGGGCAAAGGAAAAGCGACTGGAGAAAGACGCTGCCAGACGCAGCGCCGTCGCCAGCAGCAGCAGCAGCACCAACAGTATCCTTCGGTGGAATGATGTGCCTCAGCACCACCAACATTATCATATGCATCAGTTGTTAATGTCGCCGTCGATGGGGAAGAACTTGGCAGCATCATATGCGGACATCTGCAGAGACAATCAATCGATAAACTGCCTCAGCCGACATTTCCTCTACTCGTCATCAGACAATATAAACACTTACTCGGCTGGTAAGACTAACTACTGTGCTAAGAAGGAGTCTAACTCTTTTACATGAGTAGTATGGCGAACTTTGCGCTCACTAAATGATATTCCAACTGCTCCTTCTGATACTATTCCTCTTTCTTTTTCTAGTTCTCCTACTTAGACTATGACTTTGTCTTTATTAATACATCTCTACTCTGCTGGATGGAAGTCTGAAAGTCAGGTTTTATTTTGCATTCTGTTATAAAATACATATAATATCACTTTTATCTGCTGCTGGTATTTATATATGAGTACAGTGGTTCTCTTCAAAGCATGACAGTTTTCAAGATATGCAATTTTATCCCATGTCAGCTTACAACATTAATTCATACACTTAAAATAGTATTTTATTTAGACTGTATTAAGACAACTAATGTAGCGCTTATGCAGATCTCTAAACAATGAATTTTAGTGGGTCTTCTGGCGTAAATATATTGAATTAACGAGAGCGCTGTGTGAGGGCAAAATTGAGGTAATTTCGTTGTAATCTACCTTGCCGAAATGGCAATTAGAATAGCGTTGTTCAACGATAAATGTGTCATTTTAACTTTTAACAAACTTTTTCTCTTCATATTTGCTTTTCCAGAGAGTTTTAGTACCATATGAGCGTCAACAGTTGCAAGGCTTCCGAGAATCAGATGAGTGGCATGATCTGGTGCTCCATCTCTAACCAGGTGGTTTTGAACTGGTGAATATTTCAACCCGCCTGCGTCTTTCTCCCCCAGCGAGAAATCACATAAATGGACTCAGTTCTGAAGACATCACCGTTGCCTCAACTGCAGAAGCCAGAACACCTGAAGCATTGGATGATGAAGCTGCTGATGATGTGGTCGTTTCATCTTCTACTTCAGCGATATTCAGCAAAGATCGGAGTTTGCTCCACAAAAGACCAGAATGTGATTACCGGTGCCCCTGCAGTTACTCTGCGAAAGATCCTTCTAGAATGACCTCGAACGACGATTGCTTCAAATTGTTTCAAGCACATTTTGCCATTTGAACGAAACCACTACTTCTTATTAAACTTTGTTAAGTTTATGAGTTAAGGAAAGACGAATATTAAAAGTAAAAGGATCTCTCTCTCTCTCTCTCTCGAAACGATTGAATTGAAAAACTGCTCTACTGTCAATTTTATTACTTTCGTGCAACAGACTGACAGATATCTCTGCACGGCGATGTTAGTCATAACTTGACCCTGCAGATAACTGAAAATATTACTTACAAAGTTCTATCGTGTTTCTAGAAATAGAAACATGGAGATTTATATATATATGCGTATATATATATATGGAGAGGGAGAGAGAGAGAGATAAAGAGGGTAGAGGTGGGCCTGTACCGACATTAGTAATTCTAGGCTCGAACATTTCCAGCTTAAGCTGCAAATTTTAGGTCTATATGCAGCGTCTTCAGAGTTTGCTTCACTAAGTGGATATGTATCGCATAACAAAGCAATAGGCTAGCATTTCCAAATGTAGCAATCCTGTTTTTTGGCACTGTGACATACGGCTGCTTCGAAAGTTCTGCAAAGTCGCTCCACATCTCTTTTGCCGCCGATGGACCATGTTATGGAACAGACTGTTGTTGAAGGACACGAGGGCACATGCATTGAATTGATGATGTTCTTCGACCTGGACTTTGCCGATGACGTGGCCCTTCTTGCCGAAATTCAGTTTGGAATGGATATAAACTGGGCAACGATAGATCAACCTCCAGTGGCGTACCTGGCCGAAAGGGGTCGGTCCTGGAGGTCCGGACCCTCTGAAGCCAAGACCACCATTCTTGTAATTCGTATAGATCTGATGAAACATTTTAGGTGTACCAACCCACCCCCAATCCTTGATTCTTGACTTTGCTTTGTCTATGGACATGAGTATCATGAAACAAATAGTATTTGCCAGACTGATTCACGTACTCGATATTTAGCCTGTTTCGTTTAGGTATTGATTGAAAGATTTGCTTAGAGTTTGAAACATCATCGATTGGAATGATCGAAACTTCATGCTTTAATAAATGTTGTAGCAAGTGCACTATGCATGTAGGCTATATGCTAAGTATATAATTTGATGATTTTGAACGATATTCTCTAGATTCAAAATAGAACCCATTTCCTCTAAGTAACATTCCATGTATGAAAAACTTAACTAATTTAACATATTCTTATCATATTTCATAAAATATAGAATTTTTTAGCTTATCATATCTTCCATGCTAACAAAGGCATCCTGAGCTTGTTAACTATATATATATATATATATATATATATATATATATATATATATATATATATATATATATATATATATATATATATATATATACATATATATATATATATATATATATATATATATATATATATATATATATATATATATATATATATATATATATAACTCAGCCATATACCTTGGATCGAACGTGAGGCTGATGGCAGCAGCGAACCTGAGGTTCGATGACGAATAGCAGTTCCCAGTAATTTGTATGAACAGCCTTAATCGGGGAATATCGAGCACAAATATTCGGCTGAACACGAAAATCGTCCTGCTCAGGAGATCTTCTACCTTACTTCTTCTACACTACTGGACGATGGTATTATCATGTACCGCTGACATCATCATTTGTCGTCTATATGATGAGTGTTCCAAAAATCCCAATGGTGTTTTTTGAGTATACAGAGTGTCAAATATGGTCGTTTTTGGTGTCGTGAGTTGCAGTTATGAGTGGTAATAACAGACTTGTTATCCTAACATATCAATATCAAAACTGAGAAACAAATGTGATCACTTTTAAAAATGTAAATGCAACATATCTAAGCAATTTTTACTTAAAATATAGTTAACAAACATTTCTATATCACATATATAGGACTGACTGGATGCCACTACCTATCAGCAAGGGCAGTATGTGGCAGTATATGACAATATATGACCAAAAGTGGTACATTGGGGTGACAACAGACCAGCCAGACGAAGGAGAAGATACATTTGTCAAATTCATGACAGGTACACAGAGGAGGGGAAGCTACCATTTGACTTGGCCAAGACATGATGACATATGTTGGGTTCCATTCCAACATGCCCTTCATTTTGTCGCCAGCACCTCGAACACATAGTAATAGTGTACGTCAGTACCAGCTGGACGATTAAGTATGGAACACTGTGAGAACAACATTTTTATATTGTGTACAGAAAAGTTTTCAACATATATGATGCTGTATGCATAAATGACATTACCTTGATATTCTTAGATGTTTGGCAGGTCCACAGAATAGTTCATCATATTCATATGTACTTTGACAGACCACCAATTAACACAAAATTTTGTTCAAAAATTCCCTTTAATTATGATATAGAAATCTTTGTTAGCTATATTTTAAATAAAAATTGCTTAGATATGCTGCAATTACATTTTTAAAAGTGATCACATTTGTTTCACAGTTTTGATATTGATATGTTAGGATAACAAGTCTGTTTAAGGCAAATAGATTATCTCTTAACTTAAAGCAAATAGATTATCTCTTAACTTAAGCAAAACTTATTTTATATTATTCTATTCTCATAGAAAAATTATACCTACTCAAGAACAACACATCCTTATTGACAATCAACAAATCCAACAAGTTAATTTCTGTAAATTTCTTGGTGTTTTTATTGATAATCATCTTACATGGAACATGCATTTCTCCCAAATATCGAAGAAAATTGCTAAAACATTTTTGTCGCCATATGCATAGTTCCGTAATAGGCGCCCCTAATTTAGCGGGACTTAGGTCCCTTTTGGGTCGACCATTTGTATCCCAACAATCTATACAATGGTCAATGTATTTGTTCTTTTCTCTTATTCTTTTGGAATCAATAAAAAAGTTTCAATACCACCCATAACTCGCGACACCAAAAACGACCATATTTGACACTCTGTATACAAAGTCCTTAAAACAAAAAATACCATTGGGATTTTTGGAACACTCATCAAATGATCTATGCTCTATCAGAAAATGCAATAAAAATAATATTTTTATAGGCCTTTTTGGGAATAATTTTTTCTTTGACCACCCTTGTCAGATTTGGTGAACTTTGACTCTAATATTCAGCAGATGTGAATAAATAATCAAGTCAAACTCTGCCAAGTAATTGCCAGCCATCTATACAATATGCATATAAAAATTGGCTGCATTGTGCCTGGTAAATGTGAAGATATTGATCACTGAATATTGCAAAATTTAGAAATAAAATGAATATGAAGCCATTTTTGACATTTAATACAGCTGAAATCATAGAACACACAATAATAATTTTTATATTTTTGTAATTTGCACAAGAAACTGTATAGCTGGAAAAAATCATCTAAATTGGTCCAACAGCTCTGGAGATATCAATTCTCAAAATGTGGACATCTCGAAGTTTCGCGAAATGCCTTCGGAGTGTTGGGTCACGGAATCAACGATATCTTGGAAAGTATCTTAAATATTGCATAAAAATTTTGGACTTTTCCATCCAATACATCTTGCAACAAGTGATTACATTTCAGACAATTCTGAGATGGTCGGGGGAGAAATCTTCCTTAAAATTGGCTAAGTTGAACTGGAATGACACAACAAATATGATGAGCCTATCAGAATTCAACATGTATCACTTAGAAGCCCAGCAGAAATAAACTTAAAAGAGTAGCAGTTAGAAGTTAGAGAGCACTCAACGAGGTAGCGAGAAGTCGAACAGCAGTCAGAAATGTAACACATACGAGATAGCAGCTGGTGTCCATCAGACACTGCAGTCAATCCTTTTGGTAGATTAGATTATAAATTCGTCAAGGCGAACACTCTCGTTCTCAAAGTAATGTAGCTCGGTAATCTAGTAGGCCTATCTATTTTAAAGTACATTTGCGTTTGACAGACATTCATATCAGCAAAAAACCTACGCACAATGACAATAAAACTATTTTACAAAATCAACTGAGACGGAAGTTACAAAAACACAATGTCAAATATCTATGGGCAATGTAGGTGAGTGAGAGGATATGGCAACAGTTTATCCTATATAAGTGGAGCTTCTGACGGACGGCCAATAGAGACTTGCCTCATCTGAGTCCTGCGTTGAGCCTGACTCCCAAGACTGGGCCCAGTTCTACCCACCATGACCCCATTACCATATGCTGAAATATGGAGGCTACATGCTTCTACGAGCTAACAGTGCAGGTGATCATATTTATAGCCTACGAATGTAAATAATATACAGTCGGAATTATATGTAATATATGCATGTATATATTGTTAGAGTCGGCCCACATGGAAGACCCGGATGCAAGGAGTGACTGAAGGATGGGCCGTCTCTTTGGGGTGTGTATCCCCAGAATCCTTATAAAAGGGGAAGTTTATTTGAGTTGACTGAGCTTGGCTCGTTAAGATAGGCTGAGTCCTACGTGGCTGTGTTTCCTGTTAGTCGCCAAGACTCCGTTTTACGAGCTGATGTAAAGGTCCTGCGTCTGTTGGAGGAACCTAAGAGGTTTTGTATTCAAGTTGTTCGCTGATGTGAAGACTTCGACTTGTGGCTTCAAAACAGCCGTCGACGTTCGGTCTGATGTCAGGTATTTTGTTTATGTGCTAGAACCTCTTGCAAGTGTAAATATACATTTTATCTCAACCCAAGCGAGTTTATTTCCTTTTCTTAGGACTAGCACGTAACACTATGCAGATATAATATATGCTAAACATTGTATAAAATATTATATTAAATATTGTCATAAAATAATGAACTCAACTAGTAAGAAGGAAACTTTTCGCTGACCGAAAGAACTATTGCTGGCGAAAAACACTTGAAACTTCATCTCATAGCCTGCACCAACAGTTACCCAGTCTCCTGCGACGGTTAGCAAAACCAAATCATCCGTTTCACTTATCTACGAAACTTCAAATCGAAGACAGATAATATGTTCATCTAAAATTTCATATAGACTGAAGGCGAGTACTTAAAAATCCTATTCTTAAAAATCAAATAATTAATGCAGAGCATAAATAATCAGTTGGTCAAAACCATTCAAAGTAAGCAAAACCAGAAAACCTTCTAATTGCTTTAAATCTAACGAATAATTTAATACTTAAATCATATGAGTAGCACAATGCACTTCAATGCAGTAGAAGGCATTAGACTTGCAGACATTGTCTCGATTAGGCCTGTATCACATTAGTTTCATTCTTTAAGGCTGCGGGTGATTTCGGCAAATGTTGTATATAGCTTTCTGGCATCTTCACGAGGATGCTGAAGTCGTCAAACAGGCATTTCACATCATTCTGTTGATGTCATCGAGCACATGTTGACGTCATCACTCATATGGTGGCGTCATCATGCTGTTGAAGGCGTCATGCGGAAATTAACGAAGTCCCAGAGCAATTTAAAGCAGAACTTGTACTGATCCTGTCACACACAAGTAGTCCTATTACAATTATTTACGACAGATTTACTTACAAATAACTTCGATGAAATTTAGCCGACATGAAAGTAGTTCGCATGAACTACTGAAAGAGTTCTTGCAAAAACAGACAGTTTAGGGCTCGATAGATACGCCTATATCATTAGCAGTTCCATTTGGAATTCAAGATCTAAACTATGAAAATATCTCTTCAGCATTCACAGGCCTCTTCGTTACTGCATGTCCAATAAAACGATGCACAGGATTACGACTTGACCAGCTAACCCGACCCTTTCTGAAACGTCCACCTCGCAAAGTGCATCACGATGTCATTAGATTGAGTACAGCAACAAAAGCCTTGGTCTAGCGTGAGAGCAAACGTTGTAGCCTAGTCCTTGAGGGTCTTGCCTTAACAACATGCTCTTATCAGATCCGATGAGACTACGTGGGATTTGAGGATTGAACCCCATTTTTCTAAGTTGACGTTCGATTATCGTTGACATTCTATTGGAAACGACAATATCCAACAATATGCAACCTTATATTATGTCACATCACAATAAAGCACTTTAACACACAACATTTCATTTCACCAAAGTAATTTGCCTTAACTAACCTAATGAAATCGATTTTTATAGTACCATGGAATAATTAAAACAAATTTATTTAGTTACCTTACCTTTGAATTAATTACATTGTATTTCTGTAACAATTCAATTGATATGTACTACATTACCTTACGAGATTAGACTACATTTAATGACAATAGGTAGAAGTCTCTTACCAATGAGTTGACGAAGTGGAATCTCTTTCGTTTCATCTCTTTGATGGAGTGGAAGACGTCGACCTCTTTGTCGAGATTCATCTTTTGACAGATGACGTAGCAGGCACAGAACAGACCCGACTGACTGGCGCCATCTATGCAATGAACGACGACAGGTGGCAGTCGCCCAAATCCTGCTCCAGTTGAAGCATAACCATCAGCTGCCGCATCACTAGGGACGTCGTACAACTCAGCCCTCCGTTCTCTGCTGATGGAATCGATCAGTTCGAGAAATCCTCCGTTCGACCACGGAATCTGATCGTACATGTTCCAGGATTGGAACTGATATTGTGTGATCGATCGAGCCTTACCCTTTCCCCGGCCTATTCCTCGACCGTCTCGCGGCTCCGAGTCCTTCGCCGTTGAGATGTCGTCCCTGGTCAACTGGAGTGTGCGAACTATGACGTGTTCCTTGTGCTCTTCGGCCAAAAGGGTCAAGCGGAATCCACCGTCGACCTTCTGAACGACTTTCTGAACACTCGGCCAGTATTGAACGCACGTGTCGTCGCGGAAGGACTGGCCGTTGAGAGCGACAATGCAGCACACCTTCTGGTCGTAGATGAGATTCCAGAAGTCGGCAACGGTGGTCGCCAGAGGGCTCTGGGTGACAATGAAGCCATTGCGTCTCGTATAAGAGTTGAGGGTCAGGGCGTTAATGTAGGCCAGCCTATTTGGTCTGTCTGGACTTCGCATCGGAATGAGGTCACGGTCTCGGACGATCAGACGCAAAGTGGAAAAACGGTTCTTAGCCCTGTTTTCTGGACTAAGCGCTGTCTTGCACTGGTTGTCCGTCGGATCCTCCAGGTATTTTTCGAGGATATGTAGTTGCTCTTTGAAGAAAGTGGTGTTCGTCTTTGGATTGGTCTTCTTAAGGAAGTCGTAGACACTCTTGACGTCTTGTCGAACAATGAGATGACTGGCAATGAGGGCCTCGAAGAGTGCCTCGTAGATGAAGATGTACTGCTTCAAGGTTCGAACCATCATCGTTCGACACTGACGCATCGTCGAGCAACACCTATAGACGTTGACGATGTTCTCGGCTTCGGCCTTCGCCAGGCAGAAGTCGATGGCGATGTAGACGGCGCTTCGGCTGACTCCAGTGCCGCAGTGGACCATCAGTGGAGCCTCTGCGCTCAAGCCAGCCTTCCTTCGAAACTCGAGGATTGCAAAGGGGTCTTCTGGAACGCCGTGCTCTGGCCACGCCGTGAACTGGTACTGTGTGACGGTTCTGACTCCGTACTGACCGGTCTTGTTGATGGAGAACGTTCGGATGACGAAGTTTGCGTAGCTGTGCGTGCGGATGAGCGTGACAGCGATGCTGCCATAGTGATGCGTTAGATGATCATCGCTCCAGTACTTTTCGCTCTTGACGATGCTTTCCTCGAGCAGCTGCGCCAGAAAGACGATCTTCAAGATCTTTTGTTCGTAGACCATGAGCCAGAAGTCGCAGATGGTCCTTTCGTTGAAGGGACTCTGCGCTGCAATGTATGCCTTACGTCGTCTGTCGTATCCAGGGATGTAGTTGGCGTTGTAGTAGTCAGATCCATCGTTGCTGTTTTCCAGGTGCACCCGTGTGTGGTCATAGGCCAACAGGTGATCGAACCGGTTCTTGTCGGCATTTTCCTCCTTCTGCGCCTCCGTACATAGAAATACTTGTCCTTCTGGAAGCTGTCTGTACTCGTCTTCGAAAGAAATGGTCTTCTTTCTGTGTGGCAGGTCAGCGACGTAGATGTCATCCGGACCTCCAACGTCGTCATTCGTGACGATATAGCGGGGCTCCTCGAGAGAGTAGATATCATTCCATTTCTTTTTCGGCATGTCTGAAAAGTTGGACTTGTAGAACTGGAGCCAAGTGCGGTTGTTCGCATCACGTTCCTTCTCCTCTTTTCGCTTCCTCCACCAACAGAAGTAGAACAGGAGTAGCCCCAGAATGATAAGGAGGATCGCGAGAGGAACTAGTATTCCTATGGCTGCCTTTTCCCCTGCAGTCAGCCCTCCTACGGCGAGGATGGCTCCGGCTGATGGAGACGGAGAGGTTGGAATGGTTACGACCAACTGAGTTCCAGTCTGGAATGCCGTTGGCGTCTGCGCATAGTTCATCTTCACCACAACCCCGTCCCTTGAACTGGCCACAACGTAATAGGCGCTGTACCAGCGGTTGATCTCTAAAGGTTGGTTGATGTAGCCTCCGTATGAGTTATTGTCGCCGATGACAAAAGACCTTGCCTGGCGAACATCATCATTAGATAGCTGAGCCGTTGTGTACCCGGGCAGAGGAATGACCTCAACCGGGTCACTGGACACCGACCTTCGACCTCTGTTCTCCACCGGGCTCGACTGGAGTGACGAGACGACGATGAAGTAGGAAGCCACAGGACCGTGACTGAGGACGGCTGGCTCGATACGCACCGAGGCCGTCGTGTTCTCGACACTGATAACCCGAGGCACTGGAGGTGGTTCCGGTCGACTAATTTCGGTCCAGACGTCGATCGAAGCTGCGGATCCGAGGCCGCGACTCGTTCTGGCCTGGACCTGGATGTTGTATTGGACGTCCGATACAAGTCCGCTACAGATCCAGCATCCCAGCTGAGAATTCGATGTGTTGGTCTCACCTTCACCCGCGTTAGGCACCGATTTGCTCTTGTATGTTACCTAAATGCCATCCAGTTCAGCACAAACAACAATCAAAATATCATCCTAAACTTCGTATATATGTGCAGATGTATGAATGCATGAATGAATATATATATGTAGCGCCTTTTTAATACCTTATAAAAGCGCTGTGTATTTAAATTAACAAATGAACGATGGCACAAATGTAATCCAACGCAGCGTAATGTAAAGTAACAGAAGGACCCGTAAAGAGCGTTCCCAGACCAGCCGCTACTAAAGAGGTGGGACGAGGAGTCATGTGAGATTCTTCAATGGTCAGCTGTGAAATTTCTATTAAAATGATATTGTATCGTTGTGAGTATCAAAGAAGCAAGAGACGTAACCTTGTAGGAGATGAGCACTCCATTGACGTTCGCTGGAGGCATCCACTGTATGGAGATACAGGATTCGTTTTTGTACGCACTCTGGAGGTCAATCGGAGCACTTGAGAAACTTTCCTGTGTCCGGTTGCAGACTGGGTTGGATCGGGTCCCCCAGCCCTCGTTTGTCGCCACTCCAGTCTGAGCTTGAATCTGGAAGAATTATTCAGTGGTTGCGACGAGATATGTTGAGTGAACAAGAATGAGGAGCAGATGTTTTTAATTAACTTCAGAGCACCAGCTGTTGAGATGTTTTGAGGAAGGTGAAGAATAAAACAGGAAAACGCAGAAAGAAACTGGGAAGCAGAAGGGAGAAGGTCTAAAGATGAATGAAATTGTGAACCACAGTAATTAATGCTGCCTAAAAGTATAAAAGGAGAAAGAGACAGACAAAGGTGCTAAATGGACCAATTTTACCATGGAAACAGGCGAGAATGTCAGCGTAGAAGTTACTGTTAATCTAAATAGAGTCTGACTGGATGACAGCGACCTACACAATTAGCACAGCAACGATCCAGAAGACTCACACGTCGAAATCAGTTATAATGATTCATCACGATTTGCCAGATTTTTACATGACATAGCTGTTATCGAACTCTGGGGCAACTGACAGATGTTGTCGACTGACTGTTGTTGTCAGTCGATCGATGACAGACACTGACCTGAACGCAGTAGAATGTGTAGGGTGAGAGGCCAGTGATGTTGTAAGTCGTCTGTGAGGCCACGACAACCGTCTGAACGACCGAATCTTCCTGTCCCATGCGCCAGTAGATGACGCGATACTGCAGTATGTTTCCATTCGGTGGAACTGGAGCAGACCACGTGACCTGGAGCAATGTTTCCATGGTGAACGGAACATGGACGTTCCTCGGAGCTGACGGCACTGTAAATGAGCAACTGATTCAGTTAACTTACTTCACTTATTCATCTGAATGCTGCACTCGATCAATTTAATAATCCGAAGTTTTAGTAAAATGCACGTGGAAACTTGTTTGTAAAGTTAGATTTATGGTTTAATGGTTTACTTATCTTACGAAATTCTGCCTACTACTTCACAGAAGGATCGTTTATTGATACTTTTTATTCTATTCTAATAATATTTGTTTTGTTCCATTAATGTTAGTCTAATAACAAATGCTTAAGTTTATGTATCACGTGCGACAATCCAATCGGTAGCGAAAAACTGAGTGTTCGCGTCTGCCAAACGGACTCCGTAACGCTCTGGGCAAGATGTTAACGCACACTTGTCTCTGTCACAGAGAAGTGTAATTTGGTACCGGCTGAAGCTACGAAGTAAGCAGCAAGTACTGCGATGCACTGGCACTGTGTCCATGACCTGTGTCCATGGGATTCGTTCATTCTCGGCACAAGAACCAAAGAACAGAAAATTAGCGTCTCCTCTGCGTTCCAAATGGGACATATGAGCTTTACTTTACTCTGTTACGGCTCTACATCTCTGCTTGTTACGTGTTATTTAAAGGCCCAGCTAAGACAGTAAGAGTATTGTATGCACATCGTCAAGTAAATATCTTATAGCGGAATCACCACGCGCTCGAAGCTCAAATTTTGTAATATCACAATTAGCGCTTTGAACTCATATTAGTGGCACTTGATGTATTTTATGACTGATGCTTTTATGATTAGGTGCTATATCTTGGAACAGAAGATTTGTATGATTGGGTCTGGATAAATCCTATCACCTATAAAATATAGTGTCTTCGCCATCAATGGCGGACCCAGTAGTTGATAAAGGAGCACCTTACCATGCATGGTTGAGGTTTTGTATGTTGTATGGTGGAAAATTTTCCACGGCCTTAGTCAGCCATCAAGACTTTGGAGGATCAAAGACTTCATTTAATTTGACAAAATTTCTTAGGGTCTTTAGGCCTAGTCGTAGACACTTTTGGAACTGATTTTAAGGCTCACAGTTGCCAAAATTATGATCACCTTTTTTATTCATCCATTTTCGGCCAGTTTACCGACGTTTCATGGCTTTTCTCTCCCTACGTTTTCATGATTATTTGTTCTTCATTCCTCGACTTTACCTCTTCCTTTGAACCACTTTCACACACGCAGGTGCCCACAGTTTCGCTTTGGCTGTCCTATTATTTCGTCAGTTGCTTGCTTTAGCAGTACTATCATATACGTTTTATACTTTAAAATGTATGTGGCCAACTCAAGTTGAGACGGGTTTTGGGGTAACTCAGTAGCATATCTCCAAACCAAATGAGGTCAGTGGTCGAATGGCACCCCAGGTCTGCCCTTGAAGGCCACAGAAGAATAATATACACGATAAATGCTTGAGCATCTATGTTTGATTGATGCCCAGAGCAACGATGAGGCATTGCATACGCGTTTTGAGAAGTAAATCGCTTCTTACCGTCTTCCATTGTAGTGATGAAGTATTCTGTGGAACTGGGTCCGAAGTCAATGCGGTTTACGTAGCGAACCGTGAAGCCGTAACGGGTGAACGGAATCAGGTCCGTGACCACCAGCGACCTCTGAGTGGTACTGCGTTGTCCAGTGACTCCGCTGGGGTCCTTGAACATGACCTCGTAGGCTACCAGGATCCCTCCTCGATCTTCACAAGCTACGTCCTCCCAAACGAGAGACACCTGGCGGCTCGTTACGCTCTGCGTCGTTAGATTCCGAGCAACTCCAGACGGCGCTAGCAAAGAAAGGCAAGGCCAGGAGGTCAGGTACGGTGAGAAAAGCGAGGCACAAGAAGCGACGAGGTATAAGGTAAAGTCAAGAAAATAATTAAATTAGATGCTCATGTGTCAATTATTTCTATCAAGCGTTGTTCTGTCAGGAGGTCATGGGGTCGATCGATCAAGCGACTAGAGCGCAAATGCCAGCATCATCAACGAAACAACCGAGCTGTTTCTTTTCCTTGAACGTTCCAACGATCTGCCAATATCACTTGATGTGCCGGAATTCAAACCCCGTCTTTCGAATCGGTGATCTGGAATGGATTATTAAGTCTCGGCGAAGTTCCAGCACAGAATGGAAATACAGTTTTCCATAATAACAGATAGACTACAGATGACATCTTCTTAAGATATCCCTCAGCATGGCAACATGGCAACTTCGTTTGCCTGTTCTTAGATTTTGTTTGAGAAAGTTGGCATAACTTTGAATGTTAGTAACTAAGGGCAGTCATTGCAGTCGGCAACAATGTGCATACGCCTAATTTGACCTTTCTGAGCGGTCACTTTGACCGACTGAATGATACATAATTGATTTCATTTATTAAAATTTTATTCGGTGATTTATTTATTTTATTTTATTTCTTTATTTAATCTTACTGAGTAATTGACTTATTGATTGATTTTTGGTTAATATTTGTTTCAGTTGGCTAAATGATTTTCTGTGGGCTTACATAGTTTCATTTATTTACTGGACCGAACAGGGCATCTTAAGAAAAGTTTTGGAACAGAACAAATTCAATAACTTTGATTGCAAACTCCAGAATGGGCCTATTTGGTGCAAATCTGAGTAATGTGATATCTTCATGAGGTAATTTATAATGGTAATTTATAATACTATAGCGACTTTGAGATGTACCTAAAGGGCACCATCTTTTAAGTGTTTACACGCATGCCTGCATAGGTCTACGCACATACGAGAACACATTTTGGTGTCATTGATCCACAAATAGGCTACGGCTGCACGTTAAAATTGGAAAGGATCGATTACTTAATATGACTAATTATTGACGTAGTTGATTAACTAATTAACTTACCGGTCTCCTGCGATATGACAATCGTATTTGTCTCTGAACCGTGTCCAGCAAAGTTGATGGCACTGATTGTTATGAGGTACTTCCGCCATGGAACCGTATTCTGTATGGTGTAGCTGGTCGTCCATGCGTCCGAGAGCAAGATGAAGGTCATCGGTTCCCTGTAGGTGGCGTTGCAGTCTCCGATTCCGATGACACCGTAGCTAATATTGTATCCAGACAAACCAGTCGATGAGTTGGAGACAGGTGCAGTCCAATTGAGACGAATACTTGACGAAAGGACCTCGACTTTGAGAGAAGTCACTGGACCAGGAGGATCTATGAGTGTCCAAAGGCGATAACAAGTGAACATTTTTATCAGGAACGACTGTCATTCAGATTTATAGGTAGGCCCATCTTGAGTAACTAGGCATATCTTCGGTGATAGTTATTTATTTCTTAAACTTCAAAGACCGTTTGCCGAGATTACTCAATTCAATTCAAAGTGATTAAGGATAGTTGGCTTCGAACTCGAAGACTCTAGGCCTATCTAGAGCTTTGAGGCCAAGAAGCAGTAATGGCAAACATAGAGGATTTGATATTGGTTATAATTATCAATAAAGAATTGCTTGCAGGGTTTGTCACATGAAATATTGTGCAGTTATCACATGCATAAGAAAGAAACATGGATCTTCAATGATTCCATTCTAACGTGATTCATCATTTATTTATTTCTAACATGATTCATCAGTTATTTATTTCTAACATGATTCATCATTCATTACACCTCGTGTAAACGCTCAAAGTTCAACTTTGCGGTCCAACTCGTGGCCAACATACCAGAATACTCGCATACACCAGAACACATGCGAGAAACACAATCATGGGTTCTGCTGCACAATGAATAACATTCAAAATCCTCCTGCTGGATTGAAGCAACTGATGTCGGGTCTGGTTATTCGCCAAATGATCGCAGCAGAGCTATCTCTGTATGTCTGCCACCACGGTATTTGTAAAGCGGGTAAGGTCATTACAAGATGCAACGTCGCTATAGAAGAAATTACGACTGACTCCGAAGGGCCTCGATTGGCAGCACCGCCACGGCATACACGGGGAAGCTCTGGTTTCCAATAGCGAGCCCGCTGTCAATACTACCCGGGGCCATATGCAGGTGCTGCGCTTCCGTGGAGCCCACACCAGTCACGCTTTTGCTACATCGCTTTGGAAAACTTCGCTAACATAACCAGCTAAAAGTTGCCGAAGTGGAGATTTTAAACTTAACCTAGTTTTGATTATCTTGTTAGATTTTGTCAGAATTTAAGTTCACGGACACGTGATACTTACTTGGTCGAGGAGTAGTTGTAGCACCTATGATAATGGTAGTAGGAACTGGAGTTGAACTAGTTACAGCACCACTGGTGGTGTGTGAGGATGATGAGATTGTGCTCGATAAATAAATGGTCCATGATGGTGTGCTACTCTGTGTGGTGATGGTTGTTGTTACTGATCCAAAGCAGCGCAACAAGAAGAATGCAACATCATA
This sequence comes from Norana najaformis, assembly GCA_964023275.1. Lineage (NCBI taxonomy): Eukaryota > Metazoa > Annelida > Clitellata > Crassiclitellata > Hormogastridae > Norana > Norana najaformis. The sequence goes on from OZ029917.1 coordinate 26,389,695, forward strand.
ATTGTTAGAAGAAAAACATGCAAAGCAGTTACGACATCTATAAGACTAAAAGCAAAAAGCCTCTAAAGCGAATGTCTACTTTAAAAACAAGTCTAGCAAGTTCTTGGCATCAAAATAAGCAAAGCAGTTCTACAAGTAGCAACGGCGAAAAACTATATTTAAAGTGCTTAAGTTGTATTGGGTGTGAAGAAAAAAAATTAATGAAAAATGTTACGAAATTTGCAAGAACTCCCAACAAAAGAAAAGAACCGACAGTCTTAAGCTTAACCTACATCATAACAGAGTATAATAATCAGACGAATTTCAGGATAACCCAACGACGGCTAAGCATCGATATAACGGATGCTCTATTATGTAGACTTTTATGCCTAATTTCAACATTTCATGACTCAACAGCGGCCCAAAGTTAGTCAAAGTCTAAGAACAAGCAAACCAAGTTCATTAGACTGGTCAATCAATGAGAATTTCCACAGAAGCTAATACTACAATCTACTAATAAGGTGATCCAAGATTATAATTATTGGAGTCATGTTAAAATATAGACCACATGGGATTTGGCCAGATCATAATAGATATTGAATATTTCTCGTCTTTATGCACAAACTATTGAACAAGTATATTGAATAATTGCATATTTATATTATAGATTACTAGTAGGCCAATAACAATATTTTAAATTGATTGACTGTTTCTATGGAAATGTTGAGGTCATTTATCCCATCAGATCCTCTAATGCAACAGATATGAATTTGTTCCTTTTGAAAATCTTTGGCTGTTGGTCTCTGAGAGTTCGGTTTATCAGTTAGTAAGGGCAAAGACATTAGACTACTGAACAGGTGTAAAGTAAGCAAGCAAGATATTTAGTACGTGAGTGGGTAAGTAAGTAAGTAACCTTTATCTGCATCTGTCAAGAACTTATGCATTTTATAGACTATAGTCGTCACTACATTCTGCTGCCACAGACTGGGTGTTTAAAATTATGTGAAGTTGTAAATTGTACACGTGTTTCTATAGCGACCCCATGGTCTCGACTTTATCGAGTGAGATCCTTCACCACCGCTACGCGCCATTTAAGATCCCCGTGTGCGGACCGTGCTAGCCCGAGATTCAAATTTCTGAAATAAGCCACGACCGGGAAGCGAACCGCGGATCCTCACGCACGGAGGCTTCCTTGGCGTACGCTCTTACCGATGTAGCTAGGTTTGTATATAAACAAAGTTTCTTTGCACTAACTGGAAGTTGAACCCAATTCCCTGTGGGCTATAGGCCAAGAGCCGAGGTTTTATCGACCCAGTACTATCAACAGACATCATTGTGGAGAATATTTCTCGTCTTTATGCACAAACTATATACCGTAATGCCAGTGAGAAACTACCGCATACACTCCAAGAAGTAATTACACACTTGTTTTGCACCTACATATAGGAATCTGAAATTGCTTTTATTGACTAAGGAACAATGTCTCATATGGCTGCTACATCAATGTCATAATGCATAGGCCAGTGCTGAATGTAATAGAATTTACAGGCTAAAGGCGACGCAGTTGAAATGACACACGTGAAAGAGCAACAATTAAACCTGTAAGTGTTAGACCTTAGCACAGTGCAAGTGGTCAATGGCGAAAAAGTTGAAAATTATCCTAAGTAGTATTGGTGTTTGAATGGTTATATGTTTTGTTACATCAATAAACATGAATTGACTCATGATAAAGGTAACGCAGAATGTTATGTAACGTTCTGGCAACTGAATTTTTTCTTCCAATGGTTACTTAGAAAACCCCTCTGACTCGAGCTGCGAATAAGCTTGTGCCCTGCGCTTAGCTTCAAAGCAGCGCTCACAGAAATTCTCGAGTTCACAATTAAGATTTGCGACTACGACATCCAGGCAGCTCAATGACTGTCCAAGGGCTTCGGCGGGGAAGAAAGAGTTTGTCATGCCCTACACACGAATAAGTACGAAGCAGAGGTGTTTTCCCTACCTTATACCCTAACGGTAAAATGTTTGGGGCCTAATTTTTCCGGAGGAGCTAAAAGGCTGGGAGGTGTGCTGGAAGGCAAGAAAAGTATATTTGTTACTAGAACGTGTGCCAGAGGAGACTGAATAAATACACAACGTGGTATCTTTGTTTATCGTGGGTTTATGGTGGGGAGCACCTCTTATGGAATTCTCTTGAAGTGGTGCTATATAAATTTGCGATTACAATTACATTTACAAAGAAAAACACCATAAGGTAAAATGTCATAAGAAATTTCGGAGGATCTAAAAGGCTGTCTAAGTGGCGGTGACTAACAAAAATTTAAAAAAATATTCCAACATATGTCTGGGTCTCCGTTTCAAAACTTCAGGATACGCCAATGCCTCTCCCCACTCTCAAACCCGTGCCGACGTCCTTGACTGTGTCACATCAGTCAACAATAAAGTAGTGAGCTATTTGAAAACAGAATTTCTTGGAATGTCATTCAGTTATTCCCATATGATTATAATTTGGCTGATATTTTGGGTACCTTTGCTGTGATTTGTAAATTAGAGAAGTTCCAAAGTAAAGTGGAACATCTTAAGCACATTGTTGCCAGTAAACAAACTCTTAAGAGAACTCAGCCACTGTTCATTGTGTTCTACAGGCAGTCGCCACACAAAACTGGAGGTCTGCTGGGAAGTCAAGAAAATTATAATTATTATGTGATTACCATAAAAAGCAGCACAGACCGTAGTCTACAACGATAGCTCTTCATAGACTAGACAAATGTTTAACCTATAATGATATAATTGGCAAGCATTGTTGTTGGAAGCATGGAGAATTGGCTTATGTATGTGTATTTAGATAGTTAACTGACCCACGCAGAAGGTGATGGGTCTGACGACGGGTGATGGGTCGCTGGGTCGGCCTGGAAAGGGTTTGCCAAGGTCCAACCAGTTTGTGATAACTCGGAACTCCAGAAAGTTGTGCGAGTCATTGAAAAACGCTTGGATCGTGTACTGCCTTGAGTCGTTTGCCGACTGGACCTTCCGAATGAATGTCCACTGGGCCGTGAAATTGATCATCGTGTAGTTGACCCTCTGCTCTACACTGGAATACAATAATTTCAGGATAGAGCATTCGAGGCAGCTGATCATATGGTCACATACAAATATATAGACAAAGACATACACATAGATCAGATAAGCTTACACTCCAAGGGCATGCACATAATATACACGAATACACGAAAGGCCATCAATTAGAACCAGCTGCACCATCGTGGATCAAATTGCCATTAAACTGATCCAGGATTAGGAATTTGAGCCACATAGGCCTACACAATTATGTGCCTGGATGGCCTGTGGATCGACGATGACAAGCACGTGAATTAAGCAATTCCGACACAGTTACTATGGGCAACCGTCCACAGACTCTACCAAAACATCAGGTCCAACTTAACCCACCATCTATCCAGGGTCACTTAATCAGTTGGAAAGCTGAAAAGGTGCCTTGTTCGTGAACTGCCACGCTCAGTTTAAAACCTTTCGTCATCGTGTTACGTATAATTACAGTGGTAAACGAAATCGTCTGAATAAGCGAAAGTCATCGTTTCGTCTTTCCTGGACAAAAGCCGTTAAACTGCGTTCGATTTTTCTCGATCAGCGCCCTATAACACTAATACAGATTGATTTCCTGTTCTCAAACTGCCGTTGTATTCCACAGAGAAACATAACTAAATCGATCGAATCTGTCGACATTTCGATTCCTTGGAAACATCGGGGGAGCCTGCGTGGTTCGCAATATGCATCGTTGGTTACATTCGAAGTTAGAAAACCTAGTTTCTGTTACTGTTAGGCCATAGACATACTTTCTTTGATGGCGTGGTCTGAACTTAAAAGATCGATCTTTCTGCCGAAGCGCAAACAAGACCAGTTTTCTTTACAGGTTAAATATGAATAGACAAAGAATCGTCAATTGCACATACTGCAAGGGATTCGACTCCTGGACTCGGGTGAATGGCAATCTGCCAAAGCACTTTGTCTAATGAGTGACGCAGTTGGTACATCCGCCTCACGTGACCCCCTCAGTCCCTGCATGGGCATCTTGGTCCCATGAGCTATTTGCTGCAGCAGTTTTATCAGCTGATGTGCTTTCAAAGTCGGTGGGACGATGGTGACAATCAGTTTACTTGAATTTTGCGAAAACTGCCAGTTCCTAAGGCTGATCGTTCGTCTGTCGAGATTTTCTCACATCTGTCATTACATGGCTGAACAAATTCACTGGTTAATGATCTTCCTCAGATATCAAGTCGAAGTTCTAACGCTTCTTCGCACATCGCTTCATTATTATCAGGCTTCCCACTGGCTTTCTAACGTTCTTAGCGACGCCTATCGTCGTCCAGTATTGTGCGCCTCTCCGCTCTATATAGTGCCTGCCGGGTTGATCGGTTTACACACAAACATAGGTCCTGGTTAAATCGAAGATTCGGAGACCTAGATAATCTTCTTCTCTCTCTCTTGATTGGCCTTTTGTGATAATAAGTGACCAACACCGTGGAACCATCGCTCGCATAAAAAGTAATTAAGGAAACATTCTTTTGTTAGGTCGAGATAAAAATCCGCACTTTTATAACAACAATTCATACGAAATAGCAAAAAGTTCCACAATGTCATTAAAGAAATATGATGCTTTATTAAAACAGTCTAAAGTCTAAGTTCGAGAGAAAACTAGCAGCATTATAAACGAAGCAATCTTTGTATTCAACAATTTTTATATTTATGAGGTGAGCGAATGATGAAGAATTTTTATGCAACAGCGTATGGAACTATGTTACTTACACGATTCTCACTCGTTTAAGAGGCGTGCTTGCGCCTACAACATGCAAATTCTCTGCCCTAGTACTTGCTCTTCGTTCTGCTACAGGAACATTTTGGATGTTATTACATTTTATTACGAATCATTTTATTCAGAGTACGTACGTATAAGAGTCGATTTCTGCTGGGTCTCCAATGTCCGTGTCCTTTTTCCATGGTCTCCACGTGACGTAGAGCAAAGTGCACGTACCATTTTGAACCTGCGGTGGAGAAGTCAGCTTAGGAAGACCTAGGCAATCGTTAAATCAACAGTTAGAGTTTAAAATCGTGCTATTGGCGCAGTATCTACACCACAGAATTTTTGTGACAACTGTGCTCATCCCATACCAGGAAGTCCATAGGCAACTAGCAATTATTTCTATTTTATGAGTGTCGTCATTATGTATATGGCCGTGTGACAGGCATCATGAGGTCACCCTCTCAGCCGCAGGCATAAGGCTCAGGCTTATGTAACGGTGTAACTCATAACCCAACCGAATGAAGCCAAGAAGAAAAACTAATAAGGAGAAGAATAGGAAGTAAGAGGAAGCAGAAGAAGAAATAGGAAGCAAAAGAATAGGAAGTAAGAAGTGGGAACAAGAAGAAGACGAAGAAGAAGAAGACAAGAAGAAGCAGCAGCAGGTAGGCAGAAATAGGAGAAAGAAGGGAAAAATTAAGAAGAATTATACTAGGGAGTAGAAATTAGGAAGAAGAAGAAAAGGAAAAAGAAGAAGAAGAAAAAGAAGAAAAAGAAAAAGAAGAAAAAGAGTTCACAGGCAAGTAGAAGAAGTAGAATAGTAGTAAGTAGGAGGAGAAGAAGAAATAAGAAGAATAAAAAGTAGGAAGAAGATGAAGAAAATGAAAAAGAAGGTGCAAGAGAAGGAGGAGGAAGATGAAGAGGAGGAAGAGGAGGAGGAAGAGGAGGACGGAGGAAAAGAGCAGGCAGGAGGAACGAGAAGAAGTGAAATCAGCAGAGAATAGTCGGAGAAAGAGAAAGGTCTTACGAATCTGGCAGCCTGTTCCTCCCCAATCTGGGTCGCATCCACCGGAGCTACAGTATCCGTTTATGGCGTTGCAGCTGTCGTTTGGAGGGCAATGACAGAGGTTGACGCAATTGCTACCAAACGTTTGGTCATTACACGCTAAAGAAGAGCAAGCAGAAGAATGTTGTAGCCATGCACTGCCTCAACCTCATCTCTGTCTCGTCAACTCTAGGCATACGACATATTCACCCCCTCTATATTAGTGTAATGCATGGTTGCAGTAGGCATTAATGCTAATAACTGTCACCCATTCCTTCCAAATAACTGTCCATTTATTTGACTCTTGTAGTGTTTAGTCACCTGTGCAACAGGTAAACTTATCACTAGAGTGAGGCACCGGTGCTCGTGAATTGATTTATTAAAGTCTTGATATCAACGTAACATCTAAAAAACTAATAATGCCTGTAATTATATCGAATTTACAAAGGATCACAAAATCATCCTTCTATGCCACCGTTTAGGCTACTAATGAGGTATTTCGGTGAGAGGCAAGCTCACGCGTGCGGTCAAAGGCTGGTCTCTGCAGTACTCACCCTGTTGACAGCATGGAGGACCTTCCCACCCTCGGTCGCACTGGTAATCGTCGCAAAGATATCCTCCTGCTGGTCCGGACGGCCGACAAGCAGAATCTCCATTCAGACAATGACAGTTGGCCGGTGTTGTTGTCGCGTTACATGCGATATCCGTCCGCTGCGACTTTACTGCAGACATCAAAGACCATGGTAACTCTACTTAAGAACACAATTTCTTACGTACCTACACACCAGTCAATTAATAACCTATCAGAATTAAGCAACAAGAAACCCAGCCAAACATCAACTCATATGGGCCTACATACCGATTTAATTCCAAACAAAAGACAATTAGCAATCAATCAGCAATCCAATTAAAGAAGCATCGATAAAGCAACCAATTAGCCAATCAACCAACCAATCAATCAATTCATTGATCCATCGACCCTGTGGCGCCTGATAGTGTCAAAAGCTCCCCAAACTTTGATTTAGAATACTTTGAACAAACTGTTGAAACAGAATGTTTTTAATCAATGAACTACCTATGAATTAGCTGTTTCAGTTATAAATTAAAATAATTATTAATGTACACTCAGCACCAATGATATCATCTTTCATTTAGTAACAAAGACAGTTCATTTTTACATATCATTCTTGTTTGGCCCATGTTCTATGCTAGCCTTATCTAAACCAGCATCAGATTACTTAATTAATTTTATATATATACTAGAGTACCTCCCACCTTGGCATGCACTATTCAGCCCAGACCCCCTGATACGGACATTTTGTTGTAGTGAGGATTCGGACAGTCTTTATTTAGCTCTTGGCGTTCTGAGTAAGGGAATTTCTTTCTCTTGAACTCAGGTTGAAGTTGAGTCTTTATGAACGATCGGATTTTCATGCCCTTCGTCTCACCAAGAGTTCTTCTCCACGTCTTCGCTGTATAAACAGAATCTGACGACGATCAAAGTCTGTCAATTGACCAAATGTCGATCAACCACTCACAAGAAATGGATTCTTTCTTAATTAGAATGTCAATTCTCGAAAGTCATCTTTCACTTCCGACTATTACCTCGAAGTTTCCTCTTGCTTTGACTGGTCCTAACTCTCACTGCATGATCACAGGTCTCATTCGCCGCGAACAACCGTTCGACAACTAGACAGATCGTTTTTTCATTTGGATCCAACAAATGTTCTCGCAGTCTTTTTAGATTCGACATGGAGGTTACGGATTAACATTCACAAGACATCTCAATGTCTTCAACAAATTCCATTCAACTGATGTAACTGCGTTTACGCTTTGCCCCGCGTCACCAAAATCGTCTGCTTCAGACCAAACGACCATGGGATAACCGTTAGTTCAAATTTATTGAACTGGCTTCTTGTTTTCTATGTTTTTCAGTGGATAGTTCCCCGAAGCCAAATATTAATAATTTTATGCCCTATGATGCTGGCACATACATGGGTGCTGGCAATTATATACAATTTATACGCACATAGCCTATCTACCTCTAACCTATCATTATATTTGTTTCCTTGAAAGCAAACAAGTTATAACACCTAACGAAGAAAAATGGAAATGTAAGAATAACTGCTGCAGACCCATCGATCAATAAAGCATTCAATCAACTAGTCAGCCATTCGGCTAATCAAACAATCAAGCAATGATGCAATCAAGCAACCACTCGATCATCCAATCAGTCAATGACAGATCAAACGATCAATTAATCAATGCCGAATTGTCAAAAATTATTTTTCACCTATCTAGGACAGTCATATCTGAAGTGAACTACCCTAAAGCTGGAGGCTGAACATCACTGTGGATCTTGGAATACTTTAGCAAACGTAGCGCCATAAAACGCTGCTATGACACGTCTTTATATTATCCTAGTGGGTAAATATATAAAAAGTAACGAAAACACACTTGTTTGTTAGTTTCATCGGCCTACAGAGAGATGGCGGTTGAGTTTGTTCAGACACCAGGGTATTTTCTGGTTAGTCATCTATCCATGTAGGCCTATTAACCGCGATTTACATTGATCGACTTTATTGAGCGTCGTATCCACAGCGTCAAGTCACCAAGCCAGATATATGCAGGTCGTTTCCGGTCGATATTTTCTTATTTTGAACTATTATAAATTTTGTGTACTATTTTATACACACTATATAATGTCGTGCAGTATCGAATAACATTATATAATACTTATACAGGATGGGTTTCGGGTTGGAAGGGCATGCTGATAAGGAACGAAGTGAAGTACCTTGACAAAGGGCGTTCGATCCAAGCATGAGCATCACCATAAATACATTCAGATCAGTGACTGTTGCATCTATTACACCCATCGTCAACAGGTATCTCCAACGGGAGATGCTGCTGCTGGCACTGCTGAAAACTCGTGTGGTCACATATGTGGAGTTCCCAGTGTCATGACGAAATGGATACGTTATAATGACGCACTGACTCCTACATACAAAGAAGATGTATTGACGGAGCTTTCTATTCACTCTGACTGAAACTCTGACCGTACTCAGCGCAGAGCTTAGAAAATTGAGAAAATCCGATAGTTGGCTTAGCACTTACAGACACTGTCTCCTAGAATCTCTAACAGTCGCACATAACCAGAAGACTCATCCATTAACGACTTGCTTGAATTTCACCTGTCAGGCATAAGTAAGTCTGTGTAGGCTTCGGCCACTCCTTGAGCATCTCTTCAACTGTAGTCCAATCCAGAGTCGACGCCCATCTTGAATAATTCATTTGAAGCTCATAGAAGAATGTCCGATAGCAGTAGACGTTTTAAAGTGGCCAAATAAACGCATACACGCTGTCCGGTAACAGAAGACAATGACTGTGGAATACACAGCTAGACAGTTATGTGGTACTTTATTCCTATGTATAAGACGTAATGAAAAGCAAATGTAAACAGCAACCATCAAACTGCATCACCAGACAGCATATGTCCGGTCATGTTAATTTCAAAACCTCTGTGGCACAATGTCTGCCAGCGTCAGCACAGAAGGCGAGCGCACTTGCAGACACCTGTACAGTCGATCGAGAGACTGAATAGGCCGATGGGCGCCGGTGCGCGTGTCGCTTCAGCGTTGCATGGAGCGAAAAAGTCTGCGACGTGTTCCATCACGTCGCCACATGCATGCCAAGCCATGACCGACAATTTTTATATTCATGAAGCTATGACCGCTTCTCGGTGCGACTCTGGGCATGTACTTGCACAATACGCCACCACACCCTCAATACAGGCACCAACGCAACCACGGGAGAGCAGGATCCAGGCTATATATATATATATATTTATGCCTACTGAATTTTATTTAGGCCTCTGCGGTAGGCCTACAATCAACATATGCCAAGCGCAATGCGGAGGAGGTTATATGTTTGTGGCGGACTCAGTTGATCAGTCGATCGAGTTACGCGTAGTATTACAAGACGGACAGACGGACGGACGGATGAACGGATGGACATTTATGTTGTATATAGACTATATGGTAATCTGCTATATACAAATATAGGCCTATACAGGAAAGAGGAGAGCGACTGCGAGACAGAGACAGAGAGGTTTGTTGCCCCTTGTTAACTGAAAACTTGTTAGCTTGCACTGCCGATGTGTGTACTGGCACGGGATGGACCCTTTCATCGAATGCAGCCTATATACTATAGGCCCACGAGCAGTCTGTCTCATGGTATCAAGACCACAGTCTTCAACGCAGGATGAGTCAATCCTCGCCATGAAGTGAAATACTTCGACTCAGTCATAATCTAGTAGTCTCTTCAAAAATTTTCATGTAAATGGTCTATTTGCTGTTATCTGACTGTAACAATAATAATATGCAATAACAACATTAATAATAGTCAGCGATGATGTTAATAAATTATTAGACCTATTATTTATTTAATTCTTTCTTTCTTTCTACCCTGCTTTGAAGGACTATAGGGTTGTTTTAGAAGCAGTGCAATTATAATTAGTAGTTTATGCCCTAGGTAGGTGTAATTCCTCAGAATTTAAAACAATTAAACTAGCAGCAAAAGGAAAATGTCTCGAAAATCAGGCCTCACCCTCAGTAGTGTCCTAGAAATTCCCTCTAAATACGACAGCATTTCGTATTAGGCCTGTATTATTATTTTTTTCAATGGGAAATAATATTATATAGGCACCCCGAAATGGAGCCGACAGTCCTTTAGGACTTCGTTGAAGCGCTGTCAGAGAGTGATATCGTGCGGGTTCTGTTCACAGTCCATGCATTTTTTTGAGTTCAAACTGGTAAGGGTTGTTCTGGTTCTGTGGTTTTTGGGGTTGACTGTACGTGTATTCTGTCTGAGGAGTAGGGGCAGGCTCTGAATGACCAGCACTGCCCGTCATCGCAACACCAATTGTGTGAGCAACAGCTGATCCCACAGTGACACCTGCGGCAGTTGCGGCAATTTGTGCGAAGAGATCCGGCCGCCTTGGTTGGCCAAAAGCAGATGGTGCTGGTGCTGGTGCTTGTGCAACTGGAGCTGCTGGTGGCGTCCAAGCTCGCACACTGGAAACTGGTCGACTAGGTGCACCTCCAAATCGCGTGGTCTTGTCTTTAAGCGCAGTGGTGAAGAAGCAACCCTGGGTCAGCGGTCGCCTAAGTGCAGAACGTTCTGCCGGCGTTTCTTCGATGGAACGCGAAGTCTTCCGGTGCGGATCGGACGAACATCCAGCACCTCCAACTCCCTCCTCTTCGTCGTCGTCGTCTGCTTCGACGGCGCCTGCGACGTGGGCTTCGCTGACCCGAGCGCCGACGTGTCCTTGACCTTGACCCGCGGCTGACCTTTGTCGGGAGCTGCGGCTCCTTGACCTTGAGGACCGGTTGGGACCCTCGGCTGAGTCTCGTCGACCAGCTGCATGCTCTCTCTGCTTCTTTAATTTCGGCTACAGACACCGCCTTCTCTCCTTCTTTGATTTCGGCTGTGGGCGTCGTCTCCTCTATTGTATTCTTGTCGGTGAAGACCTTAATTTATAAGTAGATACGCTCGCTCGTTACATTGAGTGCGAGTTCTGAGATCAAGGTAATTTCTTTGTAATCTAATTATTTATTCATGAGAAGAAATAACGATTATAACAAATGTTGTCCAAGAACAGCTCGATATATGGCTAATATAACCTTCCATACTAATACCGAATGAATACAAGGGTAAATATTTTATTTATGTATTTAATAAGCGGCATTATCTAGTGACTAAGCATCAGTCGTGGCGCTGAACAATTATGAGTAAAGGACTTGGTCAAGGTTACACAGTAACCGTCTAAGTGGAGGCTCGAACCCGTACTCTTCGCGTTACAAGCCTAGCGCTCTAACCAACCGACTACCGTGCCGAAATGGCAATTAGAATAGCGTTGTTCAACGATGAATATGTCGCTTTGACTTTTAACAAACTTTCTCTCTTCATAATTGATTTTCCAGAGAGTGTTAGTACCCTTTGAGCATAATAAGTTGCACGGCTTCTGAGAATCAGATGAGTGGCATGATCTGGTGCTTCATCTCTAAACAGGTGGTTCTGAACTGGTGAATATTTCAAGCCGCCTGCGTCTTTCTCCCGCTGCGGGAAATCACAAATGGACTCAGTTCTGAAGACATCACCGTTGCCTCAACTGCAGAAGCCAGAACACCTGAAGCATTGGATGATGAAGCTGCTGATGATGTGGTCGTTTCATCTTCTACTTCAGCGATATTCAGCAAAGATCGGAGTTTGCTCCACAAAAGACCAGAATGTGATTACCGGTGCCCCTGCAGTTACTCTGCGAAAGATCCTTCTAGAATGACCTCGAACGACGATTGCTTCAAATTGTTTCAAGCACATTTTGCCATTTGAACGAAACCACTACTTCTTATTAAACTTTGTTAAGTTTATGAGTTAAGGAAAGACGAATATTAAAGTAAAAAGATTCTCCCTATCTGTATCTCTCTATCTCTCTTCTTTCTCTCTCTCTCTCTTTCTCTGTATCTCTCTCTTTCTCTCTCTCGCACCAACTGAATTGAAAAACTGACTGCTTTACTGTCAATTTTGCTACTTTCGTGCAACAGTAGAACAACTGACAGATATCTCTGCACGGCGATGTTAGTCATAACTTGACCCTACAGATTACTGAAAAGATTACTTACAAAGTACTCTTTCGTGTTTCTAGAGATAGAAACATGAAGATTTATATATATATATATATATATATATAGAGAGAGAGAGAGAGAGAGAGAGAGAGAGGTAAAGAGGGTAGAGGTAAGCCCGTATCGACATTAGTAGTTCTAGGCTCGAGAGACCTGCAACTACTTTTACCAACTGAAAACATTTCCAGCTTAAGCTGTAAATTTTAGGTCTGTATACAGCGCCTTCAGAGTTTGCTTCACTAAGTGGATATACATCGCATAACAAAGTAACAGGCGAGCATTTCCAAATGTAGCAATCCTGTTATTTGCACTTTTACATACGGCTGCTGCGAAAGTTCTGCAAAGTTGCTCCAAGCCTGTTTTGCCGCCGATGGACCATGTTATGGAACATACTGCTGTTGAGGGATACGAGAGCTCATGCATTGAATTGGAGATGTTCTTCGACCTGGACTTTGCCGATGACGTGGCCCTTCTTGCCGAAATTCAGTTTGGAATGGATATAAACTGGGCAACGATGGAACCACCTCCAGTGGCGTACCTGGCCGGACAGGGGTCGGTCCTGGAGGTCCGGACACTCTGAAGCCAAGACCATCATTCTTGTGATTAGTGTAGATCTGATGAAATATTTTTGGTGTACCAACCCACCCCGATCCTTGATTCTTGACTTTGCTTTGTCTATGGACATGAATATCAGACACAAATAGTATTTGCCAGACTGATTCACGTACTCGATATTTAGCCTGTTTCGTTCAGGTATTGATTGAAAGATTTGCTTAGAGTTTGAAACATCATCGATTGAAATGATCAAAACTTCATGCTTTAATAAATGTTGTAGTAAGTGCACTGTGCATGTAGGCTACATGCTAAGTATATAATTTGATGATTTTGAACGATATTCTCTAGATTCATAATAGAACTCAATTACTCTAAGTAACATTCCATGTATGAACAACTTAACTAATCTAACATATTCTAATCATATTTAATAAAACATAGATTTTTTTAGTTTCTCGTATCTTCGCATGCTAACAAAGGCATCATGGGCATGTTAACTATATATATATAACTCAGTCACCTACCTTGGATCGAACGTGAGGCTGATGGCAGCAGCGAACCTGAGGTTCGATGACGAATAGCAATTGCCAGTAATTTGTATGAACAGCCTTTATAGGGGAATATCGAGCACGAATATCGAGCACAAATATTCGGCTGAACACGAAAATTGTGATACTCAGGAGATTTCCGGACGCTCCGTCTTCTACCTTCTAAGAGGTATACTACTGGACGGTGGTGTTATCATGTACCGCTGACATCATCATTTGTCGTCTATAATCATCTTTGATGCAACTCGGTCCGGGAACTCTGAACATTGTGTCAACTGTCAAATCTGGATGGGACTCTGTATATTGGACTGACCGGCGCAAAGAAGTCGAAGATGTGTATGTTACACACCTGCGTATATAAGGTTTCACACAGCATGTGTGCATACGGGCCCCCGTCAGTGGTGACTTTTCTCGTTATCTGAGCACTGTTTCCCTACTGATGAATGTTTTGTTCGTGAGAACTTTAACATCGTTTAGAATAGTGTAGATGGCTCTTTTGTGAGATACTTAAAAAGCTCTTTAGCAAGTATTTGTGTAAACGAAACTCGTGTGTCAACAGGTTTTACTTTAGGTAAACACCAGGTTTTCAGGCATTACACCAGATAGCGGGCCGGAGAGGTCTATGATAGAGCCACGCCTACCCAGAAGCAGTCTGTCATTTAAGACTGATAGACAGGGTTAGCCTATCGAGAGGCTATATGAATGAAAGGAGCTTAAAATTAGACTGACATTACACTTTGCGAAACCAAGGTGTAAGCCCAAAGATGATGAGCCTATCAGGATTCAACATGTATCACTTAGAAGCGCAACAGAAAAAAACTTTTTTAAAGAGTACCGGACTTTAGTAGTTAGAGAGCACTCAGCGAGATAGCGAGAAGTCGAACAGCAGTCAGAAATGTAGCACAGACAAGATAGCAGCTAGTGTCCATCAGACACTGCAGTCAATCGTTTGGGTAGATTAAATTATAAATTCGTCCTATGCACAAAGACAATAAAACAACAGAAAATGAACTCAGAAGCTGCGGAAAACACAATGTTACATATTTATGGACAATGTAGGTGAGTGACAGGACATGGCAACAGTTTATCCTACATAAGTGGAGCTTCTGACGGACGGCCAATCGAAACTTGACTCAGCTGAGTCCTGCCTTGACCGTGACTCCCAAAACCGAGCTTAGTTCTACCCACCATGACCTCGTTACCATATGCTGAAATATGAAGGCTATATGCTTCTACGAGCTAACAGTGCAGGTGATCATATTTATAGCCTACGAATGTAAATAATATGCAGTAGGAATTGTATGTAATATATGCAGATATAATATATATGTTAATATTGTATGAAATATTATATTAAATATTGTCACAAAATAATGAACTCAACTAGTACGAAGGGAAAATTTTCCCTGACCGAAAGAATTATTGCTTGCGAAAAACACTTAAAACTTCATCTCATAGCCTGCAGCAAGAGATATCCGAGTTTCCTCCGACGGTTAGCAAAACCAAATTCTCCGTTTCACTTATCTATGAAACTTCAAAACGAAGGCAGATAATATGTTCATCTAAACTTTCATATAGACTGAAGGCGAGTATACTTAAAAATCCTATTCTTAAAAATCAAATAATTAAAATATGCAGATCATAAATAATCAGTTGGTCGTTTAGTCAGTCTTAAAATGACTTCAAAACCATTCAAAGTAAGCAAAACTAGAAAACCTTCTAATTACCTTCAATCTAACGAATAATGTAAGACTTAAATCATATTAGTAGCACAACAGTCTTCAATGCGGTAGAAGGTATTAGACTTGCAGACATTGTCTCGATTCACGAGGATGCGAAGTCGTCAAACAGGCATTCACTTCATTCTGTGACTGCTGATGTCATCGAGCACATGTTGACGTCATCATTCATGTGTTGGCGTCATCATGCTGTTGAAGGCGTCATGCGGAAATTGACGAAGTCCCAGAGCAATTTAAAGCAGAACTTGTACTGATCCTGTCACACACAAGTAGGCCTATTACAATTATTTACGACAGATTTACTTACAAATAACCGATGAAATTTAGCCGACATGAAAGTAGTTCGCATGAACTACTGAAAGAGTTCTTGCAAAAACAGACATTTTAGGGCTCGATAGATACGCCTATATCATTAGCAGTTCCATTTGGAATTCAAGATCTAAATTATGAACCTATCTCTTCAGCATTCACAGGCCTCTTCGTTACTGCATGTCCAATAAAACGATGCACAGGATTACGACTTTAACAGCTAACCGGCTCTGACCCTTCTCGAACAGGACTGCAGAAAGTGCATCACGATGTCATTAGATTGAGTACAGCAACAAAAGGCTTGGTCTAGCGTGAGAGCAAACGTTGTAGCCTAGTCCTTGAGGGTCTTGCCTTAACAACATGCTCTTATTAGATCCGATGAGACTACGTGGGGTTTGAGGATTGAACCCCATTTTTCTAAGTTGACGTTCGATTATCGTTGACATTCTATTGGAAACGACAATATCCAACGATATGCAACCTTATATTATGTCACATCACAATAAAGCACTTTAACACACAACATTTCATTTCACCAAAGTAATTTGCCTTAACTAACCTAATGAAATCGATTTTTATAGTACCATGGAATAATTAAAACAAATTTATTTAGTTACCTCACCTTTGAATTAATTACATTGTATTTCTGTAACAATTCAATTGATATGTACTACATTACCTTACGAGATTAGACTACATTTAATGACAATAGGTAGAAGTCTCTTACCAATGAGTTGACGAAGTGGAATCTCTTTCGTTTCATCTCTTTGATGGAGTGGAAGACGTCGACCTCTTTGTCGAGATTCATCTTTTGACAGATGACGTAGCAGGCACAGAACAGACCCGACTGACTGGCGCCATCTATGCAATGAACGACGACAGGTGGCAGTCGCCCAAATCCTGCTCCAGTTGAAGCATAACCATCAGCTGCCGCATCACTAGGGACGTCGTACAACTCAGCCCTCCGTTCTCTGCTGATGGAATCGATCAGTTCGAGAAATCCTCCGTTCGACCACGGAATCTGATCGTACATGTTCCAGGATTGGAACTGATATTGTGTGATCGATCGAGCCTTACCCTTTCCCCGGCCTATTCCTCGACCGTCTCGCGGCTCCGAGTCCTCCGCCGTTGAGATGTCGTCCCTGGTCAACTGGAGTGTGCGAACTATGACGTGTTCCTTGTGCTCTTCGGCCAAAAGGGTCAAGCGGAATCCACCGTCGACCTTCTGAACGACTTTCTGAACACTCGGCCAGTATTGAACGCACGTGTCGTCGCGGAAGGACTGGCCGTTGAGAGCGACAATGCAGCACACCTTCTGGTCGTAGATGAGATTCCAGAAGTCGGCAACGGTGGTCGCCAGAGGGCTCTGGGTGACAATGAAGCCATTGCGTCTCGTATAAGAGTTGAGGGTCAGGGCGTTAATGTAGGCCAGCCTATTTGGTCTGTCTGGACTTCGCATCGGAATGAGGTCACGGTCTCGGACGATCAGACGCAAAGTGGAAAAACGGTTCTTAGCCCTGTTTTCTGGACTAAGCGCTGTCTTGCACTGGTTGTCCGTCGGATCCTCCAGGTATTTTTCGAGGATATGTAGTTGCTCTTTGAAGAAAGTGGTGTTCGTCTTTGGATTGGTCTTCTTAAGGAAGTCGTAGACACTCTTGACGTCTTGTCGAACAATGAGATGACTGGCAATGAGGGCCTCGAAGAGTGCCTCGTAGATGAAGATGTACTGCTTCAAGGTTCGAACCATCATCGTTCGACACTGACGCATCGTCGAGCAACACCTATAGACGTTGACGATGTTCTCGGCTTCGGCCTTCGCCAGGCAGAAGTCGATGGCGATGTAGACGGCGCTTCGGCTGACTCCAGTGCCGCAGTGGACCATCAGTGGAGCCTCTGCGCTCAAGCCAACCTTCCTTCGAAACTCGAGGATTGCAAAGGGGTCTTCTGGAACGCCGTGCTCTGGCCACGCCGTGAACTGGTACTGTGTGACGGTTCTGACTCCGTACTGACCGGTCTTGTTGATGGAGAACGTTCGGATGACGAAGTTTGCGTAGCTGTGCGTGCGGATGAGCGTGACAGCGATGCTGCCATAGTGATGCGTTAGATGATCATCGCTCCAGTACTTTTCGCTCTTGACGATGCTTTCCTCGAGCAGTTGCGCCAGAAAGACGATCTTCAAGATCTTTTGTTCGTAGACCATGAGCCAGAAGTCGGAGATAGACCGTTCGTTGAAGGGACTCTGCGCTGCAATGTATGCCTTACGTCGTCTGTCGTATCCAGGGATGTAGTTGGCGTTGTAATAGTCAGATCCATCGTTGCTGTTTTCCAGGTGCACCCGTGTGTGGTCATAGGCCAACAGGTGATCGAACCGGTTCTTGTCGGCATTCTCCTCCTTCTGCGCCTCCGTGCATAGAAACACTAGTCCCTCTGGAAGCTGTCTGTACTCGTCTTCGAAAGAAATGGTCTTCCTTCTGTGGGGCAGGTCATCGACGTAGATGTCATCCGGACCTCCAACGTCGTCATTCGTGAGGATATAGCGGGGATCCTCGAGAGAGTAGATATCATTCCATTTCTTTTTCGGCATGTCCGAAAAGTTGGACTTGTAGAACTGGAGCCAAGTGCGGTTGTTCGCATCACGTTCCTTCTCCTCTTTTCGCTTCCTCCACCAACAGAAGTAGAACAGGAGTAGCCCCAGAATGATAAGGAGGATCGCGAGAGGAACTAGTATTCCTATGGCTGCCTTTTCCCCTGCAGTCAGCCCTCCTACGGCGAGGACGGCACCGCTTGATGGAGACGGAGAGGTGACAGGACGAACTGTCAATGAAATGTTGATTTCGGTATCATCTGCATAGAAATGATATACCAGTGAATGATTGTCTAGCAGTATAACTAGAGGTGTAATGTATAATGTAAACAAAAGAGTACCAATTGCTTAACCGTGCTGAACACCATAAGTCAAGAAAGCACTAGCTGAATAGTGTCGATTTAAATATACGGATTGAGTGCGAGGGCTGAGATAAGTAGCAAACCAATGTAGGGCGGGACCAGAAACCTCAAACCAGTGCTGGAGACGATGCAAATGGAGAAAGTGGTCGTCAGTATCAAAGGCAGCAGATAAATCAAGGGAAACAAGTGCTGTCACCTTACCCTTATCCATGGAGTTCATGATGTTGTTACGAACAGCAAGCGGGCAGATTCTGTTGAATGAAACTTGCGGTATGCGGACTGAAATGGATAGACTAGTGGGTTGGAAGACAGGTGAGCTTGCATACGATTCAAAACTAACCGTTCAAGAATATTTGATACCAAATTTAAAGTTGAGATGGTTCTGTAATTAGACAGGTCACCTGGATCGAGAGGAGGTTTCTTCAGCAGAGGATGAACTATGGCATGAGCGAAAGCAGATGGGAAGGATGCCTCAAGCAATGAAAAATTGATAATTGATGTAATTATTGGACCTAGAACATCAAAACTTTCTTTTAGGAAAGAAGCGGGAATGGTGTCTAGGAGAGCTTTAGTTAGGTGAAGAAAATATGAGTCTGCGAACCTCTGCAAGAGTTGTTGGCTGATAGTAGTCTAGGATTGGAGGTGAAGAACTAGGAAGAAGAAATTTATCGCATACCGAATAACCATCAAATTTGAGCTTTATACCAGAAGTCTTATCAGCAAAAAAGGTCAAAAATTTACTGGCTAATTCTTGGGTTGCATAGAACACACCAGAGGATAAATTTAACATCTCTCTGTGTTGTAATTTATTTAAAGCCATCCATAAAGTTTTTGGAGATGTAGAATTTTCAGCAACTAAATTTTTTTAATATTCAGATTTGCAGATGAAACAAGTTTACACTGTTGCTTAAACCTATTGAGATCCGAGGGAAGTCGAGATGCTCTAACTAACTTCTGCGTCGCCTAGCTTCTGAAGTGGCAGTTGAACCAAGGCTGTGGTGTGTGCTCTACTACTCTCTTAGTTCTAAATTCTAAGGAATTTGCCTGTCAAGAAGCTCAGATAAAGTAAACTAGAACTGCATACCCAGTTCATTAGCAGTTTGTGCAGGAGCTAACCACGACTGAGATGTTAAGATATCATACTCCAGTTTATTTAAATCAATTTTATGCCAAGGACGATATTTGATAGTTTTATAATTTTAGGGTGGTTTTTTAAATGGGAAATCAAATTTTGAGGAAATTGCAAATATGATCTGATAAATAAGACTCACGAGGAGAGACTGAATGAAGTGATTTCGAATCAGAACGAATTATCAAAACATCCAAGGTGTGGCCTTTATTATATGTAGGATAGGTAACAAGTTGTATCATGTTCCATGACAAGTGCAACATATCAAGAAATGATGAAGAACAATGACCAGCTATATCAAGATGAATATTAAAGTCACCCATAATAACTATTTCGGACAGAGAGAGAAAATCAAATATTCAAGTAGTGACTGGAAATCATTAAGAAAATCAGTCAAAGAGAGGGATGGTGGACGATATATATTTACACTCAATACCTGTTTATTGCCCGAAATGAGAGTAGCAGCCAGGACTTCAAATGACTTTGGTGCTGGAATTGGCAAAGTGAATTTGTGCAGTGAAAGATACGACTTGAAATGAAAGGCAAGCCCTCCGCCTTTACCGCTGCACCAAGGCTTATTCAACATAGTGAAGGTTGGGGGAGTAAGATCACAAAGAAATGCCGGTGTGTCACAAGGCTGAAGCCAGGTCTCAGTAAGAGTAACTATGTGCAAATAATTCTCACAAAGAAAGTTATGCAGCTTTACTACGTAGGGAACAAATGTTTAATAGACCAATATCCAAACTTCGAAGATTAATTTCAACATCACCAGCCAAAAGAAGCAACAGAACAAATATATTGACAACCCATGATGTGTAGCTGAAGAAGAAATGGGCACTTCACCATGCATAGTTGAGGTCTTGCATGTTGTATGGTGGAAAATTTTCCACGGCCTTAGTCAGCTATCAAGACTTTCAAGGACCAAAGACTTCATTCAATTTGACAAAATTTCTGAGGGTCTTTAGGCCTAGTCGTAGACACTTTTGGAACTGATTTTAAGGCTCACAGTTGCCAAATTTATGCTCCGTTTTCGGCCAGTTTACCGACGTTTTATGGCTTTTCTCTCCCTACTTTTTCATGATTATTTGTTCTTCATTCCTCGACTTTACCTCTTCCTTTGAACCACTTTCACACACACAGTTGCCCACATTTTCGCTTTGGTTGCTTGTTTTAGCAGAACTGTCATATCCGTTTTTATACTTTACAATTTATGTGGGCAACTCAAGTTGAGACGGGTTTTGGGGCAACTCCAATCCAAGTGAATAACATACACGATAAATGCCTGAGCATCTATGTTTGATTGATGATGTTTGATTGATGCCCAGAGCAACGATGAGGCACTGTATACGCGTGTTGAGAAGTAATTCGCTTCTTACCGTCTTCCATTGTAGTGATGAAGTATTCTGTGGAACTGGGTCCTGAGCCAATGCGGTTTACGTAGCGAACCGTGAAGCCGTAACGGGTGAACGGAATCAGGTCCGTGACGATAAGCGACCTCTGCGTGGTATTGCGTTGTCCAGTGACTCCGCTGGGGTCCTTGAACATGACCTCGTAGGCTACCAGGATCCCTCCTCGATCTTCACAAGCTACGTCCTCCCAAACGAGGGACACCTGGCGGCTCGTTACGCTCTGCGTCGTTAGATTCCGAGCAACTCCAGACGGCGCTAGCAAAAGAAAGGCAAGGTCAGGAAGTCAGGTACGGTGAGAAAGGTGAGCATAAGAAGGTTTTAGATAAAGTCAAGGAAATAATTAAAGTAGCTGCTCATGTGTCAATTATTTCTATCAAGCGTTGTTCTGTCAGGAGGTCATGGGGTCGATCGATCAAGCAACTCGAGCGCAAATGCCAACATCAGCAACGAAACAACCGAGCTGTTTCTTTTCCTTGCACGTTCCAACGATCTGTCAATTTCACTTCGTGCGCTGGAATTCACACCTTGTCTTTCGAATCGGTGATCTGGAATGGATTATTAAGTCTCGGCGATGTTCCAGCACAGAATGGAATGGAGTTTTCCATAATAACCGATAGACTACAGATGACATCTTCTTAAGATATCCCTCAACATGGCAACTTCGTTTGCCTGTTCTTAGATTTTGTTTGAGAAAGTTGGCATAACTTTGAATGGTAGTAACTAAGGGCAGTCATTGCAGCCGGCAACAATGTGCATGCGCCTACTTTGACCTTTCTGAGCGGTCACTTTGACCGACTGAATGATACATAATTGATTTCATTTATTAAAAAAATTTTCGGTGATTATTTTATTTTATTTCTTTATTTAATTTTACTGAGTTTTACAATAATTGATTGGTTAATATTTTTCAATTGACTAAATGACTTTCCTATATGCCTACAAAGTTTCATTTATTTATTTTTTGGATCGAACAGAACATCTAAAGAAAAGGTTTCTTAACTAAACAAATTCAAAAACTTTGACTCCAAACTCCAGAATGGGCCTATTTGGTGCAAATCTGAGTACTGTGATATCTTCATGAGATAATTTATAATGGTAATTTATAATACTATAGCGACTTTGAGAAGTACCTAAAGGGCACCATCTTTTAAGTGTTTACACGCATGCCTGCATAGGTCTACACACATACGAGAACACATTTTGGTGTCATTGATCCACAAATAGGCTACGACTGCTCGTTAAAATTGCCAAGGATCGATTACTTAATATGACTAATTATTGACGTAGTTGATTAACTAATTAACTTACCGGTCTCCTGCGATATGACAATCGTATTTGTCTCTGAACCGTGTCCAGCAAAGTTGATGGCACTGATTGTTATGAGGTACTTCCGCCATGGAACCGTATTCTGTATGGTGTAGCTGGTGGTCGATGCGTCCGAGAGCAAGATGAAGGTCATCGGTTCCCTGTAGGTGGCGTTGCAGTCTCCGATTCCGATGACACCGTAGCTAATATTGTATCCAGACAAACCAGTCGATGAGTTGGAGACAGGTGCAGTCCAATTGAGACGAATATTTGACGAAAGGACCTCGACTTTGAGAGAAGTCACTGGACCAGGAGGATCTATGAGTGACCAAAGGCGATAACAAGTGAACATTTTTATCAGGAACGACTGTCATTCAGATTTATAGGTAGGCCCATCTTGAGTAACTAGGCATCTCTTCGGTGATAGTTATTTATTTCTTAAACTTCAAAGACCGTTTGCCGAGATTACTCAATTCAATTCAAAGTGATTAAGGATAGTTGGCTTCGAACTCGAAGACTCTAGGCCTATCTAGAGCTTTGAGGCCAAGAAGCAGTAATGGCAAACATAGAGGATTTGATATTGGTTATAATTATCAATAAAGAATTGCTTGCAGGGTTTGTCACATGAAATATTGTGCAGTAATCACATGCATAAGAAAGAAACATGGATCTTCAATGATTCCATTCTAACGTGATTCATCATTTATTTATTTCTAACATGATCAGTTATTTATTTCTAACATGATTCGTCATTCTTTACACCTCGTGTAAACGCTCAATGTTCAACTTTGCTGTTCAACTCGTGGCTAACATACCAGAATACTCGTATGGACCAGAACACATGGGAGAAACAGAATAATGAGTTCTGCTGCACAATGAATAACATTCAAAATCCTCCTGCTGGATTGAAGCAGCTGATGTCGGTCGGGTCTGGTTATTCGCCAATTGGTCGCAGCAGTGCTAACTATGCATCTCTGCCACCACTGTAATTTGTAAAGGGGGTAAGGTCATTACAAGATGCAACGTCGCTATAGAAGAAATTACGACTGACTCCGAAGGGCCTCGATTGGCGGCACCGCCCCGGCATACACGGGGAAGCTCTGGTTTCCAATAGCGAGCTCGCTGTCAATACTACCCGGGGCCATATGCAGGTGCTGCGCTTCCGTGTGGCCTACACCAGTCACGCTTTTGCTACATCGCTTTGGAAAACTACGCTAACATAACCAGCTAAAAGTCGTCGAAGTGGACATTCTAAACTTAACCTAGTTTTGATTATCTTGTTAGATTTTGGCAGAATTTAAGTTCACGGACACGTGATACTTACTTGGTCGAGGAGTAGTAGCAGCAGCTATGATAATGGTAGTAGGAACTGGAGTTGAACTAGTTACAGCACCACTGGTGGTGGGTGGGGATGATGAGATTGTGCTCGATAAATAAATGGTCCATGATGGTGCGCTACTTTGTTTGGTGATGGTTGTTGTTACTGATCCAAAGCAGCGCAACAGAAGAATGCAACATGATGGTTGTTAGAAGATAAACATGCAAAGCAGTTACGGCATCTATAAGACTAAAAGCAAAAAGCCTCTAAAGCGAATGTTTACTTTAAAAACAAGTCTAGCAAGTTCTTGGCAACAAAATAAGCAAGGCAGTTCTACAAGTAGCAACGGCGAAAAACTATATTTAAAGTGTTTAAGTCACACTGGGTGTGAAGAAAAAAAATTAATGAAAAATGTTACGAAATTTACAAGAACTCCAAACAAATGGAAAGTATCGACAGTTTTAAGCTTAGGCTACATCGTAACAGAGTAATAATTACTGGACAACAAATTTTTACAAAAGTCATGTTACTGAAATGAAATTAGTCAGTTCTTATCAATTTGTATGTGCTGAACACGAATATGACAGTGAAAATGCCGAATTGGCTCTAGTTTTTTTGTAATCTGAAATGAAGTAATTTTATATCGCACATTGCATGCCAATAGTGATACACTTACAGTTAATATTTGTAAAAACCAGGTCATAGACTAGTTCTTAGATTTTTTTGCCTGTCTCTTGTACAGCTGTTCGGGAGCATCTCTGCGGAGTGTCCAGCAGTAGTCAGCCAACATTGTAGTGGACCATTTTCCCTGGTACCTTTGCTCCATTGTTGCGATATCTTGATGAAAACGTTCGCCATGTTCGTCACTAACCATACCACAGTTGTCAGGGAAGAAATCCAGATGGGAATGAAGGAAATGCATCTTCAGAGACATATTGCAGCGAAATTTCTGGTACTGCTTGAGCATGTCTTCTACAGGTTCCTTGTAGTTTTCTGCCCTAACATTCCCCAGAAAGTCTGTAGACACTAGACGAAAAGCATTCCATGCTTGTTTCGCATCACCCTCCAGCAAGTTGTTGAAGCGGTCATCTTTGAAGAGTTCTCTAATCTGAGGACCCACAAAAACTCCCTCTTTAATCTTTGCTTCGCTGAGTCGAGGGAATTTTTCATGCAGGTATTGGAAAGCTGGCGAAGTGCGGTCCATGGCTTTCACGAAGTTCTTCACCAAACCTAGTTTGATGTGAAGGGGTGGTAGTAGGATTTTGTGAGCCTCGACCAGAGCTGGGTGCTGGATATTCTTCTGTCCAACTGCCATGTTTTGTCTGGGAGTCCATTCCTTCCGCACGTAGTGCAACTCTCTTGCTCGGCTATCCCACTCACACAAGAAACACATATATTTTGTATATCCTTGCTGCAGTCCCATTAAAATGGCAACTACCTTCAAATCACCACACAGGTGCCATTTGTACCTGTTATAGTCAATGGAATGCAGTAGCTGTTTTAGGTTATCGTATGTCTCTTTCATGTGGACAGCATGCGCTAATGGAATAGATGGAAGACGGTTTCCATTGTGCAAAAGCACAGCCTTAAGACTCAGTGTTGAAGAGTCTACAAAGAGTCTCCATTCTTGTGGGTCATGAGTGATCTGTAAGGCATTCATGAGGTCGTCAATATTGGAACAGAATACCAGATTACCTTCCTTCATAAAGAAAGGTTCCAACTGCTGATGGCGCTTTCTATATGAAGTAATTGTGACATCTTCTTCTAGAAGATTCCATTGTTGGAGTCTTGATCCTAGCAATTCTGCCTTGTTTTTGGATAAGTCCAAATCACGAACAAGGTCATTTAGTTCTTCCTGTGTTATTCTGTGTGGGGTTGATGATGCACCACAGTGAAAATCGGGATCACTGCACGCTGACGGACCAGGAGAAGAACATGTCGGCTCACCCTTGTCCTCATCAGATGAATCAAGGAAAATATATTCTGCTGGAGGTTCTGGAATAGGAAGTCCATCACCATGTGGAACTGGTCTCAATGCTGACGGAATGTTTGGGTAGACTGTTGTCGACTTCTTTTGCTTCGTTATTCCACCGGAAAGAGGAGGAACCAAGCAGAAGTAACAGTCATCTACGTGGTTGCTTTGCTCTCTCCACACCATGGGAACTGCAAACGGCATTGATGGTCTTTTGCCATTCAACCGCTGTGAAAGCTGTGTTGTACATGTAGCACAGCATATATGCGGGGCCCATGGCTTGTCTTGGTCACCAACCTTGCATTCGAAGTAAGCATGATATGCCTTCTTGACTTGATAAGTGATACTTTTCTTCTGGTTGGCAAATGTCACTTCCCCACAAATGTAACAAAAGTTGTCCACAGTATTTACGCACTTCCGAGGCATTACTGTTCTGTATTGTATCTAAATGGATAAAGTAATAATAGTTTTATAAAACAGTAACTTAAACTGTCTCGCACAAAGTCTGTAATATTGTAAATGCTCAACCGTTCCGACTCGCTTTATATAGTACACTGCTGACGTCATCTTACGTCAGCAGCCGACTGGCTGTAGTTTTACATTGCATCAGAAAATGACGTAATCAACTGTGCATGATGTGTCCATGATGGGATTATGCAATGAGGTGGAATATTACATCATTCTAGACTTATTTAGGATATTGTCGCAGTCCTACTGCATAAATTTACATGGTGAAAAATAAAAAATGAACTATATGAAATATTTTCAAAACGAGAGCCAATAAAAATTTTTTATGGTTATATTCGTGTTCAGCACACCAAGATGCTACACATTAGGGCATTTTCCAGTCAGTAACGATTTCTATGTTGACCAGTGTAATCAGAATTTCAAGACCGAACGACGGCCGAGCATCGATATAATGGCTGCTCTATTATGTAGACTTTTATGCCTAATTTCAACATTTCATGACTCAACAGCGGCCCAAAGTTAGTCAAAGTCTAAGCCCAGGCAAACGATGTTCATTAGACTGCATCAATCAGAATTTCTACAGATGCAAATACTACAGTCTAATAATAAGGTGATCCAAGTTTATAATTATTGGAATCATGTTAAAATATAGACCACATGGGATTTGGCCAGATCGGATTATATATTGATAAAGATTGAACAAGTATATTTTCATATTAAAGATTACTAGTATTGCAATAGTTTGAATTAGATTATGACTGTTTCTATGGAAATACTGAGGTCACTGATCCCGTAAGATCTGTAGGATCTGAAGGGATCAATAGATCTATAGGATCTGACGATGTGAATTTGTTCCCTTCCTAAAATCTTTGCCTTTTTATCTCTGAGAGTTCGGATTATCATTCAGTTAGGGTTAAGACAGCAGACGACTGAAGAGGTGTTAAGTAAGTAAGTAAGTAAGTAAGCAAGCAAGTCAGTGAGTAAGTGAGCGAGTAAGTAAATAAGTAGCCCTTATCTGGATCTGTCAAGAACGCATGCATATTATAGACTATAGTCGTCATCACTTTTTGCTGACACAACCTGGGTTTTTTAAATTCTGTGAAGTTGACGAAACTACATTGATTTGTATATAAACAAATTTTCTCTGCCCTAACTGGAAGTCGCACCCAATTCTCTGTCGGTTATAGGCCAAGAATCGAAGTTTTGTCAATCCAGTACTATTAACAGACATCATTGTGGAGAATATTTCTCGTCTTTATTCACAAACTATATACCGTAATTTCATTGAGAGACTACCGCATACACTCCAGGAAGAAATTACGCACTTGATTTGCACCTACATATAGGAATCTGAAATTGGTTTAATTGACTAAGGAACAATGTCTCATAGGGGCTACTATACCAGTGTCATAATGCATAGACCAGTGCTGAATGTAACAGAATTTACAGGGTAACGCCAACGCAGTAGAAATGACACACGTTAACTGGCAACAATTAAACCTGTGAATGTTAGACCTTAGCACAGTGCAAATGGTCAATGAAAGGTCTAAAAGTTGAAAGTCATCCTAAGTCCTACTGGTGTTTGAATGGTTATATGTTTTGTTACATTAATAAACATGAATTGACTCATGATAACGGTAACGCAGAATGCTATGTGACATGCTGGCAACTCCATTTTGTTCTTCCCATGGTATCGTTACAAAATCCTGTGACTTGATGCAGCGTTGCGAATAAGCTTGTGCCCTGCGCTTACCTTCAAAGCAGCGCTTTAGAAATTCTCTAGATTACAATTACGATTAACCATTACGATATTCAGGCAGCTCGGGCACAGGAGCAAGTGTTTATCATGCTCTACACACGAACAAGTGCGAAGCAGAGGGGTGTTTTCCCTTCTTTTTACCCTAACGGTAACATGTCTGGGCCTAATTCTTCCGGATGGGGTTTTTGCTGGAAGGCAAAAAAGTATAATTGTTATTAGATCGTGTGTCAGAGGAGATTGAATAAATACACAACGTGGTGTCTTTGTTTATCGTGGGTTTGTGGTGCCAGGCCGGAGCGCCTCATGTATTTCTCTTAAAGTGGTGCTCTATAAATTTGCGATTACAATTACATTTACAACGAAAAACACCATAAGGTAAAATGCCATAAGAAATTTCTGATACTTTAAAAGGTTGTCTAATTGGCGGTGACTAACAACAATCAACAAAATTATTCCGACATATGTCAGGGTCTCTCTTTCAAAACTTCAGGATCCGCCAATGCCTCCAACCACTCTCAAACCCGTGCCGACCTTCTTGACTTTGTTTCATCAGTCAACAGTAAAATAGTGAGATATTTGAAAACAGGATTTCTTGGAATGTCATTATTTACACGAGAATTGAAAACAGCTTCATTGTCAAGTCAAATATTTCAGTTATCCCCATATAATTGTAATTTGGCTGACATTTTGGATACCTTTGCTGCGATTTGTAAATTAGTGGAGCTCCAAAGTAAAGTGGAACATCTTAAGCACATTGTTGCCAGTAAACAAACTCTTAAGAGAACTCAGCCACTGTTCATTGTGTTCTACAGGCAGTCACCAACAGTCAAAACTGGGAGGTCTGCTGGAAAGTCAAGAAAATTATAATTATTATGTGATTACCATAAAAAGCAGCACAGACCGTAGTCTACAACGATAGCTCTTCATAGACTAGACAAATGTTTAACCTATAATGATATAATTGGCAAGCATTGTTGTTGGAAGCATGGAGAATTGGCTTATGTATGTGTATTTAGATAGTTAACTGACCCACGCAGAAGGTGATGGGTCTGACGACTGGTGATGGGTCGCTGGGTCGGCCTGGAAAGGGTTTGCCAAGGTCCAACCAGTTCGTGATAACTCGGAACTCCAGAAAGTTGTACGAGTCATTGAAAAACGCTTGGATCGTGTACTGCCTTGAGTCGTTTGCCGACTGGACTTTCCCAATGAATGTCCACTGGGCCGTGAAATTGGTCATCGTGTAGTTGACCCTCTGTTCTACACTGGAATACAATCATTTCAGGATAGAACGTTCGAGGCAGCTAACCACAAGGTCAAAAATATATAGACACTTACATACACAGAGATCAGATAAGCTTACACTCCAAGGGCATGCACATAATATACACGAATACACGAAAGGACATCAATTAGAACCAGCTGCACCATCGTGGATCAAATCGGGATTAAACTGATCGAGGATTAGGAATTTGAGTCACATAAAAATTATGTGCGTGGATGGTACTGTGGATCGACGATGACAAGCACGGTGAAATTAAGGAAACCCGAGAGCGGTTACTATGGGCAACCGTCCACTAACTCTACCAAAACATCAGGTCCAACTTAACCCACCATCTATCCAGGGTCACTTAATCAGTTGGAAAGCTGAAAAGGTGCCTTGTTCGTGAACTGCCACGCTTGTTTTTTATGCTTCAGTTTAAGACCTTTCGTTATCGTGTTACGTATAATTACAGTGGTAAACGAAATCGTCTGAATAAGCGAAAGTCATCGTTTCGTCTTTCCTGGACAAAAACCGTTAAACTGCGTTCGATTTTTCTCGATCAGCGCCCTATAACACTACTACAGATTGATTTCCTGTCCTCAAACTGTCGTTGTATTCCACAGAGAAACATAACTAAATCGATCGAATCTGTCGACATATCGAGTTCTTGGAAACATCGGCGGCGGAGCCGGATTGGTTCGCATATGCATCGTCGGTTTCATTCTACTTTAGAAAACCTAGTTTCTGTTACTGTTAGGCCATTCACATACTTTCTTTGATGGCGTGGTCTGAACTTAAAAGATCGATCTTTCTGGTGAAGCGCAAACAAGACACCAAGCAGACCAGTTTTTTACAGGTTACATATAACTAGACAAAGAATCGTCAATGTCACATGCACAAGGGATTCGACTCCTGGGCTCGGGTGAATGGCAATTTCCAAAAAAAACTTTGCCTAATGAGTGATGCAGTTGGCGCATCCGCCTCACGTGACTGATCCTTAATTGTTCTCCTCAGCCCTGCATGGGCATCTTTGGTCCCTTGAGCTATTTGCAGTAGCAGTTGTATCAGCTTGTATGCTTTCGGAGTCGGTGGAACGATGGTCACAATTAGTCTACTTGAATTTAACGAAAACTGCCAGTTTCTAAGGCTGATCGTTCGTCTTTCGAGATTTTCTCACATCTGTCATTCCATGGCTGAATAAATTCACTGGCTAATGATCTTCCTCAGATATCAAGCCAAAGTTTCGTCGCTTCTTCGCATATCGCTTCACAATTATCAGGCTTCCCACTGGCTTTGTAACGTTCTTAGCGACGCCTATCGTCGTCCAGTGGGCCGATTTATTGTGCGACTCTTCACCCTCTAATGGCTGCCGGAGTGATCGGTTTGCACACGACCATCTATAGGTCTTGGTTAAATCGAGGATTTGGAGACCTAGATAATCTTCGTCTCTTTGTCACTTGATTGGCCTTTTGTGAAAATAAGTGATCCAACATTGTGGAACCATCGCTCGCATAAAAAGTAATTAAGTAAAAATTCTTTTGTTAGCTCGAGATAAACATCCGTACTTTATAACAACAATTCATAACAAATAGCAAAAGTTGCACAATGTCATTAAAGAAATAAGATGTATTATTAAAACAGTCGAAAGTCTAACACTGTATAAAGTTCGAGACAAAAACTAGCAGCATTTATAGCGAAGCAATCTTTGGAATTTTTGCATTCAACAATTTTTATATTTATGAAGTGAGCGAATGATGAATTTTTATGCAGCAGCCTTCGGAACTATGTGACATAGGGCCTACTTTTCTCACTCCCTTAAGAGGCGTCCTTGCGCCTACAGCATGAAAATTCTGTGCTCTGGTACATGCTCTTCGTGTTGCTACAGGAACGTTTTGGGTGTTATTTCAGTAAGAAGCCCCCACTACATTTTATTACGAATGATTTTGTTCATTGTACGAACGTGTAGGAATCGATTTCTTCTGGGTCTCCAATGTCCGTGTCCTTTTTCCATGGTCTCCACGTGACGTAAAGCAAAGTGCACGTACCATTTTGAACCTGCGGTGGAGAATTCAGCTTAGGAAGACCTAGGCAATCGATAAATCAACAGTTAGAGTTTAAAATCGTGCTATTGGCGCAGTATCTACACCACAGAATTTTTGTGACAGTTGTGCTCATCCCATACCAGGAAGTCCATAGGCAACTAGCAATTATTTCTATTTTATGAGTGTCGTCATTATGTATATGGCCGTGTGACAGGCATCATGAGGTCACCCTCTCAGCCGCAGGCATAAGGCTCAGGCTTATGTAACGGTGTAACTCATAACACAACCGAATGAAGCCAAGAAGAAAAACTAATAAGGAGAAGAATAGGAAGTAAGAGGAAGCAGAAGAAGAAATAGGAAGCAAAAGAATAGGAAGTAAGAAGTGGGAACAAGAAGAAGACGAAGAAGAAGAAGACAAGAAGAAGCAGCAGCAGGTAGGCAGAAATAGGAGAAAGAAGGGAAAAAATTAAGAAGAATAATACTAGGGAGTAGAAATTAGGAAGAAGAAGAAAAGGAAAAACAAGAAAAAGAAGAAGAAGAAGAAGAAAAAAAAAGAGTTCACAGGCAAGTAGAAGTAGAGTAGTCGGAAGTAGGAGCAGAAGAAGAAATAAGAAGAATAAAAAAGTAGGAAGAAGATGAAGAAAATGAAAAATAAGGTGTAAGAGAAGGAGGAGGAAGAAGAGTAGGAAGAGCAGGAGGAGGACGGAGGAAAAGAGCAGGCAGGAGGAAAAAGAGGAAGTGAAATCAGCAAAGAGAATAAGTCGAAGAGAAAGCCGATGGTCTTACGAATCTGGCAGGCTGTTCCTCCCCAATCTGGGTCGCATCCACCGGAGCTACAATATCCGTTTATGGCGCTGCAGCTGTCGTTTGGAGGGCAATGACAGAGGTTGGTGCA
This sequence comes from Norana najaformis, assembly GCA_964023275.1. Lineage (NCBI taxonomy): Eukaryota > Metazoa > Annelida > Clitellata > Crassiclitellata > Hormogastridae > Norana > Norana najaformis. The sequence goes on from OZ029917.1 coordinate 26,421,864, forward strand.
GTTGCTACCAAACGTTTGGTCATTGCACGCTAAAGAAGAGCAAGCAGAAGAATGTTGTAGCCATGCCTCAACCTCATCTCTGTCTCGTCAACTCTAGGCATACGACATATTCACCCCCTCCATATTAGTGTAGAGCAAATGGCAAGATATTGTCTGTACTAGGGTACGGCTACTATACACGATTTTGAAGCAGGCATTTATATCAGATCTTCGTAAATTGCTGTTTGCTTTTAGGTTGCAGACGACCATGTGCTATATCCAGATTTTTGGTTTCTAGTCATACTGGGTAGGCACTACTTTTAAGAATTAATGCATGGTTGCAGTAGGCAATAATGCTAATAATTGTCACCCCTTTCTTCCAAATATCCAGAAGTAACAACATATGGCGCAGATTAAACAAACTGTATCGCACATTATGCAGAACTAACTTATGCTTGGATTCAAAAAACCCAAAATTTTTTTACTAAATGAGACCTGTATAGGCCGTAATTGTCTAAACAAAACTGGTTGTGTAATTGCTTATCTTTCTGCTGTTTCTCTGTTCCTTCGTATTATCCTTCTGAATTTGATTCTCCCCTCCCCTCAAATTTTGCTCCTCTTGATACCAATTCTCCCAGCGTATTTTCCTTCACTTTATCTTCGAGTTCTCCTCTTTATCCCATTTCGTTTCCTTCTCTTCTTTCTCTACTTATCCCTTTTCTCTTCAGTATTTTCCCTTCACCCTGCACCTAAGTGATCTAAATAAATAAACGCAGTTGCTATGTCAAGCAGTGCTTGAAGAAATGTTGTACTCAAGCACTTCTCGACCATTTGTAAGCACTGCACTTCTACGCTGTTAAAATTACTGTCACGCCTAGGAACGCAACGCTCAAGATGCCATTTTACTGAAGAAGCCATTAACCGCACATTTATTTGACCCTAGAGTGTTTATTCACCTGCGCTACAGCTAAACTTATCACTTGAGTGAGGCACCGGCGCTCGTAAGTTAATTTATTAAACAGTCTTGCTATCAACGTAACACCTAAAAATTAATATTGCCTGCAATTATGTGTAATTATGAATTTGCAAAGGGGTCACAAAATCATTTTCCTATGCCACCTTTCAGACTACTACTAAGGTATGTCGGTGAGAGGCAAGCTCACACATGCGTACAAAAAAGGGTCCCTGCAGAACTCACCCTGTTGACAGCATGGTGAACCTTCCCACCCTCGGTCGCACTGGTAATCATCGCAGATATATCCTCCTGCTGGTCCTGACGGCTGACAAGCAGAATCTCCATTCAGACAATGACAGTTGGCCAGTGTTGTTGTCGCATTACATGAGATATCTGCGACTTCACTTCTTCTGGTTCTCTGCCCTCAATCAGGTTCAAACGTCCGATGACGCCACTCCTCTCGGTGCTGAGCTTCTTCTTTGAACCTGCTGTATCCGTCCGTCATCATCCAATCCAGCAGCATCTGTCTAGGTCTTCCGCTTGTCCTCCTCCCTCCATTCTGCCCTCAGTTACAGTTCTGAAGAGTGGGTCCCCTCTCAGTATGTGATCAATCCATTTTCCTCTTTATAATAGCTATCATAAATCTTTCTTCCCCAACTCTTTTCAGCACCTCCTCGTTTGTTATGTGCTCCATTCAACTAACTTTCTCCATCCTCCGCCAAATCCACATTTCGAAGGCCTCCAATCTCTTGATGTCATCTTTTCTCATGGTCTATGTTTCGGATCCATACAGGCCAACGTTCCATATCAGTTTTAGTCATTAGTTTCTTTAAGTTCCTGTTCATTTTCCCTCTCAGTAATTCTTTTTGTTTTGAAAATGCGTCTTTGCCCAATGTAATTCTTCTTTTAATTTCCTTGTGGAATATGGCATCTTGCGTGACAACGCTTCCCAGGTAGCAGAATTCCTTTACTTGTCCTATTTCCTCTCCTTTGGTGTTTATTCTTACTATTGTTTCTTCTCCTTTGCTTCCCCTCGAGATCTTTGTCTTCTTGGTATTTATTTTCATACCGTCTTGTGTGCAGACGGTCCATCATTCTTTGCAGACCCTCCTGGCTCCTGACAACATTGCATGGTCATCTGCGAGTCTTAGAGCCTACACCCTTTACCAGTCTGCATCCGACCTTCATTCCTTCTTCCACATCTTCTAGTACCTCTCGGTTAAGCTTCTCTATGTAGATGTTGAAGAGTAGTGGTGGCAATGGGCACCCTTGTCTCACTCCCCTGCCTAGTTTTCCGGGTTCTGAATATTTTCCATCTATAATGATAGTTATTTTTTGGCCCATATATAGATTTCCTATAAGCTTTCTATCCCTCCAGTCCTCTCCAAGTCTTCTGAGTGTCCGTATTAGCCTTCTACAGTCGACTCTGTCAAATGCCTTTTCATAGTCCGTAGAACATATATACACATCCTGACCATGTTGACAACTCCTCTCTATCAGCACTCTTGAGGGTCCAATAGCGTCCTTTGTTCCTCTGCCCTTTCTGAATCCAAACTGGTCATCAACTATGTAATCAGCTGCTTCTGACTTTGCCTGCACTCTCTTTGTTAGAATTCGTAACATAATCTTTGAAGCAAGAGTCAGAAGACTTCTAGTACGGTGATCCTTGCAAACCGTGGCTTTTGGCTTCCTTTTGAGTGGAATCATGATGGTCTGCAGAGTCTTCCGGCCATGCTCCAGCTGTGCATATATCTTTTCAAAGCCTTACTGACTCCATCATTGGTTTGTCACCCAGATTTTTTAGCACTTCTGCCGGTATATTATCTACCTCTAACCTAGCATTATATTTGTTTTCTTAAAAGCAAACAAGTTATAACACCTTACGGAGATAATTGGAAATGTAAGGATAATTGCTGCAGACCCATCGATCAATAAAGCATTCAATCAACTAGTTAGCCATTCAGGTAATCAAACAATCAAGCAATAATGTAATCAAGCAACCACTCGATCATCCAATCAGTCAATTATAGATCGAACGATCAATCAATCACTGCCGAATTGCCAAACTTATTTTTTCCCTCTGAAATGAACTACCCTAAAGCTGGAGGCAGAACATCACTCTCAATCTTTGAGTACTTTGGGAAACGTAGCGCCATAAAACGCTGCTATGACACGTCTTTATATAATGCTGGAGGGTAAATATGTAAAAAGTAACGAAAACACACCTGTTTCTTAGTTATACAGGCCTACACAAAATGGAGCATATTGGCCAACAGTCCTCAAAAGTGTTGTTTAGGGTTTGAATTCCTCGGCTGAACCGCAAACGTGACAACAGCTTTTTAACCTTAGAGTACGCCTTAGCAAGCTCAGAAAAGATGGTGGTTGAGTTGGTTCAGACACCAGGTTATTTTGTGGTTGGTCACCCATCCATATAGGCCTATAAACCGCGCTTTACATTGATCAACTTTAGTGAGCGTCGTATCCACAGCGTCAAGTCACCAAGCCAGATATATGCAGGCTGTTTCCGGTCGATATTTTATTATTGTGAACTACTGTATATTATTGTGTACTATTTTATATACACTACATAATATTGTGCAGTATCGAGTAACATTAGGTAATACTTATACGTGATGAGTATCGGGTTGGAAGAGCGTGTTGATAAAGAACGAAGTGAAGTACCTTGACAAAAGGTGCTCGATCCAAGCATAAGCATCACCAGAAAGACATTCAGATCAGTGACTGTTGCATCTATTACACCCATCGTCAACAGGTATGTCCAACGGGAGATGCTGCTGCTGAAATCTCGTGTGGTCACATATGTGGAGTCCACAGTGTCACGACGAAATGGATCCTTATAATGACGCACTGACTCCTACATACAAAGAAGATGTATTGACGGAGCTTTCAATTCACTCTGACCGAGACTCTGACCGTACTCAGCGCTGACTAATTCAGAGCTTAGAAACTGAGAAAATCCGATAGTTGGCTTAGCATGTACAGACTCTGTATCCTATAGTATCTAAAAATCACACATTAAGCAGAAGGCTCATCAATTAACGACTTGCTTGAATTTCACCTGTTATGTCAAAGTCAGTCTGTGTAGGCTTCGGCCACTCCTTGAGCATCTCTTCAACTGTTGTCCGTCCAATCGACAGTCAACGCCCAACTTGAATAATTCATTTGAAGTTCATAGAAGAATGTCCGATAGCAGTAGACGTTTTAAAGTGGCCAGAGACACAGATACACGCTGTCCAGTAACAGAAGACAATGACTGTGGAATACACAGCTAGACAATTATGTGGTACTTTGGTCCTTTGTATTATGCGTAATGAAAAACAAGTGTAAACTGCAACCACCAAACTGCATCACCGGACAGCATATGTCCGGTCATGTTAATTTCAAAACCTCTGTGGCACCACAATGTCTGCCAGCGTCAGCACAGAAGGCGAGCACTCTTGCAGACACCTGTACAGCCGATCGAGAGCCTGAATAGGTCTATGGGCGCAGGTGCGCCTTTCGCCTCAGCGTTGCGTGGAGCGGTAAATTCTGCGACATGTTCCATCATGTCGCCACATGCATGCCAAGCCATGACCGCTTCTCGGTGCGACTCTGGGCATGTACCTGCACAACAAGCCTCCCCACCCTCAATACAGGCACCAGCGCAGCTACAGGAGAGCAGGATCCATGCTACGTATAGCTAGCCTACTGGATTTATTTAGGCCTCTGCGGTAGGCCTACAATCAACATATACCAAGCGCAGTTGCGGAGGGGATTATATGTTGGTGGCGGAGTCAGGTGATTTACGCGTTTACTACAAGACGACGGACGAACCGCCGAGGGGCGGGTGGGCGGGTATTTAAATTGTATATAGTAAATGGTAATCTGATATAAACAAATATAGTCGTAATCGTAATCGTAATCTCGCGATTTCTACAGCGCCCAACGAAAGCTAAGTCACGGGAACCAGCTTATTCACAGGCGCTCAGACAAAACAAAATCAATAGTCAGAAAGTGTTCAGTTCCAGGTCAAGATCCAGGAGTCAGGCAGTCAGACAGTCGGACGGCTACGGTGGATGGTGTTTGAAATTGAAGTGAGAAGAAAGGTCAGAGGAACAGGAAGAATCAGGATAAGATTTTGGAAAAGAAATGTTTTCAGTTTTGAGTGAAAGACCAGCGCAGAAACTGAAAAAGGTGAAGTGTTGGTGAGTTCGTATGATGGATCAGATAATTGTCGTAATTCTAGATATAGGCCTGTACAGAGGAAAGGAGAGCGACTGCGAGACAGAGAGGTTTGTTGCCGCTTGTTAATGGAAGACTTGTTAGCTTGCACTTGCTGATGTATGTATTGGCACTGGATGGACCTTTCACTTAATGCAGCCTATGTAATATAGACTCACGTGCAATCTGTCTCATGGTATCAAGACCACAGTCTTCAACGCAGGATGAGTCAATCCTCGTCATGAAGTGAAATACTTCGACTCTTAGTCATAATCTAGTCTCTTCAAATATCTTCATGTAAATGGTCTATTTCCTGTTGTCTGACAGTAACACTAATAATATGCAATAACAAAATTAGTAATAAATTATTAGGCCGATTACTTATTCATTTAAATTTTTCTTTCTTTTTAGCCTCCTTTGAAGGATTGTAGTGTTGTTTTAGAAGCAGTGCAATTATTACTAGTAGTTTTTGCCCTAGGTAAATATAATTACTCAAGATTTAAATCAATAAAACTAGGATCAAAATGGAAATGTCTCGAAAATCAGGCCTCATACTCAGTACTGTCCTGGAAGTTCCCTTTAGATACGACAGCATTTCGATTTAGGCTAATTAATTAATTAATTAATCAATGTCGGAAGCGTCATCTCCAGAGGGTTCAGAGCATGATGGCAATGTTCTGGAGAAGCAGATGGCATTTCCTCGTTGAACAGCTACCGAAATCTTCTGAAACAAGAACCAAGAACGAGGTCTCTAGAGGATCATGGATTGCATCTGTTGTTCGTCTTCCCAATTCTGTGATGAACTCCAGTCCTTCTTTGCTCCAGGTTCCTCTGGTCTCCAAGGCCACCGCCACAAAGGCGTGAGAGCGACTGATGGTGACGTACTTCATCCTTTTGGACGAGGCTGCGCGGTCGGCAGCATCACCTGCTCTGACCGATGTGTGAGGTAGATGTGACGTCCCATGTTAGGCAACGACCACGCAACCAAGGGATGAGCGTCACACCGTCAGGGCGTCTTCGGTCTTCCCTCGAAAGGCCAAGAGGTTCTTTCTGTGCAAGAATTTTGGCTCTGTTCATCGCTCTTCAAATGACGTCGTTCAGAATACTGTGCCGCTGTCGTTTGCCGCCACCTGCTCAGCAAACCAGGCCGTGTAGTCCACTGACGTCGACTTTTCCCCCGCAGTGGTGGCATGAATGCGGTTCCCAAAGTGTTGTGCCCAGTCTCACTCCAATTGCCAACCGTACCTCCTCGTCTGAGAGGCGCAGTCCCAAACCAGATACAGAGGGAGCCAGTAGCTAATCACCGGAATATGGTGCTCGTGAGGCATGGAGGCGATCGCGATCGCACGGAACGCTAACGGACTCAAGCTGATTCGTATAGGCCGGATATTATTATTATTATTGTAAGCACTGTTTTGCTAGCCGGTGAGGCGTGACGGGATGAGGGCGTACACTTGATGTGTATATATGTGTGCACAGTGATTGGGGGGCGTGTTAATGTGTATAAGAAGAATGTATCGAGAAGAAGAATAAAATGTCGGTTACTGGCAAGATTGGAGTTGTCGTGTTCGAGAAATTAAGAAATAACAGTACACAATTATTATTATTATTATTATTTATTATTATTATTATTATTTATGAATATTATTATTATTATTTATTATTATTATTTTTTTAATATTTTTGCCCCGAGGTATTTATGATCCCTCAGGGAGTTAAAAAATTATCCGGATGAAAAATTACATTCTGAGATGGCTATTATTATTATTATTATTATTATTATTATTATTATTATTATTATTATTATTATTATTATTATTATCATTATCATTATTATCATCATCATCAACCTATATGTTCATAGTAGAGTTCCGGAGAAGCAGATGGCGTTCCCACGCTGGACAGCTACTGAGAGTCTTTGAAGCAGGTAGCTGGTCTCCAGTGGATTGTGGGTTGCCATTGTCATCCTTCATCCTAACTCTCACACAAAATCCAATCCTTCCGTACTCCATGCGCCGCTGGTCCAGTGCGACCGCCACAAGAGTGGGTTCGGGCTATAATGGCGTATTTTAGCCTTTTGGCTGAGACTGCCCGGTTTGCAGCTTCACTTGGTCCGGTTGAAGTAAAATCTAGATGTGACGCTGCAAATGTGTCAGAAACTGTCACATTCCATGTAAGACACCTTCCGCGAGACCACGGAATAAGAGGTTCTTTCTGAGCAGGGATGTTCGCTCTGGTAAGCGCTCTCCATATAATGTCGTTGAGCATGTTATGGCGTTGTTGTCTGCCAGCACTCTTTCTGCAGACCAGACCGTGAAGTCCTCTGGCGTCGACTCTTTCGCCACAGTGACACAGATGTGGCTCGCACAGTGTGGTTCCCAGTCGCATTCCAACCGCGGTCCGTGTCACCTCATTCGAAAGACGGAGTCCCAATGCGGTTACTGGAGGAGCCAGCATCCAATCTCCAGAGTGTGGTGCTTGAGAGGCCAAGAGACGAGCGCGGTCTAGTGGGTTGTTCGCAGACTCATGTAAGCTCGCCGACGCCTTGCTTGTCCAGCGACTGTCCATTCCCTTTGTCAATGAGCTGCTGATCCAGTTGGTGGTTCGGCACCCGTGAAGACCATCCATGCATTCAGTGCGGTATTCACTAGCTAGTCTGAGGTATCGGCTGATTCTGGTGGCAGCATGTGTGTTTGGAGTTCGCTTGTGCTTGCAGCAGAGGCCAAGAAGGCAGAAAGTGCCAGCGTAGAAGCACAGCGAATCCCAAGACCGCCATCCCTAACCGGAAGGGACGCCTGGAGCCATTTCTCATCCGACAGCTCAACGTTTAAGATAGTCGATAATCCATCTCTTAAAAGAGAGTCAAATCTGGTTAGACTGGGGCATTCGGTGCAAAGGGGGTGCGAATTGTGTATAGCAGCTTCGGAACGCTCAAACCGTTTCGCAACAGCACTAGGACGTCATGTGCGTGAAGCATTGAGAGCCTCCCAACTGCTCGTTCCAGATTATTTGTCTTCTCATTCACCATCTTTTCAACGGCTGGCCCCGGCATCAGTGGTGTGCCCAATAGTGTTGCCTCTCTTAATGGTGTATGGTTGAAGCCGGAGAACACGAGACTGTCGACTTGATTTTCGTCATAGTGGGAAACAATCTCGCATTTGGCGCGGTTAAGTCGAAGTCCGAGCTTAGCGGATTCCTGAACGATCAGCTGAACATCCAGGGCCACCACATCCACACTGCCTCCCAGTGTTAAGTCATCGAGGAACGCTATTTTCAACTCGGACTTCAGCTGTTGCAGGATTGGCTGTATTGTGATGCAGAATTCCATGGGGCCCATCGGGTCTTAATATCGTTTTTATTATTATTATTATTTATTATTATTATTATTATTATTAAGACAGCGGTCCTCTTACCAAAATCTTTGCTATGATAGGAATTGTTTAATTGACTATGCATGAAGTTGTTAATGACGTCAGTAGTGTGACAGCAGGAAGTGACGTTGTTCAAAATGCCGCAACCTTTGAAAACTAATAGTTTGTTTTGCGATTAAGTTAAAGCGTTTTGATAATATAGTAGCTGTTTTCGAAATCTGCGACAAAAATGCAGACAGTAAGTTCCTAAAATTCCTTATTAGCGGTGCATTATGAAAAGCGCTGCATTTGGCACAGGACGCCAGAGACCGTGAATATAATAGCCTTAGCACAAAGGTCATATGGATAGACCTGAGCAAGATATTTGGCATGCGTGGACATAAATGTAGGCCTAATCTAAAACCTTCATAGCTAGGCTGCTTTGGAATGACTGTAACAGCTATACAGCAGAATTACACATGCATATAGTCCAGAAAACATTAAACAGCCTTTTTGACCTGCTTGCTCCAACCTATAAATATTATTAAATAGGCCTACCTGCCAGAATTTTGGATTTCGAAATGAAGTCGAAACGAAAAGTGAAGCCAATCATTGTCTCGTTTAATTGGTTTTGACTGAGTGCTTGTGAATAGGTTGGTTTTCTTGACTAAGCTTTTGAAAAAAATTAATGCTTACGATACTATAATGCAGCGCTGTCCAGACGTTGCCCTTTGCCATGTAAGACATAATATGACCACTGGGCGTTCTTCTCTGTAGCGCCATCTCCTCCTCCAATGTCACGCACTCTTTCCATGTCTTGCACCGTCATTTGCATGTAGCCCTTATCTTACCTTCCTAATGCTGACTTTTCCCGTGTATATCTGATCGATCGCATTTGATTCTAGGTTCAAGACAAACTGACCAAAGAAGAGATGCAGAGTATGTATGATTATCATTCTGCACGTGACACACGTTGCATTTGTAGACCCTAAGCCCGTCATAGCTATGCTAAAGTCTAGTGAAGAAAAGGAAGACTGGCAAGAGGACACATAGAGATAAACTTGAGAAAGCGCAAAGGAGAGCTATAAAACTGGTTACTGGTTATGATTTAGGCCTATAAGATTGGAGCTATGTGGAAAAGCTACAAAATATAGATTAGTAACATTAGAGCAGAGAAAGAGGAGGTGAAACTTGATTGACTAAAACCAATGAGATTAGCATTTGAAAGGAAGCAGTAACACAGGAAAAATTCTTTCAACTAGCGCTGAACAAAGTTACTCGAAGCCGTACATACGAATTGTTTCTTTAAAAATAACAAAAGTCCTATATGACAGATATTCTTCAGTGCACGGACTGTAGACTCGTTGAATAGTTTGGATGATAGCAATGTCTCAGTGGACGCAACCACAGCTTCTAAGAGGAAATTTGGAGAAATAGCCTGTGGAAGATAATAAGGTACATTGGCTCTAACATAGGCAAGAATCTCCTGAACCAAGTAAAACCCATGTCATATGATGTTGTGCGAATGGCCTTTTACTATAGTATAAAGTGTGGCATGAAGTTTTAACAACGTAATAGCTAAATTTATGCTTATAAGGAGAGGAGGGGAGAAGCAAAACAAAATACAGAGAAGACTATTACTATCACAACTGTGATTTATCAGTTGACAGTGACTCCATCTTACTATCACAACTGTGATTTATCAGTTGACAGTGACTCCATCTTACTATCACAACTGTGATTTATCAGTTGACAGTGACTCCATCTGTTCTTTTATGTTGCCTTTGTGTTGACAGTGACTAATCATTGTCTTCTGCACATACAACTGAGTCAGTAGACCTACTGTTTGCTGCTTAATGTTTATCACCAGAGATCAAAGACATGTTTTCGCTGTTCGATAAAGAGGGATCAGAGATGATATCAATCAAACAACTTGGAACTCTGATAAGGGTAATGGGTCAGTGCCCCACTCAGGCCGAACTAGAAGTCGTCAAGGCAGCAGTAGATGCCGACGGTAGGCTTTCATTTCATGGACCTATACGTATATCCAAAATGTGTCACTTTATATTCTTAATGCACCTTTCGAGTCATTTTGCGTCCCAGACTCACAGTCCGCGTTTCTTTGGCGATTTTCAAGTCTGCCTTAAATGTTTGAAAATAACCGTAACACGAGAACAAACCGGGCATTCCCTCTGAACTCTAAAAATCATGTATTGCGAACGTTAGACGCACTCAAAGTAGCAGCCAGATGCAGGTGCAGGCCCAGGATCTGAAGTTTCAGGAGCGAAGAGTAGTGTTGATTGGGGTCAATGATAAAGCAATTATGCAAGTTTTACCAAGTTTTAGGTGGGGGTCCATTACGCTCTCTTCAATCCATCTCTGCAATGGGCCATGTGCCATATATTGATCATCCCTGACTGACAGTTCAATGCGCTGCTGACTAATGAAGGTTTAAGTGGCGCACCTGAAGTGTGTTGTTCTTTTTCTGTTAATCTTAGAATTAGTACACTCTTAGCACACATCTGTGCTAATAGTGTACTAATTTGTAGGCTAATATGTAGGCTGTATCCTGAATGAGAAATCGGCAGTCATCTTAATAATATCGATACCAAGTTACTGGTTCATAGGTGGAATACGTGTGTAGTAAGTTACTTTAAGAGTAGTAGGCTCTTAGATCTGTTGGTAAAGCAATTTATGCATTATCCGACACTGTTTCTCTTCTACATTTTACCGGTTTTTTGTGATTTTCCTGCTGCCAAAGGGAACGGTGTCGTGGAGATGCCCGAGTTCGTCGACCTTATTGCTCGTCTTCGACTGCCTAGTGGGCGGAGCGTTCAGGGATCGGAGGCGGAGCTAAGTGCGGCAATGACAGGAGTCTTTGATCATGACGGAGACGGCTACATGTCAGCTGCAGAATTTCGTCATGCACTTACAATGACCGGAGAGAGACTGACCGATGAAGAGCTCGACCTCATCATGAATCGGTTCCAACCGAATGGAGATGGACTCGTCAGATGCGAAGGTCGCTTCTTTAATAGTAGTGGCGTCTTTTTAGATCTGTTACATGATTTGATAGGTTCTTAAAAACTGCTGTATAATTGCATCATCATATACCTAACATGCTACTGCACCCTTTATTCATTTAAGAAGGTGTAGCTACAAAAGTTAAAAGCAAGTCTTTCTCATTTAGTAAGGTATCCCTGCATTCCGGCAAAGGCGAAACAAGAGGACCAGTCCGGTCAAGCCCCCATTTGGATTTAGAGGCGGGATTCAGAGGCTCATTTGATTCATCTGGAAGCCCCCAAAATTTTCGAGTTAGACGGCAATTACGCCGATGTGAAGAAATCTGTGGAAATTCTGTTAAGCTTCTGTGTTCGCTTTGTTTTCATGTTGTAGATTTCACCAGGTGTATTGTCGAAGGTTGGGACGACGGCATGACGGCTGGAGACAAGACTTTATGACTTCTCTATATCTTAGACGGCCAACCACTTGTTGAATGGTCAGACGCAGACTGATTGCGGATTTCGAGCCATCTGATGAGCTTGCAAAACATGTTTCAAACTGATTATCAAACGATTCATTTCCTTTCTCCGTTACAAAATGTGTTTTATAAAATAAATTATGATTGTGCGGAGGGCTTATGTTTTAGAAAAAGTGTTACATAGGCTATTAACAGTTGAATTTCTTGTCGTTGAGATGTTTTAAAGTGACAAAAAAGCACCTCAAGTGTACATGCAGATCACTAGCCAGTTAGCCTATATGCATCACACTGAACAATCTTACAAGTGTTCTAGTATCTGCTAAAGCCTATTGGCCTAAACGCATCTTTCGATTATTGATGGCCCAATAGTAAGACTTTCCGCCAGCACCGGCATCATATCTACTCATATGGGGCTAAGAAGCTAAATCCCAAATTTCAGATCAGCCCCTCCCCAAACCAGCAGCCAGAGCATGAATTTTTCATGTACAAATGAATGAATTATGCAAAATAATTAACGAAATAATTACACTGTTACACTCTCTGAAGTTGCTGGGTAATTATTTTATTCCGTCATTGAATTTCTATATAATTGGTACAAAGGCAAAGCAACGTTGCATTTCTCTTGCGGCACGTGTTTCCATACTGACGAGCAATACAACGCAATACAGTGAAATCAACATATTATCAATCAAGAGGAGCTATAACGGTTTGTGTAGAGCTACTTTTTAAGTGCCGCTCACTCTCACCACTTGGACTTCGTCATAGCATGACTGTGTACCATGGCACGTCTAGTCTCTAAGTTAGGCGTGTAAAATTAGGATGGGGGTCTCTGCTCTAAAGTCAGGTTAGGCTCATATTTAGACAGGGATGCAGTTCACTCTGTCCCGTGAGTTAAAAGGTCTTGAATTTAAACAACTTGCTAATCCATTTGCACCATTCCATTATATGTGTGTCTTCTTGGAAGATCTAATTGATAATTTCTATGATCCCATCACATCACACCAGTTATCTACTGCAACAGTTACATACATAACCTGTTTACTTCCGTAGCATGGGAGTCCACAGAAATTTGTGCAGAGGGTAAAATATTACATTAGGTAGGCCTACGCGTCGATCAAAGCCTTATGTACACCAGAAGTGTTCAGATGTGAATTCCAGGAGGGACAAGCGCCCATCTTGCTATGATGTGGAGCACCCATATCTCGTGTAGAATTCGACCTCCACTCGATTTAAAGGTTGAATTCAATCGTAGAAGTTATATTTCTTCCGCGTCCAACAAATGAACAAACCAAGTAGGATAGTTGATAGAACAAGCTTGTTGACAGGCGCTCATTAAGAAAGCAAGTTATCGTTAAGAAAAAACTAGCTTATAGGCTAGATTTGCTCCCTGGTCAAACTCCATCAAGATTAGAGGAAAGACGACGGCTGTGGTGGATGGTATTTGAAAGTGAAGTCAAGAAGACCTTAGATGTTTAAGACTAAGCCTCTGGAAGTTTTTTTACAACCAGGCTTCTATATATCATGCTTAGCGGTTGAGCGTTCGTCCTCAGCCAACGCCGAGTGTGAGGGTTCCAACCTTCAAGGTAAACGCTGCTCAACCGATCAGCGACCGTGGCACATACAACTGTAGCTTCTCCACCTTTTCCTTTAATTGTTCGTTTATTAGGTAAGCCTCTTTATTAGGTCTTTTTTCTATAAAACAATGTTTTTTTCTAAATTAACACGACTACAACCATTAATTATTATAATTGTAATTAAATGAATAAAATTAATAAAAAGTTTGAAAGCTTAAAAGGCAGAGCACATAGACAATGAATTATGCAGGTAATTTCATAGTTTTTAAATTATACAAACGTCCTACACTGACATAATTTCCCAAACTTCGCGCATAGAATTTTGCAAATAGAATTGGTATGTAGCTTAGAACATACATCATATGCGTATTCATGATGGTACCGGTACTTAATATGAAGTAGGCCTAATCTTCGATTAAAACTAAATAAGGCTCAAGTTCATTCAAAGATATTTTTTCAAAGTTTCCAAGATACTGTTGTAGTCCACAGTTTCTACGCCTGATTTCACAATAAATCTGTGGCCTGGACCTAATCGAAGGCCTACTGTGTATGCGCTGTTGTATGCGATGAATCCCTGTCATGTAAATGGCGTTTAAGAACACTATTGCATTAAGTACATGTATGCATCTTTCAGGTTTACTGTCATTTTTCTCTGCGCTGAAAAATAGAAAACAAAATGAACGAAATGTTAGCAGTATTTGAAATAGTATATATTTAAAGAGTAAGGAATAAGAACGTAGGCTTGAGGTTTCTATTCAGTCAGTATTCCTAACATTCCTGTGCAATTATATATCGATAGCACGTTCGCAAAGTGCCAGATAAAGTGTTGGCCTACGAGTTGAAACGGCAAAGGCCGTACGTGGTCACTGGACGCTAGTGCTCAGTCAGACTGAAAAGACGTGGACTTTGATAAGAGACAGAGCAGTGAAAGGGAGCCGGCCATGAACAGGCCATTAAGCCTATTTAGATTGTCATGTCTTTTCAACTCAACAGACAACCTATAGTCGTCTTATTAACATTCAGAATATACGATGGTAGCATCTTGAATAACTGCTACAGGCCTACTGGTCTATCTTATGAAGAATTAATGAACATCGACTGAATGATAATGAATGAAGCCGAATATTCCGTGATCGCCTACTGAATATTAATAAGTGAAGCTCATGAGAACTTACCCCTTTCGCCGTCATGCAGATGATGACGATGACTGTGACGAAGAGAAGGAAAAAGGCGATTCCCATTCCAAGCAGAGCCACATACTCAGGAGCAAAGTCCAGGAAGAGTCTGTCTGACGCTGGAGTTGACGCGGCTGTTCAGCATGTAATGTAAAGTAACAGGGAGTTTATGTGGCGCCCCTTACACCGTCAGAACAACAGTCTGCAGTCTGATGGGCGTTGGGAGCCGATGGGCTTTCCTAGGCCTACAGATTCAGGCGTGGTTTATATTACCTATGAACAGTCGTAAATTCTCTTATAAATGCGCCTTGGCTTATTCTGTCATTTTCAACTCTGCAGGGAACCGTTATATGTGAAAGTTACTGAAAACATTCATTTAGGCCTAGATGCTATGTTGAAACTATTAACTTTGTACTTTGCTATAAAAATTTGAATCGGTTCAAATGGTGAAAATTGTGACTCTCAGCCATTAAGCGTATGGAAGAAACATTATCCCTGCTGTTTGATTATTTCAGGCAATATCGGTACAATGCTTACAGACCGACAATATACGAATTACCGGACCATAGCCTTGGTCTGGCATGCCAGTAAAATCATCCTAACGATCATCCTGGAAAGGTTTAGGGCGAATACACAATCTGAGAAGGCAGGTGAACAAGCTGGATTTCGCAGAGGAAAAGGAGCACGAGATCAAGTCACAAATCTTAGAATCATCATGCAGAAAACCAGAGAGCATCAGCAGCCCCTTCACGAGTGCTTTATTGATTTTAAAAAGGCTTTTGAGTGTGTCTCACAAGAAGCTGTTGCTGACTGGCTGGCCATGATAGACATGGGTTACCCTGTTAATATCGTCAACTTGCTTGCTGGACTCTGAATACTGCAAACAGCAAGCTAGAGTGAGAGCAGCCGGTACAGTATCACGAGAGTTCCGTGTCAAGAAAGGGGTTCGATAGGGTTGTGTGATCTCACCACACCTATTCAACACACTGGCAGAGATTGCCATGACGGAAGCACTGGATGGTTATGATGGTGGAATTCAAATAGGAGGGAGAAGAGTTACAAATCTCTGATGTGCTGATGACATTGTTCTGTTGTCAACCTAGTAAGCGGAGCTACAAGAGATAGTGGCAACCAGCAACCAGGGTCTGTTGATTAGGCCCTAAAGTGGACAAAATCAAGATCATGGCAACAAATGGTACAACCTGCAGCATCAGAGCACAAGGTAATCAACTGGAGCAGGTTGACACATTTCTATATTTTGACTCACTTGTAAGAGCCTGAAGAGCCTGGCTGCACTGAAGAGATTCGATCAAGACTGGCAAATGGACAAGGTGTTTGGGAAGCATTAAAGAATGTATGGAAAAGTCACAGCATATTGCTTGCAACAAAGATATGACTTCTGAGAGTTCTTGCTTGGCCTATGGCACAGTATGGTTGTGAGAACTGCACCGTAAAGAAAGATGAAGAGGCAAGAATCAACGCATTTGAAATCAAGTGCCTGCGGCAGATTCTTGGAGTTAGACCGTGGGCTGCCAAGAAGACAAACGAATGAGTCCTAGATACTGCAGGTGTAAAGTGGAGTCTGCTCGGATTAATTAAAAAGAGGAAGCTTACAATACTTCAAAAATGTGCTACGAAAAAGAAATTTGCCTGGAGAAAGAAACCATCCAAGGCACAATTCATGGATTCTGAGCTCAGTGAAGACCCAAGATGTCATGGATAGACAACATCAAATCATGGACCGGAATATTGTTCAACCAGTTATTACAAGAGACGAGAGTCAGTTTGAAGCACGTGTCACAAAATTATCCGTGGTGCAGCCGATCCTCGGCTCGGGGACGGTTGAAGACAAGACAAGACAAATATTTTAATCGCCCAGAACTGAGATTTTACAATTATGTCTGTCAACAATAGTTTGAGAAATAAAACCTCATCTTAAAATCCTGTAATATTAATAATGTAATATTAATAGTGGATAAAGAAGAAAATTAGGTATATTTTAAAAATTCACTGAAATCTTCGTATTCACTTTAATTTCAACAGCCTGCTTCTAAAACGCACAGATATCCACTGGCCTGGGCCCCACTGGGAGCTAACATCGCTATTCCGACTCGAGATCTGATGAGCATTGTGTTTTATATGCGTAAGTGTTAACCGACAGAGCTTGATGAACGTAGTAACCCAGGGAAAGGGGTGGTAGGGGCACATCTTTCAGTCATCCAAAAGATGAAATACAAATTTAATAACTGAATAGGTTAACTCACGTGGATCTTCAGCTTTAGCGAGTCTTCCTCCAAATCCAAGGCCTAAAAACAAAAATTCTATGAGAACGCGCTGAATGAAACGTTGTTTAGTCTACAGCCAGAACTACTGGTCATTTCGTTGTGTGTGTGTGTGTGTGTGTGTATATATATATATATATATGCATCTATGCTAGAGTTTAACCTGAACATTCTGTTTCAGCCTGATACTGTTTTACTGCTTGAGTTGTGTCTGCGCTTCTGCCGAAAGGTCCCTCAAAGTAGATTTACTCCAGCAAGACAGGTAGGCCTACCAGGCCTGTCTAAAAGTGCCATTACGTTGCCTTGTCGTCAGTGGCTGTCTTGAGAATCTTCATGGACATAACTACCTAAGCGACATGCTAAGCTATTTGCGTCATCCGCGGTAACCTTTGTCCCGAAAGGAAAATGAGATCCATGAACCCTTTGGCCGAAAATACGCAAATGAACTGAAGTAAGAGAAAAGAGAGAAACGAACGTTGTGAGTGTCTTTGGCCTCCTGCATTAAATTTACCCCTATGTTTCTGTCGCCTTGCTTGAACAGGCGCAACTATTCAAATATAAAGTCTGGATGACTCACGGTGCTGCAGCCTTAGCACGGCTATGCCAGCTGCCAGTATATTTTGCTTACATATATGCCAATAAGTAAGACAAGCACTGATTCTACTTTTTTTCTGAAAAACTACATAAATATTGTAGAGACATAGCTTTATGCGTGTCTTCAAAACAAACTTTGAAGAACCTGTCCACCGTATCAATTCAACGATGCACATACAGGCTTAATGTTAAGAAAAAACAACACAAAACACAGTGACAGCGTTACGCTGCTTACGCAGGCGTTGACTGGAGGAAACTATAGCATATGAGCAGCCAAGCAGGAAACGTTCGTTTTTATAATTTGTATGCCTAGACCAACATATACTTTTGTTTGGTGAAGTATAAAACTAAAATTAGTTTTATTAAAAAATCTATCAAAATCCGGTTAGTAATGAATGACCAGAATTATTATCTATACAACATAGCTATAGCGAAGAAGTTGCTAGTGGACGCCAGTGCTATGGTAGAATCGCAGACCATGGAATGGCAGCAGATCGGCGCCAGGGTAACGTCCCTGGCAGGCAGCCGCAGTGAAGTTAAGCAGTTATATCTTATTAGTACTTTGACAAATACTTTAATTTCGTCCGTGAAATAGGCTACCACGCTACCTGGTCAACACTTAGTCCTCCATCCGTTCGGGACTGATAAATAAGCACCAACGCGAGTTGACAGGTCGAAAAAGGTATCTTATCGTTGGACTGATGTGGTCGTGTTTGCAACTCAGCGAAAAGACGCTTTAACTTTGGACCACGCTTTTGATACCTTTACATTTTTACTTTCTCGTACTTTGCAAGGTTCATTAACCTGCGCTGAAATAAATTGGACATTGTGCCTTTTTTGGACCTGAGCCGAAATTGAAGGGCACTTTAGCCCGTGGCGGACCCAGATTGTTTCCAAAGGGACGCAACGTTCTGGCAGTTCACCATGCACGAGTCTGAAAACCCAGCGGGGCGAGGGGGCGAATCGCCTCCCCGCCTCTTGCTAGATCCGCCACTGCTTAGTTCCTTAGCCTGATAGCTGCATTGCGCCGTGAACCCTCGTGAATAAAATATATGACCTTCTGAGAGCTCTTGAGGCGTTGTATAAAATTATTGTAAACGTAAGCTCGCGTGTAAGCCCTATAGATCAACGCTAGGCTTACTTGGACTAAACATGGGCCGTATAATTGCATCGATTTCTTTTACACAATTCTGTGTATACCTTAGTAATAAACATTGCTGTCTATTAGTCATTATGTCACAACGAGTTCTCAGCGTTGATCAGAATAGGTTAAATATAAATGTGAATATACACGGTTTTATATAGCGACAGTATGGCCTCGACTCTGCTCATTTTGCAGTGAATTTATCGGATTGGCTATACTTTGTATGCTTTGGCCTAGACCTACTGTATATATATTTTTTTGTATTCATGTACGCTACCATAATAAAGCTTCAGTTCAGGTAGAGGCCAACAACGTCTATGAAAAGTCCTTTCTAACATGAGCACCCAACCGACGCCATTTAATCACAATGGCTCCCACACCCTTGCAATTAGGCTGCACTTATGCCACATCTACGCATAAGACCTGCTTTATCACAGACCCATGGTTTCAAGTAGGTATAGGCCTATAGGAATATAATTTAATTGATGACGCTACTGGGGTAACTCATTCTCGATCTCTGGAAACAGTATACTGTAGCCTGGCATACCGATAATATGATGTAGGCTCTGAATGCAAGACAAAGGAAGACAAAATAAGCTAATGTAATATAATGTAAGGTAGGGTAATCGATCGTTATAACCTACATGTCCCATTTAACTGGTGCTGTTCCGAGTTTAAACAATCTTTCAGTTGAAGCCCAGACAACTAACAGCAGAGGTTTCCTTTCCTCTGATCCTTACTACTGCTACACAGCTCACCAACTTCAGTTGAAGCATCTGAATTCGAACACCGAAGGATATGTA
Source organism: Norana najaformis (assembly GCA_964023275.1). NCBI lineage: Eukaryota > Metazoa > Annelida > Clitellata > Crassiclitellata > Hormogastridae > Norana > Norana najaformis. The sequence continues at coordinate 26,441,422 of OZ029917.1, forward strand.
GGCGTACTCTCGAATCCTGATCTAGAACCAAAACCTTCTGACTGAGCGCATGTGAACAAGCTGGTTCCCGCGACTTAGCTTTCGTTTGGTGCTGTAGAAATCTCGATTATACGATTACTATGTGCGAAAGCAAGAAGGTTCAGCATAAATCACGATGAAAAGAAGACACAAAGATTTCGATGTAATCTACTAATTTCAGAATTTCGATTTAGAATTGCCACTGGCAGCGGACACTGAAGTTATACCAACCAATCGAGATCAGGAAGTAGGGCCATGCACGGCCTATTGCCTAACTTTACACTGTAACCGAAATTACATCTTAAATGTAAACTTACCCACAATAGTCAAAATCAACGAAACGAATATTTCTTGCATTTTGAACGGTTTTTTAAACGAAAAAATTCAGTAAATACTATTTACGTTTGCTAGCTGTCTCGCCCGTTACAACGTTTGTGAGGAAAGACGCCTATGTTACTGGGCTATATGGAGAAGATGACTAATGCCGACTGAAATCATCGGCCCGTGACCGATTCACGCCTTTAATTTGGCTCTCTCGCGTCAGACCTAAGCGTACGCCCGTCACGGTTTGCCCCACAGGCATCTACAAAAATAATTATACACAGCCAGCACGCTATAGGCCTATGACGCCCGCTACCTTTCGTCTAATTTCGAAATTATCAAGTCCTAAAATGTGAAACTGTCAAAATAACAAACATCAACTAACCGACTGCCTCATGCATAAACTAAAGACCAGAAAACGGCCTGCCAAGATGAAAACAGAAGCAGACAAAATCATTATGCTAAAAGAATTTAATCTCTACGAACTACGGCTACACTTTTGATCAAAGTTTGTGTAGGCCTAACATGCTTTCAAAAAAGCTTCCTCTAAACACAACCAACTATAATAACTGTTTACATACTGCCAGTGAAAATAGCTTTACTAACACATGGTGACTGTACAGACTAAGTGGAGTAGACAAATAGGTTTTATTTTGGACAAATCTGCTTAGTTGAAAAGATCTTTGAAATCCTGCTTCTTCAAGGAGGCATTGTAACGAAGAACCTCACGGTTGACTCTGTCCAGGTACTCCTCCAGGAATCTCTCCAGATCTGATGATCTCTTGCTAAGGAAACCTGAATACAACTAACTTTTAATAATAACATTAACGTTAATGTTATTATCAGGGGAATGAAGAATATATTTGGAGGAAGGTTGTAAAGAAGACGGACAGTACAGTTGAGTACTGAAGTACAGTTATCAGATTCAAAACAGAAGAAGGCCAATGAGGATACCAGGGCGACAACAGAACCAGAAAAAGGGTGAATTAGTGTTGTCATGTAATGAGTTCCTCTGATGAGTTTCCCTTGCAAAGGCACTTATATCATGCATGATTATCATGATTTGGGACCATCCATCAGAAAACCCTCACAATGTCGGAAAAATTGAAAATGAGTTTAATACTGCATTGCAATAGGCTGGAAGTGCTGAATATTTTGTGAAGTGTTGAATAGTTTTTTTTAAAATGCATGTTTTTATCACAAATAGAGAAAAGGTTATAACTATTTAATACGTACATCTCTACAGGAAAAGTTTCGAAAAAGGGCGAATTAAAGCTTATCTAAACTTACGATTTCGGGTGTAAATTAAATAGACTTTTTAAATGCAAATTAATTCTATAGCCTGAAGTTTAACATAAGATGTTTTGTGTGATACACTACAAATCTCTGTGAAATTATCCACAATGCCATTTCGGAACTATTTCACCCGTAGTGGCTTTCTGAGTCAATTTCTCACTTAATGAATTTTTCTGATGATGTGAGGATTTTCTCAGGCATAGTCACACATGGTTGCAAAAAGATGGCAATGGCACTTTTTAGTACAACCCCAGACTTGACTGCAAAATCAGATCAACAAAATGCTTCCCATGCAGGATTCATCCCACACAACAATATTTCTAAATATTCATCACACCAGGAATGCATAAAGATTGCTGTTCTTTTCAAAGGCAGAACTCATTGCTGGGAAGGATACTTGGATGAATGTCAGACCTCTGTCCATCGAGTGACACAAACTGGTATCCATTATAGAACCATCCTTCTGGGAGCTCTTCCAAATGACGTTCCTTCTACAAACGATGAACACTGATAACTGTTCATCAATGTTTTACAGAAACTCATTAGGACCTAAAATATTTCTTCTTGTATTTGTATATGATCTACAGTCAGCACAGATCTTGTAGCTTGTCTTTTATAAAAATGTGAAACTCTACCACTAACCTTGGCAAAACCATTTGATGAGTGTTACCATTGGTTACAAATGTTTTATTTGGCTGTAATCATTCCCCACACTCAATGCAACATGAACCAGGAACTCTGAAGATCAAGTCAATTGTCAAACATGAATGAACTCTATTGGTCATATCCAGAGCCTGCCAATGAAGACTTTTTCCAAATATTCAAGATCATTGCTAGTGGACGATCCTGCCTTTCTTAGAGATTCTAATATCATCATAGAAACTAAAGCGCACTTTGAAGAGGTTCTTAGAATGTGCTACACATATGCTAGATACATTCACACATATGTGCATACTTATATCATCATCGTCGTCGTCCTCGTCATCATCATTTTTGAACGTTGTATTTAACAGGAGCTTCAGGTATCGGTCTACAACAGCAGCATAAATCACAGACTGAAATATCCATCCAAGAACTGTTATTCAGCTTAACTAACATGTATTCTTCGAATCTCGGCTTGTGTCAAGCTATCTCTGGTGCGAAGAGGTTTCTCTTGTTTCTGAAAAAAAAATAACAGAAATTTTTATATTCTAAATTATCTGCAAAAGTGAGCATTTTAATTTCTTCCACTTCTATTAGAAGTGTTTTGTTTTCAGCCTCAATTTATGATGGACAATTACTGTGCTTATAATGGTCATAGAAAATATTCTCTGGTAACCATTCATCCAGTTTCATCCAAACAACTAAACACATTGACATCAGAAGAAGACCAAACAAAGACTTTTTCATGGTCTACCTCACTTGTGCATTCTCTTAACCAATCCTTCAGTCGTGTTTCTTCCAGCCGACATCCAATTATTAGAATGTGGCTGCTTAGTGCGCTGTTTCCCTGCTTTCCAGATGATGAGATGTGCAAATAGCCAGACAGAGTTGCAAATGCCAAGTCGTGCATCTGTGAAGAATCTAAATAACAAAACAAGAAAACTGCTCACTCAGTCCAACCACTGCTTTATCATAAAAACTGTTGTATGGAAAACTTTACTGAAGTTTCTAATCTAATCTGAAGACTTCCACAGCAATACTATAATAACACACAAGTCATCAATCAATCATCTTTGAAGTAAAACTGCATTCTCTGATCACAATCCTTTCAAACAGATCCAGTCATGATCCACAAGGTCAACAGAGACCTCCTTGCTTTGCTTATCCCCAATAGCCTGTGCTGTCAACAACACATGCTATCCAAGATAAGCAATTTGAAAATATCTTATTTGAATCCAGTCCTGAACAAGTTCAGTGAATAAGAGGAGTGGACAGAAACAGGCAGCAAATTCTAGAGCCTTGGACCAGTAAATGAGATAGCCCTTAGGCCCAGTACTGTCCTTGTTCAAGGTATAGCAAGCATCAGTGTCCAATGATCATGAGGAATACTCACGATTATGTGAAGCCAGCATGGAAGAACACTTAAATATAAAAGATCATGCTAGCAATATTCAGAGAATTAATGGGAGAGAAAGAGTTAGTCAATAATCAGAGAATTCATTGGAGAGTGAGTCAGTCAATAAATTAATCATCATACCTACCAATCAGACAGTTAGTCAGCCAATCAATAATAAATACTCAACCAGACAATTGCTTAATCAGTTAACTAATCAGTCCACCAATCAACTGACAGCCTAACCTGGTGCAAAAGAACATTGGAAGGAGGCAAAAAGTTTAAATGTAGAAGAAAGGCCTAATCACTGCTTCAAACATAATCACTTGTGTCCCATGATGAAATGATAAGAAAGCCAAATACACCACAACACTGGGAAAAGAGAACATGCCTGTAAAGCACATCCTTCCATGAACATAGTAAATGTTGCCTTGAAATGGATATCTCTTCAAGTTGGACTTCAGACCTGACAATCAAATTAAACATAATTATGACAAAAACTTTATCACCTCACAGGCAGATGTTAACGGTTGTCAGCACATTTTAAGCACAAACAGATGAGAAGGTACACAAACTACAAGAAGAGGACCACGATGATTTCATTAATGGTCTGTAACTAAAAAATTTCATTTAATTGGCTTCCTGCTTTTATCTGGGTCAGATTATCCAATTCAGCAACTCTCTCTTTTAGAAGTGTGGCAAGAACTTAGGTTTAGACAATGAGGAAGAACCATATGAGGATGAGGAGGAGATGAGAGAGAAGGAAGTGCAGGAGGTGAAGTAGAACTGGTAATTGCTCAAAATGTTAACATAACATTTTAATTTTTAAATCATCTCATTGTCTCTCCAACGAGCTGAATGCCTTTATAACTGGATATCGGATTCAGTGTATAACAGCATGCACTGTAAGCAATTGCATATACAGGTCAACAACAGTATTTAAAATAAACCCCGTTGCTTCAGACTAACCAGCATAGAACCAAGTCCTGTGAGTACATGCCTTCTGATGGTTCTTCCAATACTACAAACTATTCTTGGTCAGCAGACTTCACTTCCTGGGTCTAGCCTCTAGAGTCTGGAATTCATTTCCCTTGAATGTTCATTCAACTCATTCCTTAAAATTTGATCTAGACTAACTTTCAACTCATTAGCAGGTTTATCCCCACTACTGATAACCTTTTCACATATAGCACGCCTTAATGTCTAGATTTCAGTGTTCCATTGTCTGATGCCAACTCACTGGATTAGTTTACAGTTGAGGTACCCCTAGTTAGTAGAATGAGCATTAAGAGAAGCAGAAGTTAGAGAAGGAGTACCATTAAGTCGACTGAGGAGCCTCGCTCGTTCCAGCGGCTGAGAAAACTTTAGAAGAACTTGATTCATCTCTGGCACGGATGATCCACTCTCATACAGGCCGTGAAACCTGCAGTTTAAATTGAGGACCTGTTATTCAAGAAGTTTTGACTTTCTGTTTGTATGTTTTCAAGAAACTAATATGTAGAAAATTGCAGTCAAGTTCATTACAGGGTGCAGAAGTCTAACCACATCATGCATGTGTACTCTAAGATCTGCTTTGGCTGCCTGTTTGTAAGAGGATTGCCTTCACAGTGGCGATCCTCTTATGAAACCATGATGGCCTTGTTTTCATCGAGCACTTCAGCCATTGCCTTGAACTGATATCAGAATAATGCTCCCCTAATTTATGTAAGCCTGAGAGATTGTATGTACCTTGGGTAAAAAATAATAATATTGTCATATCTGGATTACCTTTTGATAATATCTCTTAATTAATTAATTATAACTATTACTATTATTATTCTTAATTTTACTGAAAAACACAAAAACTGAATTTAACATACTTCAAATTGACCATTATGTGTGACATAGTGGTATAATCAGTGGAAAATTGACTTGTGTTTCAACAATAATACTCTGAGTCTGTTGTAATTCCTCTGAGCAAATTGTTCATGCACGATCACCTTTGTCACCAAGCATTAGAATTTGATACAAGCTTGAAGTAGGAACATATAGCAATTTAGTAGATGCTCAGGATCTTATTAATTAGTCTTTTGCCAGCTCAAACGCCTACGCAAATGAAATAAATGCCTTCTCTACAACCCACAGCAGAATAAGCATAAACACACTGATTTAGTTACTCAGCACAGTGTGGTCTCATTTACGCAAGGTCATTGGGAGCCAAAGTCACCAAGATCATATGTTAATGATTGAGGGCCATGCTGAAATGTAATAGTGTAAGTTTTATGTAAGTCTTAGTGTGGTTAGAAAGCTCAAAGATATAGGCTGTCTGGTGTGAAGGCATGTGCACTGTAGCCTACTACCAGACGATTTATCCAATTATTTGAAAGACCACACTGCTGTCATGTTACGGGCAAACGTTTTTGTGATTTAGTACCAGATAATTTATGTTGTTGGCTAAGTTAACATCAACTGTTTCCAGACATTAATGTACAGTAAGTCCTGTTAGTTGGACAGCCAAGCCTATCTGTACAGAGCTGCTGTAACCTTGGCTGAGAGAGCAAGCAGCTAAGCTCCTGCCTAGGTCAGTGCTGAGCTGCTGGGTTTGGGGAGGGGAGACACGGGCAGCTATATCAATTTCACCTACTTTGAAACTGTACTGCCCCTTTTTTAAAGCCAGCTGTAGCCAGCAACTGTTTTCCCCCACTGAGACAGCAGTTACAGCTGTACAATACGATGGCAATGGGCAAAAACGCATCTTGCATGTTAAATAGGTATCGGTGGGAGCCATGACGTGATTGCACATTAAGCGGATTCATGTGTAAATAGGACCACACTGTAGTTACCACATAAAAATAACATTTCAAATACCCGGGCAGTCAACTAAACTAAGTAAATTGATAAAAGTCAATTTGCCACATAAACAGAAGCAGAATAATATTTCATTCCACCGCAGACCTGAGTTTCCATCTCGGATTAGTGACTTTACTGCATTACAAGAGAAGTCAGCCAAGCTTAATTAATTTCTTTTGGTAAAACCAACCATCCAGGGCATGACAGATATCTAGCCCTGAGTAGAGAAGAAGTCATGAAGGCACTGTCTGACAACACGACTTCCAGATCCTGAGTCCTGTTTCAAATAACAAAGACAAAACGATTTCAATCACTTAAAAAACCAAGTCCTCTTATGACTTAATCTTACTTTACCATCTCAATAATCATATGGTAAAGTATCACTGAACTGTTTAAGTCCATAACACAGATGGGTCAATGGGCTTACACAGTTACAGGAATAAAACTATAGCACTTGAACCATGTAAAAAACCACTGACTCTTCCAACCATAACTACTGACAGAAAAGCATAAGTGATTAAATTACTTCGCTTTACTTTTCAAGCAAATGCACAAATGGCTTAACAGCCCAATTCTCATACATAAAGCTGATAATCAGCATTTTATGTGATGAGAAAAATTTGAAATGATGAAATACACTGAAAATTTCCAATCCTTTTTAACCACTTAATCTTGCACCTTATTTGATATAAGCTTCTGTTATTTATGTAATGGTGGCTCCTTCTGCAAAGGTGAGTACAGCACTGAAAGACAGTCAAGAGTATTTATTAACTTGGCTAGCACGATACAGCCAAGGCAATTCTCAACTGTTCTAGAAGGAATAAACACTTAAAGCACCACATATGTAATTGGTTTGATAAAGTGATTTTCAGTATATTTTAAATCAAAAGGCACAACACTGCATACACGACACCTGAAGAAATAAACTAGAAACTGTTTAATACATTAGCAAACAACATCAGAAAATTCTGTACCGCAAATAAGGATTTCAGGGTCACCCATCTCCTGCAGAGCTGTTTAAAACAAGCAGCAGTGTTAAGTACTGAGACAGCAAGACACAGAAAATGTCAGAAGGAAGCAAAGAAAAATGATTAAATGGAGGACCTGATAAGGTTTCCTTTGTCAGCAGAAAGGAATACAACATCCGAGTTGGCTGAATGTAGAAGACGTTGAACTGAGTTCAAAAGATCCTCCTATGACACAAAAGCAAAGCTGATTGATCTTTCACAGCCAAATCCAACAGATCAATATTTGATAATTACAGTTAATCAATTTAAAACCATTGTAACATATGCTGAATTATAAGTGGCACATTTTAAAATCTTAATTTTGTGGTATTTACTTCTTACCTTAATAAAGATTCCACTTCACAAACATTTTGATGTTTGACCTTTTTCAAAATGATGAAATACATAAAATAATTCTTTACTGTGTTTCTCCAAATGTAACATAGTAGGCACATTTCCTAGATCAACATTATAATAAATTGACCCAACAACTGTGAGGGAATGTTGGCCACATATAGGGTGGTTCTAAGTAAGTAATCTTCTTCTTCTTCCTTCTCTTCTACTTCTTCTATTACTTCTTCTCCCCTTCTTCTCTTTCCAATTCTTCTTCTATCTTTCTCCTACTTTTCTGAGCAGTCAAACAATCAGCCAAAATGATAGAGTTCAAAGTGAGAGAAACATTTATAGATTGTTGCAAATATTTTTAAAAGCAATCTCTTGTCGCACAATAGATCATGACATTAAACTTGAAGACAGACAGCAGACTGACCTTGCATGACATATTCGTCATGACTATGTTGTTGACCCATCCTTGATGACACAAGTCAAGGAACTTAGGCAGAGCATAGACATGATCCATGAAACAATCCATCGAATCTATGCAGACTGTCACTGCACCTGTTGCATAGAAAAAAATAAGCAAATCAAAATCAAACTACACATAGCAACTGATCTGTATCCATTAACTTGATCTGTATCAATTGATCTGACCTCATCTATTGCTGGATCTGACCAAACCAACTGTTAGTTATTTAGTCAGACACCTTCCAGCTAAAGACTATGCTCCCGGGCACTGTATATTACACAAAGACATGTAATAAATAAACAGTTGTAATTGCAACTGCAATTTGTACAGCAATTCCATTTTTCAACCTTACCTTACTGCAATGATTTTGTTTTGATCAAGTGAACAAACTGTCACAATGTAATAAGCTCTTTATGTAGTTTAATATAATTTAGGTTCAGCTACATCATATGTAGGACATATGACAATATTTCCATATAGCCTTCATATGTCCTACATATGGAAACATCTGTACGACATATGAAGCCCATATTGTCAGACGGGCTTCATGTGCCCTACACGTGAACGGACTGTTGGAGAGTGCTAAATCTGATCAAAAGACTCCTGCAGTCCTGTGTTATCTAACCCCCAAAAAACATCAAGCAATGGTACTTCATAACAACAGACCTGAATGTTATGAGATGCCTCTATAAACTCTTCATTAAAATAAAGTCTTTGGCTTGAAATGCCTTTTGGGTCATTTGCAAACATGATCAATTTTAACAGAACATTCATACAACACATTTTAGGAACCTCTAACAGGCATCAAAACAATCTTTGTGTCTTTATGCTGACATAAATACACAATCATAATTGTAAACTTGAGATTTCTACACCACCCAACGAAAGTCACAGGAGCCAGCTTATTCACAGGATGATGGTCCAACAGTCAATTCTCAATGTTGTATGAAAACCAGGATTCCAAACCTGAATGCAATTTTTTATTTTTTAAATTTTAAAAGCTACTTCATTAAGACTTGGCCACCATGTCACCCAAGAACAATATGCTTTATCAGCCATAAACAATAAATAATCAGCCAAAAGTTTCTCCTTTTAAACAAAGCAGGCAATCTTGTCACTTTACGGTGTCACTGATGTCAATCTATACCATACCAGAATTTCCAAAAATTTATCTTATGGAGAATGCCTGAAATAATTTTTTACATCCCTACCTATGAAAATGTTTACAGATTGAAAAAGTTGATAGCAAGAAGCACAATTAAATTAATGCTATATATACATATATATCAAAATAGAGTTTAATTAAAGCATCAAAGTAATTTTCCCATCGAACATCAATATAAAAGCTGATTTTCAAGCTATTTGGGTTTTTGTTTCATTTTGCATATGTTGAATTCATGTCCACATATTTCACAAACAGATTTTTGTTCCTGCTTAGGGACACCCACGGGGAAAAAACTATTTTGTTATCTAGTCACACTAGATAAATAAAATCATCATGTGTCCCTTATGGGCTTCACAACCTCCTTACCAGACAACAGATGATTTATCTGCTTGCACTGAATGTTTGTCATATATAAGTAAGCCTGTTCACAGAGGTAAGAAGTTGAAAAATGAAGTAAGATGTTCACTGCATTTGCTGAGATCACAGAATTTTTACATAATTTATTTCGTAGTTATTTATTTTTTATTCCACAATTTATCATTTATTTATTCCACAATTTCTTGCAGAACTCTTGACGTTGGTCTGTGGAATCCTGGTTGGTAAACAGTGTCCTAAACAGAAGTAGCTCACCAACTGTGATCCATTTCGAGACAGCTTGATTCGGATGCGTCTGTATAGCTTGAATGAAATCTGATGGATCAGTGAACCTGAAAAACAAAATCAACCAGTAAATTTTAAGGAAAGCCTTTCTGATTGTTGGATTGCTGATGCATTGTTTGTGCTTCAGCATATCACTGTCTCGTACAAGGACTACGCTCCAGAAGACTAATTTTAGAAGTGTAATAAAATAAATAAATTACCTCACTTTCTACATAGGCACAAAAAACTTCGTCAAGTATAATTTTTCAGGATATCAGACACAGCTTCATAATCCTGGACTAACCCTGGTAGCAGCAAAATTCCCCTCAATTTCTTCAGTCCTGATTGTCGACTGATTGATTTGTCTCTCCATTCTGTCCAAGCCTTTTCCAATGACTTCTGGAATTCTGCCAGGTTAAATTGTTCAATCATATTGTCAGCCGTTGATTGGATAATCCGCCATTCATCACCCCTGCAACGGATTTCTTTAAGTACATTTGCAAATAGTTGATCTTTGTGACTGCCTGGAGTACCACCTATCACAGTCAGAATCATCTGCAAACAAAAGTATTCTTGCTTATAGCAAAAGTCCACCACTAGCATCAAAAACTTTCAATTCTAACCTCAAAATCTACTTTCATACAGTAAAATTCTAAAACTCAATTCGTTATTCACAAGGAGAATAAGGAATTCTGAACTTTAACCATAACATAAATACAAGATACTATTCTATTCTAATCTAGTGACTTCTACAGCATCGTTAACACAATAAACAAGGCATCAACTGATGGTTGCTTCAAGTGCAACCATTCAAGTGCAATGAAGCTAGAGGTAAACTCTGAGAAAAGAAACTCAAATTATAACAACTCTAATTATAATATAAACATTACATCGAGAATCTGAAAGTACTTAAAATAATTTGCCCAGCTGACACATGGTGTGTTGGCAAATGCATTACTTACTTACTTACTTAAGAAGCTGAAGCAGAACAGCAGACATATCTCACCTGTTGATTATCTTCAAAGACACCTTGGTCATAATCTGCCCCTCCAAGAACAACATCCAAATGCTCAACTGCTACAGCCTGGTTTCCAGCACAGCTTATCATCAGATGAGAAACCAAGCTGAAATTTTAAAATTCATATTAAGTAGCAAAACGGACTAAAGCTAAAAGAAATTCTTCAAAAACTAATTATGCTAGAACAAACAGGACAGTTGGACGTGTAGTAGAGTAATGTAGGAACTGTACTAAAGTACTTCTACTAGTGCATTCTTTCTGGAAATTCACTCATAGGGGGTTATAATTACCAACACAATAAGAACCTCCCAATTGTGTCAGCCTTATTCCTTATTTTCCTACCATTCTAGCCACTCAATCTCAATAGGCCTACAAATTCTGCCCTCTTCTATCCTACAACATAGAATCAGATGATTAGTCTCTTATGGTAAGTCAACCCCAACGTGGGTAAAAGAAGTGGCAGCAATTTCAATTTCTTATTCACAACACTTGAGAGCAAGTGGTAATTCCTCTCCATCACCTGCAACTGACAGGCTTTTAATAGACTCCATTTTACAGCAGAAATCTTGAAATATTTTTCTACCTAGATGGGACTTCAACCCTAACCACTGAATTGGCATTTCAGCACATTGACCATTAGACTATCATGCAACCCCAATTCACAGTCAGCCCTCACATGTAAGATAATCTGTTTGAAACCTTGTGTCTTTAGCTGCTAAGAGTTCAACTTCCAGTGTGAGATCAATTGAATTGCCTTGAACCATTGGAAATGGGCAAAATGTGAACATGCACGTGCCTACCAAAGGATTTCACTTCCCTGTTAAAGTAATATTCAAGTTTCCCATACTCTGGACATTAAGGGTACAGGTAAAAGCAAATAAAATTACACTGAAAAACAAAAACTAAAAAACTACAACAAAACAAAAATCACTTGTCAAGCTCTGGAATACGGCATTTCATTGTTTTGAAGTCAGTCGCTTGGCTGACTGAAGTCCTGTTTGATGTGACGACATATTCATCCTGGACTTGATGATGCCTAAAAATTCAACTGGTTTATTATTTTAACGATGAATGAAAGCCTTTACAGTGCAACTATGACAACTGCTCTTCTTCAGAACTTTCAGAAATTATTCCATCAGCTCTGACTCTTCTTCTATTCTTAAATAATCTATCTCTATAAAATCTGAGCCAACTAGAAATTTGGAGATGAACTGCAAATAAAAATGATGATGACTATTTTATTACATTGATAAATTTATACAGCGCTTCTTAAAAAACTATTCAGAGGCACTCGCAGTATGAAATAGGTGAAGCTTCATTCATGCATCCTAAAGCTAGTTGGGCAGTAATATTAAGAGAAAGATTGTTCCAGAGTGAAGGACTGACAGCAGCAACAGCCCTATGCTGCACCACAGAAGTACTAGCCAAGAAACACAATGACTGCCTCTGACAGACGAGTGGAGAGAAAAATTAAAGAAAGCCAAAACCGGTTGGCACAGGACACCACAGGTACATAAGAGGTACATAGGAGCTGACCAAGTAGGCATCTAGCAATGAGATCAGAGGCTTGTATTTAAATTGGAAATAGAAAGGCAACCAGTGAAGTTTATCATGCCTGTACAGTAATGCAGATGTGTGAATGAAAGGAGACGTACTGTAAGATCTGAAAACCTCAACTTTGACAGTAAGCACCAAGTTTCCACTACTCTCAGTATGACCCTTGGTAAGTTGTTTACACACAACATGCCTCTGTCACCAAGCAGTATAATCTGGTACCGGCATAAGCTGGGAAGTAAATGGCAAGTCCTGCAATGCACTGGCCCTGTGTCCAGGACCTTGGGATTCATCCACTGTCGGCTCAAGGTCTCAAGAAAAGGAAACGAGTGTCTCATTCCTCATGGGACATGGAAGTTTTGCTTTTACTTTTTCAGGACAGCTAATATATTCTCATAAAGATATAAACACATCCTCATCTCAAGAAGTCGTATTTTTTATCAGCCATGCAGCAATTTATGGAGTGCTTATAAATAAACTTCTAAATGACATCCTGGAAATGCTTATAAAAACAGGAGGAAGAAATGAGCATAATGAACATAAAATGGAGGAATCAGATTATGGCAGTAAACTTAAATACTAACAGCTCTGTAAGATCTTCAGGTAATTCTGTCCAAATGGTTAGCAACTGTTTGACCCTGTCATGCTTCTTCCAAAATGGTAAAACCTGTCATGTAATGTAACGTAATTTTGCAATGCTTCATTGCCTTACTAAAGCCATGTCACGTAAATTTGCTTTGCCTCTTGTCCTCAACTAAATCAAATGTAAAGTTGAGTCAAGTTCAGATAGTCACATGGAGAAACCTAAGTATGGTGCCTAAGCTGTTTTAGCTTCATCAAAGTAAAAAACCATCTCTTGCTTACCTATAGACAGGTACCAAGGTTTAAACAGTGGCCTAAATCCGGTTTTTCAATCTTGTGTTGTAACTGACATCTTTGCCTAAACTAAAAAGATAATTTTCTTAACCTGGAACCAAACCCAACTTTCTTTTGGCCTCAGCAATTTTCTATGACAGTCATTGCTTAAGAATGTTTTTAGCACTCAGAAGTTTATTATTATGATCCAATTAGAAAACTGTGCCTACTTCTTTAAAATAATGACATTATGGCGATAAAGATCATGATGAAGATGCCAACAATGAAGATGATGACTGTAATCGGGATTATAACAATATTATGGATAGAAACAACAAGAATCATGTCAGTGATGTTTCCATATGCTACAGCCTAGAATCAATTAGTTAATGCCAAATAATTTTTCTGCATACAAGAACTAGCAGCTTTTGTATAACTGCCTTTCCAAGATCACATATGTGCTGCAGTAGAAATTTTCTGAAAATATGTAAAATCTATTTCTTGGAACAAATCAATTTTTTAAAGATTTTTATTTACTTTTGTGAAAAATGATCTGTAGGCCTTTGTTTTCGGCAACAGGAAACAGAGGAGAGTGTTGGAGCTACCTGAACACAAAGACACTGGCAGAAAATTCTGCCCTTGGTCTGCATATGTAAAGACAACCAAAGCAATAGCATTCATTGCTCCCTGCAAACGAAAACAAAAAATATAATAAAAACTGAATTAAAAAAATAAAACAGCAATAAAATAGAAAACTAAAGTAGAAAATAGAAAAATGAAAAACTAAACATAAACTTAATAAAATAAAAAAACTAAAATAGTCAAGTAAAAACAAATTCATAAAGAAACTAAACTTACACAACTTAAAAGTAAATCAGTAAATATCAGATTATAAAAACTGAAAGCAAAAAAAATTGGAAAAATGAATGTAATAATAGAACACTCAATAATAAATAAAGACATAAATTGAAACATAGCAAAAGAATGAACCCTTATGAAAAATGTTTATCTAATAATAACTCATTCACTAGAAAAATCTCAACTCATACTTATTCAACTTTTGTGAAAAATAGCGGTTTACGCATTTGTCAAACTTTTCATTTTATTACCTTCCACAGATTTTGGTGTCATTTCCTTTAAATAAAAGTAATAATATACTATTAATCAAAGAAAGTACAAAGTTTATCCTAACTAATTAACACAACATCTCTGAGAAAAGTCACATAAATGAAGCTTACACCATCATAGAAGCAAACTGACTTCAGCTGTGAAATTGGCAGCACAACACAACTTGAACTGTTGTGAAGAAATGTTACAACATTTTCATAAATGCACAGCTCTCCTAGAAAACAAAGATACACTTATTGACCTCCTTATTATCAAAAGGTAAATTGGTTTTATTTTTTTTTATTTCAGAAATATGCTTTAATTTATAGAAAAGTCCTGCACTAGAGTCGATCTAAAGAGGGATTGGTAACAGTAATTTCTTTGCTAGTGAGCAATTCTGCTAAAGTAATAGCCTTATCTTCTTTGACTAGTCATAACTTACTGGTTAGTCAAATCCCATCACAAATTCAATGAAACATCAATCCCTGCCCATCCATTTCTGCTCATGATTTGGTTTGAGGTCTAGAAAATATCTGCAAGTTCACGTAAACCCCTATTTTCTAATTTACAGTTTCTCTCTAAAAAAAACTGCATGAGTTGTAACAAGTCAAAAGCACATCATTCAAGTATGTCTAAATTCTAGGTTTCCACATTTTCAAACTGCACATACTTCATTCTTCTGTTCTGTTCAACTTACCTAAACTCTCACATTTGCATTCTTTATCAGTGTCGTAAACACGGCAACTCTGACTGTTCCTTAAAGACGCTTAGGAACAAGTCTTATCCCAAGTCTTTCTCCCGACAAGCCATTCATAACGAAGTCATACCACTCGTTCTTCTTTCAGTGTTCTGTCCCAAGCAGGTTCATAACTCTGCTCACTGCACTAGTCACTGTGTTGAGTCTCTTTCTTCAGCTTGCTGTATCCGTCAGTCAACACCCGGTCCAAAGCCATAATTCTCAACCTTCCTCTTGCTTCAAACCATTAGATTAGATGAAATTAGATTAGGTATTCACAAAATTCCCTTACATCAAGTCTTGTCAACTGCAAATTTTTTTATATTCTTAAATAGGGCACTGTGTATGGTAAATCACCTAGCCAATTAGAATAACATCATTTCTTCATTATTATTAGATTAGAGTCACAAAAATTTTGCCAATGTGGTAAAACTTAAGGCAAATGAAGAAAATTCAGCTGTTCTAACCATTTCTGAGCAAAGCTGAGAAGCATCCATCATACTGGCTGAGTGAAGCCCCATCACCAAGACACAGCAATTCTCCAGCAGAGGCAACCTGGTTCTCCATCAGATGTGATCTCAGTCTCAGGTCATTCTCTTTAGCAGGTTCATCCAGCTAACAAACAAACCACCAACAGCTGTCGTTAGAAATCGCATAGCATGGTCCATTTAAATGCAACATACCAGCTTTGTCATGGTTGGCTAATCACTCTGGAATAGATATTGCAATTCAACCTGTGACACGTACTCCTTATCCTTTCTCTGCCTCTGTTTTGCCATTATTATAAAGTATAGACCATTCTGTTTGATCATTTCTTGTGTTGTCAGGTTGGGAGCCACTCTGGCGAGTTTCCTCCAAAAAGCAATACATAACTAGAATGCACTATAAAAGTGTTCAGTTGAATATACACAAGCATAGATACATAATACATACATAAATACATACATACATAGGCCTACATAGATAACAAACACACACAAACCTACATATATCATGCCTTTTTTGATGATGAAGATGATGATGTTGTATCACAAAGGCAATTAAAGGACATTGAATTCAAACCTTTTCAGAGGCTCATACAATTGTGCTATGTATACGTCCAAATGCAGAGTTGTGCATACATAAATACATTCATAAATTATGCTCAGTATTTTCCTTAATTTGGAGCATTTCACTGATACAGGCTTCGCTGGAAAAGGTTGCCTGAAACAACTTTCTACTTACGATCCATGTCATAAATGAAGGTATAAGAGATGTTACAGCAACTGACAAGCCACTGCTTTCCACACGACCATCTACAGACAAACATAATAAACTACATTATTACTTAATTACAAGTTGACACGTTTTAACAGGTGGCATCAACCGTAAACTGTATTTAAACCTACCGTGGCTACCTCTGCAGGTTTTCGGACAATTTTACAAACTTTGCAATTCAGTTGATGTTGCACAATATACAACCAATGATCATCTTTCCAGCTACCCACACTTTAGAAGTGAATTCAATAATTAGCAAGATATCTATTTTTGACTAATAATAATTTTTGTTTCCTTTATTCTTCTTGTTTCCTTCCTTCCTGTGATTTAGAAATACCAAGGCATTTACATAAAAAAGCTTTCTGAAAAAATGTTCAAACAAAATGACCTCGAAATTGCACTTGAATGCTGGAATGAACGAATGAATCAGCATAACTGATGGATCCAAGGTTCTGTCCTGGTTGGTCAAGGCTTGGAATGTCAAAGACAGTGATGACAACAGATTTAACGATTTCAGTCACTTGACCCAACTCCAGGTCATTCCTGTAGCAACAGATACAGTCTTAAGTAAAATCCAACTTTAACTCTGTGGCCTAATAACTTCAAAACCAAACCAAATGCTTTTTGATAGAGCTTCTGCGTATACTAGGAAGCAGAGTATACCACTAAGAGATTGAAGACAGATTGAAGACCTGGATCATCTCACATACGCATTTAATACAAGCATGCACACGTCAGCATGAAAACACACGCACATATGTACATTAATTGTCTCCAGCAAATTAACCTCTTTCTTGCATTGGTCTTTCTTTTAGACTACACTGCCACTGCACATCCTTTTTGTTCAGCTTCATGTTTCCCAAATATATTTTATCACAGCTTCATAACTCTGTCTGATGTCAGCACTTTTCAGTTGATCTGAAAATGCACTACATTAGTTCCAGGTTATGATAAAATTTCTATATGAAAAATACTTCATCACAATATAACAGCTGGAACTGATTCATGATGCTGCACAATGAATCTGGATTGGCAAAGACTCCTGCAGATTTATGAATAACAGTTGAAGACCACCTGTTGTAGAGATCATTTTGATCCAGTTGAACTTCTGTATTATCTCTACAATAATAAATAAAATAAACAATTTCCCAGTTGCTTATCACAAAGACAGTAGACCACAGTTGCAAAAGCAAAGACAAAGAAAATAGAAATGACAGTTTAGATATTCAAATTCAACAAGGCTCCACGGGGCATGTGACCAGATGCATCCACTGTTCCACATCCCAGATGAATGGGCAGAAACAATGGTCTGACATGATACTATACACATCATTTGCTGTAATTCTCTTTATTACATTCCCTCTCTTCTGTTCACTTTCACGCATACGTACTTAATTTACCCGGCCATTGCACCATGTCATTGTTGGAACATTGCCAAATTGCAATGCATCCAGAACTCGTTGGCCCAACTGGTGACAAAAAACTCGCAGTTGTGACCACATCACTCCTGTTCTGTCAGGTCTGGAATAACATACAAGATAGCTCTCCTTACATGTAAGACTCTCAACTAATCAACCTGCTTACCTGTTGCCTTCGTCACAATGCTACTAGCCATTCAGATCTCTGCGATCAACTACACAAAATCGTTTGTCTCTTCCTGACATCAGAGACCATCAGTCTGAATTCTCCGAATAAGGGTTCAGCAATTCTGTAACAGCCATCTGGATCAGTCTCACTAGACATATTTGTGAAAGCTATCTGTAACATCTTGCCTTGGTTGTCCGAATGTGGCAACCCATCCACACCTAGAATTCATCCCACAGCTGATGGACATCTGACGTGTTAACAGGTGCATTACTTACTTAAAATTACTTATCGTTTCTTCCTCATAACAAAGTTGATTAAAGTAGCTGTGAAGTTTGTATGAAGGATGAAAGAGACAGACCTTCTTCATAACATTACCTTAACCAGGAAGAAATCTTAGCAGATGTTTTGAGCAACTCACATTCCTTGATTAGGACATCTAGTGCTGCATTCTTCGCCTGAAAAAGGTCAACAAAGTGAAGCAATTAAAAAGTGCACCACAATGAATGATTTCATTTCAAGGAGCAAAAGTCATAAGAATTGAACCATAAACTAATATGCTTTACTCTTTACTCTTCTTTGCAGAAACATGACTAAATTACTGGTAGAACAGTACTAACAGATGCTTTACAGCAGCACGCAGCGTGCACTCCAGTTCCCCAGTCTGCCCAAGGGTGAACCTGCACAGATCCTACTGCTAATAAAATGTTTGCACGGTCAAGAGCAAATGTTCAACAAAACAGTTAAATTCTGCTACACACAGAGCATTCTGGACATTGGCTAAAGAGTTTCTTGGAAATACATAATTACACCAAATTTACTGATCAAGGTCATCACACACTAAATGCTTCAAAGAAGATTTAAAACTGCACACTCATTGCTATTGCAACTGCTGCAACCCATGCTACACTAGATTCATTAGTTGAGTGCAACATATGAGATGCTATTACCTGAGTGATGCTGTCAGAAGATGCAGCAAAGGCATCAATGGCAGCAGCCATTGCAGAAACACAGGCCTTATAGACAGACACCAGCATTCTGCAAATAGCAAAACATTTGTATGCCCTGTCCTGCCCAATGCCAATTCTTCTCAAAGCTAAAATCTCTTCTTCATCTCTGTCTCTATGTATGTATATATATATATATATATATGTATATATATATAAATAATATATATATATAATACCATGATGTCATACCAACATAATAATGTTGTGCATGAATAAT
This sequence comes from Norana najaformis, assembly GCA_964023275.1. Lineage (NCBI taxonomy): Eukaryota > Metazoa > Annelida > Clitellata > Crassiclitellata > Hormogastridae > Norana > Norana najaformis. The sequence goes on from OZ029917.1 coordinate 26,460,875, forward strand.
GTGAAAGCAGGAGTTCACGAGAGAAACCATTGGCATAAACTGATAATGCAGACAGTTAACTGCACAAGACAAGAGCATTACAGCAGCTCTCATGCTGCAGGAGCCACTGAGTAATTTTTTTACAAGTTTTTGTAACAGATTTCAATAATACAATACAATGATGACATAGTATAATACAATAACATTAAAGTCATCTTAAAGCTTAATTCTGCGAGTATATGTAAAATTAATGCAAACATTTGCAAATAAGGAAAGCTGAAAGTTGAAGGTACTAGAACGTTTGGAAATGACTCATCCATCATGTCCATCAGTTAAGATCTAGTCCTGACATGTGCATTCCTGTGAGGAAAAGACCTGTCTTGAATTATACCTTCTGAGAAACTGAGATGAAATTTCCAATCATCTCACCTAACGTCTTTGTTTAGATGACTTTCTCCGATATCACCCGTCAGCCAATCAAAACCATCTGTAACAATACGAAAAAAAATATCTGATGCTTCCAACAGAACACTTATGACTACATTCTCTAAGTACCATATAAACAAAGTGTAGCATTATGAGTTTTCGTGTGGAAATTGTAGTAAGTAATTCTAAACATAATTTTCTACTTAACTGATACGAGTGTCAATTTGATTAAAATACTGATTCATTTCAAATGAAACATCTATAAACAATTCAGAATGCTCTCACCCATGCAGTCACCAAAACCCCCCAAACATCATCATACAACCCCAGTTCTCATATCTCTTCAATGGCTTATGGTACCTCAACTACTAAACAACTCTGCAAGATACTCACTATCCAACTGCCCAGATCTACTTGTTCTTCCAAATACCTTTCTCTATATCGGCATCCAGTCTCTTCCACTCTCAAATTCTACAATCACTCCTTAATCTATGCTACGCCTGCTCTTTGGGTGGAAGGAACTTTCAAAAGACCTCAGTCAATTCTCTAACCCTCCATTGTTACTTGTAAATGTGAACTCTCTTCCCTGCATGTCCTTCGCCTGGAAAGTTTCACTCTAAACTGAAAACCAAACTTTCAAACTATCCTATCCCACACCAAATCCTGGACCATCCTATAACCACCGTTGCCATCATAGTTGTTTTTCACCTTAGCAACGCAGTCTCCTCCAGTCCTTCCAACCCCTTCCAGATTCTGACCTGGCACCAGAACTTGGCTCTTGTGGCCTTGATTGATATAGCACCAGTCTAAAAGCTGGTCTCCCTCACACAACTTTTGTGCAGCTGAGGAATTTAGTAATATAACACTATATCACATAACATGGTGGGTTGTCAGATTGTGAAGTTACTCTGAACAGCATTGTTCTAGACTGACATGGAGCAAATCATACTGACCAGGATAGATAGCATGATCAGCCTTGAAGAAGTAGGTTCTTCTGCACCTCAGCTGTCCTCTTGGAGAAACAGACTGACAGATCTGTAAGTGACAATCACACAAAAGCTCTGATACGCAAGTAGCTGCTACGGATTCAAGGATCAAGTGTAAATGAAAATGCAAAAGTAATTCTCTTAAATTTATTAATGCAACACAAAAGCAGTGTCTGGGAGACCAGCTTATTCACTGGTGCTATATCAAATCAAGTCCACAAGAGCCAGACTGTTCTGGTGCCACGTCAGATCTGGAGGGTCAAGTTGGGGAAGAGAGCTGGTGCTAGTGTGAGAAGCACGTGGCCAAGGGTCGACAAGGGACTAAGACATTGTGAGAGTCAATTGCAGTCACATAATGTGTTAGGTAATGCTGCTTAAAAAGAGACACACTATTATATTTTGTGTTGTAATGTTCTTGCCTTAGAAGAGTATTTTGAGCAAATTGTCTTTCTCTAGTCAGATGCACTTGTGAGACTATTAGTTAAACATATGAATAGGTACATGCTTCTAAGTACCATGTAAAATGAAGATCCTATTTACTTACCAAGTGACTACCTACACAAGTTTCATCATATTTACCATGTGAGTAGGCACTTCCTTCCATTTTTGATCCATTCCATTAACTCTTACTCCTTTGACTTTCTGTTTCAAATTGATTTTGCTCGTGTTCGTACCAAGTAAAACAAATGGAAGCCAGTCCAAGCAATTCCTTAGTAAAAAAATAAAAAAATAAATTACCTGCATTTAGCAACAGAAAAAGGTATTAAGAAGAAGGTAATAACTGCTGAATGACTTCCGAAAGTGGCTGCTTTCTAGGAACTAAAACTTCACTCACTTAGTCTTTCAAAACCATTTCTCTTTTGAAACTAAACCTATTAAACACAAAGAACTTGAGATTTGGAGGCACCATAAGAATATTTCAGAGTACATAAATCATAAAATTCATCTTAAACAAACACAAATAATAATAATAAAGTTCGTAAGTAAGATTTTTGTTTGTGGAATATCAGAGTGAGCTCAAACTTTATGGAAACAAAAAATGGCAAAAAACACTATAAAACGGCCAAATCACAGCATTTAACGGCATTTAATGGCCAATTACACCGAAGAGTTACAATTATATCCTCCATGTCACGTCATTGTCACATAGTGTACTTGTGAATTTTAGGTTAGGCCCTGTTAATGATGTCCAAAAGCCTCTGTAAAGCACCTACTTTTGACTGTCAGTGACATTCAAACCAATGCTTCCATGTTCAAAGTAACTTCTCAGAGGCTGCAAAAGAAAGGAAGCATTTCAGACATTAATCACTGCCAGGAATTTAATCCAGCAACTTAAATTAATATTATTTTTTAAATTTTTATAGGGGTACTAGCTAAGCAAAATCAATGGCAGTAAGCAATCATGCTTCAAAGCAGTGGTTCTACAGAGACTACAGAGACTAACTACAGAGGATAAGGAACTGCAGTGCTGAGGGCAAAGGCCAGCTTGCATAATAACATAGCAGGACTCCTGTAACTAGCTCAGAACTTACGGACCAAGAAAACCTTTATAAGAGCAGAAGGTGTTTGTCCGAAGTCCAAAAATACTGCAAGCTGTTTCCAGAATAAACTATTATGCATCCTTGATCTGGACAGGAAACATGTTTAACTGACTGCACGCAACAGCTTAAAGCGATTTCTGAGTGAATGACGTCATTACCGTCAGCAAGCCAATTTAAATGTAAATCTGTCATTTTTACTTGATAACAGATGGTTAACAGCAGCAAATGATCAGAAATTGATATTCATTTATAACCTGAGGATCATATAAATGCAAGCTGAGACGTTAAAAAAAGTATCTTGTTGCTGGATTGCCGTAATTGTGTTTGCATCACAGCCAAATGATCCTTTGACTAGGAACCACACTTCTGATTAGTTTCAACACAGGTACATAAACAAATATGTTACCTTTAGCTTTTTATCTTTAAAAATCACAAAAGTCCAGCAGGGAATCATAATGAATGTAGAAACTGGTGCACTGAGTGCTACCAACATTACACTGCATGCAGTTAGCAACCTTTCTTAAGGAAGAAACTGTGCACTATCAGATAGCCATGTTTCAGCACTCTTAAGAAGTACTGCAACTGTGCTGTAAATGTTCAGATGCATACATACACAAGGATCTTGAGCAAATCCTTAACACAAAAAACTGCTCAAAGCAAATGCAATATTATGCATTAGATTTAAGGAGGCAATCATATTGAAGATGCTAGCCTCCAAGGTTACACACAGTTCAACAATGCAACATAAGTCAATTTCACATGATGGGCCCAGGATTCGAACCTGGGTTTGCACAAATGAAAAGACGACACATTAGCCACCCAGCCATCCCAAAAGTGCATTAATACTTGCCATTCTGCTACATTTATTAGACAATGCTGTTATACGAATGTCTTATATAAATGATAATGGAGACAATGAAAGTGTCGGCAAATCAGGTCATAGGTCCAATTCTAACATGTCATTCCTTCATAACTCTTTTTAGACTTGAATCCAGACAAATAGATGTTTTGTTACTGATTAATCTCAAAAAGTAAAAATTCACCTCACATATGAAATCTTCCACCAAGTCAACACTGTGTGAACTTCTAGTGCATATAGAAACACAAGACAAATGGCTAGAATATAATGCAGGCACATTTAAAAATTACACATAACAACTGCATACAATAATACAAAACAGTAAATAATCATTTGGCATACAATAATACAAAACAGTAAATAATCAAAAAGAATTTTCAGTTTTAGTAAGCACAGGAGGCATAATCGGTAACTAGCTTGCTTTACGATCCAACAACCCAACAGTTGGGCGTTTGAGCCTGCTGAATTATCAGTGTACAACAACCTTGTACAACTGAACCCTTCTCACCTATCGACTTTGTTCTAAGTGCCTGTGAATAAGCTGGTTCCTGCAACTTAGCTTTTGTTGGGTACTGTAGAAATCTCGAGTTTACAATTACGATTGTTAGCATATAGTTGCCTCATTACCAGGCAGTAGAGTTTAGCACATAAAACCGACAAGTCCGGAAATGCACATGTTTAGATTAGATTTTTTTATTGATCACAACAATTACAATCTGTCACATACATTAGTGCCAATGGACGGAGCTAAAAAGAACAAAAGTTCTGCTACAAAAATCACCTGTTTACATCATGGATTACAAATAGGTGACAGCATTATACTGAGCAGATCAATTAATAATCTAGAATATAAGAATAATTAATAAAATCAATGCCAGTGCGTAAACGCAAACAAAACGTTAACTAAGTGCATCGTGTAGACGAGGTTTTAGACTTGTTTTGAACTGGTATAAGGTTGGTAAGTTCGTAAGTACAGTTGGCAGGGAATTCCAGAATGACGGTCCACAAATTATAATACTATACTGTCTATTAGTAGTGCGAACAGGATGTTTATGATACACATGAGATGAGGGCAGATAATGACCATGCACATCCAAGTTCATTCAAAAGAAATGGTAAAAGTTTGCAGGAAACCAATTATTTTTAAATTTAAACATAAATAAACTTATTTGTAACTTGTTAATACAATCAAAAGGCAATATTCCTTGTCTATGAAAGAATGGTCAAGGGTAAATTAATGGTCAAAGAATGGTCAAGTGCTTTGAAGGGTAAATTAAATATAATTCTGATGATGCGATTCTGCAGGGTTCTAAGATTACAAAGGCGAGCATGATTTGTGAAAGCCCATACAATGTTGCAATATGAGTTATATGGTTATATTAGGGAGTAATGCAAGTTCCAAAGTATATTTTGGGGTAATTTGTGGTGCATATAAGAGGTAATACCGATATTTTTTGATATCTTTTTAGACATGATGTTTATGTGTTTGTTCGAAGTCAAAAAGTTAAAAAAAAAATATTGAAATCTGCTATATTTTCACCTTTTGCAACCAAAAAGTCAACCTAAATGGCAAAGAGCAGCCAAAGAAGAATTCTGATGCAATTCAAATCAAACTGTTGCTTTGAAAGACAGTTTATTACCTGAAATGATCACATAAAGACAACATGTTGCTCCACTGTTTCTCGAGAGAAACAAGTTTCTGGAATTAAAAACACCTGATGATTATTTATAACAACACTGTCAGTTTTGGCAGGTACATTAAATCTCTATTATAATCTGATGACTTAGACATCGATGGTGACTATATTTAACGCATAAGGCTTTTTCACCGATAACCTGTCTTCTGGTCTCTGGTGCCTCTAGTATCTTGAATGGCTCTGTGCAAAGAACTGCAATTATGGAATGCACCTTTACACGGCAATCATCGATTGAAATCGTGTGCAACATGATAACATTACAGAAGCTCCAGATTAGAATCAAACAACTGGTTCAACTATTGAAACAAATGACACAATTACAAAAGGCTGTTAATATCATAATACAGTATCGCTATGACTTGGTATCAACGATACTTTTGTCAGTATTGCAGCAAATATTGCAATAATTTTATTTTGGTGGTGTCCAATGGGTATTGCTAAAGTATTTAGCTCTTTAACCAGCAATATTTGATATCACCAATACCTTTTTCTGCAGAATATTGTTTCCCATCCAATTTTCTATAATAAACTGTGACTGACAGAGTCATTCTATTTTAAAGTCCATAGTTTTGAATGTCCATTACTGCAAACCATGGGATTAACTGAAGCAAGGCCTTTTGCAATTGACAATAAAACTGGCTGATTTAGTTTAATAATTTGTGTGAATTCATGGATTCAAAATCTTTTGTGAAGTTAGATATTGAAAATGAGTAGGCCTGCTGAAACGAAGAAAGCTGAAGCACATTTCAGTATTGATTTAAGGCTTCTTCAAATACATCGGCCCAAATTGAGCAAACCTTTCTCTACCCCAATCAATCATGGCAAAATTTATTAAAACATAAACTTATAATGGTAAACATTGTTTTTCTTACTAAATATTATTTATTATGTAATTTTGCAACATCATGTTTCAAATTTACAAGCTACGTTTGCTATTGGATACTGACTTTTAGCATCAGCCTTATCGACACTTTATGCCCAGAATTCTGGCTCTTTAAATTATTTTGGCAAGTTTCAGTTTCACTTTTATGTCCCATGATATAACGCTTAGAATACAGTGATGGGTAAAATACTTCTGAAATGTATTTAAAACACCATTTTAAATACTTTTTAAATATATAAAATATAATTTTAACACTTTTCATTACTTGTCAAAGTATTTTGTGTAAATATTCTATATCGTATCATTGAATATGTATAAGCTAAGTTGTATTCATATAATAAGACATAAGTTCAGCCAGGCGACTTTCTTAAATAACATATTGCTGTGCTTTAAGCAAAGCATATTGGTCTCCTGGCAACATTTGAGAAGAAATGCAAACACCTCTAGTATTGCAAGCACGCTAAGAAACGAACTCTGAAATCATAAGAAGCAAGTCGCTGCAACCAGTGCTACAGCGAGCCTAAATTGAAGCTCCTGTCATGATGACACAACATCTAGATTCAATATTTTATAAACTTTGTGAGCATAAAAAGTCTGCAGTCATTACAAAATAAATTTGTTGTAAAGAATGTACAAGTTACACAGCCAATTGCTGTGGACTAGATCTTTTGCAAGAAGTAGAGGACTTGGGTTGGGTCACCTGCTGCCAAATGCTCATTGTCACGAAGATGCAGTTGCAGAGTCTTTTAGCAAAGTCTAAGCCAACACAATTATGTGGACCATTGGTCCAGGCCTGCTTGCTGGAATTAAGCACAGGCTTGGTAAAGTCTTTTGACCTCTATACACTACTGTAAATCGTGGTGTTGTTACATCTAGAGAAATGTTATGCTGCATTTTGGTTACTTAAGGTAAAATATGGTATGTAGATTACACTTCATTACTTTTTGTTAACATTATTGAATATGTGTATTTTATGGACAATAAAGATTAACTTAATTACAAAAAACTAATGGTGAAAGTATTAGTATTAGTTTTGCAATATTTGTAAAGACCGGTGATGGTGATGATATTGGCAATACATTCATAGCGTATTGGCATTGGTATTTGCAAAGCGTTACTCCAGTATTGTTAACAGCCTGAATAATTCCTATTTCAGGTCTTTAGTCTTGTCTCTGCTCTTAACAAAACCTTCTGTCTCTAAATTCCAAGCTCATTTTACATATACAAGTTTACAGTTTTTGATAACTGACTTTCAATAATTCAATTCCTCTGTTAAGCACTTGTCACAAATCAAACATAACAAAGGTTTAGTAATGCAGCTTAAAAACAGATAGTTTTATTTTAAAGAAATAAAATCAAAAATTTAATTACAGAAAGAATCACTCAGTATCTAAGGTCACTTTCACAGCAACACAGAAAACTGATTAATACCTCAGTGACCAGAACTTCTAACCCAACAGGATCCAGCAACTGGTAGACATTATGCAAACTGGCACTGAAGTCAACTACCTTGATAAACAACAACAAAGAAAGCAATCTGAGAAACAGTAAAACAGATTGTTTTCATTTAATAATACAAAACTCTTTGGTAGAGATTCTTAAACCAGTAGTTGACCTACGTTAGCCTTCTAAGTCATTTTCATGGGATTAATTGGTCACATATGTAGAATGAGTAATAAAAGGAAGATCAAGACATTAGTTTTCGGAATGATGGATGGCCCAAACAAGAGAGGATGACCCCATAAAGAATGGGTAGATGACATAATCAAATGGTGTGGAGCATCGCTTCAGGAGCTGAGCCATGACGCACTGGAAAGACACAGTGGAGGAACATAGTGAGAACAGCATCAGATACCTACGAACTTTGTGCCTATGGCTTATGGTGATGATGATGATGATACAAACATATATACTGGCATTTAAGCACATGCAAACAGCTCCAGAACTGGCCAGGCCTGCAAGCACATGCATGCACAAAAATCCTGGCCATGGTGGTAGCTAAACCCATAGTCAGAAACCATCATGCTGTCGCACTATTTTGATCAAACTGTCAGTGGCAAAGCACCATTGGCAATATATGACGATTCCATCCAACAAAGACCTTGTCCTGGTTGGATAGTAGGTGCATAGTATTCATTAGTGTAAAGGGACTTGAAGAACATTAAGGAACAGGTTTCAAGACACCAAGAAATTAATACTCAAGAAAAACAAGACAAGAAAAACTTGGTCTTTGGAACACAAGAGAACAACTTAGAGCCACCACATGTTTAGAACATTTGGAAATATTCACAAGTGTTTACAACAGACCACTAACCTGATACTTCATTGTGAAAAATCCGCCTCTACAATTTGAAAACCAAAATTTTATTATTTACCCAACAGAATGTACTAACATACTTGCAAATTCTGCTCTATGACTGTGCCTCTGGAGGCAAATAACAAGGTAGCTATTATGATTCTCAGAGCACACCCAGTGCCTGTGACTGCAACCATGTCATTAATCAATTTCTGTATAATGTTGTATGGCACAGAAGTGTCAGTGAACACTCTGCAGAGAACTAAATATCAGAATAAGCACTTAGAGCAAAACTCAGAACAAGCTGTCTTTTAGTTACAGCATTAAAGAAATAAAAAGAATTTTTATAAGAAATTGGTGTAAGTTTAACTTATCAAAAGTAATAATATCAGAATATAGAGTGAACTGGGCCAACCCTCCAAATCCTTCAAGACCAAATGCTTGAACTATTGGCCACTTTTCAATCACCATTTGATCAAATTTCTTTTGTTGCTGACCTGCATGAAGACAACCAGCAACAAAAGCATAATTAGGTTCAATAATTATAATTATAAGAGCTATTACAATAGCAACGAAGGAGGCCAACCATCAGTGAAGCAACACAAACCAGACACAAACAGAACTTGAATGAAACGTTTTCATGAAGAATTAACTAAGTAATTAATTAAGAAGGACCTCTAATCTGAGAGAATGATAAAAGCACTGGTTTCTCACAAGTTTCTCACAACAACAAACTCACCAGAACTGTTGTAAGGAAGTCCAACCACAGAACTTCCCTCATTCATTGCAATAAAACTTCTTATTTTGAACTCCTCCATTTCATCTTCATCTTCTGGATTATACTAGCAAGAAAAGCACACAGCAAACTCAATGAATATATAAAATAGTAATGTAATAAACAGATAAATAAATTACATGAAGATACATGAACTTCCCAAATTTATCAGCAGTTCCTAGAATCATTGGTTAAATAGTAACTAATGGACTCAGAAGCGAACAAATTTATAGCAAGAATTTTATAATGTAATGTGATCAAACATTTATGTAGCTGCCTTTCAAGAGTCTCCCAAAAGAGCTATGATAAAATCACCCAAGATACATGTTACAAGGTGTGACTTATAATGAGTAAATCAGATACACTACTTACTTCATCTTCTTTCAAGCAGTGAATGTGAAGATTTTTCCAAGGAGCGACATAGGGTAGGAAATGGCGAATGACAAGAGGGTTACAGTAGAAGTCCACTCTGTTGGAATGTATGACTAACATCACATCTAAATGAAACAACAACAAATGCTTCTTCTTGCAGTCAAACTGTCTTCTTTTTGTTTTGGTTATCAGAAAAAAATCAAATTTACCAAAAGAAAACACAAAATAAGTCATAAAAGCAATAAAAACCCATGGAGCAATTGGCTGAGCACTTGCCAAGTAAAGTAGCTCATGGATTTGATATAACAAGGAAGACGATTCTTTTCTTCTCCAGTTTGGTTATAGATTGTGGCTTTTGCTTTGTAGAGTTTTGTGGAAGTGACACTATAAAATTCCAGTTACATTACAGATGTACTGAGTAATTATCTCATGCACATCTGAGTTTCAAGCCTATGCCGAGATAGTATTAATTAAGGTACAGCTGCACAATGCCACTAAAAACTGGTGCTACATAAATAGGTTACACAAGCTTACAAATCATTATATAATAATTAAAACATAAATTTTAACAGAAACTGGAAAATTTCTTACAAAATGTCATTTACAAATTATTTGTTTCTCATCTGAAAATATAAACTCTTAGTTTAGAGAAATTGTTGTGTTTAATAATTTTACATCTGGAAACAAATATACTCTTAGTTTCGAGAAATTGTTGTGTTTAATAATTTTACTAAGAAAAGTAACCAGATAAATATATATATACATATATATAAGATATATATATATATATTATTAGATATATATTATTAAATAAAGGTAAACCAAAGGAAGAAAATAAATACTTTATAAGTATTTTATAAATAGTAGATTTTATGCTATAAATTGACTATGCGGCCAATAGATTATGTGCCATGTAATAGGAAGTATGCAGGTTGCAGTAACTTTTAAGAGACCATTATTTAGGGACCTTGGGATAATCGTTATTGCACAACTATTTTGTATCATCAATGGATCCTTTGTGGTTAGATGTATGGTGCTGTATATGCATTAAAAAAAACCATAAATACAGTTGCTAAACATGAATAACTTGAAGACTTAAAAAACAACCTTCAAAAACTTCCTCTGATAAACCATATCTAAAAAAATTAAACAGAAAAAATTACAACAAGGAACTGTAATAAGCAATCATAAGAACAGATGATACTGAGACAACAAATTAGATGCTGCATTGACAATTAGAGAAAATCTTGTGCAAATATAACAATTGAGATTGAACAAATAAAGGTAGGGCTTCAGATTGCCAGCATACTGATACTTCTTATGCTGATAAAATTATGACTCTGGACAGGGGCCCAAGAGCCACGGCACAAAAGGCGCCGATACTCACACAAGTTCTGGCTCTGTGATGCCAAGGCAGGAGCATGCTCACACAACTTTTACGGGCAAAAGAGATATCTACCTATGCCACTGAACAAACATTAATACTATAAAAATAATAAGTGATATACAATCTGACATTACATAACAAATTTTGCAGTGAAGAAATATTTTTTTAAAATATACGGTAAGCAAAGACTAAAAGTTTCCTATTCGAGTATACAGAGGATTGTATCGAAATTTTAAATAAATAAAATTGATAAATAAAGTGCTGCAATGTCTAGCGGACCTCCACCGAAATCATTTAAACAGTCTGTCATTTTTCACGTCACCAGCTGGAAGGTGTGATGTTAAGTACAACAAAACAGTGCAAGTGCACACTACTTTAACTGTTGAGACTGCATTTCATATTTATAAGGCTAAATCTGTGCATAAGAAAAATTGACAAACAGCATTATAGATGGCCAAATTTCTAGTATAATAAACTTTTCCAGTGGTTGCAAAGAAATGACAAAAATATTCTTATAGATTATATCGGATATAATGTAGGCCTATAATTTCATCCACCTTAGATCTGTACTTGGCTGGGGTTGGCTTGCACAAATTTTAAACACTTCCCGGGCCACTGACTCTGGACTTGAATTCAACTCTATCTGAAGCTCTAAGTTTAAACACTTAGATTTTCTGAGCATGGAATCAGCTGGATGGATATAAAGTCAAATGTTACAGCGCTAAAAAATTTAAGTTTTCTTGACTTTAACTAGATACAGTATGAAAAGGTAAAAGTCAATGCTGTTAAACAATGAATACTAATATCTTACTTAAGAAGCCAAATTCCAATTCACAAAGAGAAAACTAGTCATGTTTTTATCTGACTTCCAGTAAAACTTTTTATGAATTATTATCAGGCCAAACTTTCATGCACCCTCGATGTACAAACTATGCAACAAACACAACAACAAGGTTACTTACTGAGAAAAGTCATTCTGGTTATTCTTGTAAAAGTCAAAGAACAGAAAATTAGCCAACTCAGCCATGCCCTCATTGTATCTTCCATCAATACCTGTAAAGATAAAAACAGATTAAAGTAACACAGTTTCAATGCCTCTAAACAAACTCCTCAGACACGTGGTCCCAATGTTGAAAAACCTTCCAAGTGAAGCAGAACAACCAAAGCAGCAATCAAATAACCTCTTAACCTCTTGACTTGAGTTGATACTCTGCATTTATTATTTATCATGTGCCACTATCTGGTGCCAAAGCATCAATCAATGGTGCTAAGCAATTGTGTGTGAAAGTCTTGCTCTAGGTCCCCACATAATAACTATCTCAGGGGAGCGGAGAACCCATACACTCCACAGTACAAGGTGAATGCTCAAACCAATTAGCTACAATGTCAACAAATTTACTCACTTATCTACCCCAAGAATACTGCCGGCTAAGTTGGTCCTACGGAAGTCTAGAATGCAAATGAGCACACGACTGACACTTTCACAAGGCATATACCCATAAAAATTGTTAAGCAACAAACATGCCATTTGATGTAACAAATCTTCAGATCAGATTGATTGGATAAATCAGTTATATGGCAGGTACCAAGAACACAAAGAAGTGCATCTGGCATTGCAGGTGCTGCTGATGTTGATGCCTTCTGTCCATTTGACTGCTTAGTTAACAGAGACTGAATGCGTCTGAGTCGAGTCAAACTGCAACAAACAATAATCTACACAATATAAAGCTCATACATGTGCGTGGTCAGTCAGTGGTCCCGCAGGTGAATGAATTATATTAATTAGTTAACTGACCAGCAAATGTAAGCTTTTATTTCAAGAAGTGCTAAGAAGCAAACATTTCAAGTTTGTTAATAAATACTGTCTGACAAATTAATATTGTGCACAATGGCCTTTGTCCTTAGCTGGAAGCATACTGCGATTTTCTGGTGGTTGCCTTGATGAATAACTCTTCATTGTTATTTTTTCTTATAAAATTTTGTGCAGAAAAAAGACAATATCACATTATTAAAATAATTATTTGACCAGCGGCTTTCCATACCGAATATAAATGTACACGGTTTTAGATAGCGACCGTATGGCCTCGACCCTGCCCATTTTGCAATGAAGTTATCCAGTGAGATCCTTCACCACTGCTGCCCATTTGAATGGGCGCCACGCCATTTAAGGTCTCCGTGCACGGACCGTGCTAGCCCGAGATTATCCAATATCCGAATGTGATCAAATTAACTTTCCGGAGGTAATTATGTCAAAATGTATATACAGGTATGCTGACTGAATACCTAAAACCGATTCAACAGAGTAAATTATAATTCTTGATATACAAGATCAAGTATCTGTAACAACTCAGTGATCCGAAGTACTCTAATCTCATACATCAAAACCACTACAATATAAGTTTATTTCAATTGTAAGGCAAAAAGTAACTTCTGTGAGCACCTCGTATAGGACGAGAAGGTTTTTTGTTTCGGTTTAATAGTTCGACGCAAAACGGACGATCGCTTCACCTTACTTTCGTCTGACATCCTACAATTCTTGCACAGAAATATTGCACCTGTTAAAATCACTTCCAAACAAACAGTGCGAACTTGACCCTATGCCCACCTCCTTATTGAAAGACTGTGCAGCTGTCCTTGTCCCAATCATTACCAAAATAGTTAATCTCTCCTTATCTACGGGTAATTTCCCCCTCCTATTCAAACACTCTCTTGTTACCCCTCTTCTCAAGAAATCATCTCTCGACCAGGAAATTCTTTCAAACTACCGGCCTGTTTCTAACCTGACTTTCATCTCCAAATTAACTGAACGGATTGTCCTCTCTCGAATCAATGACTATTTAACTTCTAACTCACTCATTAACCCACACCAGTCTGGTTTTACTAAACGCCACTCAACCGAAACTCTGCTGACATCTCTCTACAACAAGCTTGTTTCTGCCATTTCTCATCAACAGGTTTCTTGCCTCTGTCTCCTCGATATCTCTGCAGCCTTCGACACCATAGATCACAATATCTTACTCCACCGACTTTCAACCTGGTTTGGTTTTGCTGACACTGCTCTCCTATGGATACAGTCTTACCTCTCCTCCCGCTCTTTCTCTGTTAAAACTTCGGAAGCCTCTTCTAAGTCATGCCCTCTCACTTGCGGAGTTCCACAAGGCTCCGTTCTTGGACCTCTTCTGTTTATCCTCTACACTACCCCACTCAGTTCACTCATTAAAGCATCCTCCGTTGACCATCACCTCTATGCTGATGACACCCAACTATTCATCTCTTTCTCTCCAAATTGTTTCAATGAATCTACAGATCATCTTCTTTGTGTGGTTAAACAAATCTCCTCTTGGATGACATCTAATCTCTTATGCCTGAACCCATCTAAAACTGAATTCATTCTTATAGGCCTACGTGACCAGCTCAAGAAAATTCCTGACCCCTCTATCTCCCTCAGCCTGGACTCTGCCTCCAGCCACACCTTTAATACTAACTCCTCTGTCCGTAATTTAGGTGTTATTTTCGACCAGAACCTTACTTTTTCTGATCATATCACCCATCTTTCCCGCTCTTGCTTTATGCATATCCGCGATCTTCGCAGAATCCGTCCTATGCTTGACTTCAAAACCGCTTCTATCATTGCCACATCCATAGTTCATGCAAAACTTGACTACTGCAATTCACTTTTTCTCAATATTGACACAACCCAGATAAATCGCCTACAAGCTATCCAGAATGCTCTGGCACGTGCTGTCACCAAAACCCCCAAACACCATCACATCACCCCTGTTCTCAAATCACTGCACTGGCTTAAAATACCAGAACGAATAGAGTACAAAGTCTTATCCCTCACCTACAACACACTTCAATCCTCCCAACCCTCCTATCTTCGTCAATTATTTACTATCCAACCACTCCGTTCAACCCGCTCCTCATCTGTCCTAACACTTCTTCGCCCTCCCGTCACCTCATCCTTAAAATTTGGAAATCGCTCCATAGCCATAGCTGCCCCACCCCTTTGGAATAAACTCCCGCCAGAATTGCGACAGTCGTCTGGTCAATCACACGAACTCACCAACACTTCACCTCTTTCAGTTTCTGCGCAGGTCTTTCACTCAAGACTGAAAACACTTCTTTTCCAGAAATCTTATCCTGATTCTTCCTCTTCCCCTTATCTCTCTTCTCGCTTCAATTTCAAACAGCATCCACCGTAGCCGTCCGACTGTCTGAGTGCCTGACTCCTGGATCTTGACCCTTTGCCTATCGATTTTGTTTTGACTGAGCGCCTGTGAATAAGCTGGTTCCCGCGACTTAGCTTTCGTTGAGCGCTGTAGAAATCTCGAGATTACGATTACGATTACGATTACGATTCTTGCACAATTATTCAACTGCTATTAACGGCAGTAACTCTGATTAAAACAGTAGTCGATGTTGCTGATGTAAACAAAGATGGCGGCGGTTTCAGCATAGTTACGCTGGGTATATAAGTTTGAAGGTTCAAAACCATAGATATAATAACACTGGATACAGCATACGACCAGATTTGTGAAGCCAACATCTAATTTTAGTCAGTGACGTCATGGGGGGCAGAAAGCAGTCGTGTACGGTAGAAATGCATGAAAGAACTGCAAGTTCGTGTTTGTGAATCGTCTTTACAGAGACATTTATGTACACAAATATTTTAACGGATAAGTTTAATAATGCAGTATGTTTTGGCTAATCGCGGAAAATGACCATAATGAGGCTTTTAAAATTATAATAAAAATATACAACTAGAATTGTTAGATCCATGAGCCGGGCGGGTAAACAGGTGGAAGATGTTTCGGATTGGAGTGGACAGACAGACAGACAGGCAGGCAGACAGACAGACAGACAGACAGACAGACAGACAGACAGACAGACAGACAGAGGGTATCAGAATCAGGATAGGATTTTTGGAAAAGTAATGTTTTCAGTTTTGAGTGAAAGACCAATCCAGAAATTGCCAGAGATGAAGTGTTGGTGAGCTAGTATGATGGATCAGTTAATTGTCGTAATTCTGGCGGGAGTTTATGCCAGAGGAGTGGAGCAGCTACGGCTATATAGCAATTTCCAAATTTTAAGGACGAAGCCACGGGGTAAGAAATTTTAGGACAGAAGAGGATCGGGTTGAGCGGAGTGGTTGGATTGTAAATAACTGATGAAAATAGTCCTGAGGGTTGGGAAAATTGAATTGTGTTTTAGACTTTTAGGTAAGCAACAGCACTTTATACTGTGCGTTCAGGTACTGTATTTTTAAGCCAGTGACATGATTTGAGAACAGGAGTGATGTGGTAGGGTTTGGAAGTTTAGGTGACAGCACGAGCAAGAGCATTTTGGATAGCTTGAAGGCGGTTTATTTGAGTGGTTACTCTAGTGAGGAAAAGTGAATTGCAGTAGTCTAGTTTTGCATGGAATGTGGATGTGGCAATTGGTAGACATGCAGTTTTGAAGTCAAACTTTGGACGAATTAATAATAACAATTGGCAACTTCTAATGCGCCAGTGTCTAATGCACAAGGCATCAACCGATGGCACACCAAAACCAAGCCACAATCAGGTCGATATCCAGAAGGTCAGTCTGCAAGACAGAGAGGCAGTCTATGGTGGATAAGCAATTTGAAACAGGCAAGTTTTAAATTGAGAACGAAATGATAGAAGCGACTGAGCAGAATGAACAGACACAGGGAGGGAGTCCCAGAATTTTGGTCCACCAACCGAAAATGCTCATTTACCCAGAACAGTTCTAGTCCAAGGTATGACCAGAGAAAGACTATCAGATGACCTTGCAGAGTAATGGTAAGTCTGGGGAATAAGAACTGATTTTAAGTAATGTGGTTGGCAGTAGTTCAATGTTTTATAGACTGTAAGTCCTAATATGAGATCCTTTGCTGAACAGGAAGCCAATGCAAAGATTTAAGCACAGGGGTTATATGCTTATATTTTGAAGTATTTGTTATGGCTCTAGCCAAGGAGTTCTGAATTCTTTGGAGTATCCGCATGTTTGACTTGTAGTGATACCAACAAGAATTGAGCTACAATAGTCAAGGCGACTGGAGACCAGTGCGTTAGCTAAGGATATTCTGGAAGACATAGGGACATAATGCCTAATTCTGGGCATGTCACGAATATACATGTATGATGACTTACAAATACCATTTACATTCTGCAAAGGTCACGGATATGCATAAAGTAAGAATGGGAAGATGGGTGTTATGATCAGAAAAGGTGAGGTGTTGGTAGAATATTACACCTATATTGCAGACAGGAGAGTTAGTGTTAACGGTGTGGGTGGAAGCAGAATCCAGGCTGAGGGAGACTGAAGGATCAGGAATTTCTTGAGGTGGTCGTGTAGGCCAACAAGTAGGAATCCAGTTTTAGGTGAGTTCGGGCACAAGAGATTTGAAGGTGGAATGGTGAAAATGAATAGAAAGAATTAAGTGTCTACAGCAAAGTTTATATTACAGTGGTTTTCATAAAGTTGTGAATTTTTTATTTGCCCTGCCATAGGCATGGACAACCTATTTGGGCCCATATGGTACTATTCCCATATAATAAACTAATTTTAATAATATGATTTTTTAAATTATGAATTTGTGTCAAATCGGCATGCAGCATCATATATACATGTAGGACATATGTAGCCATACAACAATATTCCCAGACAAGCTTCATATTTCCTGCATATGATATGGAATTATGGTAACATTGTAACATATGCTTCAAATAACCTATGTCAGATGTCTTACATATGACGTTGCTCATGGAATGCTGGAACCGTGCAGTCACTGCAGCCCTATTTATATCTCTGTACTTTTCAGCATATAAATCATTTATTTGCACTCATGAGATGATATACAAAATTAACTGTATCTTCAAAAAATAATTTTTTAGTAAATGAAATATAACTGGACTTATGCATCTTTATTGCAATGATGTAGAAAACCATTGTTCACCAAGTCTACTTATGTAGTTGAACTTATGCCTGATTTAATGAACCTACTTTAATGAACTTAAAAAGAATAAGTTTTGTGAAACTGTTTCAACCTGGGGTCCTTTGGAGTTGAATTGTTTCTGTGCTTCTGATATGGTGAACCCTGACATCAACATAAGAATCAATAATCAAATTAATTGGTTGATCATTGCCTGGATGAGGGAACCAAGTCTTCATATTATGGACATTAAACAGGTCTGCAAACCCAAAATTTTCAACATCAACAGATTTGATGATAGGTTTTAATTAATCATGTTTGCTTTCTCCTTAGCACATAGGCAAAGAGTTAAATATCCAACTGGTAATTTCTAGCGTCTATTGACAACAACCAGCATCAGAAGAAAAGCTTCCTTAGCAACTCCAGCGCAGACATCATCAAAACCAGTTCCATAATCAACAAATCCATATGATCTGTGACCATCCCATTTAACATGTTTCCGTACAGACTTTTCGTCCATTAGACGACCACAGAAAATTTCATTATTGTCCTGTTGCTGGAATTTTGAAGTCCGCTTTATGAAACCAGGTTGGACTTTCATACTGCTAAACCAACGCGTCAATGTATTTTGGTCTGGGAGCCATGTCTTAAAAGTTTTCCTCGCATATTCGCAGGCCTTTGCTGAATGAACATGCAAAGTGAGGGCAAATGTACGCAACGGGGACTTGACTTTATTCTTTCATCTCACAGATTTAGTCATTTTGCAAAAATTTATGCTCCAAATAACGAATTTGGTTCCGATAAACAACGATCAACTTTCCTCTACAGCGCCCATCACTACCGTGTAAAGCTCAGCTTTCTGCCCCCCCCCCATGACGTCATTAACATAGAGAGATGTCGGCTTCACCGCATAGCATAGAAATCGGGCTGTATGCTGTATCCAGTGTTATTATATCTATGTTCAAAACTTGACGTTTTAGTAGCATGATAGTAATCGTAAGCTCGAAATTTATACAGCGCCCAACGAGATATAAGTCGCAGGAAGAAGCTTATTCGCAGACGCAAAACTGTTGGTAATCTTAATTGTATAGTTTGTTATTCCTTCGCACTATAAGCTTGCTTTTAAAAATTGATTTGTACCTCAATAGCCCGTCATGGCGTTTTACCTACGAATTAAATCAGAATTTTAAACGTATCCCGGCATTTAAGTGCATCGCCTGCTGGTTCAAAGTGTGCCCCGCTGTCGGCCTTATAATTGCAACTAAAGAATACTGCAGTATGTATGGAGCCGATTCAATCGAAGAACGAGTGAAGAATCATAATGAATTTTTAAACAATTAAGTCTGTCGTTTTCTGACAAGATCAGCTGATTATATCAAACCGTTAGAACCGTCAGAACTAGAGGTGGGTCGATACCGGGTTTTAAGTGGGTATCGGTTTCTGATATTTTTCTCGGTATTTTCCGTTTTTAAAACTATCGAGGTAATGGTATCGGGTATCGCATTTATTCGACCTTTATCTTTTCAGTTAACATTGTCCGACTTTACGTTTGTGCAGTGTACAATTTTGCAACTTCCTGTCTAGACTTTAACAAAATTATATGTTAAGAATTAAAATTGTTTTTATATGTTCACCTGTGATGGTCAGTTCTTAAAATAATAATCTAATAATCTGAGAACTTCTATAACGCCACTGCAATAATGCTCAGTGCATCAGTCGATGATCGCTGCTAAGCAAAATCGTTGTAAAAACCATTTTCCACGAAATCCAAGAAAGGAATTCCAGAAGACACGGGAAAAGTCTACGGAAGAAATGAATCCAGGAAGAGGTGCGTTTGTAGTAGAGATATGAAGGCCAAAACAGACTTTGCAGAGCAAACGCTTGCTGGAAGAAAATTTCAGAGTTTAGGGCCATCGACAGAAATGGCACACCGGTCAAGAGCTGTTCTTGTCCACGAAATAGTCAGATTTAGACATTCAGAAGACTGGGTGGAGCAGAGACAAGATAATTGCAACTGAAGAATACTGTACAAAATCAGTACAAAAAGACGATAGTGAGGTTGGCTGGAATGCGAGTCTTGTAAATGTGTCGGACCGGCCATAAGGCTAAATGCATAGGATTTATAAATAATAATTTTATCTAAATAATACCAGAATCGTATAATATAGCCTAGTTTCATATTTAAATTGTTCCATTCGCTTTATTGTATTTCTCGTATTTTTATCATTGATGTTTTAATTCGGTTTAAAATAATTAAGGCAACATTTCATTTCAACACCCCTACCTCGCTGTCCAATAAATGCTGACACTCGAAAATAAATTTTAGTTTTTAGTGTTAATTTATTATAAATTTTAATTCTAATAAATTTTTGGTCCAGGCATATGGAGCCTAGACCTTTGCAGCTTGATCTAGACCCGATCTCACCTTACCTGCTTATCGATTTTGTTTTCACTGAGCGTCTGTAAATAAGCTGGTTCCCATGAGTCCGTGACTCTGCCCTCTTTAGGTGTTATAGAAATTCAAGTTTACGATTAGGGTTACGATCAAGAAGGTATCATGGCTTACGATTAATTGAGACAGGTTAGGCGACGGGTGATGCAATGTGGTGCATAGCTCTGAAATTCTTTAAGCAAAGCCGGCGCCGTTGTTACGATGGCGCAGTTGTCTTTAATGAGGCGGTCTGTTTAAAATAATTGAGTTTCGAATAATTGTATGTATCTCATAATTTAAGTGTGTTGTTTAGTAGGTGTTTATCTTTTGTTACGCCACAGTCTTAGTTGGACATCACTGGACATTGTTAGTTTAATCGCAACAAATTTTAATGTGATGCTTCGCAGAGGTAGAAGACCTCCGTCAAGTTGGTTTGATATTCACATTAGGATTTTGGATATTCGATATGGAAAGCTGCAGGTCAAATAATTATTTGAAAAAATTTCATATTGTCAAATTTCTACACAATTCCCCCCCCCCCCCCCCCAAACACTATGAACCAACCGTTATCGACCAAGGTAATCACCAGAAAATCTCAAACTGCGTCCAGCTACTCTCTAAGGGTCCCAAAAGGGCCCAAACACAGTAACACTATTTTCACATATTTTATCAATACAACTGTCAGATAGCTTGTCATACTACAGTTTTAAGCCTCTATCATGAGTTATCCGCCTAGGCAATGACCAGAAAATCTCAAACTGTGTCGAGCTATTCTGTAATCGTAATTCCAAGATTTCTACAGCACCCAACAAAAGCCTCTCCGCGGGAACCAGCTTATTCAGAGACGCTCAGTCAAAACAAAATCGATAGGCAGATGGGTTCGATTCCAGGTCAAGATCCAAGAGTCAGGCAGAGAGACAGCGTGGCAGCTACGGTGGGTGATGTTTGGGGTTGGAGAGGAGAGACAGGTAAGAGGAAGAAGGGGTGTCAGGATATTATCTGTGGAAGAGGAATGTTTTGAGTTCTGAGTGAAAGGCCGAAGCAGAAATTGCAAGCGGTGCAGCATCGGTGAGTTTGTATGATGGGTCAGAAAACTGTCGCATTTCTGGGGGGAGCTTATTCCAGAGTGGTGGGGCAGCTATGGCTATGGAGCGATTACCAAATTTTAAGGATGAGGTGACTGGAGGGCGGAGAAGTGTTAGGGCAGAAGAAGAGCGGGTTGAGCGAAGCGGTTGTATTGTAAATAACTGACGAAGATAGGAGGGTTGGGAAGATTGAAGTGTGTTGTAGGTAAGTGATAGGACTTTGTACTCTATTCGTTCTGGTATTTTAAGCCAGTGCAGTGATTTGAGAACAGGGGTGATGTAATGGTGTTTGGGGGTTTTGGTGACAGCACGTGCGAGAGCATTCTGGATAGCTTGTAGGCGATTTATCTGGGTTGTGTTAATATTGAGGAAAAGTGAATTGCAGTAGTCAAGTTTTGCATGGACTATGGATGTGGCAATGATAGATGCAGTTTTGAAGTCAAGCATAGGACGGATTCTGCGAAGGTCACGGATATGCATAAAGCAAGAGCGGGAGAGATGGGTAATGTGATCAGAGAAGCTGAGTTTTGGTCGAAGATCACACCTAGGTTACGGACAGAACAGTTAGTGTTAAAGGTATGTGTGCAGGCAGAGTCCAGGCTGAAAGAGATAGAAGAATCAGTAATGGGGCCCAGAAGGGTCCAAACATGGAAGTACACTATTTTCAAATATTTTCTCAAAACAATTGAGGTAACTTGTCAAACTGGTGTTTTTAAGCTTCCTATCATGAGCTATCTGCCTAAGCAATTACCAGAAAATCTCAAACTGTGTCGAGCTATTTTGTAATGGGGGCCAAAAAGGACCCAAACACAGAGTAACACTTCGTTCACATATTTTTTCAATAGAACTGTCAGGTAATTTGTCATGCTACTCAACACTGGACACAGTTTGATATTTTCTGGTGATTGCCTATTTGAATAACTCATGATAGAAAGCTTAAGAGCTTAAGTGCATTATTTGAGAGCAAAAAATTAAACAGTCATCTAGTGAGCCTCATTTGAGCCAAGGTTTCTACTTTAGTGAAACACTGATTTGCAGGCAATGCACAATCAACTGCCAGCTGCACACACAAGACCAAGTGTGCTATAAGGCACTGCACAAATTGTCCTATTTTAATTAAAATAGTAACCACATCACTAATTGCTAGTCCAGGCCTCAATGGTTCTTCTGCATTATCGTTCAAATGATCCAGTCCGTTTGTTCTGACATCATTTTAGTGACATTGGGCACCTGGGTTGCCTACTTGCTACACCATGACATCTTTCAGCCCATAAATGCATACCACAGCATGCTAATTTTTATTGACTCCTAGAGACTAAAGAAATTTCTTATTCTGTTTGCTTCACTTGTTGGTAACTGTCATTTGCATGACACAACTCCCACCTCATGGGCCACTGTTTCAGAGGTAACAGTTGTCTATTACTAAGCCACGAGTCTATAACTAACCAAACTGCTTCAATCATCGTGCTTCTTTGGCCGAGTTTTGGGTATTGAATTTACGGCCCAGGTGCTGCCCATCGAACGGGTACCCGGGCCTCTGGGTAGCCGGTGATGCATAGTTATCATATCACATCATATTCTAAGTGGATGCTTGCCAAACGCAAATTGAAAAGAAAATTTAGTACAAGTCATGATTTGCTTTCAACATATCTACAGGAAAACACATTTTGTGAGAACTTTTTGTCAAATATTCTTTTATGTTTCCCAGAAATTTATCCAATTTCTTAATTTATTCACACAAATTAAAAGTATTTTGAAAAAGAGTGTTGCTCTGGTATTTGCTGTTTACTTACATAGTTGTGATAGTCCTTCCAGTAACATGCTGCACTCTACTTTCTCTCACCAATATGGGGTGGCCATATTGTTTAAAATTAGGGCAACCTCAAGTGGCCGTTTTTCAAGAATTACCCACAAAACATGGCACAGCCTATCAACCGAAACCTACAATAAGTAAAAGAAATTCCTCTTTCAGAAGCACACTACCAGTGTATGCTGGCCTTGGCATGTGTTGATAGAGAAATTCATAAATTTTTAAGGCTGAGCAGTTGATGACCAACAGCAACTTTGGCTTGGGTCCGGTTTTTGCAGACTGTTACCGAATCTCATCATAATTTACCTGATGTTAGGCCATGAGTACAAATAGTCCAATGCTGCTATTCCCATCTCCGGCACTGATCCAAGAATTTTCTGTGAATTTTCAAATTTTCAATTTAATGCAATGGGAAACGGGGTTTCCCATTAGGGGTTTGTTGCTGTATCTCATAAAATTTTACCTGATGATAGCTCTGAGTACAACCAGTCCAACATGCATTTCTTATTCTCTGGAACCAATACAGGAATTTTCTATCATGAATTTTCAATATACTGCTGGGCTTGGGAATGTTACCAAATCCCATCAGATTTTACCTGATGATAGTTCTGAGTACAAGTCCAACGTGCCTATTTTCACCATCCAGAACTGATCTGGTATTTTCTATGATTTTCCAAAGTTTCAACTTAATGCATTGGAAAATGGTTTTGGGGGACTGTTACCAAATCTCATCAAATTATTGTTTTTTAATTATTGGAAGAATTCGAATTGTATTGCGTTAATTATATTAACCGTATAAAGCAGATCATATTGTTGAAATTATATTCAGTGATGGGCATTACTCAACTACTTAGTTAACTTTATTTAATCTACTGTTTAAATAGTTAAAAAGTGGTTAACTACTTTTTCAAAAGTAGTTGTAACAAGTGAAACTACAAAATCTCAATTTATTGTTAACTATGTTTTTAGAAAGCATTTATGATTTAATACCAGACAATTCATGTTTCTGGCTATGTTAACATCAACTGTTTTCCGACATTATTTTAAAGGTGAAGTCCTGTCAGTTGGACTACAAAGTCTATCCGTACATTGCTGTTCTAACCATGGTTAAGAGAACAGTTAAGCTCCTGCTGGGGGCAGAGCTGGGTGGCCAGCGGCAGGCAAAGGCATGTACTAAATGAATGAAAAACAAGTTGCTTTGTAGGTTGAGGTAGCACCAGTCATATTATTGTTTTATTAATACATGTACATTTCCTTTTTTGCATTAACTTTGTGTCTGTTGTCTGTATTTTAAGAAATCATGCCTCAGTGTAGAGTTCTTAGTACCTATGGGCGCCATCGACAGAGGAAGGTGTCCCTAGTTGACTGGTCACATTGCCTTGATAACAGCCACAATATGTTCAGTAGCAGTGAAGGCGAGTCACTGATGTCAACTTCAACTCATGCTATGTGGTAAGCTGGAATTCTGGCAAATTTGAAATTAAAGCATATCAGTGGTTAAATGGAAGGATTGATATAATGCTGACATGGCTCCTGAATTTTTCAATTAGCAACATCTAAGTTTGCTGTGGTGCCCTAGTTTCATGCTGATTGGGTTTACACTGTTTTTACTTGTAAATACTGTCTTATAGCTTACAGGCAATTGTTTGCCTCGTCAGAAGCAGATTCAGGTTGGGGTGTGGTTCAGATGTCTCTGGTAGGAGATATAAGTATGTATTGATCAGCCAAGTGCAATGACCAGTGAAACCTAACTATAATCAATAAATAATTTTAAATAACTTGTAGACTTAATTAGCAGTAACTTTTCTGAACTAAACTGTTTGAGTGTCAAAGCTATTTTTGTTATATGTTGGAAAAACTTAGTCTTTTACAAACTGAATCTTATAGTTATTTCAGTTGTATATACCTGATGTGCTTTCAGTTTAAGAAACAGAGGCACAGCAGAACCACTAAATGCTGAAGATAGATCAGATCCATTTTTTCCTGATGATCCAGTAAGATTACTGCATTTATTATTTGAATATTAAAATAGTTTCTAAAAATATATATTCTAGGTTCGGCAGTAATAAGTAAAGTTAAAGCTTTTATTTTAAGCCAGAAAATTTCTATCTCAAAGGTTACACAAGATGATTACCATTACAGCTGAGGAGCACTTGTTTCATTACTCATCTTGGCACTGTCATCTGCCATCTGCAAAGATTGGGCAGTTATGTGTCGCAGGTCAGCAGTGCTTTTTATGCAGCGTAAATTGCATATCAGTAGACAATACACTTGCCCACTTAGTGTAAAAGGGGAATGACTCGTATATGGTGAACCAGTTGAAAGAGCACAGTACAAGGTGGACATTGTACGTAACTTAGATATATACTGACTGATGGTCACATCATTACCCTTTCAAAAAGGCGTTGAAATTCCTGCTGGGAACTTCTGACCTATAATTGATGGGGCATGCTTCAGATGTTTCTCTTGAAATCTGTTTCTTTTGTGAAATTTTAGTGGAAAGCATCGTTACCTGGACTGTCAATTCAACTTTGCCATGTTGTTAAAAATTGTGTTGCATAGCTACAATCTGAAAAATTTAAATTACCAATATTAATGTGCACTTCTATCCTAAGTTTCCTAGGCAGAAACCTAAGAAAACAGACAGTCTTGGCTGATGGCTGGCTGTCTAAGAAATAATGGACCAACTTTGAATTGTAGTTTTCTTAAATAAGAATTGGAGACTTAAATTTAACGTAACTTTAGCTTTGAATATTTTGGCACTGCTGTTGTATGCTGTTTCTGATATGTCATTTTCTTTTACTGTTTATAGGATTCCTTTGCTGAAGAAATTTATGGATCTAATGAGGAAGAGAAACAGAAATGTTGTGACTCTAAAAAAGGAAAAGTGAAGAATAAAACACAGAAAACCACAAAGACTAGTAACACTTCTAAAAAGGAAAAGAAACAGAAACCTGCAAAACCGGAGAAACCAAGTATTGGGCTTGTTAAAGATCTTGATTCTACAAAGAAAGGTTACAGAAACAGAAAGAAAAAAGCAGTTGGTGACTTGTCAGATGAAAATGAAAGACTGTATACAGGCGTTAATTTCAGTGACATTGAGAAGTATAGTCTAATTATTTCTGATTCTCCACCAATTGAAACAGGCTTGCCGCCGGTTGAGACACCTAAAAAGATAATCTGGAACTCTGCTGCAAATGAGCACTATGAGCAGCAGCTGCCAATGAATGTGAGTCCCATTCCTGTACACTGTAGCACACCACATGTTGATGGTCTACCAATGAACAGCTGCCCGGTGAAAAGATCAAAACTGAAGATTCCAACTGAATTCTATGAAAATGTTTCATTGATAAGCAACTGCATGTCTCGCATTCAGTTATCTGCAACGGATTGCTCATTGCTAAGCAACCAGTATATGAACAAAGATGGTCACAGTGTCAACTGCAGCAATTTTTCTGGCAGCAACCATGGTGATTCTTCCTCTTTCTTCAGTGATCATTCTTTGTCTCAGCCTGCCAAATGTGATTGGAGTTTGACAAATCAAGGTATATGGTGCGGTTTAAATCTCTGTGCTGTATAATGGTTAGAAACCTGAAGTTCAAAGGTGCTGATTTTTGTGATACAGTGATTGTTATGTCACAACTGCCCTATTTTGGAAGATCATAGATATTGATTATTGTAGTACATTGGATAATTTTAAGTAAAAGGCCTGCATGAGCTGAATTTTGTTAAGGATGATATATGAAGTCTATCTATTGTTGTTGTTGTTGTTGGATTTGATTGTCATTCTGTGAAGAGCACAGTAATTGGTTGTACATGGGTTTGCCATTATTTTTCAGGGCCTGATCTGGAGACAGCTCCTCCTCCTCATGTTGATTATATCCAAGAAGAAGATCGTTTGGGAAGAACTGGTGTCCAGAAACAGAGCAACAAATCGGTAGCTGAGCTGAGTTCCTCAGAGCTCTTTAGTGTAGCCAGTGGAGATCATTCATTGAAAGACAAACTACAATTGTTTGATATAAACTGCATCAATGACTTGAATGGCGTTGAACCTGGAGGTGATGGTTCCATGAGAGAGGACTTGTCTGCTGATGATACAAGGAGTAGTGAAAATGAGGTTGATGATGTTGACTTAGAAGGTGATGAAGAATTATCAAGTTCAAGTTCATGTCTGAGCAGGATATTAGAAGAGGACGAAGGTGAGAATGACAGTCCACAAGGTGAACACGTGGATAGCATGTCATGTCTTGTAAGCCGTTGTCAGTCTGGCACCATTTCAAACACTCAGCTCGAACTGAGGTCAGAATCACCACCGATGTTATTTACCCCAGAAGTGCATAAGGATTCAGAATGGACGTCGTGTTTACCTCATCACCAATGTGGCTCGCCATCTGTGCATCAGTTATCGACTAATACAGCTGGTATTTGTCCAGAAAATGATTTCTTAACTCCGCGTGTCAAGATGCCCTCATATATGCAAGAAGCACTTCAGAAATCAGCCTGCTCTATTAAGGTGTGCAGCTGTAATTTGGTATTTACTTTTTTATTATCAAAAATCATTTCTGATAAATTTTTCAGCTGTTATAGTATTTATGTATCTTTTTAGTCAGTTGATTTAAAGGGAAAGAATTTCAGAATTATTGCTTTTCCTGGCACCAATTCAAGGTACATGTAAAACACTACTTGTCAATTCTCTGTCATTCAGGTCTAAACTTAAGACTTGTCCGTTTCCACTTACCCACCATAGTCTGACTTGTGCTTTTCCTGACCAATCAAATTTCAGCCAGGCTTCTACAATGGATTATATGATTTTTTTACTATGGTGTCACTTGAAGCAACAATCAATTGGTTGCTTGTTAATTATGATACCAACCTACAGAAGTATTTACATTTGTTTGACATTTAATACAGATAATAAGGCTTTGGACATACACCACAGTTTCTATACTATAAGTTGTTTTTTAGTTTAAGGTAATACAAATATGTATGTTAATTATGTTTAGTTTTTAAAACTGGTGAGATTAATAGTTTGATAATTGTCCTACATCTTTGTTAGAAGTCAACTGTATCAATTGTGCAATAGCTGTGCTTGTTGCAGCTGCTTGAGACAGCTCCAGACCAGCTGAGCATCAGCTGCATTGTCTCAGCTGTGTATTTGGCCTATCCCAGCAGCTGCCCGAGGCTGTTCAAAATCTATTATGTTCACACCACAATATTCATCGTTATGGCTGTCACCAAGAATGAGCTGTTAATAAAAGAGCATATTTTCTAGATAATTTTGGTTTTGTATTTAAATCCAGGTTTTCTTTGGTATTACAACTATGTCACAATGGGCACTCGGAGGACCAATGGTGGATATCCAGGCTGCGAATGCGATACCCGGTTGTTTCTGTAAAGTAGTTTTAAGTGTGATGAGCCAGCAAGTGACGGCTTGGGATACCAGCATGTAGCTGTTATTGTGTCTGCCCATGCAGCAACTGAGCTCAGGTTGGAGTCACCACAGACTAACCATTACCTGGCTAGGCTAATGGTGGCTGTGGCAGGCGGGGAGATGCAATTACTGTAATTTATCTTGGTGATATATTAATGAACATAGATCTGGTCTCTTCTTCATGCTGGGGGCATTTGCAGATATGGTACATTCACCTGGTTGAACAGCCCTGTCTGATGAAGCACTTTAAGCCAGCTGGAGCCAATCACCATTGTTGCATACTCGGGCAGCTCTGTTGGGAATTGATACTTATGGTATACAGTTGATGCAGTTTTCTCCACTAACAACATTATTGCGTGTTATTAAATTATTTATATGAGATACTCTATTTCAATTAAAATAAACCCAAAAATTATAGTTTTATTAATTTGGCTGTTTTAATTATGGTGCTTTTTCCACTTGTAGTTCTGTATTTATTAATTTTGCTAACTTTGGGTAGGAGCATTAATAGTACTGTAGTACAATGGTGCTGTAAAAATATCAAGCAAGGCAATAAACAAGTGTTGCAAATCTTTTGAAAATACAACAGTTTTAATTTCAACTGAATTTTACCACATGTAAATGCATATGAGAATTTTATGGGTGATTTTGTCTGCTAACAGAAAAACTGATTATTGTTCCCACCCAAATACATGTGACAGAGAGCGACAATATTTATCCAATGATGGAGTGATTGATGGCTACCTGCGCTAAATGGACACGGGTACCTGGGCTGCATTTTACTAAATTTTGATACCCAGTTAGCACAACAGCAAGATTTTTAAATTGAGTGCAGAGTCATATATTTTTCTTGTTTTGTTTATTAGGAAATTCTTACGCCGATGCGTCTTCCGCGACTGGATCGTATTCCAACATTTGCTGAAAAAGTGTTGAACCAGTGTGAACAGACAGAACCTTGTACCTTTGCATCTGTCCTTCCAGCAAGGTCAGTTACAAAGTACTAATATCTGCCATTTTGGTTTTGGGAACAGCCTGCCTTTAATGTATTCCTGGGCTGCCTTTCTGGTTTTCGAACGAATTCAATCTTGCCTTTGACACGCACAATGCACATTGATAATATTTAGCAGCTATTGTCAATTGATGCCTTAAGTATTATTACAGAGGTGCTATGGAGAGAGACAAGACTTTTATTGATTCCAAAAGAACAAAAGAAATGAACAAATACATTGACCATTGTGTAGATTGTTGGGATACAAATGGTCGACCCAAAAGGGACCTAAGTCCCGCTAAATTAGGGCCGCCTATTACAGAACGATGCATATGGCGACAAAAATGTTTAACCGATATTAGGTACAATTGAACTATTAAGAAACTCTTAACTAAAACTTAACTAAAAAGAAACTAAGAAAGTGGATCACCATTGTGATCTCTATGAAACTGAAAATGAGTCATAACTGTGACTTCCAGAAACATAAATAAAAACTTATAGACTAAACAGATATGAGCATTATAATCAACAGTCTAGTGACATTATTAGGGAATTACGCAGATGTTTTTGAAACAAATACAGTCTAGGCAGGTTATGGATTACTAAAGGTAATTTATTCCAAACTGACGGACCAATACATTTAATGTTGAAGTATCTAGTGTTAGTTCTTGCAAAAGTACCACAAAAATTATCCTGAAATCTAGTGGAATAGCTATGAAGTTGAGAGAAATATACGAAATAGTTGTCAAATACACAAGGTAATAACCTTCATTCATAGCGATGCATGAATTCTACGATTTGAAATTTATTTATATCATCTATCGTTAAAATATTTAATATTGAAAATAGACTGTTAATGCCTTATCCACAATGTTGTTTAGGAACAATTCTTATAGCACGACGTTGTAATATTAATTAACCTTTGAGGCGAGAGGAATAATTTGTTGCCCAGATAATATTAGAATAAGAAAGATAAGGATATGTAAGATAGTAGTACAAGTTTAACAATATGGGTTGAGGTAATACATGTTTAATGCAATATAAAATACCCAAACTTTTAGCAATTTTCTTCGATATTTGGGAGATATGCATGTTCCATGTAAGATGATTATCAATAAAAACATGAAGAAATTTACAGGAATTAACTTGTTAGACTTGTTGATTGTCAATGGGAGCTATATTACATTAGATTAGATCTACATCTACAGGTGCTAGAGGCTTTGTTTAAACTTCTATCAGTATTTTAAATAGTTTTTATATCTGGCTGGCAGCACTAGAATCACTTCTGAGTAGGCAGCAGATATCAACAAAATGTGTCATGTACGTCCTGATATTTTATATAAACTATTCAGTATTGCTTGATGTATTCTATTCTGATTTTAAAGTGCCCGGATATTTCCCAACAAATGTGTGTGTTTCTATTGCCTAAGACCAGTTTCTGTAGAATCAAAATCTGTAGAATCAAATTCCAACTTCTTAAAAACCTCTTACTAATTTATGAATTGCACATACATATGACTAAAGTGCATGAAGTGCTCTAGGTGCAGCTGAGCCTTTAATCTTGACAACAGTCAATCAGAAAAAAAATCAATTGCCTGATAATAAGAACAAGTATGTACATGTATTTATTACATAATGGTACATATCTTGAGACAAGAAGAAAAGGTTCATGCTTCACAATTTTACACTGGCCTTTCAATATCTCCATCTCTTATAAACAGTTATATGTGCCACACAGCTACTACTCATTTTTTGTGCGTTAGCAATAGCTGAAAATTTATTTTAAAATAAAGTGAAATTAAGAAATACAAATTAGCTTTTTTTCTGGGTAGAATACTGAAAAGCTGTGTAAAAATTGGAGAGGGAGTTTATGGAGAAGTGTTCCGAGTCAAACAGAATGGTGAAAATGTCGCCCTTAAAGTAAGTCTGCAAAATATTATAAATGTTTGTTTCAATGGTTGTATTTGGTGACAGAAACATACCAGTATTCACAATGCAATATTTTTATGGGAAAGATTCTTCTGGTTTCTTTTGACAACTTACTTATTAGTAATTAGAAGTTCTGAATTAGTGTTCGTGTCACAATAATTTTGAAGTTTGATTTTCTGTAGCCTTTGTGGCTGAATCAGGACAGCAAAGCAGTGCAGTTTGCTGTGGGCTGTGGACAATTGCCTTTTGATTATTAAGAGTTGCATGTCGTTTGTGATTGGTTTTGCAGGAAATTTGGATGGTAACTATGGATACCAGCTGTTTTGGTGCTAGGACATATGCTACAACAAGGGTGTTAAGTTATAAATGGGTTAAGGATTTCTTGGTATAAATTTTAATGTGTAATGCTTTGTGAATGCAGCAAAGTCCTGGTTCTGAAATTAACTTTGAAATCTTGGTTTAAGAATGTTGGTGTAAATTTGGTTTACAAAGCAACAAGCTTGATGTCTTTAGTTCTGAATTTATGTTGCTTACAAGTATACCTCTTCAGCATGGTGTGAGCTGAGTTTTGTCACAGGGTTGCATATCGATATGGGCTTAGTGTTGGTAGACCTATTGCTGGGCACTGTGCTTGGCAACAGGACTCCTCTGTCAATCAAATCCATGCTTTCGAAGACGACTTCTGTTGCTTTCAGGTCATCCCAATCGAGGGCCTGCAGTTGGTGAATGGAGAGAAGCAGAAAACTTTTGAAGAAATTCTACCGGAGATTGTTATTACCAAGTATGTCTGAACTAGTAATTGACAGTACTTGGCACTTTGGAATATAGTCGACACAATAATACTATTTCAGGTATATCCAAATGCAACGTGAAGTAAGGCTGCGGTTATGCTTCGCTTATTACCGTTACAGACTTTTATCAGCATCAGTTGTCAGAGGCAAGGTAAAGTCTCCCCTATCTCACAGCTGGATATGCTCATTTTCTAGAGCCCTCCCTTCAACCCTGCTGGCAAAGGATAAATCCAAAAGCCTTGGACACAGGAATAGTGCATCCCAGGACTTCTTGCTTACCAATACTTCTGAGCTCGTGTCGTTAACAAATTTTAGTGGTTAGTGACAGGGACATTCGTACAAAATTAACTTATCTAGGTCTTAGTCTAGTCAGCAGGGGCTTGAACCTGTGAATGAATCATGGTGACATGGAGAGGTGAAGTCATGGAACAGAAGGATCTTTTTGCTATAGTATAAACTGATAAAGCAATCCAACAAGAGGAAACCTACAGTCAGTTCACATGATGCATCCAAATGAAGAGGTTAAATGCAGCCAGTTATGGTGCCAGTATAATCATGTGAACAGGTTAAGGTAGCATTGCTTTATTTCAGTTGTTTGTTTGTTGTTGAAGACTTGCATCTTGTTGTTTTACCTGTAGCTATTAGAAAAATTATATGGCAGTCATAAGAGGAACATTTGAGGAGCGCTGTCTACATGGGATCATTTGATTTTTTTAGAGAACTCAGTTCACTTCGCCATTCAAGACTTTACAGAACAGAGAATTTTGTTCATGTTAAGAGGTAATGTTATGTTGTACAGAAAATGACTTTCTGTTGATCTTAATTTGTCATTTAAATTAAATCTGCCAGCTGAAAACGATTCTTAGTTGGTCATTGGTCAAGTGCTTGCTTGTGTCAGAAGTAGGAACTAGATGTCTTCAAATTAGTTGAGGTAACATAAGGTAATAACAAATAAAATGTACTCCGTGTGGTTGGGCAATCAAATCTCTTGAAAGTTTCTCGGAGTCTGTATTCAGTAGCAGCTTATATGGAAGTATCACGCAGCTCATGTTTCTAAGGGATATTTAAAAGCATTAGTATAATATCTTACATGTGCCATGTACTTCTAAGTACCCATTAACTTCCATTACTCCTTAATTTATCTTTATCTCTCATATTGCTACATTATGTGGAGCTTTAATCACCAATCCATTTGAAACCTGTTGTTATATTGCAAAGGGTGGCTATCTGAGCTATTTGTAAATTGCCTGTTAATGCCAGCAAAAATGTTCAGAGTTCCTGGTCCTTGTTGCATTGAGAATGAGGAATGACAACAGCTGATGAATGATGAAATTGCACATTATCATGTAAATATATGTCTGCTGTTCACTGCATACAGAGTTAATGCATTTGAATTTGGCAACTGTTAACAGTACAATATCAGTCCCTTCTGAGTTGACGTCTTGATGCCTATGTGGTTTAAGTTACATCTTTTTAGATCTGTCAGATAGCTAAGTTTTGACACCTTCGAAGTATTTGAAGAATTGGAATAAAGAAAAAGGTTGTTTTTCAGAGTGTCACTGGTGCAGGGCAGTTATCCAAAGGCCTTGCTTGATCAGTGGGATAAATTTGATGCTGCAGTTGGCTCAGAAAATGATCGTCCAGGTAAGATCATTGCGTATCAGTCTGTACAAGTCAGTGGTTGGGGACATTTTTCTCATCAGATGAATTTACATACTATGTCTGTTAATGCACAAAGTGTGTAATAGCTTCATATATTTGAAAAATTGACTTTAATATCATTAGATTTAATTCATTCTTAATAATTTATAAAGATTTTTATGATAAAATGCAAGGCAGTAAGTGATGGCATGCCAACATTAATTAATGCTGCTAAGCAACTTTGCAGTCATCAATGGAAGTGGCTTAGCAACTGTTTGGTATTGACTTGCTTAAGGTCCTCT
Organism: Norana najaformis; assembly: GCA_964023275.1. Lineage (NCBI taxonomy): Eukaryota > Metazoa > Annelida > Clitellata > Crassiclitellata > Hormogastridae > Norana > Norana najaformis. The sequence continues at coordinate 26,495,424 of OZ029917.1, forward strand.
TACAGTGCTGTCTTATGCAGGCTTCTACCTTTACACTCAGATGACAAGTCAACTGCTTTCACCAATCAGCACTGTTGTTACCTTTGCTCATATATACATTTGGGTATACTAGATAATTTTCGTTTTAAACAAGGCTAGTAAATTCTATATTTTTTCTTTCAGACACATTCAGTAATGATTAGTTATTTATTATATAATTATCGTTTTAAAAGAAGGCTAATAAATTCTGTATTGTTACTTTCAGACACATTCAGTAATGATCAGTTATTTATTATATTTGCTTTTGAAGATAGCGGATCAAATCTTGAAAGTGCCGAGGTAAACCCATCCTAAAGTTTACTCAATTTCGTAATATTTTACCTATGTTTTGGAAATTATAAGAATGTGTTGTTTGGCCTGTGAGTTGCACTCTTGCCAACAGTTTTAGTTACATGAAAACAGGCAGTGGTGTGCGTTAATTTTGCTATTGGCACAGTTACTTATGCCAAGATGTCTATAATTTCTGCTGTTGTTTGTCTTGTGATCTCATTTAATTGCTGAGCTAGTCAACTCCTTTATGCACATGAAGATGTTTTCTGTTTTTCAGCTGAGTACTTTGGGTGAAGTACGCAGTATAATAACTCAAGTTTGCATGTCTCTGGCGATTGCTGAGAGTTCACTGGAGTTTGAACACAGGGACTTGCACTGGGGCAACGTCCTTATCAAGCCAACTGACCAGACAGTCATCACTTACGTTTGTGATGAAGCAACAAAAGAAGTGGCCACCAATGGCTTAAAAGTGACCATCATTGACTTCACATTATCTCGTTTACGTAGAGGTTATTACAATATATAATCTTGTTTCTTTAACTTACACTGCTACTAAACAGTTTCAGTTTTCTTGCACAGCTGTTTGGTATGTTATTGTTACTTTTCTTGTATAACTGGTTTATTTTTGTTTAAATTTGGTTTTATTACAGGTCATTGATCTCTTGTTACATTTAGGGATGAACTTTTATTGAACATAAATGTTAAATACAGCTCAAACGTTTGATTGATAATCCACGTAATGATTCGGCAAACACATGCTCATGTTTAAACAGTGACTGTGTGTGCTTGGCGTTTCAGTTTTGCCCCAGTGCAAGCTCTCTTGTGATGATTAGGGAGAGTCTGTTCAGTGACCCTTGCATGGTCTGTAGCTCGCGTATATCCCAAAGATCATAATCACTGCCTGTATTTTTGTGTATAGGAACTGCACACGAATACAACCCACACACGCGGAAATTAGGAAAACATGTAAAAAATTTGGTATAGCCTACACTCACGTATGGCCTGCCGGCCTGCACAGACCATAGAGGAATAGTCTCGCCCACATCTTAAACTGTCTGAACCAGAAGACAATTTATTTTTATTTCATTCATTCAGTGCATTTATATATACCTTGAAGTAGTATACCCAGAGGTGCTTCCAGCCTAGCTCCAGCAAAAGAGAACAGTTTTTAACTGTTGGTGAAAAATGTATCTAGCAAGCCTCGTTAGAAGGACATGCAGATTAAGAGGGAGGGCCCAACCACCATTATCTGTCTAACTACACCACAATCCATAAGAGCCTTGCAGTGACTAAAGTTGTTTTCTGGCTTGGCAGAATTACCAGTAATATTTCTTCTCAGTCTTGCTAATGTAACCTTAAATAAATCTAAATTACTACTAAATTTAAATTATTTGCTTTTCAGATGAGTGTACTGTGTTCACTGACCTCTCCTGTGATGCAACTCTGTTCACTGGCAAAGGCGATTATCAGTTTGATATTTATCGTTTAATGAAGGAAGAAACTGGGTGAGAAGAAATTTCTGTTATATTTTGACTGAGTTCATTTTTGTTCTGGACATTGAGACAATATCCAGTAACAGTCTTGAATTTCTTTGATATTGGCTGATGTTAGTTAGTTAGCTTTTACTGATATTTCCTTGGTGCCGACATTGGTAGAGGTTATCTAGGGAAATGTATCTTCAGTTAAGATGTTCGATGTGGGAAAGATTAGGTAGAATGTTAGGCTGTTTAGAACCACCTGTGTGTACCACAATGGTGGTCTTGTGGTGGACAATTCCACCTGACGTTGGAATGGCGGGGGTGGGATGGAGAAAGATTTGAATGCTACAGGATGCCCTATCAGAGAATATATTATACAATGCTCGATCATCTTTTTCCGAACATTAAGAGCTTCTCGCTACCTTATGAACTGTAAGTGTGATTCATACGTGCGCTTCTAAGCCTTGTTGAATGCTATTTAATTATTTCTCAAATTAAATAAGTAAGTAAATAAGTAAGTATGTGCAGCTGAAGCACTTGCAAAAATTAGGTCTAGGTGAGGGCTGCAGAGGAATGCGATTTGTGGGAGTTCTGGTAGCATCACTTAATCATAGTGCCTGAGAGAACCCTAGAGTGAGCCGCAGAGTGTCTCAGATGAACACCATAATGAATGTGAAGAGCTCTGAACTACAATGTGACGATTGGTATGTCACTTTTATTTCATATACATGTGATGGGCCAGGGTTGGGTTTGATGTTTCCAAATGTGATCAGTTGCAATGCCACTAGAAAAACAATGAACAATTCTTCCAAGGATAAAATAGACAACAAGTACAAACCCAAGTCAAAATAATTGGAAAATCTAGGTAGCTGAAGGTGAACGAGCATTTTAAAATTGTTGACCATTAATTGAAATTTACAAGTTAACTAAAATTCTATAATTAAGCTCTCAATCGCCAGTGTTCCTCCATTAATTTAACTTTTAAAATTCATAATTATGGTCCTGTAATTGGGAGCGTAAAATAATGTTTTGACTTGTTAGTTTGACTTAGTAGACTAAATTGGCAGCCAGCAACCAGTTTGAATAGCTGTATTTACAATTCACCTGGCGAACAAAATTGAAAACTTAGTGAACTGAATGGGTTAAAATTATGGGTGGACATCGATCAAAATTTTAATCAAAATTAATCATATGATAAAATTTTTTAATAATTAGATTAATTTTTAGTCGCATTACATGATAGCTAACTAACAAAGATAAAATAGTAAATATTGCATATCATTCATTTTGAAGTTTTAAAAATATTGTTGCTGTAAACATGTACAGAGTTAATATGTTTTACCTGCTTTAGCTTATTTCAGATATTGAAACATTTTTCATAATTATATATATCACTCTTGAAGTGTCTTCAAGAATTTGAAATGTATTATTATTTTTCTTAAATATGTTTAATCATTCTTGGTGACTTTAGTTGTTTAATTGTCTTGTTTACCAGTGTTTACTTTACATTACATTATTATTTTAAAACATTAACAAAAAACAAACATTTTGTTAGTTAATTTTGCATGTCAAAATTTATTTGCATCTAGTAGTTTGGTTTGAAGTTGGTTGCATCATTTGTGGCAGCTCTCAGTATATTCAGAAGACCTGCATCGGTAGTTATACTGTATGGCCTGCAGTTTGTTGCAATCCATTGCACTGTTGCATCCGTGATATATATATATATATATATATCCCTTAGCTTTGATTATCTCTTGAGCCGTTTAAAAGTTGGGACAGAGTTGGCTGCTAGGAATGCGATGCAGAAATTGATGGGGCTGAGCTTCTTTGCCAATTTGTGAACAGATGTTTGTGCTTCAGATGGCACTGCAGCATGGACCAGCTCCAATGATACTTAAATTGCCTTGCCACAGTGTTTACAATTGCAATGTGATCATCTTTTAAATAAAAATTCTGTCTAACAAATATTTTTCGCTGTTTCCAGCCTTCTTCAGATAAAAAAAGTAATTATAAATAATTGTAAAGGAACTTTGCCAAATACATGTAACCTGACAAATTGACAGCGAGAAAGAAAATAAAGATGGATTATAGTTAGTGCATGTGCCTTAGGCAGCATGTGCTTAAAAGAACTATTTTATCAAGAAATGCTAAGCGCGTTTCTGTATAACTGAACTGTGTGCAGTGGCACTATTGTTAATCAAAAAATTAGTCGTGTTAAGTAATGCATTATCACGTTAATTAATGCATTAATTGCGTTAATATCGCGTTAAATGCCCAGCCCTAGTTAAAATATTGAGCCTTGCCTGTATGTCATAAGGCTTATCATTTGGAATAGATGGAGCTTTGGGTTGCATCGTATACCATCAATAGATGCATTGTGCATTGTTATTTATTGGTGCTTTAGAAGCATTTAGATTTGGTTCAGTTCTGAAGTTAATTGAATATGAATGTATTGCTAAATTATACTACTTATTCGTTTAGTGTGTCTACTTATGTTTTTTTGTAGCAATGATTGGAAGCCACATCATCCATTTACAAATGTTTTGTGGATACATTATCTGATGGATAAACTAGTGAATAGCAAAGATTACAGAGATGACAAAAATCCACAGTTATTGAGACAATCACGGAAGCTGCTTTGTAACATTTTGAATTTCGAGAGTGCTGCAGATTTAGTCAGCCATTGTTCATTTTTTTCATGAAAACAAAGCGTTTGTATGTGGTATCATAGTTGGATACAATTTGTGATTCTGTAAACTGCTTAAATTTCTGTTCAAACTGTTTCATTCTGAGTATATATATGTAAATGAAGTCGATTTAATGGTGTAGTGTCAGCTGTAACCAAGACATTTTAAGACCTTAAGACTTTACAAGTTTAATGGAATAAAAACTGCAGAATGCAGAACAAAGGCTTATGATGACATTTGTTTTTGAATTACTCATTTCAAGGCGGGCATTTTTTAAGAGCAATGTAATTTGTTTTTGTAAGTGAGGCTTCTGAGTCTTCTTCTGTTTAATTGGCTGTTTAATTGTATCAAATTTCAGTTGGATATTTTTTAATGCAATTCATCTAAAAACATATGGAAGAGCCATAAATCCAAAGATATTTCTGATCTTGTGGATTTTTCAGCAAAGGTGCTTTTTTGAGTTTACAAAACCTCTGACGGTTGACTGATTTTTACATGCGGTGTACATAATGCACAGCTAAATCAGATAAACAATAAATAACAGATAAATGATTACTGCTATTGTACCAACTCACAGTTCCAGAGTACTTCAATGTTAGCACTTAACTAGGTAGGTAATCTTGGACGAGACCATTCATGGCTGTGTGTCATTAGACACACCTTGTGTGTCCACACTATTGTATATGTGTTTACTGACTGCTGTTTCTGCCGTTTTTCATTCACTGTACTGGCTGCCCATTGAGCAAAGAATTCATTTCAAAATCTGTCTTATTGCTCACAAGTACTACATTTAAATCAGCCAACCTATCTTTGTACCATACTCACCCCTAACATTAATAGATATTGCACTCGATCAATGGACACTGACTCTTGCTGTGCCCTGTACCTGAACAGTTGGGCTTTTGGGCCTTTTTGGTAGCTGGTCCAAATCTTTGGAATTCCGGCCGAGTTCATTTCATTCTGTAACTTATTTGATGTCTTTCAGGTCTATCTAACTTAAAACTCATCTCTTTCAACTTGCTTATCCACCGTAGCCTGGCTTCTGGTTTCTCTGACCTATCATAATTCGATTATGATTTTTGATTGTGATTTTGACTTGAAGCGACCATCGACTGATGCCTTGGGTGTTATGATAAGCATGCTATACAAGTTATTAGATTACAGTATATTAGATATGTACTGCAAGAAAAGCAGGTGGCTTGTGTTTTACTTTGACTTAAAAAGTGAGTGATATTTTTAAATTTTGTGGCAGGATTCATCCTTAAAATATATTCAGAAACTAGCCCTGTAAAATTTATTCTCCAACTCTAGTGATCATGTTCATTCTTTGCCTCATGAAATGTGAAAATTTGCACTTAACACTGCGCTAAATTGTGAACTGAAAGTGGTGCACTGTATTCTATAGAGCTACTCTTCGGATTAACTGAGTGAGCTGGCAGTGTAGGCCTACTGTCTGAGACAGTGAAAGCTGGCAGTGTAGGCCTACTGCTGGGACAGAGAAAGCTGGCAGTATAGGTCTACTGTTGAGACAGAGACATTGTTCAGTGTTCACGACCAATCGACGCAAACTTCAATGTAGCCACAGCATGCCGAATTGCTGATTGATTATCTAGTTTGGGTAACTGTCAGCAGCTGCTGTCCCAGCTTCATCCTGGTCTGTGACTGTTTTGCAGCATTCTCCAAATATATGTCCTCAGTCTGTGTGCGCTGTAATTGAGTCTGCTTTGAACACTGTCTTTCCAAATCTGATTTAAAAGTGACATCTGGGGATGAGAGCAGTTTGAAGACTGGTTTTATCATTTCAGCATTAAAGCCCAGTGGTAATGATTGAACCTCTTGGGCACGATCATTGGGGCATATGATGTGGAACATGTATGTTTAACTAGAGCACTTGTGTCTAACTACTGAGTATAGATGGTAAGTTCGATTGAAGAGGACATTGGGGAAGAACAGACCACCCACTCTCATATATCCAAAGGTTAAGACTAACTTTTCTTTGCTTCAGAGGTCAGGTGACCAGTCCTCTTTATTATCACATGACTCCTTTGACAGTTGGTCAGCGCATAGACAAAGTACATGTACAGTGGAAAACACTTCACACGAAAACGTTCAAACTGAGATATCGCTTAGGTTCACACAAAGAGGATGCATAGTCCATTCCAGCATCAATGGTTTTAAATGTAAATCTTTTCCTTTATTATGAACTGATAACACGAAAATATCACTTAACACAAAAACATTTGTCAGTCTCACTGTAGAAATTGCAATACAAAACCTTGGATAGCATGAAATGTTGGCTTAATTTCAACATCTGGTTCCGCTCATCCAACGTGAACGATCATATTTTGTTTCACTTTTGGCCTACGCTTAGTGTGCCTAATGATGCTAGTAATAGTACTGGATTGATGCGGCTTTGGCTGTTGGCCTATAACCAATGGCGAACTGAGAATAACTTCCGGTTAGGGCTGCACGGATATGTTTACATGCAAATCAATGCAAAATTCGCCAACTGTACATAATTTTACTGAATCTAGTTAGAGCCCTTTGCTGGATGTGGCAATATCAAATTACCTCATTGCACCATTAGCGGCGCAAGCTCAACAGGATAGCCTAATCTAGGCGGACGTCCGCAAAGGGGTGGGAAGGGTAATTCCAAATACGGACAAGGGGAGGAAGAGGTCCAAAGTACGTGATTTTTGCGGACGTCCTTTATGGAAGACCCCTTGGTTGATAGTCCAGCACACACACCAGTACACTACTGAGCCACCTTAGGGTGGTCTATTAAGGACGTCCACAGAGGGAGGGAAGGACAAGTGCGGACAAGGGGAGGGAGGGTTATGGCTTATGCAGACGTTCGCATATAAATTCGGTACATAGCTTTTAGTACAACCCATGCTTTAAACACCAGCTTCAGTCAGATGACAGAGACTCTGTACTGCATTAGTTCATCAATACTAATGTTCCATTGCAGGCAGCTAAAGAAACATTTCAAGTTTTCAACCTATCTTAAGTCACATCTATGTAGATCTGTTAGCCATGTATGGTGCCATTGTGAGGTTCTTTTAAATAAGATAGAATGAGTAGTTTATTAATGACGTTTTTCATGATGTTGGTCTTCTATTTTTCACTGGCTTTGGAGTGCGGACGTCTGCAAATTGAGAGGGAAAGGCCAAGTGTGCACAAGGCAGAGGGAGGGGTTCGAAGTAGGTCATTTTTTGCGGACGTTCTTTATGGACGACCCCCTTATGAAATTCTTATTTCATTAAATCATCTCTGAAACACAAATTATGTTGTTTTCAGCAGAAATGCTGAATGCTCAACAGTTCAGCTCAAATTCAGGCCTTGGGACTTTGTGACTCGATGATTATAAGGACTAGACTCAGACTCTGAATTGATGTAGGACTCAGACTTGGGAATTCAGAGCTTGGACTCACACAACTTGGATTCAGATACAAGTCTGATATCATGTCATGTCATTAACTGAGAATAATGTGTACTGTTAGAAGACAATGCAACTGATTTATACACACTGTATTATGCTTCTCTTGCATGTGTTGTGGCATCCTTCTGGTCTCTTCCAAACTCTTGGCTGAGCCAGGTATATTTTGCAGAGCTCTGGCATGCTCCTGTTCGTGTGTTGACAGTCGACCTCTGTGTTGGTGACGTGAGCTGTGTGGGGAATATGTGCAGTGATCTCCTCTAGCACCAGTGTTGAAAGGCAACCGGCTTTGCCTTTATATCTTTGGTAGTGTCCAACTCTTGGTTCCATACATGAGGACGGGTAGTATATGTATGCTTTGAGTAAGAGCAGTTTGTTGGCCAGCTGGATGTTGGTTTCTCCAACATCAACTTCATATGTAGGGCATGAAGCCTGCTACATGTGTCCTATATGTGATGCTACTGTTGAGGTCCAGATTCCTTGTTATAGGTTGCTCTTACACTCCCTGCCAACATCAGGTCCACTGCTACTATCGGCTTCAACACAAGAACCAAGGTAGGGAATTAGGGAATTCACGAAAAAACTGCCTGTTTCCTGCCACCTACATATGGTGTAGTGAAGTTTTAGTTATCTGTTTTAGTTTAGTTATAGTTATTATTTATTTTGGCATCATGAGTAATAGTTCTAATTAATTATTGTTATTTCTTGAGCTTAAGTTATAGTTTTAGTTATAGCTGTTTGGGTTTCTTAACAGTCCATAATTTTAGTCACTTTGAAAATAGCTTCAAATTTAATTTTAAGAATGTTCTCATTTCAAGTGTCTTTAGGCACGATTTCGTTTTCCTGAAGAAAAGTCTTCACATGGTGAAAACATTCTTTTGACATACCGGTAAGCTTCTGAGGCTGGCACAGCCACAATGGCAATAGCATATTCTGGAAGACATGGGGACATAATGCCTAATTCTGCGTATGTCTCGAATATACATATATGATGACTTACAAATACCATTTACAAGGTTTGTGAGGGACAAGGTTGAATCGAAAACAACACCCAAGTCACGAGCAGTATCAGTCATCTCAATGAGTGAATCACCCAGTTTTACAGATTTAAACCATTCGAATTTCTTAAGTTGCTGAGGAGTGCCAAGCAGTAGAAATTCAGTTTTCGAGGGGTTAAGGAGAAGTTTATTTGCTGCCATCCAAGACTGCAGCTCTTCAAAGGCATCAGACAACAGCTGCACAGGCGAGTGACAAGTCAAACTGTCAAATGAGATGTAGATTTGGGTGCCATCAGCATAGAAATGATATCCCAGTGAATGATTGTCTAGCAGAGTACCTAGAGGTGTGGTGTATAATGTAAACAAAAGAGGACCAAGTACAGAACCCTGTGGAACGCCACAAGTCAACGAGGCACTAGCTGAATAATGTCCATTTAAATATACAGATTGAGTGCGAGGGCTGAGGTAAGTAGCAAACCAGTGTAGGGCAGGACCAGAAACTCCAAACCAATGTTGAAGACGATGCAAAAGGAGAGAGTGGTCGACAGTATCAAAGGCAGCAGACAAATTAAGAAGAACAAGTGCCGTCACCTTACCCTTATCCATGGAGCACATGATGTCGTTATGAAGAGCAAGCAGGGCAGATTCTGTTGAATGAAATTTACGGTAAGCAGACTGAAATGGAGAAATTAGTGGGTTGGAAGAAAGGTGAGCTTGCATACGATTCAAAACTACCCGTTCAAGAATTTTAGATATAAGAAGAGCAACATCAGCATAGCCCTGATCAATAGCCATTCTGATCCATTACATGCACCTGAGTGCCTCTGCTCAGATAGCTCTGGCATGATCTCAGAAACAGAGTGCAGAAGCAGGTCTGGAGCTGATCCTTGGAGTGATTTATCAGAAACATACACCACTTTTATGTGAATCAGGTTCACATATAATAGTTTGTTCAGTATCATCAACATAGCCAGACTATATCAAAATCCAGCTCGTGTTTTCTGGTAAGCAGAATTTATTGTATAAGCAATCCTCCAACAATCTCAAATGTGGAACTTGCCTCCAACATTCTCGTAAATGGAACTTAGCATTCCTATTATCGATAGAACTTTAAAAAATCACCATTTCAGTCAGGGCAATCACTCTATCATTGTCTCTAAATGTACAAACCACTAACTTATATTACAGAACCATATAGCCATGATGCGATACATTCACAAAGCAATAAGTGCAACCAAAACCATTCAACCATTTCCTAAGCATTCACTAAGTCACCATCTCTTCACGTAAACCACCCACTATCACTAGTCTTATTTTCAAAACAGCCTAAAATACGCTTTGGCAGTCTATGATTTATTAATCCACCAACATCTGGCAGATCAACAATCATAAACAATTTGGCAATTTCACCTTAGTTCCTTTCTCAAAGATAAGACCCTGAGATTCAGTCTGTATTTTGAACAAGATACCATCATCTTGGAATAGTTTGCCTAGTTTTCTTCATCCTGTAACACAACAATCATAAACTCTGCATTTCTTCTCTTTTTGAGTATTTAAATTTACCCAAACTTATTTATTGACAGCAAAAAAACAAGAATAAAATTTCAAATGACAACTGTGTCTACCACAGTTAGTAGGCTTTACTGCAAAAGCCCTAATGAAGCTCAAACTACGCACAATTATGACTTAGAGTGCTTAAAAATTTCTTTTCAGTTATATTCATATGATGTTTGCATTCTTACTGTTATTGTATTGCAATCTTTAAAACATTTGTGTGCTTGTAGCCTTCATTTGCATCTATTAACACATTTAATCATGTGTTATCATGTAGTTGTGTGAAAGCCCAGTCTTAACATAACCCAACTTAGGGTCTGATTTATCATAAAACATATGATTTGTTAAGAAATCACAAAACTTGTGAGGAAATGTTCTACAGAATGCTGCTATCAAAGTTTCCACTTCAGCCAGGGCCTTTAAACAAAAGAATCAACACGGAATATATTTGTCATGCTTGACTAATCCATTTGCCCAAGTGCTCCTCAATTTTCCGTCATGAAATCTATTAAAAAATAAAACAATGGAAGTAAAACAGGTTTACTAAAATAAATCCATTCTCAAGGTTTTCCTGATGAACAAGGATCTACCAATTTGATGTTCTGAGCCACCACATGAACTCGAAAAACATGGTCTAGGTTTAAATTTCAAATGCGAGAATAATGTTAAACAATCTGTACTTGATAACTTTCAGATATTAGATGTTGAGGTTTAAAGTTAAGCTTCCTCTGCTTCATCTAGCAGCTGGTCAACTAGCAAAGATAAATCTCCAACTGTTTTATTTTTCAACAGCAGTCTATCTATCTGTTCCTCCTGATCTGGAAACATTTCCATTAGGTGGCATTTTATTTCGTTTGTTGCTGCCTCTGTTCTCAACTGCGGGCGGGGATGGACTTTCATGAGCTGTTGTTGAGAATTAGCCGGATGCCTGGCAGTCTGGTTATGAAACGAACTAGCGGCAGCTGTGCTCTGTAAACTTGGAGCTCTTTCCACAATGAATTTTGGCGGTTCTCTGAAATTTGATACAAATGGTGCTGAAGATGTCCTGAATGGAAAGCTGCCAGTCTGAATAGGAATTCCTACATGGTTTATTTTGTTTGTCCACTGTTCAGTATTCTGAGAGTGATTGGGTCGGATCCAGTGTCGAGTGTTTGGAAGGCCTGGTCGGGTGTGCTTTGAAACTGTCTGCCACTGTCCTGTCGGTATGACTGGTGCAAAACTGCGAGTTGACTGTTGTGCAAAGAAGCGGGGACTTGGTAAAAACTGTGATCTTGGATTCAGAGCTGGAGGTTGGAGCTGCACACATCTGAAACAGAAAACAAGGAGACCTATTAACTTTCACCAACTACCAATGTGATGAACTAAGTAGTAACATTAGGTCAAAGTAGTACACATGATTGACTCAGTTTTAACTCCAAGTCCTGATTATTGTATTTCACATTCATGGTCTTGTTCACTTTTCGAAGATCAAGACACTACAAATTACTTGCATGCAGATTAAAGTCATTTAAATTTCATTAAGATACGAATAGTCATGAAAACTGTTATAATTCTGTTACATTACCAAGTAATTCAGCTAGCATATGGTTTCCAATGGTCACTAAAGGTAATGTTAAAAATGTGTATTTACTGTTAACACACCAAGTATGTAATCTGCATTAGTGCAAGAAAAACACTCACACTTAACAACAAACAATGCAAGCAAAAACATAATTAATTGCTAACATGTAACAGTTCAGTATACATAGATCATTAACAGTTAAATGACACAATCATATTATGCACTGGAATAGTTATAAATAAATAACGACAGTCTTTGTAATGAATCGACCGTAGGAAATATAAGCTAGCAACTTTAATATTTATAGTGATCAGATGATAAGATTTTTTAACCCATACTTCACTTGAAGCCCCTTTGCTGCTGATTGAATTTATGACAGTGCTGAGGCATTAACTGGTGAAGACAGTGATAGCATGAACAATTCTTTAAAAATTTGTTAATATAGCTCGCCTATGTTATGAGGCCCCTGTTAACTCGTGAAAGTAACTAGTTAATAAGATTCTCAAACTACAGACAGAGAATTCAGTACTAATGATTCTAATATTGTGCCTTCCTGAAGGAAATTCACTGATATTTATTACTCTGAAGTAGACATTGAAAATAAAAGATATAATGTATAAAATAATATAATAATAATATAATTAATTCAGCTGGCCTATGTTATGAGGTCCCTGTTAACTCGTGAAAGTAACTCGTTAATAAGATTCTCAAACTACAGACAGAGAATTCAGTACTAATGATTCTAATATTGTGCCTTCCCGAAGGAAATTCACTGATATTTATTACTCTGAAGTAAACATTGAAAATAAAAGATATAATGTATAAAATAATAATATAATATAGCATAAAATAAAAGATATAGTATAATATAATAATGGCAATTATGGGTATATTTCAGTGGCCACACATTCTGATATCTGCTGGTTTTTAGATATTTATTTGAGGCTACACCAATGTTTGGTCTGCAATCTTTAGGAAGAAATAATAAGACCTGCTGTTGTGGGTAGAAGGTTGAATGGTTTTGCTCAGGAGGGACAGAAATTCGTCAAGGTTTGGCCCTTCACGACCAAGTGGATCATCAGGTAACATGAATCGATCTCCAACAAATGTATAGGAAAGAACTCTGCAAAACATGACAATCACTTGTAATGTAATCAACTACTTATAAAGTGGCACATTGAGCCTCCCCAATGAATTGGTTTACAAGAATTTGAATTTTGAATTTTATCACTAAGCAATCAATTTCAGAATCGTAACTGAACAACTTCTCAAACACAAGTGTCAGGAACCAGTCCAAGTATTTTCAATTCAGGTATTTTAAGATTGGGACATATGCAGAGCACATTTTATGACCCTCACAGAATCTTGTCTTTAAATTTGCAACAACATATGTGATGCTGCTGTGCTCAGCTGTGCTTAAATGGAAATAATTGCTCCTAAGATGAGAATTGTGATGGTATATAACAGAAATTAATAAGTGGAATTAATGCTCAGTGGCACATAAGTATGTTGTATAGAAAATTCAGTATCAATCTGTCTTATACATGATTCACATAAACCTATAGCAGAATTGGATTGACTATTTGCAAGAAAGTTTAATTTCTTAGTTTTTGCCAAAGAAACTGGTAAAAATTCCACAATAGTCTTACACAGATCAGCACAGAACTTGCAACAGTTAGGTTTTAGCCAAGAACAGTAAGTTAAAATTAGTACAAAATCAAAATTAAAATTTATAACCATGCATTGCACTTGCACTTAAAAAGAACTATGACTTGGTGTTGTATCAGTAAGAGCTGGGAAGATAATGATAAAACATGCAAAGCCTTTTGCAAATTCTATTTGGAGCATAGGAAACTATGCCATTTAATGTTTTAGTTAAATAAAATGCAAAATGCAATGCCCTGCCTTTATAACGTATGATGGGAACATTTATAAAGGTGAAACCTCGTTTCGATGATTTCTCCCCATTCTGGCTTTTCCAAATAAAGATCACGGTAGTTGTCATTTGACACAACAATGCCATTCGTGTCCTGAGCAAGGCGCAGAATAAACCTGCAATACAAACAACAAAACAATTCTGCTGTTAGTTTTGGTGTGTTATAAATTAATTAAGACCGAAGCTAAACTTCTCAACTATGCATTAGAAACCAGTGCCAGAGAAGTCAACAGACTGAACTCTGCAGCACAAACACTAAAAATTTAAAGTCTTCTCTAAGCTGTGGTTAGCACACATTGATGGCATGTGCCCAGCAAACATCATCCACACTTGATATCAGCAGTTAATCTTTTAGAAAATTTTATGGAAACATTTGGATAAGAAGCCCAGAATTTCATGAATTAGGTACATACGGTCTGCAAGATTTACATGTTTCACATTTCAACATATAATGTACAAAATTTCCAGTATAATGATCTGGTTAAACACAAGCTTGTGGTGGGTTTACAAATAATGTATACTTGCAACAAAAAAGAAATGGGTAAAGGGAAAGACCTAATTCATCAAGTTTGATTACATAAGTTAACAAACCTGTCATCATAGCATACGATGTTCTTTTTTCCTGGAATTCTTCTTGAAGGTGTGAAATTCATGATACCTTCGTCTTTTAGTTTTTCCAATATATCCTGGTCTCGGATCGGATTCTGGTCTTCAAATCTTGGCATTTGTCTTCGCCACTGAGGCACAAACACAGTGATTTCTTTGTGACCTCTCAGACGAAAATACTGCACAGCAATTTCAATTCCTCGGCAAGAGAAGAATTTTCCATTTCCATGCCTTGTCAAAACAAAAATTCAAGATCCTATTATCAAAATCTTCTAATACTGCATTTTTTCAGTGTTTTCATAGTTAAAAATTTAAAATATATGAGCTTTCGTAATGGTGGACTAAAATAATCACATCTAGAGATTTTAACACATGCATACATACATACATACATACATACATAATTGTGATGCCGCCTATGAAAGGGACCACATGGCAGGTTTTGAGTTACTCATACCACTATGATCAGCAAATTATCTGACAATAATGGTGTATAATGTTGTATACACTGGACAACAAATTTTTACAAAAGTCATGTTACTGAAATGAAATTAGTCAGTTCTTATCAATTTGTATGTGCTGAACACGAATATGACAGTGAAAATGCCGAATTGGCTCTAGTTTTTTTGTAATCTGAAATGAAGTAATTTTATATTGCACAATGCATGCCAATAGTGATACACTTACAGTTAATATTTGTAAAAACCAGGTCATAGACTAGTTCTTAGATTTTTTTGCCTGTCTCTTGTACAGCTGTTCGGGAGCATCTCTGCGGAGTGTCCAGCAGTAGTCAGCCAACATTGTAGTGGACCATTTTCCCTGGTACCTTTGCTCCATTGTTGCGATATCTTGATGAAAACGTTCGCCATGTTCGTCACTAACCATACCACAGTTGTCAGGGAAGAAATCCAGATGGGAATGAAGGAAATGCATCTTCAGAGACATATTGCAGCGAAATTTCTGATACTGCTTGAGCATGTCTTCTACTAGTTCCTTGTAGTTTTCTGCCCTAACATTCCCCAGAAAGTCTGTAGACACTAGACGAAAAGCATTCCATGCTTGTTTCGCATCACCCTCCAGCAAGTTGTTGAAGCGGTCATCTTTGAAGAGTTCTCTAATCTGAGGACCCACAAAAACTCCCTCTTTAATCTTTGCTTCGCTGAGTCGAGAGAATTTTTCATGCAGGTATCGGAAAGCTGGCGAAGTGCGGTCCATGGCTTTCACGAAGTTCTTCACCAAACCTAGTTTGATGTGAAGGGGTGGTAGTAGGATTTTGTGAGCCTCGACCAGAGCTGGGTGCTGGATATTCTTCTGTCCAACTGCCATGTTTTGTCTGGGAGTCCATTCCTTCCGCACGTAGTGCAACTCTCTTGCTCGGCTATCCCACTCACACAAGAAACACATATATTTTGTATATCCTTGCTGCAGTCCCATTAAAATGGCAACTACCTTCAAATCACCACACAGGTGCCATTTGTACCTGTTATAGTCAATGGAATGCAGTAGCTGTTTTAGGTTATCGTATGTCTCTTTCATGTGGACAGCATGCGCTAATGGAATAGATGGAAGACGGTTTCCATTGTGCAAAAGCACAGCCTTAAGACTCAGTGTTGAAGAGTCTACGAAGAGTCTCCATTCTTGTGGGTCATGAGTGATCTGTAAGGCATTCATGAGGTCGTCAATATTGGAACAGAATACCAGATTACCTTCCTTCATAAAGAAAGGTTCCAACTGCTGATGGCGCTTTCTATATGAAGTAATTGTGACATCTTCTTCTAGAAGATTCCATTGTTGGAGTCTTGATCCTAGCAATTCTGCCTTGTTTTTGGATAAGTCCAAATCACGAACAAGGTCATTTAGTTCTTCCTGTGTTATTCTGTGTGGGGTTGATGATGCACCACAGTGAAAATTGGGATCACTGCACGCTGACGGACCAGGAGAAGAACATGTCGGCTCACCCTTGTCCTCGTCAGATGAATCAAGGAAAATATATTCTGCTGGAGGTTCTGGAATAGGAAGTCCATCACCATGTGGAACTGGTCTCAATGCTGACGGAATGTTTGGGTAGACTATTGTCGACTTCTTTTGCTTCGTTATTCCACCGGAAAGAGGAGGAACCAAGCAGAAGTAACAGTCATCTACGTGGTTGCTTTGCTCTCTCCACACCATGCAAACGGCATTGATGGTCTTTTGCCATTCAACCACTGTGAAAGCTGTGTTGTACATGTAGCACAGCATATATGCGGGGCCCATGGCTTGTCTTGGTCACCAACCTTGCATTCGAAGTAAGCATGATATGCCTTCTTGACTTGACAAGTGATACTTTTCTTCTGGTTGGCAAATGTCACTTCCCCACAAATGTAACAAAAGTTGTCCACAGTATTTACGCACTTCCGAGGCATTACTGTTCTGTATTGTATCTAAATGGATAAAGTAATAATAGTTTTATAAAACAGTAACTTAAACTGTCTCGCACAAAGTCTGTAATATTGTAAATGCTCAACCGTTCCGACTCGCTTTATATAGTACACTGCTGACGTCATCTTACGTCAGCAGCCGACTGGCTGTAGTTTTACATTGCATCAGAAAATGACGTAATCAACTGTGCATGATGTGTCCATGATGGGATTATGCAATGAGGTGGAATATTACATCATTCTAGACTTATTTAGGATATTGTCGCAGTCCTACTGCATAAATTTACATGGTGAAACATAAAAAATGAACTATATGAAATATTTTCAAAACGAGAGCCAATAAAAAATTTTTATGGTTATATTCGTGTTCAGCACACCAAGATGCTACACATTAGGGCCTTTTCCAGTCAGTAACGATTTCTATGTTGACCATAATCAGAGTATTATGGCATTTTATGTAGAATTTGAAACATGCTGTACTTGAAAGATACAATTTCTAGTAAAACGCATTTAAAGTTAAGAAAGCCCATAGGAAATCCATTGTTGGAAGTTATACAGCTTGCATTGTTATACTTGCGATGTTTGATTTTCATGAACCATTGTACTAGATTGATAGATGAAGGCAACCCTTAGTGAATGACAGCGAAAACCCAATTTCGATATTTTGATGGGTGACCACATTCAGAGGCCTATATCTCAGTAAATAAACCCTGCGTTATGTTCCCTTTTCATAGGCGGTGTCACAACTGTCAGAATTTCTAAGACTTTATGAGTTTCAAGAAAATGTCAGAGCTGCAAAAAAGCAATTGTAACCAACAGGAGTGGATCAAATCTTGAAGATCATATATTATAGATTGAAGACAGCTGAGCTCCATGGACATAACCCTAACACACACTTGCCCAAAACAGCTTTCAAACTGGACTGACTTTTTCAGATCTGAAAATAGATTCTTTAAACTGAAAGATCCCAAGAAAGGTTTTTTTCATATTAACTATTCTGATGTAGCTACATGGTTAGATATAATCTGAAGATTTACTCTGTATGGGTTATTCACACATTCCTTATTGCTGCTTATAGAGTGTTGTGGGTTCGTGATAGCCTAGTGGTTACCATGCTGGAATGTCAATCCTGAGGTCATAGGGTTCAAATCTCTGTCACAGCAGAAAAATGTTCAAAATTTCTGCTCCACGATAAGACTTCTGCACCCCCCCTAGCAAACTCAGCTACAAAATGACCATATGCAGTTGAGAAAATCAGGTGAAAAGGAAGAGAACTGGCAACCTAACCTCAAATGCCAAGGCTTAGGAAATTGAAGTCGCAAACACTTCATAAATATAGCTATCTTTCAGTCATAGCTTAAAGAACTGCTCTTCCTTCTTCTAGTGTTATTCCTCTACTTATAAAGCACTGGATGGCACAGAGATAGATAACTAATGCATCTGCCTTTCACCTCTGTGTCAGTGGTTCAACTCCTAATGCACATGACACCAACAACTAGTTGTCAAGCCTTGTCCAGTTGTTGTATTGTGCTGAATAATCTCTCAACCCTTAGATTACACCTCTACAGACCAATGCTGATACAGGCAGGTAAAATAGAACAATTAACTTAATGCGCCTTACCTTAATTACCTTAAGGAATAACAACTCAACAGTAGACGGCGCTAACTGCCAACATCCCTACACAGCTACCTTCTTTGGGAGACTCAATCTTGGTCAATTCATACTAGAAAGGCTCAACCAACAAGCAACAATGGCTTTCTAATATTGAAAATGCCAGTAGAAATTGCCATAACTATTGTGGCAAGCCTTGTTATTGCCATGACAATTGTAACCAACAGGAGTGGATCAAATCTTGAAGATCACATATTATAGATTGAAGACTGCTGAGCTGCACGGTCATAACACTTGCCCAAAACAGCTTTCAAACAGACACTAGTGTCCACAGACACTAAAAGACAGCTCATGAAGGTGATCACCAGAAAAGGCTGTATCTTCAGTTCAAACCACAAAGACTTCAAAATGAACAGGTGGCAATGAGTTACCCTGCGGCCAAAACACTGTTGACCTTGTAACTTAATTATCATGTTTAACAATATATCTCTGCCAGGACTTTAAAGCAATCTGTCAGGACTTTAAAAGCATTTTAAGCTATGAATGTTGCTCCTAATTTTTACAGTACAGTTTGCAAGACCTCCCAAAGTGTTATAATCACCCACCAGAAGTAGTTCGCAATGTTAACAAACACAAAAATACCAGCTTCAAAGACTTTGTTCCAATTTCTACCAGGAGCTTGCCTGGGTTGCAAGTTGCCTTCTAGCCCAACTGTACCCTGAACACATCTATCTGCAGTATGTATGTCACTGTGCACTAATGATCTGAAAATGCTTACGTCATTGCAATGTTGCTGCCATCTATTACGATGTAACGGAGCTGGTTGCCAACTGATGTTCGTGAAGCTTCCACAGCAAATGGTGGAAGCAGTGAAGGTGGCTTTGACTTTGTAAGACTTGCCAGGATCTGTTTCGATGCAGATGCATTTGCAATCTGATGAGGAACAAGATCAGGGTTTTTAAGAAAATTACCTGACATTTTTTCAAACTGCAAATGCCCAGCTTGGGTTGTAGCTACAGTTGCTGTATTTGGCTCCTTTGTCTTGTTACCAGGTTTAGACTGTATCATAGTCTCATCTCGATCGGTAGGCGGAGATCGACTGCGGTACTCATTTGTTTCAGCAATGAAATCAGCATTCTTCTTCTTTTTCTTCTTCTTGTGCCTTTTTCTACCAGATGGTGAACTGTCTAAGCCAGAATCTGATGCATTTACATCACCTGGCAAAGAAAAATCATCCAAATTTGTAACTCTGTCATAGCTGTAAGACTTTTTGGAAGCAGAAGCAGATGATTGCTCAACAAAAAGCTTTCGATTAAGCTGCTGATTTGCTTCGACTTGTCGCTTTCTTTCTTCAGCATCAGAAATGCTTATCAGGTCTGACACAGGTCTAACGCTTAGCACAGATTCACTAAGCACATCCTTCTTCACTGGATTTATAATCCAGCTCTTAATGTCTGGACAATGTTTCTCTTTATTTTCAGCTGTTTTGCCCAGTTTTTGAAAACCTATGTCTTCACAGAGTTCATCGTCTAAAATGCCATTTTTATTTGTAACAGGCATCAGTTCATTCTTTGCTTCTTGTGCACTGTTTTTTCTTTGAGGTGAAGTAAAATCCAATTTAAAGTCACCATCTGAAGATGCTGTTCTTAAATGGTGCGTCACTACATCACTTGTGCTAGACTGATGGACAGGAGACTCAGATGAAACTGTTTTCAGGTTTCTGTAAGTGTGGAGAGCTCGAAAGAAGTCACTAGCTTTTGGAATTTTGCAGCTTTTTTCAAGGACTTCACGTATCTCTTCATCCGTATAATTTTTTTCTCTTCCACATTTCACAAGTCGTTGAATTTCTGGATCAAGTGATTTCATTACGTCTAAAGCAACTTCACCAGTTGCTAGCTCAAGATCATTTATATCAACTTCCATTCGATCTTCACCAGCAATAGAATCAGTTCTTGCACATGATTCAGTCTGCCTTCGGTTGCCCTGAGGTACGATTTCATCTCCTTTTCCAAACAAGGCCTTGTGTTCTTTGCTTGGAGACATCAGGGCAATCGATGCCTCATAGGCTACTGCTTCTAAAAGTGACATAGCGACTCCGACAGATATCTCATCTGCACCTTGAATGACAACACTGCCTTCATCACTGCTGCCAAAGAGCAGTAAGGTTTCTGATTCTTTCTCTATTCTCATTTTCTGTGATTCACTTGAGAGGATTTTGTGCAGCATAGGGTCAAACTCAAATATTGCTGCCTGTCCAGGGTCACATGATGCTAAGATAAATGCCTGAAACACACAGCAAAGTGGATTACAAACAAGTCTCAAAAAAGATTCTAAATCTCGCAAGCATAGTTTTAGAAAATTTAGTAGCAAGTGTGCATAAAGGTAGATTACTTTTAAATAAATGTCAAGATAATAATAACAATAATTACCATAAGAATATTTAATGGCCAAATCTGGCAGCCAAACAGACCATAACTGGGACAATTATTATTTTATTTTTAACCCAAGATAGCAAGTATCCCTTTGGATTTTTAAATTTAAACTAGGTGCAAAAAGAATATGATTGCAAAAATATCATTATAATTATAATTATTATTAATATTATAATTTTTATTATATGCCACAATTATTCTTGTCACCAGTATTTATGGTTTAGAGTTTAAGATCAGAGGTCACAAGTTTTACACATGTGATTGAAAAATGTATTTTTTCTTAGGGTCTTTCATTTAAATCCTGTCACAACAGTTCACATAAACCCACATAACCATCATATATTGCTTTAAAAATATGATGCTCTGCAAACCTAATTACCATTATTATTAAATCAATATTTTCAAGTGAAAGGTTTGAATCAAGATTCTTCATGGCCAATTGAATCAGTAGTGTTCATAGGAGTATATTTACCATTTAAGAGTAAACAACTTTAATGAGTACTATATATTTCCGACGACATTAGTCAGGGTTGTGGGGATGACAGGTTCTAACAGGCACTATAGAAGTGTCCAAATATATACAATATATACAATATATACAAGCATGTCGCACTCTTAAAAAATTTCTCAAAATGTTGCTGTAGATAGCTCCATGGTTTTAGTGTTGGATTAATTCCAACCTGTTGTCAAGCAATGCTCTAAGACTTACACTATCGGTAAATATACATTAGGGCGGTCCAAAAAATGTTTGTTAAAGTTCAATGTTGGAATCTGCCATAACAGTCCATCTGTTAAAACTAAATATGGTGACAATTTCAGCCAAAACGAACAATATTTAGGAGTTGCACAAGTTCATCAAAGATTTCTGGGCATATGATATTATGTGGCTTTATTGCAAAACAAATGGGATTCGGTACACAGACATAAAATAGTATGTATCTTAGCATGACTTAAACTGTCAATTAGATTATTGTACAAGTCACCATATTGCAAGTGCAATCACAAATTTGTCATCCTTGAGCATTGAGACATATCATGCCCCTGCTCATCTTCAATGCAGTGACAGTTCAGTTTGTTATTCTGAAATTGATTCAAGTCTGGCCAGCAAAGACTTTTGCCTGGAGTCATCAAATTTGTGGCAAAGCTCCAGATTTTGTAGAAATATTGTTTTTCCTGTTCATCATTTATTAGAATTGAGTTATAATCCTGGATCTGCTTTACTCCTCTATCAGCCGTGTCACTGACAACCTTAAGCACCATCACAACTTCCAGCAATGCAAGACTGTAAGACAAAGACAGTCCTCATTTTCATTCCAGCTTACTGGTAAGAACTGCATGAATGAATCCTTCAGTTCCAGAATCTGAAAAATATCCCTGTGCTGGTGGTAACAAAAGAACTCAATGGGCTGCTAACACTAACAGATGCAGAGTTAAGCCTTGGAAGAAGGTGCTCTTAGCTACCCCATTCAACGTAGATTGCAGACCATTCTTTCTTTCTCAGCGAACTCAGCGTTTGGCTTGAAGCCCAACCCACTGCAACTTCACTCAGGTACCACAGATGATGATGGAATGCTGCAGGAGTACTCTGACATTCCTAGGTTCTGTCAGCTGCACTGCAGAGGCAGAGAAAGCACAGTGAGCCTGAAACCATGTCTGGATGTAAAAGTTTACAGACTAACAGAAGAAACTGGAAGATACCCTTTACTGCAAATGGCTTCAGTTTGAACTGAAATTGGCACATCCGTGGTTTGAATGAATAGATGATTTTTGCCATCAACTATGCCTGACAAAGGGCTCTAGCAGCTATAAAGTGAGTGCCTCAAGATGATGCTCTGGCAAGAAAGATGATCATTAGTTCCAGAAGTTCTCTGTAGTCATCTCTGGGATAATTGAATCTTTACCACTGCAAATGCAATAACTTGCTCTTTGAACTCTGTAATCTCCACCAGATCTGCTTCTGTCGTAAACCTACTCCAGTCAATCCAAGACCAGTTGTCTTGGAGGCAGTGAAATATGGCAATTCCTGGACAAGTGGAGACAGCAATGTTCAGGACAGCAAATGCTTTTCAGCTATAATTTCCATCACATGGTGACGACATGCTAGGTGAATGAGACTTTGGACAAGTGCCTTTTCTAGCAAAGCACAAGCACCAGCATGTTTATCACTATTGCTAGTTGTCATGTCAAAGCACATACCCTTGACCTTTCACAAATTCCAGTTATCAGGGCATCAGATCATGGTGTTGGCCAGTGCTTTGTTTAGTTTCAGAGTACTTTTTAGGACACAAAGAAGTTGCTTTACTCCAACACAGGACACAGTAAAAGCCAGTCAAATCACCTTCTCTCAGCCAGTTATATTAGGCAACAGTTGATCATCTCAATGAACGATCAATTCAGAATCTGACAAGAACTGAAGTTTCAAGGAACTCTTCTCAATTTCATCTCTAAAGGGTAAAGCTTGACAAATTGTGAATTTAATGACCTAGACCTTGAATTGCAGCAGCCAACAGATGTGGCACTTATCCGTTGGTAAATTCAGTTCAATGCAAAGCTGCAGCCACCTGCTCAGTAACAAAGAGATTCTTGCTGAACTTTCTACTAGATGACTTGTGCTTCCTAATTAATTCTCTTTGGTGTGCCAGCACACTCTGGGTCACTGTCTTCATCAGCTATGTCCTTATTGTTACTGATTAATTCCAACTGTACAGTGCTGGTTAGAACTTCTGTCTTTTTTGATCTCTCATGGCGTGCTTCTTCACAAATTGTCTTACTGGCTTTCTGTTCCAGTTTCTTTACCAAAGTAAAATACTTATAATCACTGAAAACTTAACCTAACACATTTATGTCAATAGAAATTCAACACTTGTTAGCAACTGGGTCATATTTTCCATTGACCGTGAAGAAATAAACAGATGACTGAAGGATGGCAACCAGATGAAACTTCCCATGTCCTGTGCAACCTCTAAAGATTCTCCAAATTATATTAAATTGTACCTGATTTTTTATTTTATAATATTAATTTAATAAAAAATAAAAATTAGTAACTTCTGACGCACCAGTGTCTAATGCACAAGGCATCAACCGATGGCGCACCAAAGCCAAGCCACAATCAGGTCAATATCCAAGTCAGTCCACAAGACAAAGAGGCAGCCTACAGTGGATTAGCAATGAAAAAGATAAGTTTTAAGCTGACAGTAAGACAATTTTATATAGTGGGCTTAATTGGTAACTTCCAGTTTGAGATATCAAAATTTTAGTAAAATGCAGCCCAGGTACCCATATCCACTTTGACCTGGTCCTGTCATTGGGTAAATATTGTCTCCCTCACATGCATATATTTCGGGTGGGAACACTAATCAATATATTTGTTGGCAAAGGCAAAATCACCTGTAAAATTTTTACACGCATTTTCTATGGCAAAATTTGGCTGAATTTAAAAATGCTGCACTTTCTAAAGATTTGCAACACTTGTTTTTTAAAGCCTTGTTTGATATATTTGACAACTTTGGGTGGCATCATTAATAGTACTACAGTGACTGTTGTGACTGCTAGCCTACCCAGGCATTGGATATTGCATCCGCAGCCTGTTGCCAGCATTTGGGTGAATACCCGGGCCTCCAGGTGCCCACTAACAGGCCTACTTCCAGTATTCAAAACCTGAAACTTTATTTTTTACCATTTTACCATATACAATTGGATCCCCCTAAGATACATGCAATCACACACCCAAAAGGCTTGTATTACTCATTGATAGAAGCCTCTCACTGCTGCTACTGAACAAACACAAATACAAATCAAGAATTTTGAGACTATTTTAGGCCCTCAAACTTCTAATCTCAAGTTAAATAGGAGTTCTCGACTTGGAAAAGAAAATCTAAAAGGCAGTGCTGCTTGCCAGTAAGCATGATGACCATTGGAGACACTAGAGACAATGAACAGGTCACCCATGTGTTACAAAGTCAATGTTTGCAAAGGCTATTCCAGGTCAAAGGTGGATATCATACACTGATGCAATATATTTGACAAATGTTTCCCAGAAACTACGCAAGATTCAAGAAAAGAGCAACGAAAAGTCTCCGACCACAGATTTGCACCAGAAAGGTACCAGAATGCTCGAAGGTTTAGCAAGCAATTCTCAAAACAACTCTGGGAATAAAACTGAACATGCTCTCAATCTACAGTAAGTGCTCCACACATTCAGATTGTGTTTCACAATTGTAACTGAAATCACAAATTTGTATAGTACAACTTCAAGAGAAACTCATCAGAGGCACTTCCAATCTGACAACATAAAACCATAATCGAACAGAATGGTTTTCATGTGCTTACGGAAAAGAGGCATAGAAAGGTCAAGGAGATCATGACGCAGATTGCTATTATTATTAATTATTAACCGATGACGCACCAACTTTAAGCATTCAGATCCAGAAGATCAGTCCACTAAAACCAATAGGCAGCCTACGGCGGAAGAGCCAACTGAAAAATGTAAGTCTTAAGTTGAGAACGAAATGACATGAGAGAGAGAGAGAGAGAGAGAGAGAGAGAGAGAGAGAGAGAGAGAGAGAGAGAGAGAGAGAAAGAGAGAGAGGAAGGGAGGAAGGGAGGGAGGGAGGGAGAAAGGGAGGGAGGGAGAAAGGGAGGGAGGGAGGGAGAGAGAGAGAGAGAGAGAGAGAGAGAGAGAGAGAGAGAGAGAGAGGAGAGAGAGAGACTTATTCCAGGTCACCTTGCACAGCAGAGCAAAGAAATCTGTGTCCAGGAATGGATGAGACCAAGAAGCATAGCTCCTTAAGATAAGATGGCTCCAAGGCATTTATGCATAAGCAATAAGATCTTAAACTTAATGCATTTTTGCATAGATAACCAGTGCAGTTCCTCCCACATGAAACTGGATATACGCCCAAACCTAGGTACACCGCCGATCAGCAGCATTTAAAACAGACTGTAGCTGATAATGTGGAAAAGAGTTAGGCCTGCCTAAATGGCACTGCCATAGTTAACCCTTGTGCATATGAATGCATGCAAGTGAATATGTTGAGAAGTTATACATACACAAGCAAGCAGAAATTACTTTATAAGCACTTGACGCTCAATAACTAACTTCAGTCAAGTTGCGATGCACAAGCTGGTAAAGTTTCACTCTCCCCTAATAGTTCAGAACACCTACTGTTGAAGATACATTTTCCCTAAACACTTCTCTCCTCGTAAGTCTTCCCACTGTGGCAAACTATAAATTGCACCATGGTTTTATTCACTAGTCTGCTTTGCCAAACTTTCACTAAAACTAGTTGGTATTAAGCAGTCTTTTTAATAAAAGAGCACAAAAACAGCATTACCAACACAGCATTTGTGACAGAATGGTAAGATATGGAAGATATGGTGTTACCTTGGCCTGGCGACAGCTTTCCAAAGGTCCAACAATGTTGAACCACTGTCGTATGGCATTCTTATCATCGGTTTCTTTTGCTTTGATGTCTTCTTTGATTGTAACACCAAACAAAGCCAGAACCTTTTCCTTCATGCTCTTGACATCCCTGACTTTATCTTCACTTACAGAAAATTCCAAATTTCCATGGTTAACACTTTCCTCAATGTCACCAACATCATTATCGTCATCATCATCGTCATCATCAATGGTGATCACTGCTTCTGCGTCGTTATTCTTGCCTAAATCCATTTAACGGAATCCAGAAGTACCTCTAAAACAATAGCAAATTTCTAAACATCCAGTACAGCAAACATGTCACAAATGTCTTGGCGGCAGTCTTTGAAATTCAAGTGTTACAAGTTACGATTTGAAATTCCAAAAAACTGACTTCTCTATTACTCATCTTTATTGTTCATAACATTTTTACAGGTAGTACCGTCCCACTGCTTTTGCTTTCGATAAGTCAGAAAAATCGAGAACTCGAAATCTGACTACGCAGTTTGCGACATTATTACTAACAGTTTAAAATACAATTTGTTTCTGATGCACCATCTTGTAATTAACATACTGTACTCGTTTAACACAGTTTAACTAAGATCTACAACCCAGACTCAAAAGGAAACAAACGGTAGAGGCAAGGCAGGAAGCCTTCAGCAACTACTGGCATTTGGAAGATACTTTTTCTAATGCTTCATACTTTAAAATATGTTTTGCTATAGCCTGTTTTAGGTACTTAAAGTGACAAATAAGAATTACGTCAAAACGAACGAAATTTGGCAATTTTCAACGTCACACAATCGCCGTTTTTCTTTCCAAATTTAAAACAAAGGATTTCCCTTATTGCTAAAATTAGCCCGACGCTGGTTCTCCTTCAGTAGTCACTAATCTTTCGGATAGAGTTCAACAAGGCATGAGACGTGACATATCAATGCATAAAATTTGGACTCGAGAAAATTAATGTATGAACACATATGACCGATCCTAAAATCACTGCATTGCCTGCCCATAGAAGCGAATAGTGTTCATATACAAGACTCAACGTATCAACCAACCTCACCAACTTCATTTTGTACTGACTGCAAAGACTTAACCAGATCTTCGGAATGTCTAAATCTGACTATTCCGTGGACAAAGACAGCCCTCGGCAGGCGTGCCTTTTCTATCACACATTCTTCGTAGCGTTGATTGCTGCAGAAAGCATTGGCGCGGAGTAATGCATTTATTAGGCAGACGTTAGTACACCTTACACCCATTACAGCTCGCATCTGTATAACGCAAATTCTGTATAACGCGGTCACGGTCAGGGCCGTCGTATTTTTTCTATGAGAAACATTAATTTCTACCACAGTACGCGCTAGCGTTCATCTGTGCTCGCTGAAACAATGGAGAATGCCTTTGTTGACATTTTCAGATGCTGTTACCAAGTATTTCTCTGTCATCTCTGCCTTTTTGTAACAATAACACGTGTGCTAATAAAATTCCCCATTAATTTGATAACGGGAGCTATAATACAATACAATACAACTTATATTTATAGGCCCTAACGCGCCTTAATAAAACAATGTCTTACTCAAAGGACGCGTTACAACATAATAATTAGTTATAGTACTGAGAGAATAAATGAATCTTAAGTTTTAATTTTAAATTATCTATTGAAGAGCATCTTCGAATAGATGCAGATAAAGAGTTCCACTCAGCTGGACCAGCTACTTCAAACATTCTTTTACCAAACTGTAGGTTAACTCTTCTGACTTCAAAGTCCCCTTTTGAAGCCGAACGCAATCTTCTTCTGGACTCAGTGGAAGTACAAGGTTTAACCAAAGATCTTAGAGTCTTAGGTTTAACTAGAGAGGACAGGTAGGACGGGGCAGACACTGACATAATTTTGAACATAAATAGACAGATTTGGAAAGATATGCGGGCCTGAATGGGTAACCAATAAAGTTGTTGTAAAGAATGAGTAATGTGATCTCGAGGGCCAAGGCTTTTAACTAGGCGAGCTGCAGCATGAATAACAGAGGTAAGCGGTGAGAGGGTAGATTTAGCTAAAGCATAAAGCACTGAATTGCAATAATCAATTCTGAATGGTAGGGGAGAGTGCTCTAAGATGCCCAGGGTGAATAAGACGCTCACCCCTTTTAAAACGTAATTGAAGACAGAAATTCATGTTCTAGTTGTGTCTTTGCATGTAGTGACATCTTACGATCCTTCAGTTGCAACGATATTAAAATATTTTAGGTATTGGCGTGGTTACGTGATTTTTTAAATTTTGAATACTTTTCCGTAAGTACGCACGTAAGAATTTGCATATTTTTCTCAGTAACCTTATGCACCACGTAGATGTGAATTTTCAGGTTTATACTAGGTTAAGTTATGATTGTTTCAATGGTTTTATCAAACTTTTAAAATCGAGCTAGTTAACCAAAATGGCTTCAACAGAGTAGGACTAGCAGATTTACAAGATGCCCATGGGCATCTTGAATACATAGGAAGCATAAAGATTACAAGATGCCCATGGACATACTGAATACCCTGGGCATCTTAGAGCATCACTCTTGTATCTTGAGTTTAAAGAGGCAGTCGTGGTTGGAGGTGCGGCTAGGAAAATGTTAATGATTTATTAGTAGGAACAGTTACAGATTTATAGCGCCGTTTAAATTCCAAGTCGTTAGAATGGTGTTTTCTAGCTGCTATAGCTGCAGCAGTGATAAATGTCGATTACTTTTAATGGCTATAACCTAGTTGTGTTTATGGATGTGTTGTGTTTCTCTGCCTATTAGATTATTTTTATGGGAGTTTGTTGAAATGGTTTATGACAGAAAGACAACCAGTGGAAGGTATGGTTTCTCAATGCTTCAGCGAGCCGTGGAAAAAGTACGAAGAGGAGAAATGAGTAAGCAAAAGGCAGAGACAGTGTATGATGTGCCTCGCAAAACCATTTCAAGACATCTGCACGAAAAATGCAGAATTCAGGGAATTTGGGACGATTTGAAACTGTTTTTGGAAAACAGTATAAAGCACTGGTACAGCATGTGAGTAAGCCTCAGTAGCTCACGACTATCTGCCATGATGCCTTCTTCCACTGACCAAGAATCGGTGCCAGCCATGATGCTGCCTTAGACTGACCAAGAACCGCTACCAGCAAAGTTTTCAGTGGTCAGCAATGTTATTGAATATATTTCACCATTGCCAAAAACAAAATAATTAAGAGAACGGAAAAGGAAGTCTGAGACGGCTGAGGTCCTTATCAGTTCATGATTTAATAAGAAGTTATTAGAAAAGATAGGAAAGACAAAGAAGAAGATAATGCTAACCAAATACTGTGGCACGTTGAAGGTCAATGATTCTTCAGCAAAAGGCGCAGTGAAAACCAAAAAGAAGGCACTAAAGAAGAGACAGAAATTTACATGCAGACAAGACAAACCAAGGCAGAAAAAGCAAGAATTAGTGTCCAGGAACCTCAATCAAAAAAGCTAAAAACAAACCCAAGTTGGGCTGTGAAGGAGATGAAAAATGTCTTATGTGTAATGAATGCTTTAATGACAGTGCTGCTAGGGAGAAATGGATGAAATGCAGTATGCTTAATAGTTGGGTATCATGAAAAGTGTACGGGGAGACATCAAAAGGATTCAAGTGTGACTTTTGTCGTTAGTTATGCTTGACAGTTCAAATCAACAATAACATCTTACGACATAAGTTTAACATTTATTTTTATTTGCCCTTCATGTTCATGTTTGCTTAATATCACTAGTTGAATGGTCTTTTAGTTTATGGTTATGCTTTTTCAGTTTATATAAATTTTACTGCATTTGTTAGCAAAGATGCAGGAGTTCCACATCATTCATTTTTAAACAATTTCCATTATTCCAAGATGCCCATCCCATGGGCCTCTTGCAGCATGTGGTTCCTAAGATGCCCAGTTTGAGACTATGTACTTTTTTAAATTTTAAAAAATTATCTTATTGAATAAACTATTATCCTTGCCCTAGTAGCATAAAGAATGTCCAATCTTTGTATTGGGTACAGATTTGTCCTTCTCATGCCATACACACAGAAGAAATATGCAATCTTCCTTAGCGTGGGCATGTTGGAGCACTCTCCCCTATAAGTGAATGAACCAGGACATGAAGGCAATGCAGTTAAGACAGCGTTTAATCTGATGTATCCGTCGTAGGTGGAAGAAACAGGCTCTAGATATGGAGCTAATATGGTGAGACATGGAAAGTTTGCTATCCAAAAAGACACCTAGGTCACGAACTACAGTTGAGGGTAGTATGGAACAGGAACTATGACGCAATAATATCTCGCAGACAAGATGGTAAGGACGTAAGACACTAACGCGTTAATAGAATCGCTGATAATTCTTGTATAATTATAAGTAAAAAGTAAACCAGGCACTAATTTATGTACAAGTAAATAAATGTACACGGTTTTCTATAGCGAACTTATGACCTCGATCCTGCTTATTATTCAATGAATTTATCGGGTAAGATTCTTGTAATTGTAATTGTAATTGCAAAAGAACATTTATAAAACTTCATCACCGCTGCCCGTTTGAATGGGCGTCACGTCATTAAGATCCCCGTGTACGGATTCAAGTCAGCATGGTGCTACGGTAGAAATTGTTGGTAATAGTGGCCATGAGATGGTGCGGGAGCAGAAGCAGGATAGAATAGCTGGAAGAGTTCGGTTATCATTCTTGGGTGAAAAGCTACAGGGAAGAGGGGAGCGGAGGAGTGCCAGTAATCAATGAAGCAATATGTAGCCAAATAATTCGGCCGTTGTACGACGTTTTCACTGCTCAGGAAACCCACGTGCAATTCACGTCCCCAAAACCTGCAAATATACACTAAAACACATCTCATTTTACGCTCTCATTTTATATGCGAAATTTTCATAACACGGTATTACATATAACACGGTAGCGAATATGGACCCCAAGTTTCGAAGTTCGCGTTATAACAGAATGGTAGTGTATTACGCAGAAGGGTAACGCCGTTAAGCTTAGTCATAGGCACACACAACGCTGTAAGATTACAGTGGTCTTTTCTAGCTCGTTCGTGGCTTCGCGCCGCAAAAGATCTACATGGGTGCGTTTTTAAGGAAATTTTGGCTTGCAGCTGTTTTATGTTGATCGTCTAATCGTGGTCGGCGTCAAAGTTAGTTCGATACACTGTTCAGTTATCAAAATTAGCCAGTGATCTTCGGTGAAAATGGATTTTAAACATCGAAAAGACAAGGATGCCATTCTGGAAATGGATTGTCATATTAAAGGTTTGCGGTTTGTACTTGGGACATTGCTGATTTCAATTATAGCGCTTTGACTTTTCAAGGACGTGGGAAAACTTCGCAGTCGCTAACGCTCCGAAGCTATTCTTAGATCAGAGAATTAACAGCTGCAAATGCTGTACATTCCGTTCCGCTAAATATGTTTTCGGCTACACTATATAATATAGAGCTGTATAATATTTATATTTTACAGTATGTGATTAAATCTGGCACTACAAACAAACGCCTTTATTTATGAATTCTATGGAAGCGTGTATTCAGTTGTAATCCTTTGCATTTTTACAGCATGAACTCCGCTAGCATGCCCGTAAACATTTGATGGGACTGTCATGGGTCCCGTGTGAGCGCATAGGCCCTATAATGGCTTGCTGGCAGGGATAAACAGCGACTTAATTAGAACTTCGGGAAGGGGCAATTCTACAATGAATTTACATTGTGGAGCTGGTTATTATATGTTGAAATAGATAGGCATGGTTTGAAAACCCAAATATGCATGTTGTGTAACTTGCTAACTAGTTTTACAGTGAATTGCATTACAAATATGCATGAAAGTAGCAAAAAGGTGGAGGAAAGTAGATTTTGCAGAAAATAAAAATTAGTCTCTGACGAGGGGAGACACAGGGTAACCTGACCCCACACAGTGTATGCCACTGAAAAAGTTGAATTAATACGCTTGCCTCAGGTTTTCAGTGGAAGTGCAAACTGTGGATGAATCAGCAGAAGCTAGTTTGAAGAAACCCATTATCTCCACTTCCGCTACAGTGGCCATTTTATACAACACACAAGCAAGTGCATCAGGCGAATGGCAAGCAGAGCTTTGTTGAATATCACCAGTACAGGTGGACTCACACTCTTGAAGCAGTAATGGTTGGATTCAGATCATGTTTCAAAAGGATGAAGTCTGCTTTGTAAAGGTAGCTGAGTGCAACCAGCAGTCAAGTTATGTACATGGTCGCCATCATTGTCCATCTGTTCTAGAACACGTGAAGACAGTCCAGGGCTTGACAGCTGATTCCATAGGAGGTGATGTGTAGGGTGAATAAGATCTTATTGTTGGCCACATGAAACGCCATGCTTACATCAAGAAGAGCGAGTTGTATGGTGCGGTCGGAATTAGGTGTCTGAGAAGAGGCCTAGCAAGACAGTCTCTGTTTGATGTCCCTTCTTAAGCCAGACTAGATTCAGCATAAGTTCATTAAAGAGCTTACCATCTGTCACACTATTTTTGAGTTACCTTCAGTAGAAATGTAGGATTTGCGATTGACCCCTGACCAGTAGTTAGCAGTGTTATCCTATCGAATCGTGGCTTCCTCAGCAATGGTGGAACAGTTGTACCTGTGAATTAATCTTTCAGCAAATGACGTGGAGAACTGCACTAGAAAAGGGACAGCTCACTGATGAATTCATGAAGGAGGAAGGTTGGAATGGAGTCAAAGGCATTCGTTTTTGGCAAGGAAGAGTAGCTGTTTGAAGTTCTTAAAAAGCTGCTATGTAGATGTTCAGATACATACACAGAGAACACGAAAGAATTGGTTTCAGATCTGCACTGTTCAATATTTTGAACTGACCTAGGCAGCATTGTCTTGTGGAGTATGTGGTTGGAGCTGAGACCTGTGTCTCACTGCAGACATAAAAGACTTCCTGAGTCACTTGATGCTGGGAACACTGAACTCTGATGTGTGCACATGGTCCAGAAGTGAAGAAGGAGAGCTTTTTCTGCTGGAGATAAGCACACTTCCTGTGGTCCTTGCGTTATCATGCTCACTTTAAATGGTCCTTAGCCTACTTAACTGTCCTGTGCATCACTCTACACTTGGAGTAATGTGGTTGCTTCTGTAACCCCCCCTGTCTTATATACTGTTGTCTAGTTCTGGTGACTGTTGATTGCAGTCACTTTACATTACACTATGGTACCTACAAGCTTGTTTAGCCAGTAAGTAGATACACATGTTAATTGGAGTTTAGTCTCCTGATATGATAATTAAAGGTCAGACTCAAATCAACATGTGATATCTAGCGGAAATTGTGATGATATTACAATAGCTCATATTTTTACACTACCATCTTGTATCATAATGTATGATTGAATAAAAATGAACGAAGTTACTTGTTGCAAATCAATCAATATATTATATAGTTCAATGTCTTAATTAATTCTTAATTAAGGCCAGCCTCTTATCAAGCCTAAATCTATGATTCTACCCACCCACAAGCTTTGATGGCCATTTTACCTGTATCCTGACTCTTTGATAAAGTCTGAAACAGTTTCACTGTGAGTTGTAGTGAGTTTGCATCGACGTAGAATTGTTAGATTGTCACTCACCACTAGTTGTCTCTGCGCAAACAATTCTATCCACCACTCCGACATACCTTGTAGACCATTGATCAGATGTCTCTCGTAGTAGTTATTTTAAGTGAGTTCCTTGCAGTTCAAGGAATGGAATCCACACGATTCAATCGTAACCGTCCAAAGGAATGGTTCCTTGACGAGATGGAGTTGCACTGTAGAGTCGAAGACTAAGTATCTTTGCTGCCTTTCGACTCACGCCACTAAGTCCGTATCGACGCACTTACATGGACTTAATCCACGAATTTCTGACGTTAGTTTCTCGACGAAAACTTAGTCATTTCACAACGGAAAGCACAGGTTAATTACCTGTAAAAACATGAGCCTTTATACGCTCATCATTCGAGAATGCAGTTTGACTTGACAAGTCCGCAGCTGACCACCTATTTCTCGGAGTCACGTTGAATCGCAATGAAGACCTTTACTGTCCAAAATCCAGCTGTGAACTAACTACTTCAACGGTTTTCACAGCGAATCTTCCATCGTCATAAGGTTTCCTGTTGGCCGAAATTATCATCTGCCTCTTTCACCAATACTTGTAACGGTTTCATAGTCCTTCTATGAAATCTTCGTCTGCTCATTTGTTTACAGTGGATAAGAAGTCGCGTCTACTGTGTCCCCTCATTGGCTGACAACTTCCTATAGCAACGCGTCGCCACGGGTTGAAAATCCCACAAGTAAAATCGCGATTGGCTGGCAATCAAAACAGCAGTTTGAAATATCGTTCGTATTGATTCGCAAACTGTGACAGATTGCTATTAAAATAATCCATCAACATCCACGTTGATCACCCGTAAAATTAGTTCAGAAAACCATCCTTTGTTCCCCGTATTTAATATGTTTTTAGAACCTATGCTGGCCTTGCTATTTTGATTAGTTTGAACGTCCTAAGCCGGCCAAGTATTTAAGTGAGTAATTACGTTAGTCAACACAAACTCTTATTCTAATGCACACATAAATAGATCCATAATACGTACAGTTCATACAATAGTAAAATCAATTGGATTTGCCAGACATGGCGAGAATATATATAAATTCAGTCTACAGCTTCTTATACAAACAGAGCCTGATGGGAGCAGGAAGCTGATGATGGAGCCAAGTGTGAAGTCAGACAGGTTGAATAGCTTTGGACAGGAAAGGTAGGCCCTTGCAGGTATCCAGCAAAGATGACTGTCTCCTAGGCAATGGTGGGGAAAGCTTCCAACTTCTTTGACCTTCAGTCGTGGATTGTGATCTCTTTGATGAGTGAAGGATTGTTTTAGGTCAGCAGGTTATGATCAGAAGGAAGGTCTAGGGCGACTGACTGGGCTGCAGTCATCTGCAGTCATGGCCAGATGAACACACGTTATCAGTGAGAAGTAGCCTAACAATATGTAAAGTGTTATTCAAGTTACTAAAATTTTAATGATTAATAGAAATAATAATATTATTTGTTCAGCATCATCACCGTTAGGTACAGTTAATTGTCACTGCTTACTTATCTGCAAAACCTTGTGATTACAACAAAGTCTGTCAAAAGATTTTAGTTTAAGAGCTACTTGGACTGACAATATGGCCTTATGTCAAAACCATCGTAGCCAACTAAAGTCTTTCTTCTGTAACCTGATAGTCAAGGAAAAGATGCAGAAGACTTGGCCAGTTATTGCAACAGATTTCAATGTGTATTTTTTGCATATGAGCATTTAAAGCTCAGCTGACTTCCAGTGATTACTGGAAGAAAGTCTTGTGATTGCTTCCATACATCAAGATGAGCCAGGATTTTCACTTGCATGTGCCAGATTGGGTGACTAGCATCGGGTACCAGGCTGAGTGAAGATAGGAACATGCAGCGCAACAGCCCACTGATGTATTTAGGAGCGGTATGAGCTATAGATCCTTGTGTGAGCTCATAATTCATAATGAGTGTTGCAGTGATCAAGGCAAGAGAGGACTGGGCATGCACCAGAAGAGCAGTGGTATCAGAAGTCAAGGTCCTCTATATGACTCTGATCTGCCTCAGATTATAATAGCCTGACCTGCAGATGGAATTCACTTGGCCAACTAGGTGAGTCCTCCATCAAGAAGTACCACAAAAACCCATAATACCTTTGGCTTCCAGGTTCTAAATAGTTATACTAGCACTGTTTGATCGATTTTATCTTGGACCTGTGGTTTGCCAATCCAGATGTCTTAGTTAAATTCAGACATGGACAATCTACTTGTGTACATATGGGAGGATATGCTTGTCTGTACTTCTTTGGCAACAACAATCGTAGAGGATACATGCAAGAAGTTCAGATGGGCTGCATGTTGAATATGGCCATAGTCTGCTGCAGATTGATGTGTATACTGAAGGCACAAACAGTGACAATA
Organism: Norana najaformis; assembly: GCA_964023275.1. Lineage (NCBI taxonomy): Eukaryota > Metazoa > Annelida > Clitellata > Crassiclitellata > Hormogastridae > Norana > Norana najaformis. The sequence goes on from OZ029917.1 coordinate 26,531,866, forward strand.
TCCATAAGGCTGGTAGTGTGCAGTAAGTAAAGGAGTGGCCCAAACATTATCGCCTGAACTGCCAAAATTCTAACACATTTTGAACTATTTGCAAAGATACTGTACTGGTTTTTTAGTCAAGAACTTCTTCTTCTTCAAGTTCTCTGCCCCGGGCAGGTTCGAACATCCAATGGCGCCGTTCCTGACATTGTTGGGCCTCCTCCTTCAGTTTGCTGTATCTGTCCTTCCTCATCCAGTCTTGTAGCATTTGTCTCATTCCTCCTCTTCTTTTCTTTCCTTCCATTCTTCCATCTATGATATTTCACAGGAGGGAATTACCTGTCAGTATATGTCCAATCCATTTCCTCTGTCTTGTTCTTATTGTAGCCATAAGAGATCTTCTCTCTTCCACCTGTTGAAGCACCTCTTCGTTTGTTCTGCGCTCTGTCCAGTTAATCTTCTCCACCCTGTGCCATACTCGTAACTCAAAAGCCTCCAGTCTTCTGGTGTTTCCTTTTCTGATGGTCTATGTTTCTGATCCATATGAGACCATGCTCTGTATCAGTGTTTTGACCATTCTTTTCGTTAGGTTCCTGTTCAGTCCTCTTCTCATTAATTCTTTCCTCTTCGTAAAAGCGTCTTTTCCCATCACTATCCTTTTTATTTCATTATGACAGTTTGCATCTGTTGTAATCATACTTCCTAAGCAGCAGAACTGCCTGACCTGTTCCAACTCGTCATCATTTACTATTATTCTTAATGTTTTTTCTTTCTGCTTATCTTCATAACCTTTGTCTTTTTGGTATTTATTTTCATACCATGTTCTGTCGAAATTAGGTTCAAGCAGTCCATCATTCTTTGTAGACGTTCTTGTCAGTTTGCCTGGTCATCTGCAAATCTCAGCACCTTCACCAGTCTTCCTCCTACTTTTTTCCCTCTTCCATATTTTCTACTGTCTTGTGTATAAGGTCTTCAATATAGATGTTAAACAGTAGTTGTGATAGCAGGCATCTTTTGTCTTACTCCTCTACCAATTATTCCCGGTTCTGAATATTCGCCCTCTATTCTTATTCTAACCTTCTGGCCCATGTATAGATTTCCAATGAGTCTTCTACCTTCCAATCAGTTCCCAGTTTCCTTAGTGCATGCATCAGTTTTTCCAGTCTACTCTGTCAAATGCCTTCTCATAATCCATAAACGTACATAAACATCTTGATCATGCTCAAGGCTTCTTTCTGTCAACACCCTTAGTGCTCCAATGGCATCTCTTGTACCTCTACCCTTCCTGAATCTGAACTGGTCTTCTCCCAAATACTCGGTCCCTTCTGTCTTGTCTTGTACTCTTTTTACGATGATCCTTGGTATAATCTTGGAAGCATGTGTGCGTTGGCTGATTGTTTGTTGATCCTCACAAGCCATTGTATTGTTCTTTTTTCATTGGGATCATGATGGACTGTAACAAGTTGTCTGGCCATACTCCAGTGTTGCATATGTCCTGGCACAGCCTTACCAGCTCAGCCATTGCTTTTTCTTTCTGATTTTTGAGTATCTGTGCCAGGATGTTGTCAGTTCCACCTGCCTTGTTATTTTTCATTTCGCTGATGGCTGCCAGTACCTCATCTTTCAGTATATCTTGTCCTATATGTCTACCCCGTCCTCCGGGGGTGAGGGGTGAGTCCTGATTAAGATGAGTGGGTCTGTTCTTGCTGTGGTAGAGGTCCTCTTTATATTCCTTCCACCGTCTTCTGACATCATTGGGGTCTTGTACGATCCTAGAATTCTTGGCATTAAATCTGAACTGCTCCATGAGCACAAACTAAGATATCCTTAAAAGATGACCCTTTCATTTACTCAGATGCATGCTTTTTGCTGAATGATATACCATTAACATTTTTGAATATTGAGACAGTCAGTGTGTTGCAATTGTGAGCAAGTTCTTAATTCCCTGCTACTCTGCAGCTTTACCTGACTTCTTGGGAAAGACATGGAGCTACACAAATGTGCAGAAATTAAACATATCCTTTGTTCAAGATTTCTGTTCTCATAAAATTCTGAGTTTTTATTTAGTTGTCTTATAGGATCTAGCAAGAATCGACACCTGGTGAACGGATCATGATCATACATTCTGTGTGCTTGCAGTATTTTTGGCTAGCATGTGGATTGATTATCTGGGTTTAGGTTTTGATTACATAAACTTGTTTCTGGTTTGTGCTAAACATAGACTGAGTTTACTGCTGTTTCTTCTAATGGTTTGGTCGACTATTCCTACAGTCTTCATATGTTTTTAATCTGGCTGACATTTGATGTTATGACTTGGCTTAGGCCTACATGAGTTGAATCAAATCAATGGGTGGCTGTATTTTCACCTCTATGGATAGTATAGAGGTGCTGAACTTGGTAATGTAAGGTAATCTAATCATATGCTGTAGCATCCATCTACGTTAATCCTCCATAAGTTCATTTTTTCATGATCTAGCTATCCATGTGAGTTGCTTGACCATCAGGATTTCAAACTCTGATTTGGTACAATGGTGCCAGTATATGTGCTTCAGTAGATGACTTAAAAAAGGAAAACTTGAAGTTCATATACTTTTCTAATTAGAGGAAGTCACAGTAAAATTTTTACTTTTATGTCTAAGATAGGAATCCTTGTTCTTAATCCTTGTGTGCAAATGAGGTTTCACACGTCATCAAGAGATCTCCAAAAAAGACATGCGACCTTGACCCTGTACCAACATGGCTCATCAGAAAGTTTGCAGAGGCACTGGCTCCTTTCCTAATAGAAATATGCAACAAGTCTCTCAGTTCAGGAACTTTTCCTCGTTCACTTAAATTTGCTGTTATGGTAACAGTCCTCAAAAAGAACATTAACATGGTGTGGTCCTCCCAGATCTAATTTGCCTAGCATTCCTTTTTGCCTACAAGATATGCCGATTCTATCAGTGCTTCAATTTTGTGACCTAGCGTTGACTCGTGTTACCAAAAGTACGTGATCCTCTTATATTTATCTGAGGCAGCTTCTACATATTTGTCATTCTCTAACTCTAGATGCTGCCTGTTGCGTAATAATCTGTTCACTTGTCTTATAATCATACATATTGTAATTCAATAGCCAGTTCTTTTTCATGTCATCTACATTCAGTTACTCCTGAAGCTGCTTTACTTGTTCTTCAGCTTCCTCCCAAGATCTTCTGTTACAGACTGAATATCTTCAAAATTACATTGGTTATCTTTTCCTGCATACCACAGCACCATAACATGCTTACTCACATTATATGGAGAGCGCTTGAGAGCAAACATCCCTACTCAGAAAGAACCGTTGAGCCTCACCAGGGAAGATGGCAAGTGACTGGATGGCGTGACTCTTAACCCATGGTCTTGTGGAAGGTGTCTCACATGGATTTGACAGTCTCAGACACATTTGCAGTGTCACATCTAGGATTTACACCAACCGGACCAAGTGAAGCCACAAACTGGGCGGTCTCGGCCAAAAGATCAAAATACACCACTTTAGCCCAAACCCACTCTTTTGTGGCTGTTGGACTGGGGACCAGTGGCACATGGAGTAAGGAAGGGTTGGATTTTGTGTTAGAGTTAGGGCCAAGGTTGACTAATGCAACCGATGATGCACTGGAGACAAGCTACCTGCTCCAAAGACTCTTGGTGGCATTTCAGCATGGGAATGCCATCTGCTTTCCAAAACCTTTCCATGTTAAACTGACAAGTGTCTGTCTGAATAATAATACTAGTATAATAATAATAATCATGATGGGAGATTAGCAATTTGTCTCTGACCCATGCACACTGTAAGGAAATATTTCCAGTTCTTGGTTTGGTGTTGTGATATTATGCTATGGTCTCAGTCTGGATTCAGTCAGTACAGATTATTCCAGTCTGTGCTGTTAGGTTTGCTTAAGGTCGTTTGAGTCTTTGTCGGCATCTTGAGATGTCTTGGAATTCATCTAAGTGATTTATTTAGGCTGTATTGGTAAACCCCAAAGACTTTGTTATAATTTTAAGCTTTGATAACTGCTCTATAATAAGGTTTCATTGTAGCATCCTCCACCTGCATGAATGGTTTTCAATGCACTTCACCAGTATATAGAATTATATTGACATGTGTTCATGCTTATAATCACACAGGCAGTTTTTTAACACAGTACCACCATAGTACATGACTACCATACCTCAGAGCGAGAATGGGCCATATACATGTATACAAAGACAGGACTTGTCCCTACCAACACTTTGTGATAGACCTCAATTATAATTGATGTCTGTCACAAAGCTTCTGTATCCTACAAAGATGTCAGCTTTAACAAAATGGATTTAATGTAGTTGACAATGAATGTTGATGTCTTTAGTAGTCAAGTTACTCTGATGCCTGACTAGTGAGGCATTTGATCCTTTTGGTCATATTGCAATTGGTCCCTTTAAGTTCATTGCCTGCACACATGCTGCATGTTATTATCATATCTATCTATATTTTGTGCTGCAAAGAGCCTTTGTGTTATTACCTGGAGGCTTCAAAGAAAGAGCATTGATTTCATGAACAGATGTTTAATATTAAGTTTTTGTTGGCCTTGAAACAATTTTTTAAGACCCATTGTGATGAAGCCATTGCTGAATGTCTAGGTAAGTATCCATGGAAACACCAGAAGGCTAGGCTGCTGTCAAATAATGGAATGTAATTTATTACCTATGCATTACCTCTTGAAGATGTCTGTGCAGAAATGTTCCTAACCTGTCCAGGCAAAAGAGAACAGTATGTGGAAAAGATGCCTATGGCATCAGTCTCTGGGAATTGAAAGGGGAGGGTGATGAATGGAAGACAGATGATGCCAAAGCCATAAACGTACATTGTTGCATGGTAGAAGTGTGTAAAAAATTGAACATGTACAGTAGTTTTTAAGCCTAAGAACTGAGGGATCTGCTGCTGATCAAACCAATGACTGATGACAAAACTCCGAACTGGGCTGGCACGATAAGGCGCACATTGCAGTCCTCGTGTGGATCATTTTAATTCAGGTTTGCTGAAAATCCTGCTGAAGCCACTTGGGTGGAGGTTACCAATCTGTTGCTAAGTTGGTCATAAATGCAGGGAAGAGAATTTTGTATGTGAGTAAGATTTGCTAGCTTTATGGAAAACACTGCTGCATGCAGGCAAAAACATGATCTTTTGCCAAGGAAAATGAGAAATTTACCCACATCACCAGTAATCCAGTCTGTCATTTGCCTGCTTGGGATATTGAACTGTTTCCAGCATGACAAGTGTTGATGTAGGAGCTTTCCCTCTGGTAATTTTATCTCTGCCATTATGTAATCTATTGAATTTGTGAAATGGAATTCTAGGTGGAATTTTGGTAGTAACACAGACTGATAAACAGAATGATAGACTGACTGATTGACAGACTGATAGATGGACTTGACAGACAGACAGACGGACGTGCATGCATGCATGCATGCATACATACATACATTGCCCTCTGGAGTTTGAAATGGTAAACCATAACTGATTGTGATACTGTTCAGTGCATTTTGGACCTCCATTGTTTTAGAGTTTCATTCTGTTTCAAGCCTCAGTCTGTTGGATAAGTGGAAATCTTTTGCAGTGGTTTTCAATCTTTCAATGAGAATACATTGTTCTCATACATTTACTCCTGTCTGTGAGCATATCTTTGTGTGCCGCTACGTTATTGTGATAAACAACTGCTTTGTCTGGCTGTGTTCTGTTTACTGCTGAACATAAACTTAGTAACTCGTATCTTTTCACATTATCTGTTTGCTTCACATGTTTTCTGAGCTTAGTTATTTTCAGATGTACACAAAGCGTCTTTGTTACCTAATGGGACCTGGAGTAGTGATCTTATCTTATCTAATGACTTCTATAGCACCATTATCATAATATGTAAAACATCAGTCGATGGTTGCTTCAAGTAAAACTGTAGTAAAAAATCGTAATCCAATAAGTCAGAGAAACCAGCAGTCAAGCTATGACAGGTGGGCAGGCAAGCTGAAACAGACTAGTTTTAATGCACAGAACTAGGCGAATTTAACACCTTCAGTTAAGAACTTTCGAGAGCCCAACACTGTTCTGGTTCATGACAGTATAAGAGTCAAAGTGTCCACTGATCAAATGCTATATTTGCTAGTATGAGGAGTGAGCAAAAAACAGAGGTATGTAAGGCCTTGTAAACTATAAGACAGATTTTAAACTTAATTCTTTGCTCAGTGGGCAGCCAGTGTAATGAATACAATATTGGAATAATATGCTTATGCTTAGAGGTCTTTGTTATGGCTCTTAGCAGAGAATTTGAACCATTTGTAGTTTGTGAAAAATGTTTTTGCAATACCAATGAAAAATGAGTTGCAGTAATCAAGTTGGCAAGCCATTAGAGCAGTTGCTAGTGAAATCAATACCGTTTGAGGCATGTGTGATCTGATTCTATGAATATCCTGTATGTGAAAGTGAATTGATTTTCAGATGATTTTTGACATGTTCAGAAAAAGACATGATGGAGTCAACACGTCACTTATGTACCGACTGTCTGTCTGGTCCAGACTCACAAGAGAGCTCCCCTTACGTGCAAGACTTTCTCAACCAATTTACCCACTTAACTGTCGTCTTCCTTACAGTTCTAGCAGCAATCAAAATTTCTGCAATCAGCTGCTTGAAACTGCTTCTTTCCTTGACATCAGAGACTTTGGACAAATTCTCCTGATGCAGATTCAGCAATTCTGCACTCGCCATTACGGAGTCTCCTTACTTATGTTACTCACAGCAGTAGCTTGCTAGACACATTCACCAAGCAGCTTAAGACCTATTTGTATCGTCTTGCTATTGTTGCCTGACTGCTGTGACCCACCCATTCCTACAATTCCTCACCTAACTGGTGGACATATGGTGTGTTAACAAATGCATTACTTACTTACTAATGTTATGACATTATTTGATTGATGCTAAGCAACTGTGCATTAAGGACTTTCTCAAGATTCTTGAATTTTTGGGGTGACTTAAACCTGCAGACTCCATGGTTCAAGATGAGTATTCAACCAATGAGCAATGATGGTGCAAAGCAAACAAAATAAAGAATAAATTATTTAAAATTGATTATTGCTCACTACACTGCTGGATAGAGAGCAGGAGTCATGATCTCATTATTCATAATTTGTTAAATACATCATTTCTTTGAGGTGTTTGCATCTTAGTTAGTTAAGTTAATTAGTATAATCTATAGCACCGATGTCAAATGCACAAGGCATCAACTGATGGCATCTTACTTACATGTTGCATAACAAACACATACATGTACCTGTAACTGTCTGACCGTGCATGCATATCCGAAATATCAAAGGTTGAGTTTGTTTTATCATAGATCGCCTTAAATCATTTTCTCACTTGAAATGGCTTTCCACTTGCAAATCATTTTTTCTGAAGTCATTTCTGTAGATGTGTGGTCTTAACAATATCATTAGTGAAGGGAAATAATCTAAGCCTGAACATTTACTGGGTGCTCTAACAATATCAGTTAGTTTATTAGTGTAAGGCCACCATAGAGGTTGTGAGATTAGATATTGGAGAGCAAGGTCATAATCAGTAGGTGTTAGAATATGATTTTTTATCCATACTTCTGAACAGATTTTCATCCCAAATTATTCCAACTATAGTAAGAAATGGATCTGGGAAAGACCAGTATTTTATTTTATTTATTTATGATACTGACTTTATGATGACAAGGCATGGGTCAATTTGTTTTCAGGATTTGGAGTACATAAAATATTTTTATAGCCAGCTAAGTTGTTAGGCGATTTATTACATGCCCTTATCAGAGTTAGTTATCAGCAAGATGCTATGCCGGATTTTTTGGAGCAGATATTTTATTGCTAGGAATTTGGAGCAGATATTTTCTTGCTAGGATTTTGGAGCAGATATTTTATTGCCAGGATTCGGCATCACATGCTGCTTTGCTAATAGCAGTCAAATTTTGAGGCACACATGATTATGGCGGGATGTTAAGCAGTTTGTTCAATAACAGCATTCACTTGCACTTTGTTCAATAAGAGCATTCACTTGCACTTTTTCCTTCCCCAGGGATGTATTATATGACAGCCAATGAGGGTGTTAAATTCATTAGGGCATTGGGAGAGAGTCTTTCCACTTTTCCATGGACAGTTTCTTAGCAAGAATAACTGCTTGTTGCCTCTTTATTATTATTTTCTCTACTTGCCAGGCTCTATGAAATGGATTGTGGCCAGAATGCTGTTAGGCATATTTTGTCTGGTATGAAACCAAAGTTATTGTGCACTAAAAAAACATTTGTCTAGATATTACTACAAGAGTATGTGTATTAACACTAGCCAATCACTGTCCTCTTGTTTATACACAGAAACTCGTTATAACTTGCTCCATTATAACATGAATTCTGATGTAACGCTTATCATGCATTGTGAGATGATTCAGACAAGGAGCCTGCGGCTGTTTGGACACATTGTGTGCTGTGAAGGTGACCAGGACCATGACAGGGCCTTGTGAGTGATGATTTCTGGTCCTTTGAGAAATTGGTAGAGACCTGTTGGATGCCCTTGCCACACATGGACAAGAACAGTGGAGGCTGACCCATGCTCACAGAATTCGGGTTACTTACAGCCTGGAGACGAGCCCCAAATAGAAACGGCTGGTTGATGATGATGATGATGATGACGAGGACAACGCCACCACCGCCAACGATGTCGATGACAATGATGCATTGCATGAATCCAAAATTAATTTATTCTGTTGCAGCAAATGAGGTCAGTATTGACTACTTGATAAAGTAAATCTCTGTCGCATATAAATATCTATATTTATAGTTCTGTTTTATCTGTTAGCTAGCAGAAACAATGTACATAGAGAAAAATCCTGAGTGGGTTTTCCAGTGGTTTCTTAGAGTTATGAATGCAACTTTGGATGATATTTCCTGCCATTTAAAATTTAAATGGTCATATCCTCTTTCTTGCTTCTCTGTAATCAGATCTTTTTATTATTCTTCAGCTGTGTAAAAATTAATTTATATCATTCAGCCAATGTTGAAGGCTTTCGAAACAAATAATGATGTGGGGATTTCGGAACTTAAAGACAACGACAACAAGGAACATTATGAAGGTGGACATCGTCATTGGTCATGACTTTAGAGTAAAAAAAGCACATTTTTCACTGAACTGGTTAGCTTTTAGCTTTTCACGTGAAGCTATAAGTTTGCCTTCCCAGTGGCTACTATTTGCAGTGTTTCACTGAACTAAATTTTGTATTTATCATTCTGATTTTTATTTTGGCCAAATTCACCGAAAACATCATAGCTGCCATAGAGTTAACCTATATAAAATAAACTCATTCTAACACAACCTCATAATCAGGTGGTTCTTGATACAGAGCTCCCAGAGACAGCATTTTAACGAGTTTCTGGTGTACATGGATGGATATCCATTAGCTTTAAAGTCACATCAGTATCTGCTGCTAACACACTAATTATTTTTAGTCTTCCAATTAATTTACAAGGGCTGACCTATAAACATAAATTATGTAGGTGGTCCTGGGGTCATCATTGCCCTCAGCTTTGTTGTCACCTTACTTTCTATATCATCATCATCATATTCATCAGCTTCGAAGCCATTGGGAGACTCATGGTAACTGAAAACAGGCGTGAGGTTTAACATGAGAATTGATTAAATGATAAGAATACTGATAAGGATAGATGCAGCAGGGTGATAACTGCAGGGTTGATAAGATTAGACCTGATGACAGCAGGTTTAGAGAAACCCTGGTAGTTATTAATGAAGCTAAACTGTTTGACTAACATCCGTTTTTGCTTTGACAGCAAAGGGAAACGTTGCATATGTCATGTGCAATGATCTTGATTATTCTGTCCTTTATAACGGCGATGAAGTGGCTTAGTGGGACTGTGGTTAATATGCTAGACTTCCAATCCAGAGTTTGGGTTTGACTCTCCACAGGACAAAAGTATATTTCATGATTTAGAAAGGCGCTTGGTTGTAACGTCAATTGCAAAAGGACTACATTGTGTCATTTAGATTTCATGGGATATCACATAGAAAAGAAAGGACTACATTGTGTCATTTAGATTTCATGGGATATCACATAGAAAAGAAAGGACTACATTGTGTCATTTAGATTTCATGGGATATCACATAGAAAAGAAAGGACTACATTGTGTCATTTAGATTTCATGGGATATCACATAGAAAAGAAAGGACTACATTGTGTCATTTAGATTTCATGGGATATCACATAGAAAAGAAAGGACTGCATTGTGTCATTTAGATTTCATGGGATATCACATAGAAAAGAAAGGACTACATTGTGTCATTTAGATTTCATGGGATATCACATAGAAAAGAAAGGACTGCATTGTGTCATTTAGATTTCATGGGATATCACATAGAAAAGAAAGGACTACATTGTGTCATTTAGATTTCATGGGATATCACATAGAAAAGAAAGGACTACATTGTGTCATTTAGATTTCATGGGATATCACATAGAAAAGAAAGGACTACATTGTGTCATTTAGATTTCATGGGATATCACATAGAAAAGAAAGGACTACATTGTGTCATTTAGATTTCATGGGATATCACATAGAAAAGAAAGGACTACATTGTGTCATTTAGATTTCATGGGATATCACATAGAAAAGAAAGGACTACATTGTGTCATTTAGATTTCATGGGATATCACATAGAAAAGAAAGGACTGCATTGTGTCATTTAGATTTCATGGGGTATCACATAGAAAAGAAAGGACTGAAAGGAAAAGACAGTAAATCTGCACTATATGGGGCGAGGTTAAGAAAAGGAAACTTGAAACACTTTACACTCGGGGTAACTTTGGTCTTGAGAAAATGATCACCTCCTCCTGCTTCTCCTCATCTTCCTCCTTCTGTCTGCCTTCTCTTCTATCTCCTTATTCTTCCCCTTTTCTTCCTTCTCTTTGCCTTTTCTCCCAACTTCCCATTCTACTTTTAAGGAAAGTTTGTTGTTTTGTGTTCTTGTAAGGTTGCTGATGTCATTTTGTTCTTTGGCAGAAAGAACCTTCAACCCCAACCCTACGCCTTAATTGTAATCGTAATCGTAAACTTGAGATTTCTACAGTGCCCCATGAAAGTTAAGTTGCAGGAACCAACTAATTCACAGACACTTGGGTAAATCAGAATTCTAGGCAGGATCAGTTGCAAATCAAGATCCAAGAGTCAGGCAAGCAGACAGTCCGATGGCTACAGTAGATGGTGTTTGGAATTGGACCGGAAAGTGAGATTAGGGGAAAAAGAGGAATCAGGATATGATCTGTGGAAGAGGAGGGTTTTCAGTTTTGGGTGAAAGACCTGTGCAGAGAGTGCAAGGGTCAAAGTGTTAGTGAGTTCATATGATGGGTCAGATAATTGTTGTAATTCTGGTAGGAGTTTATTCCAGAGGGAAGGAGCAGTTATGACTATGGAGTGATTTCCAGATTTTAAGAATAAGGTGGCAGGAGGGTGGAGAAATGTTAGGGCAGAAGAGGAGCAGGTTGAATGGAGTGGTTGGATTGGAAATAACTGATGAAGATTTGTTGGGAGGATTGGAGTGTGTTGTAGGTAAGTGATAACGACTTTCTTCTCTATCCATTAAGGTATTTTAAGTCAATGAATTGATTTGAAAACAGGTGTGATGTGGTGGTGTTTGGTGACGGCACAAGCAAGAGCATTCTGGATAGCTTGAAGGTGGTTTATTTAGGTGGTATATATATTTAGTGAAAATGAATTAGTCTAACTCAGCATGCGTGGACTATGAGTAAGGATGAGCATGGACAGGATAGGTGCATGTAATAAATGAGCAGTTTAGTCACCTCACCCCTTTCTTCTCTCCTCATCCTGTTCGCCTTCTTTGTCGTTGTCTTCCGCTTCCTCTTTGTTCTCCTCTTCTTCCTCTTCTTTGTTCTTCCTCTTCTTCCTTCTCTTTCTCTTCTTCTTCTCTGCATTTTGTTTCAGCGCCATCTATGCCTCCATCTCCTTCTCATCCTTCTTCTCTCTAGCTCCTGCTTCTTAAGCATCTACTCAGTCTACTTGTAACTGTCGTAATTTTCCTTCTCTTTCCTTCCACTTGTCTTTCTTCAGTTGTTGCTTTCCATTTTAATTCTCTCCTTTATTACATCTTTGTCTTTATTATTCTCCTTCTCCTGGTTCTTCTTATTCTCATTATTCCTTGTCTCCTCTTTTTCTCCTTGTCCTTTGAATTGGCCTTTGTAATCTTCAATATCTTTCTGTTCTTAGAAATGCAAAATTGAAACGATTTTAACAAACAAGAAGTTTATTAGCTTGTTGTTCCATAGAAGGCAGCATTGCACTTTATGTGGTAACTAGGTTGGGCTAGAGATTAATTCATGATGTTGGCTGTTTTCTTTAGTTGGTCGCCAGGTGGCAGGGCTGTTCCATTGCTATGCTAGAAAGGTAGAGATGTTATTCAGTTGTTGGCAGTGTTTGATGGCATTATGAAATAATTGGGTTTGTAACTGCTAAGTTACAATTCCAACACAGTTTTAGTAAACCTGTTTTCACCATGTTGATATATGTTCGGTCCTTTAATTGGTTGTCTGGTATTGTCATATCAATTCATTTCAGTTATCCATAGCTTTGCTTGTCTTGAGTAAGGAATTTTTAAATGCAAGACAAAGTAATTTTTGTGAAATAATAATTCTTCCATTTATGTCAGCTGCAGTCTCCGAGCAGGATGTGACTCTGGGGTTGAACCCCACATGTGGGCCTCTGTGAAAGGCTGCCGGTCCAACTAACATTTGGCACGATGCCATGTAACTTAGTCCTCTTTGTTTGCATCTTCCTAATCCCTATTTTCCCGCTCGCCCCACCTCCCCATCTCTTCCCCTTTGTTTATGGCCCATGGGTTGTTCAGTTAATTGATGAAAATATTGAGAGCTGAAACCAAGACTTGATAAGCTCCTAAATTACTGGCAATGCAAGCCTGATTTTTTAAATAAAAAGTATTCATCAAAAGTTGTAAACTGTTGTAAGGCATCTAGGCATCCATTTACTGAGCAACCCATATCCATCATAAGTCAGGGAAAGGCAGATTAGGGCAGAGGAGGATTGGAAAAGGGAGGAGAGAGCAGGTACTGAAGTTGGAGGGAGTAGAATTGGAGGTAGTATTATTTGGGTCCTTGTTAACAAATATGGGGCTTTGCAATGCATTAGTATGGTGGTTAGCATACTGCACTGTCAACGCAGAGGTTGAGAGTTCAAATCCCCACCAAGAAAGAAAACTATTTTGAGATTTCTGCTCCAGTGGTGTTCTATAGTAAACTCTGCTATAACATGATTACAGTGACCGTACTGTTGGTAGGAGGAGTGGGCTGTGAGAAGAAGGACTGGCAACTTGCCCTCATATGCTGAGTCTAAGAAAATGAAGTTGCTAGCACTTTATACCCATGACTGCCTCTCAAGGTTAACTTAAGGGACTGCAACAAGACGATGCCAACTCGCCTCAGATTCTATCCCAACCTTCGCATTATGCATCCATTAAGTTTTGGAATGCAAGCAGGAATAGACCGCCAGTCTGGGTTGTCTGGGTTGAGCAGGCCGTGTGTTTTTCCTCTGGCTGGGTATGAGTTCCCAAATGACCTAAAAATGAACTCATGTGCTGATGGCTTCTAGAATTCTTCACCTTCAATCATACTGTAATGTCTGTCTGGAACTCCTCCCCATTATCAGTAATTTTGATGTTAACAGAAGGCTTGGAATGCCTTGACGGATGTTAATTGATGTATGAATGTCAATCTCCTAAATTTGTTTAGCACCACACAAAAACCGCATTGGGGAGACCAGCTTATTCACCAGCACTATATCAAATCAAGGCCGTGAGAGCCAGGTTGTTTGGTCAGTGTCAGTGCCAGGTCAGAATCGGGGGGGGGGGGGGGGGGTCAAACTGGGTAGACAACATGGTGCTACAGTGGAAATCGTTGATGACGGTCATGAGATGGTACAGGAGGGGAAGCAAGATAGGATAGTTTGAAAAGTTTGGTATTCAGTCTTTAGTGAAAGGGTTTGGGAGAGAGGGCAAGGGGAAGAGTTTTCCTACTGACAGGCAAGAAGTGGGATGGTCGAGCCGGGGGAGGTATTTCAGGATTCAGTCCAAAGAGCTGGCACCATGCAGATTAAAGAGCAGTTGCAAAATTTAAGAGTGGAGGAGATTGGAGGCTGAGATAGAGAAAGGTATGAGGAAGAATGAGTAGAGCTGGGCAGTTAGCAGTGAATAGCTGGTGAACTTAAGAGGGTTGAGCAGTTTGAAGGGCATTGTAAGTAAGAGAGACAATTTGTAGTGGATATGTTGAGGGGCTTTGAACCAGCGCAGTGATTTGAGCACTGGGCTTGTGCGATGGTGTTTGGAATTTTAGTAACTGCACAGGCAAGAGCATTCTGGATTGTTTGAAGACTTCTTTGCCAGAGATTCGGAACACCAAGGAGGGGCATTTGATAAGGTTGGTTGCTGGAAATACTTCATTGTTTTACTTGTGGAATACTCCAGACACATGAGACAGACATGATGGATTTTAACAATCCTGTACTTTACAGAAGAGGGAATTTGCTGAATGTGGTAACCTGCCTCCAGGTGGCTCAGACCTCTTGAATCTCAGCCTGCCTAAAGAATTATGAGTGTGGACTGTGGGCTATGAACTATGTGGAGTATGGACTGTGAGTAGGGACTGCCTAAAGAATTATGAGTATGGACTGTGGGCTACGAACTATGTGGAGTATGGACTGTGAGTAGGGACTGCCTAAAGAATTATGAGTGTGGACTGTGGTTTGCATCATGTGTTGTAACAACAGTGCTGTAGAACATATCTGGTTATTTAGATCAAAACAGTTTACTTTCCTATAGGAATTCGATCTGGCTTCAGCAATGGTTTATGATTTTGACAACAATTTCACTTAAAGTGAATAATCGTTGATGCCTTGAGCACTATGATCAAGGCACCGCTGAAGTCATTAGGCTAGATTGGATTTTTCTAATGAACAAAACATGTATCCATAAGTCTCTGCTTGCATGCCCTAATACTGGATCTGCACTTGAAGTAACCACTGATTGAGGCCTTGAGCACTATGATCAAGGCACCACAGAAGTCATTAGATTAGATTAGATTAGACTTTCTAATGACCAAAATACGTATATAACCACTCCTATGTAGGGTTGATAGTGACATCAGGCATTTATGTTGATAATTCACTGATGTGTATTTAGCTTACCTAAGCTAATTAGTTTGGGGGTACCTTTGATCACCTGGTGATTTAGTGGAAGCAGGTTCAGATCAGGAATTAATTAGACATTTTTCTGGAGCTTCAAATTTCAGATTCATGCACTATGTTTGCTATATAATGCCTTTGAAAGGGTGTTTGCTTTTAAAATGCACTGTTTAAACAGTATAAGTGCTTGTTAGTTTGTTTAGGTTGTAACATTAAATTGGTTTAAATACTATTTGGATAAAAAGCTGCATTTTGGGCTTTTGTTTCTGAGGATCTTTCAGACCTCTGCCATTCATTCAACTGCCAAACTTACTAATGATAACCTCCTGACCTTTCTGTGGCCTGGTTGTATGAACTACGGCATTTCTGATCTAAACAGAGGCTGCCCTGATACCTTTAATTTTCATACTATGCAAATTCCCTACTGCATGTAATAAAACGGTTTAATTACCTCTGATGAAATTAAAAAAATGACCACTGATAATATTTATAAATGTAGTAGATAAAATGCTAAATTTGCATGCAGTAAGTGCCTCAGTAGAGTCTGTGAGTGGGTGACATTATATATGCAGGATGACATAAAAGTGAGATCTGTGGGATAGAGGAATATTGGATATATGCTATAGTTATATGGCTATTGTAATTTATGTATCTCTGATGGAATGTAGATCTGCTGTTGTGTAGAGATGAGCATCGGCCCGGACCCACTGTAAAGCTCTAAATCAATGGCTGGGTCGGATCGGATCGGGCAGGGCCAAGTCCATGGCGGGCCAGGAAACTTTGGCCCACATTTTTGGAAAATGTTGCCTTTCATAGTTCTCAGTCCTTGCACAAAACTGAGTGGTGATTTGTTATTATAAGATTTTGTCCATTTGCTATTGGTAAGTTTAAGTTAGCACTTTAAAATGTCTAATAGGCCTAATAACTTACTTAATTACTGAATTCCAGGGTTGGCAAGTTTTAGCCAACTGCTGGAAAAACCTTTATTTACCTTGGAAAAACCTGCCCTGGCAAAAATAGTTTTTGCCGGCAAATATACTGTTTGCCACAATAAAATTTATTAAATATTCTTTCTAGTATTATTACTTCTGTATTATTATTATTGAATTAGGACCAGAGTTGGCAGGTATTTGCCAACTGGAGGAAAAAACCGGTATACCATGGAAATATTTCAAATTGTCACAATCACCTGCAGCCACATTGTCACTATCTCTTTCAGACGCATCACTAGCTGCAAACAATAAATCCCCTCTTTCTTATAAATATCTTATAATCTTAAATTTTACAAGTTGATTGACCGCAGCTCTTACCACTTTAAGAACTAGGCTCCAGCTAACGAACTATGCCGAGATCTTGCATGCCCTGTATCGTGATCGCTTCACACCAGCTGCCCAAGAACAAGTCACGTGTGCCATACTGCATATTATTAAGAAAGCAGACTAAATTTAGACTCGACATTATGTAATGAATAAATTTATACTGGAGCATTATTTAGTGTCCGCAGGAACATATATCCATTTATTACAGATTTTTCACATTTGTTTCAGCCAAAATACTTCACCTTTGTGTTACTGACAGAAACAACATAATGTATCTTAAGCTAATGATACAGGTTTTTTAAATGTTTGCAAAATATGAAAAAAATTCCATTAAACACAAACAGCATCACAAGCGAATTCACTAGTTTATTCAGTGTTTTAAAAATTATCAAAGTGAAAGTCTTTGACATCACTCAGGTGACTGCTTGGATATCTTTGTTACAAATATTATCAGTTTATAACAGCTGGCTTAGAATAGAACTGCAAACATAGCACAAAAGTTGCCTAAATTGAAAAGTGCCAACGATTAGCGTACAACAGTTGCATAAGATGTAGTAGTAGTTCCAATATTTAACGACATCTAATGGCATCAAAGGCCGTTGACGTCGCCCTCCTGCTTTATCCAGGCTTGGGACTGGCGCTGCCCGACTAAAGGCAGTGGTGGAGTTTGCAGAAGATGTAATGCATGTGCAACTATATAACTATCAAGCATGGGCAGTCATATCACAAAATCAACTCTGCTGCAGTGCGGCCTGGAATGGGGTGGGCCTGTCTGGGCCGGGCCAAACCACAAATTTTCCAGGCTGGAGTCAGGCTGAGCTCTGATTTTTCGACCCATGCTCATCTCTACTGGTATATAAGATGAGCCATCTGGCCAGATCTGTGTGGCCGTGGCTGTGTGGCTGAGAAGTGAAATAATTGGAAGGAAGACAGAAGAGGATGACACAGGGATCCCTGTCCTAAGGAATTCTTCTATTGGGGTTAAATATTTCCTGGGCTTAATTGGTGCCACAAGGATTGTTCGTGGTTATACCCACTGATTCTAAGGCATTGATGTTGGTTTACCCACAGATGAATGGGCAGGGTGAGGGAGGAACAGTGTAGTAGTTTAACCCTGCAAGTAGGCAGTTTGAGACTTACCCCATCCCCTTTGTGTTTGACCCTCATATAATACAACTTAAATCTGATAGAGGGGTAGGGTATGCGGTGTATCACTGCCCAGCCGGACTTGTGGATCATATGAACCTGGTGGCTCTTAACTGTGGAGATAAAGTATTTAGATCTCTAACATTTGGCCTTTTGTTGACCTTTGTAGCCTGGCCCTGATTTTACAGACTGCATAATAATAGCAACGTAGCAGATGCATCTGATCCACGAAAGGAGGACAAGAACCTGACAGATCTAACCTTCTGTTTTTGTGCTAAGTAACGTCTTTATTTTGTTTGTGCTTCGGTTTTATCATATATTTGGGAGAATTGCTTCATTATTAGCTCCAGTTTTGACTATAATAAATGACAGGGCCTTATAAGAAAGTGTTTAAGGCGTCTAAGAAATCTGTAGGGTAATAGGTTTTGGTGCGTGAACCTGAAGGTTAAAAATATAGTACAGAAACTTCACATTATAATATTATCTATTGAGATTCGACTATAGCTTCTAAAAGAGAGTTAGGATAAATTGGTAACTGAGGAGTTCATTATGATGGCAGTTTTTGAGCCACTTAAACCAACTCGTAATGTTATGTTGTGCTATAATATGCTTGTTGTGCTAGGCTATAACATGTATTAAGAACTTTTCAAAAGCCCTACACACGTGGATATCTAACTGATACAAACAGGTGCAACTTAAGGTGAGCAGAAAATCTGTGTTGAGCCAAGTCTTGCAGGACACACCTGTGTTATGTTGTGTTATGTAGTGGCAAACCTAGATGCATGATAGTCTAGTGGTTAGCTTGGTAGACTGTCAATCAAGAAGTTGGGGTTCAAACCTCCACCTGGACGGACATAAAGCTATTTTAGGATTGCTGTCCCTCACGATCCCTCTTGTTAACTTCAGCTGTGAAACAAGCCTGCTAACTATTTATGGCAGAAAACTGGCCACCCATCCTCGTATGCTGTATGCCAAGGCAGAGAAAATGAAGTCGCTAGCACTTCATACTTCTTAGGTTTAACTTAATGGCTGCATCTCTTCTTCTTAGCTGAGACAAATGAAATATGAAAATTAAATAACATTTGATATATCTTTTAGTTTATGTTAGCACAGCAAACTGCAATGTTGAATGGATGTGATGTATTAGAAACATCTTATTATTGCATGAACTCTAACAGTGTTTGTTCTGGCATGGAGTGCCTTCTAGAAGTTCTTGGAGGGCACTACAGAAATGTTCACTTAAATTCAAATGTTCGGTTGCATACCTTACCTTTATGTTACTCTTATCAATGCTGAGCTGTGTGCTTGGCGATTGGTACCGGTTTTCTTCCAAGGGTGGCTAGTTATTCTAATTGAATGGGTCATTTGAACAGCAGGCCAACAACTGGTCAAGTGGTCAAGTGGTCAACCTTCTTCTACATGACATTGTTACTTTGGTGTAGTCCAGACTTTCAGTTTCCCATGTGACAGGTAGAGAACTGAACCTATGATGAGTTCTCAGGGTAAACTAGTGATCAACCAATACATGTAAATAAGGTCAGGCCCAATAGCATTTTATCCCTTCTAAATCCTGTTGCACCACTTGTCCAGCTGCTGATGGCTTTTACCCAGGTAGGGTTAAATTATTGTTAAACAGGGTTTCAGTTACAGTCGGCCATTTAGACAAGCCAGCGAAGGTGTCAGTGCGGCTGTGGTATTACTGCCTAGTCGTGTACTGGCATTCGGCTGAAGGGTTGTAAAGAGTATACCAGCCACACTCAGGCACAAGGGTCAAATTACAAGAACAATAAAATGATTGGAATGATCCAATCAGAAATGGGAGTTCTGAGGCAATGCTTGTAGATATACAGACAGACAGACAGACAGACAGGTAGACAGAGACAGACAGAGTCAGTGGGCAAGAGATCCATGCTGCGGCCGCCGTTTGTTTGTTAAACGCTTTGCGGCTTTTATGTAGTAGTTGGCTTCTCTGTGGTTGGATTGGTCTGTGGGTTGGTGGGTCCACTGGCTAAGGCGGCGGCTCTGATGCAGAATTCTGGTTGTGAGAACTTTGAAATGCTTTACCTTATCAGAACGGCAATTTATTTGGAACAATTTACTTTGTGGTAGGTGTTATATGTTCTTTTCTTATTTGAGGATCATTGTTGGGCTAACTTTCCATTGCAAGCTGATGGCGCATGCTGAAATCATGTGTTCAAATTTATGTAATGCAGTTTATGTAGTTTTGCAAACCTAACCATTAATTCATTGAAAGACGAACAGGGACAAGGCCATACGGTCGCTATAAAAAACATTTACATTTACAAGTAAATTGTGAGGTAGCTATATGATAAATCAAGAAGTCGATAGGTATATTTTTAGCAAGAGAACAGTTTAAATAAGTAAACACAGTGTGTATAGTGATGTTAAGGCAGCATCGTATCAAAGACATCGGCCTCTGAGGTTAGGCAAAGTTCAGCAGTGCAGTTGATGTCAGTTATACCTGATGGACCAGGGATTTGATTCCGGGTCAGAGAGGTGCCATCTGAAGTACATACAGGAACCAGAAAGGGGTTTAGTTTGACCCAAAGACCAAAGACCGCTGTCAATTAGTTAAATTGTTACTTGTGACAGCAATTTACTGCCATATCACTTGGCACCATAGGGAGTTGAATCTTGAATGCTGCCCTGGATGAACACTCAACACAGATTACACAGAGACCAACTCATTGAGTTCCAACTGTGCACACTTGAAGTTGCTTGCCAAGTGCTCACCCAGTTAGTAGCCACCGTGTTGCACCGATCACTGGTCCACTGCATCAGTTCCTTCGAGTTCTTTGTGTTTGATTTCTAGTAAGGTTCATTGGGAAGTTTAAAAGTATGCTTTGACACAGATATTTTCCATGAAAATGTCACGGTTAGTTGTAGCGGACGTACACTGAGCCAACGAGTTCACACCAAATACAGTAAAAGCCTTGTTCAGAGCCTTAATAAACAACCTTGAGTGGAACTCTTGGCCATGGATCCTTGAGAGGATTTCCATTAACCTCACATAGAGGCACACTGTAAACAAATGAGCCTAGCTACTGCCAGACCAGTCGACCTAGGCATCATTGAGCGCCTGTCATTCAAATACTAAAATTGTTAGCCTTATTGTGGCCACTTAAAGCTGTTGGGTGTTGGCCGAGCTCTCCAGATCAGTGATTTGTGGCTCTGCTAAGGTAATTATAATGGCCCTCGGAGACTTGCTCTTATCAGCAAAAATTTATAGCTGGCCGGTTGCCAAAGGAACTGGAAGTTTATGCTGGCTCCTTGTTTTCAGTGGTTGAGGGTATAGAACGAGGAAATGGCCCTAATGAAGACAGCTGGCCAATCGGTTACTGACTGAGAAGGACAGGTTATCTGCTCTGAATTGCCTTTTAATGAGTTGTAATGTCCAATCTGCGAAAAGTAGGTCTCTGTCTGGAAAAGGCTCAGTTTCAGCTGGAGTTCGGTTTGAGTTTTCTAGCACAGTTTCAGTTAATTATAGTTTGAGTTCAGTTTTACTTACTCAGTTTTAGTAATAGTTCTAAGTTCAGTTTCAGTTTGAGCTTTATTCCGAGGATTAAGGTAAAGTTCTACGGACTTCTGTACGATTATCAGCATTGCTATTATAATTTGTCATTATGTGTTGGTCATTTTGTGAAGCCATTTAAACTTTTTTGACAACCAATGATCGCTTCTATTCTTTGAGTTAGAGTTACTACCAGGATATTCTTCTTTTTCATCACAAAGGGGAGTTTGAATCTTGTGTTCATCATGTCTAGAAGTGTTCATGTACAGCGCCTTTTTTGGCCTTGGCCATGCTAAGCATCTTTTAAAATCATCTTGTTATTATTATGTCTCCCCTAGATTATGCTTCATGGCCAGAGAATGAATTAAGTCAGCAGATGATAAAAGACTTTGTCTGGAAAAGTCCTGGAAGCAACTACATAGTAGATGTGAATTTTTCTTTTTCTTTGCATGCCTATCAGATTCATCCATCCATCCATCTATCTACTTCTCCATTCATCCATCTGTACATCCTTCAGACTTGGTACCAGCATCTTCTTTCTGCTGCTGTGGCTGGCATCAGCGATTCTTGGCACTGCAACTCTCCAAGACTCCACCAGGTTGCTAGCAGTTAGAGACATTCTGAAAATAATCCTCTGCTGTTTAGATAAAAACTGTGGGCTGTGAATCACTGGCATGTCTGAAGATAGAGGATGTTTGTTTAGCAGCCAGAGGTAGACAGATAGGCAGGCAGCAGACCAGGGTGCGAAGAGGTATAAAGACTGTGACAAAATGCTGAATGACTGACTAGTAGGTAAAGACTGGAAAAAGACTGACAGGGTGGCAGACAGAGAAGCAGGGAGGCAGATAGAGATTAACAAAGAGACAGATAGGCAGAGTTACATGTAGACATGCAGACAGAAAAACAGTAAGAAGCAGTTGTTTTTGGCTAATGATAGGCAATAGTTGTCATCATTAGTATCTGTGTATTGTAATATTTGGCTTGTTACCAGGACTTTTTGCACTTCATGAGGTATTCCTGGGATTCCACTGAATATATGCAGTTTCTCTGTGTATTTTCTTTTCCACAATATCCTCATTCCACTGTGGTGGAATTCAAGAGACTCGAGTGAAATTCCAATAGAGAGGAACTGAGTGGACTTATATCTAAACTAATTTGCATATGACTAAGTTTGATAAGTGTCAAAGAAGTGCTTGTAAAATTTTTATTTTAATTAATCCATATGTTAATTCCAGTTTCACTAAGACATTAGGAAAATGTAAAATTTCCTTGTAGTACCAAAGTAACCATTGTGCCCAAGTTGGTTAAGCAAGATGAAGTTTTGAGTAGTTTGATATGCCTTAGCTATCATAATAGTTATTCAAATGGTCACTGCTGTTTCTTTCAGTTTATTTTTTATAAGGAATTTGCATTCACAGAAGCATTGACTCATGTGTTGCAGCAAGGATAGTACTATGCAGTTTCTGTTGTATTAGCAATCAAGTATAAGATAGCATCACTAGGTATTACTAGGTACTACAGCAATCAGGCCAGATGATAATTTGAAAGTGCTCAGTTTAACTATTTACCCCTTACAAATAAATTCCATTCTTCACTAGGAAGTGTCATTTCTAAAGACATCAGCATACCGTTTGCGTTTCAATTTTCTCTGCAGTAGAGGAGTGTGTGATGGATAGAGCATCTTCAGTTTACTATCTTGTGTAACTTCCTTTCAATTTTGGGTCAGAGCAGACGAAATTCAGAGATGGATTATCAGGTCTCCACCGTGAATGTAAACTCTTGTGGATTAAGGGGATTATCAAGGTCATCTTCCCTCAAGAATTCTTTTCGTCGACACCGTGAGCCAATCTGGATAACAAGTAAGTGAAACATCTTAATGCCATTTTGATCTGGCTGGACAGGCTTCTGATTCGTCCTTTATCTGCTACTGTTGAGAAAGCTGGTGGTTATAAGCATCAAATTCTTCTTGGGTGTGGATGAGGCTTCAGCGGTCTGCTTGAAGACTTATCAGAATGGCACACTAACAGTGTCACAGTTTAATTTCTTTAATTTTTAAGAACATCAGTAACTTCAACTTTTGTCCCCACCAGACCACCTTTTCGATTCTGCCACTCCTTCTCTGTCAGTGTCACCTTCTCGATTCTGGTCTTCTGCTTTTCAGTCTGTTTTCATATTCATGATTCAGACTCCAGCATACCAGCTGTTTAAAGTAAAAAAAGTGCTAAACTGCTTGCTTTATAGCGTGCAGATTAAACTTTTACACTGAACTGCATTGTGCAAATGAGTGTTGAAGTGGTGAAACAGGTTTTCAAAAGGTGTTGTAGATTGTGTGCATGAAAATTGTTTATCTCAGACAAGGGATGTAGTGGTGCATCAGCTTTTCCTGCAAATATGGCGATGTTGTTAAAGTATCCGAGTAGGGTTTCTATAGTGAGATGCAGTTGGCTTGATATTTTCAAATCCAGCGATGTTCTGGTATAAAAATATTATATCAGGACATTGCATTATATAAGAGCAAAATAATATGGTGCTATGATTGTTAAGTAACACAAAAGATATCTTTGAATAAACATGTATCTGTGGTGAGGGCTTGACGTGTCACTCTACAGTGATCCAGAGTTATGTTTTAGAACTAGTCTGAAGGTAACAGAGAAAGGCAAATGCCATTTGAAATTGGCATGTGATGTGTCTCTTAATCTGGAAAGGCACATAGTCAATTTTACCAGACAAAGAATGTGTGCAGAGGGCAAGAGTCTTGATCTGGAATAAGCAGACCTGTGCTGAATCCTAACCTGGAGAAGATGGCTAATCAGGAGTCTTGTGAAAGCCTTACACCAGATTTTCAACTGGAAAGACTGGTGCTGATCTCATTTAAAATCTTATATATGTATGCATGTGTATATATATATATGTATATATATATAGAGTATGTACATATTTGTATCTATATGTATCAATGCATTTATGTGACACTGTGAGAACCTTCCAAAAGTGCTGCATGTATGGCTGTCTAACTTACCTAAACTTATCAAGACCAATTTTGATGGCAAGCTGCACAGCTGTCTAGTTCTTCTTCTAACATTTGAGGGTCTCTGCCCAACCAATTGCAAGCATCATCACCGGTGAGAGGAAGGGCCAGTAGGCTGTGTAGTGAATTGCCAGTTTTGTACAGCATACCACAAAACGAGTACACTGAGAGGATCTGATATTGAGGGAAGAGACTTATAATGGGGCAATGAAAGTGAACTTTGTAGATGTCTTCGGCTTAAAGAGAAGACGAATACAATGGCTTTCATTCTTCTTGAGCTCCAGTATACTAAGAATGCCACAGATGTAATGCTTTTCAGTTAGAAGTGCATTAGAAGAATGTATTTCTGAGAGTGGAAGAAAGGCGTCTGAAACTGTCCTCTGAGTCACTGACGCATCCAGGCCCAGCTGTACTTGGTCTTGATTTTAGGATAAGTTATTTGAAGCTCTTCTGGTGCTCTTCCCACTTCTCTACTTCCCCAGCTGTGTAACCTGCTCTCCCATCCCAGGATTTTGCCTAAACAGGCGACTATTGTTGTGAGGTTGTGATTGGAAAGTTAGCCTTGTCTTGACAGCTTTACTATTCAATCCTATGGTGGACTTTGTTATGTGCTGATGAAAATAGAAAGATATTTGCATGTTTTCCTTCTGCAGTGCAAGCTATCTGATAGGTCTGAATGTGAGAGCATGCATCTCCATCTGTCTTTCTTTCTCTATATCTGTCTGTCTCTATCTCTGTCTGTCCCTTCTATCTTTTTCTCTCACTCTGTCTCTGTCTCCCTCTTGCTTTGTCTCTCTCTCTCTGTTTCTGTCTGTCTCCTCTCTCTCTCTCTCTCTCTCTCTCTCTCTCTCTCTCTCTCTCTCTCTCTCTCTCTCTCTCTCTCTCTCTCTCTCTCTCTCTCTCTCTCTCTCTCTCTCTCTCTCTCTCTCTCACACACACACACACACACACACACTTACAGATATTTATGACTGTATCAGTTTTCGTGGGATTTGTGGTCTGCTTACACAGAAGGTCTGAATTAGCTGAGCTGCAATGCAGGCTTTCTTCTTTACATGTTCATGTATTTGTGCGAGCATTGAGAGATCCTTAGAGACAGAAGCGTAGAGAATTCACAGTAGAAATACTGATATACAGAATTTATTAGGAATCCTATTACAGAGAGATTAGTAGAACTTTCAGTATGGAGAGATTATTAGAAATGTTAGTATAGAGAGTAGTGGAAATAGTGGCATAGAGAAGTTACTAAATATCCAAGAGAGAGAGAGAGACAGACAGACAGACAGACAGAGACAGAAACAGAGAGATCAAATACTATAGGTTGGCAGATACCCCAGTTTGAAGAGAATAATGTAATTGCTGGTATAGCAATCAGCTGATGTCTTGTGCATCTGACACCTGCAAGATAGAAGTTACTAATTAGTAGTAGTGTGGTGTTGGTGGGAATAGTAGATTTCCAACTGATAGACAGAGAGAGAAACAAATGTAAATGTCAGTGTAGGGAGAAAGTGTTAGCATAGGAAGATTAGAGAGTGTCGAGAGAGATGAGCAGAAATGCTCGCCTGTAGAGATACAAAGAACAGCTGGGTCTCGAGGGGGGGTGGTGGCTGCAGTTACTCTCGTCTCCTTGTGGCTTTGGCAGTGGATACCCTAATCTCTGTGATGAATTACTAACTGATAAAGTAATTTTTAGTAATAACTGATTTCAACAGACTAAACTTTGAAGGGGACATTGAGAGTTACCTGGTCCTTAATGAGAGGCAAGGCCAGTCATAAAATTTGGAAATGTGTTACCACGGTCCCTTCATGGTAGAAAAGGTGTAAAAGTTAGCCTAACAAGACTACTTCCTGTGTGAATAATCTGTGGTGAAATTTGCACCAATTGCAATTGAGAAGGTGGGGTGAATTATTGTACAATCTCAGACCCTGTTAACCTTGCCACTGTGTACAAATGAAGTCTTCTTTAATGGTCATTGCAAGAAAGCCAGGATGCGTGAATGGGATGATCAAATATGAAAATTTTAATGTACTAGTAACAGTTTAGGATGATCAGGAAACACACCTCAGAGTGCAGAGATTACTAAACCAGATTGAATTAACATGATTCATGATTGATGGCAGCATATTGAGAAGTTGCCTTAGTTTGCTTAGAGCTGTTGATATAGTTTGTACCGCATATGCAACAGACAGACATCATCTTCAGATGAACTGGAATCAAGGCTGTATATGTGGTTTACATTGGCCTGGAAAGCTTTGTCTCTTTCCCCAGTGCTTATACAAGGTTGCTATCTTTCCACAGGATGAGTTTAATGGGGAGTTGACAAGCATGAAGGCAGAAATGTTTAACGTGTTGTTTAATATGTTGTACAGATTGCTTTGCATGTAATTGAATCGATTTTAAATGAGAAATAAGCTTTAAAATGACTTAACTATGTGGGAAAGATCCTGTGACTTGAAGGACTTTTCCCAAAAACAACACATCTGTATCTGATTTTGTGACACCCTGGGCCTCCAAGTGAGGTCTGCACTAAATTGAATATCTGAAGGAGTCGTTGTCACAAACAGGCAGGCAGGCAGACAGACTGACATGCAGGCAAGCAGACAAACTGACAGATACTGAAGGCACATAAAAATTGACAGGCTGAAAGACTTGCAGGCCCCACAGACAGACAGCCACAGAGAAAGAGAGATGAATATCAAATACAAGATGTCTACAATGATTCAGTTGATTGGATGGTATGGTGTGGGAAAATCTCAAGTGGTTAACGCATCATTTTACTGTTTTTCTGCATTTCTTCCTCTCTTAAGTCTGTACCCTTGTAGGTGAGTAAGTAGACATTTGTTATTAGACAGATATTGGTTATTTGTTGAATGGTTTATAAAAGTAGTATCAATGTCAGCATCAGTAGTGAGGATGTTTTCAACTGGTTTATGGGTAAATATTGTCGTCATCATAGTCATCAGTTGATGACGTAATTCAGTTGGCAGCGTCAGTGTGTGAATGGTCTCTGTTCTTATAGATCATTGTCATTAAGTATTGTCAATGCAGTGATAATTTTGAAGAAGATTTGTAATTAAACATTATTATGATGTGAAAGCTTTTCAGAAGCCTGTCGTTAGTGAGGCTGCCAGTTTTTTTCAATGGTCTATTTTCCCGGTTTGTAATTTTTTATGCAAATTTCACCACGGATTATTCGCACAGGAAGTGCAGCAGGCGTCGAGCAACTTTAGTGTATATGCTGCATGCAGCTGCAAGGCTTATTGGTGACGTTTCCAAGTTTGACTATGCAGCACATTATATTGGCTGTCAGTTTTGCAATGCATCAAATCAAGATTTTGAGATGTGTCTGGCGATGCCAGTTTTGGGATGTGCATTCATGCTTGCATGAGCATTGTTGCCTTCATTTCAGATGCGACTGGACACAGAAGTCTTTACTCCACGGCCCAAGGTTAAATTGCTGTTACTTCTGCACGCACTTCAGCAGTGCAGCATTGTGCTTGTTCAGTGATTGGGCCCTCTGCATGGGGCCCTCTTAATCTGCATGCCCATCTAATGAGGAATGCTAGATACACTTTTCACCAACAGTTAAAAACTCTTCTCTTTCACCTGAGCTGGGCTGGGAGCACCTCTGGGTATACTACTTCCTGGGGCGCTATATAAATACTCTGAATGAATGAATGAATTAGTATGAAGCTGTTTACCCATGGTGCATTCTGGATAAAGTGTAGGAACCTTACAGACTAAAGGGAAAAGAAAGTGGAAGTAATAAATGAAGAGGTGGATGGAGAAAAGGCTTAGTACACAAAACTTCAGCTTAATAAACAGATAGATGATTGCTTTCTCAAAAATTTGAAAAACTGGTTTTTATCAATGCAGTATGTTTCTTGGGTTTGTTTGGCTAAATTTCCACTGGAAAAGTTGTTATCCTTAATTTTAAAAGTAGATTTTTTATATTTTTGTTAACTTGGTGGTTTTAATACTTATTTGTTAAAAAATGTTTGAAAATAAACAGTTGCAATACTGGTTTATATAGATAATTAGCTTTTAAATTGGCTTGAAGATGTGTAATGCTATACAGCATGTTGGCTTTTGCTGTAAAATTAGTGTAGTGGGACATGTTGCATGTAGCCATTTTGGATTTCTTTAAAAATGCTATATTTAATATTTGGCGTTTCTGGCTGTTTCTTCCCCAGATGTACGGCAGCAGTTGGTGGAGCAGCTGAAATGTCTGGATATCCGGCTGGAGATGCACATCTTGATGCTGAGCGAACTGCAGGATTTCTATCGTCGGAGAGCAGAGGTTGAGTCCGAGTACGCACACAACATGGAAAAGCTTGTCAAACAAACAATGACACGCCACCGAAGCGAAAAACAAAAGTGAATGAAATATCTGTCTTTGCCTTTCTGCATATATTTTTAATTATCTCATTTATGTTATTTTTCAGCCATTTTTATTACTCATTATCTGTTTGCCCTGAAGGTTGCTTCTGGAGCATAAAGGATGCCACTTGCCATTTGGGCTTAGAGGTCACCCTGTTCTTCTGCCATTTACAACAGAGTGGTGATTTGCACTGAGCTTCATTTATCATCAGAGGCAGCAGGACGACTGCATCAGTTAATGAACCCAGTAACAGGCTGCTCATTTTCTAAGTCAGGTGAATAACCAAATGAAACCTGGAATAGAATAGCTGACCCTGGGAAAACTGGAGAAACTGGCAGACCCTGGTTGACCTGAAAAAGAGCTGTTGAAATGGTTACCTGTGTGTGCCATGTCCTCTGTTATCTAATCCTCTGTTATCTTTATCTTTATGCCATCTTGATGACCCTTCATGACTAACAGTTTTTAAATGAATTTTATAGCTTGCACATTTGCCCTTAGCATCTGCTGCAGCCTGGCTTTGGCCGTTCTGTTGTTGCCCTATGGTGGTGTCTGTAATTCTGGGTTAGTGGTTAAATGCTTCAAGAGTACCCGGTAAGTGTTGGAAATATCCATTCTGTTTTGATCTGGTCCACTGGGTCAGTTGTGCTGTGGTTTGTGCTAAAGGCTTACAGCTTTGGCTTTTTTTATTGAGCTTATAGGCCTATGCAATTTCACATTTCTTATTGCCATCATGTGCTATGGAACGTGTTAGATGTCTTGTTTAAAGTCCACAAATGATGGCTTACTGGTTGCCTGGCTGCTAAATGAGCCTTAATAAATAATTAGTAACTTCTAATGTGCTGGTGTCTGATGCACAAGGCAATAACTGATGGCACACCAAAGCTAAGCCACAACCAGGTCAATATCCTGAAGGTCAGTTCACAAGACAGAGAGGCAGGCTATGGTGAATAGGCAGTTTGAAAGAATAAGTTTTAATGAACGAAATGACAGAAGCGACTGAGCAGAATGAACGGACATAAGGAAATATCTTCCAGACTTTAGGTCCAGCAATTAAAAAAGCCCATGGATCAAGAACAGTTCTAGTCCAAGGCATGACCAAGGATGACCTTGCAGAATAATGGTGAGTCTGAGGAATAAGGACTGATTTTAAGTATTGTTGATGGCCTGAGTTCAGTGTTTGTAAACTGTAAGTCCCTATTTGAAACAAGTCATTTGCTGAACAGGAAGCCAGTGCAAAGATTTAAGCACAGAGGTTAAATGCTCATATTTTGAAGTATTTGTTGTGGCTTTTGCCAAGGAGTTCTGAACTCTTTGGAGTTTCTGCTTGTATGATTTTGTGATACTTTGTGGAAATCATGAGTTTACAATTTTGAAATGTGCGTGTTGGAGGGCGACAGTATTTATCCAGTGAACAATTCTAGTCCAAGGTATGACCAAGGATGACCTTGCAGAATAATGGTGAGTCTGAGGAATAAGGACTGATTTTAAGTATTGTTGATGGCCTGAGTTCAATGTTCAATGAGTTATAGGTACCCTCTCATAATTGATGTGGTTACCCAAGAGGCACTTTATTAAATTTATTAAAACCTCTACTACTGACACCTTTTGTATTAGTTATTGGCTGGTGATGTAGATTAGATACTCCAAATTGTAGTTGTTTAACCTTAAATCTATGGGCTTTGATTTTTGTGATTGTAATCGTAAACTTGAGATTTCTACAGTGCCCAAAGAAAGCTAAGTCTTGGGAACCAGCTTATTCACAGGCGCTCAGTCATAACAAAATTGATAGGCAAGAAAGGTCAAATTTGGTTCCAGGTCAAGGTCCAAGGATCAGTCAGGCAGACAGTCAGACCGATACTGTGGGTGGTGTTTGAAATTGGAGAGGCAACATAGATAAGGGGTAGAGGAGGACTCAGGATAGGACCTGTGGAAGAGGAGCTTTGAATGTTAAGTTAAGCTCTTGACTATGAATATTAAGCTTTTGGCTTTGCATGTAAGTTCTAGGCTGTTGACTGATGACTTTTTCCTTTATTAATATGGACAGGGTTGGTTCATTCGTTACAATTTGTCTAAAATTGAAATTGATTGTTGTTGTGCTCTGTTTGGCTTTGGTTTAGGAAAATGACCATTGCTTAGTTTCTGGCCATATTTTAAATGGATTTAGAGAATATTCACTTCTGAAAGGCAGCTAAAGCTGAGGTTGACAAGAACATTTATAACCCACCGATTAGTAAGTAAGAAAAAGAAATAAGCAGAGTGTCATTCCATGTCACCTCAACCAGTTTTGGGAAATGTCCCTGCCTCACCTTCTTGGATGTTTATAATTTTTGACCAGTATTTAGGTAAATAAATATTATGAAGGTCTGCAAAGTTTCACAAGCTAGACCAAACACTCTAGCTATTTGGAAAGTTTCATGCATGTATGTGGAATAGCTACTGAAACACAGTGACTGGAAAATGTAAGAAAAAATGCGTAACTTGCCACAGACCTGAAATGCGGGCAACCCCAGGTGCGTTGCACACCTCATATCTCGGGAACTACTAGGTATTAAGGTCTGAAACTTTGCTGACCTTCATGATATTTATTTATCTACTAACTGGCCAAAATATCAAAATCTTGGAGATGGGGATCACTGGTTGGGTTGACACAGAATGACTCCATGAGAAATATTATTTTAATACTTTTAAGAGAAAACCAGAGGCTTGATCATTCAGTCTTATAAGTCAAAGTAAGTAAGCAGACAAAAAATGTTTTGTGACCACATGAAGAGATGCGCTTGTGCAAGTGATATTGGAGACCGAGTTATAGATGAAGACAGCAGAGATTATGCCTCACTCTGGATAAACGTGGAGATTGTAAGAATACTTACTGAGAATCTTGGATCAACAGCAATGGTCTAGTTATCCAACAATGTTGTGTTGTGATTCTTACAGACGTGATTCGTGGCCTGACTACTCAACTTACACCGTTTGGCAAACGCTGCTCGGCACAACTCGGAAGTTGGGAACCAATCATGCCACACTTGGTGAACTGTACAGCTCCCAGATGGTGCTGCAGCTGAGCCAACTTTCAGAATACATACAGCGTGTTTATAAAAGAGTAAGTAAGTTAGCAGCTTGAAAATGTTTGTGAGGCTTTGTGTACCATTTAACCAAAGCTTGATGTTCAAACTGTCCATATAAGGAAGTAAGTAAGAAAAGATTTCTGTACTGCTTCTGAGAAAAAACCAGAGGATTTATTTATTCGGCAACTAATATGTATTCAGCAACTGCACTCAGGGTTTCAATTCTATTTAGTGGCAACTTGTCATCAGCCATGAAACATTTTAGTCCAGTTGCTAAAGCTATTACTATTAGCAACTATTACAGTTGTTTGATATCTATAATAGCCTTGTAAGGCTCTAGATTTAGAGGTTGAGTTGGCTTATAAGAAAAATATATCACTAGTCACTTTAGATAAGTTTTTCATTTGGCTAATAGATGCAGACGACCTCTGGGTGTTCTTACAGAAATGTTCTGCTGCAGTTACAATAAAAGAAATGTGACCTCTTTTGAAATTCGAATAAGATGCAGAATTGCAGATCATGAGTTGTTAATTTCTTGTACTTTCTCAGCAACAGCAGATTTCAGCTGTGGACGTTCGTCTCTGTTACTGTTTTGTGTGTAGACTTTTCATGTAATGATGAAATTTACAAAACAGATGACAGAAACTTGAATTTTCCTTTGCATTAACTACTCTGTGGATAATATGGAAATGGAGAGATAGCAAGAGAGTTAAAGCAGAATACTGTGATAATTTAAAGGCTGACTTATTTTCTCTGTGATAGTGTCGTGAAATGGTTGTCTCAAGCCATGAGGAACTTATTCGAGTTTTGACAGAACTTCAAGCTGTAAGTAAAATGTAGATCTAGCTTTGTTCCTACTAACATTATCAACGTACTGTGGTGTGACCGAGGAGTTTGTAGCGTCTTCATAATGGCGTTTTCTCTAAGGGTCTGTAGAGTAGACGACAGAAGCTTGGGATGTCTTGTTTGTTCTGATCAAACAATAATCTGCCAGGTCAGAAATGCTGACAAAGGCAAGTAACAAGACTTCAATTTGCTCTTGCAGATGTCAGGGCAGTACAGTTTTTGGTCTTTGATGTGTTTTTTGCTGAACCCGACTCTTCATCCAGTGTACCATCATTCAGCTAAGTCTACTAGAGCTCTAGTAGTCTTGAAAGGATAAGGATTCGTATTTTCATAATTATATTTGCCCTACAGGTTTTCCTTGTTTTCATTAGTTAACCTTTGCCACTGTATCGTGGTTTTGATTATAATACAAAAAGCAAGCGTAAAAACGTAAATTTAAATTCACTGTGGTAATGGTGATGAGGTGGACTTTCTTGTCCAGGTGTTTCTGGATGCTGCAGTGGCATTCTGGCCAGTCTTCCAAATGTCATCAACTTTGGTGCTATAAATATTTCCAGTAAACATTACAATGTGGATGAGGAAGAGGAGGAAGCAGAAAGGGGCAGTGCAATGTAATTTATATAGCATCATAAGTAGCAAGCTACGGGTGCTTTACAATGTCAGCTTAAGTGAGAAGAGTTTAAATGGTAAATAGAATTTCAATTGTTTTGAAATCATGAACACTTTCAGCCTTCTGATAATGATGACGGCAATTCAGTGATAAGAAGGACAGAGTAATAATTAATAACATTATTATTTTGTATATTGTAACATGCACAAGATCACACAAAACTGTGACTCTAAGTTGCAGATGATGACATTATTGTTGAGTTTAATTTTAGTCTTTGAAGACTTACCAGAAGTACCATGGAGAGTGTGTTCAGTCCGAGGCAAAACTAAAGGTAGTGGAAGATGAACGGACAAGGCTGGAACATTCAACTGACAGACCAACAGTGATGCTGAGAAGGAAGCTTCGAAATCTCGAAAAGCAGATAGAAAAGGTATGCATCTTATTTCTCTGAAAGACTCACTGGTTGACTAGATTTGAGACAGAGATTTGTTTGCACCATGATTTATAATGGGAGCATTTCTTACTCTGTGCAGAGTAAATGCAATTGTGTTGTGATCCAGATCATTTGTCATGGCCTTTTGAAGTGGTTAAAATTTCACCATCTCGAGTAGGCAGAGAGGCAGAAAAAGATGGAGGAAGCCAATCCAGAGCCCTTATCTGTTGGAGGGCATTCAGGTTCTGGTACATAATTATATGTCTGGGCTTTTCTGTTTCTACTATCTGCAAAGGAGTGCCAGTCAGTGAGCTTAACCTCATGCTGCAGACTTCATTTGGTTGTCTTCATTCCTAATCCTCAATGCAACATGGACCTGGAACTCCGAACATGGTGTCTGCTGTCAACTCTGTATGTTACTCCATTGTTTGGGCTCTGCATGTGCGCAAGAGCCCACTAGTGGTGACTTTTCCAGTACTGTTACTTGAGCTTATTTCCTTACAGGTGAACTTGTTCTTAATGAACCCTAACACTACTTGAGCTAGTGAACACAGCACTTTTGAGAGGTTAAGTGTCTAGATACATAGATGCATAAATGCACATCATTCTGAGAACGTGCAGTTTATGTATAAGAATTATTATTATATTATGTAACTATATATTTATACATAAAGATTCTTATATTGGGCGATTAAGAGTCTGTTAGATATGTTAGATTATGTGCTACATGGTGTTTGGTTAGTTGCTTAATTAAACAGTAGTCCAGGGAGGTGTTATTTCAAGGAATTGGATAAGGCTTATGCCGTGAAATGAAGGTATTATCGTATGCTGGAGACCGCTGATGAACACTGTTCAAAGTTCCACTAAGGCTGACAAAAGCCTTGATGGCGTAACACCTTTTGCTTTGATATTTATAGCCTTGATTGTAAGACACCTTTTGCTTTGATATTTAATACCTGTTGACATTCTTCTGCATAAGCGGCACTTCATGACTAACTCAAGTGCAACTGACTCTCTCACCACTTGAACCCAGTCCTCTCATGCCCTCGTCAGAGTAATTACCAATCATCTGATTGGTTGATGGGTTGCTGTTGTCTTGGTTGGACTGGGGACAGAAAATATGTAAATAAACTACATCATTATTCACTACTTGAAGAACTGTTGTCACTGGAGGGTTGTTATATGTGTGCTTTGGCCAAAATATTCCTCAGCCCTACAACCATGACTCAGAACTATTGTTGACAACAGTATGTAATAAATTAGAACTTCTTTACCTACCTACCTAACTGTCTTTCCTCTTACCTACTAACTAGGAGTACCCTATGTACCCTATGTATTTTTGCCAGAAATGTTACATTACAGTCAGTAAAACTTTGTCCATGCAGAAACAGCTGAAGCACTTGGAATGCAACCTGAAGGCAGTCAAGGCTCGGAATGAGTACCTCTTGTGTTTAGAAGCGGCCAACACATCCACTCAGAAGTATTTCATGGATAATGTCCATGAACTCATCGATGTTAGTTTGACCATGTAGTATAGTGATAACAATTAACCAACTGTGAGTTTTTGTGGCGCGTTTGTACAGTAAAAGCCCAGTAACATTGTGGGTGTCAGGAGTCAAGCTTTCAGAACCGCATGTTACTGAGTCGTTTGCTACCTGAATGTACCGAATATCTTAGCATTCATGCATTAGCATATAGCCTTCTTGGGATGCATATCTCCACCATGTGTTAAGGTAATGTGTGCATTACCAGAATGCACATTTTTGGACTTATGCTGTATTGCCTAAATGTGTCTCAGTACTTGTATAGCACCTTTTAAGAAACTGTCAGTATTTAATTTTTCTAATTTATATGCAATGTCCAAAGTAAAGAAAGTAGCTTTAAAATGTTTATTCTTTTAAATGCAACCAGTTGTTCAAGCAAACAAGTTTGTCTACATTACTTGGGTCCAGCTTTGACCACTTCTTAACTTCTTATTAACAATGTGTCCAGACAAAGAAAAGTCATTTCCCAGGGACAGTCATTGCTGGGGAAGACAAATACTTTTTAGCCATAGTGGATAAGACGGGTGCTCCTGCACGTTATTTCCTCCACTCCAGTGGACAGTCGTCGTTTCAGTCTGTGATCCTGGTTTGTATCGCTGCAGAATCACTTTTGAATTTGTTGACAGAGGCAGCGATACGTATGACATCCTGCAAGTCATGTCTATCATGTCTGTTGCCATGTTGATGGGTCGGCCATTCGTCGCAATCCATTTTGCGATGGCATTGGTTATGCCTTCACATTTGCCCTGGTCCATTGGTTTAGCCATCTCCTGCAGTTGAACTAGTGTTGCCTGGTGTAGTGCATTATCTGCCGAAAATAATGCTGACATTTTATAACATGCAGTAGCAGTAAACACATGTTTGGTACGATAAGTTGTTACGGTGGTACTTAAACTCTCTTTTGCAATACTTGCAAATGACTGTGTCATCTGTTTTAAAAATAAACTGTCCATCCAATATTGTCTTTCCTATTTTCTATGACTCCATTCTTCACTTAAAACCTAATTTGCAATGCCCGAATTTAGTATCACAGTCAGATTTACAGAGTGGATTTTGAAACGATGCGAAAGAACAGGAAACAACTACACGGATATCATGAATGTCGACCCTGGCTAGCACTGAATATTTTGTAAATGAAATTTTATCGCACAAATTCGGGTCGACAATGCTTGCAGCAAGAAAGAAAGACTAAGTTCTTAACGCTTTAATTGTTGCATTAAAAATTTTAATCACAAATTTTAGTGTGTTAATCGCAAACAGTAATATCAATTAATCAACAGCCCTAGCTAAAACTCGTGCAAGCTGTGAAAGATTCAGTCTCTGCTTGTTAGACTTTTAAACTGCAAGTTACAGAAACAACTTTCACATAATAGTCCTTAAATTACATAACTGAAATAGGAAGTGGGGCAGTGGTGTAGCTGTTGGTTTTCTGTTATTACTTGGGATTATTTGAGTTTTGCCGTTGCAGACGATTGACTTTGGTTATCATGACACTTTAAGTCATGCGATGCACGTGCACATGTCAGCTGAAGATGGCATCATTTTGTCTCGTAAAGGTTGCCTCGATCTCATCAACCAACAGGTCCGTGGTCTGGACCAAGCCACAGACAAGCAGTCGTTTCTTGAAAGATACAATACTTCGTTTGCAGTGCCCCCAAAATTTAACTTTCAACCTCACCAAGGAGACAAGGTATGAAAAGCTTCACTTTGCTCAAGTTCAGATTTACTACTGGGATGTTCTCAGAAAACTGCATACCATCTAATTTAATCACCTCTACCCAGGTACTATTCTTTCAGTCAGCTGCCTCAAAGAAGAATTGCTGGAAGTGTGAGGGCATTTTTTTCACTACCTTCATGTATTCTGTGCTGTGCAAATTGACTTTAGAGTGGCTATCATAAATTGACTTTTCTCCTCTGAGCTAGTGAGACAGGGTATTTAACAGCCTGTACTTGCTGTGTTCATTTATGTCAAATCTTACGTATTTTATGGAGTGCTGATGTCAGAACATGTGATTCTGGTGGAGATGCTGTTGATTGTTCTAGTGCTTGGTTATTTTCCAGCTAAAATGGAGGCCTCTCACTGGCTGCCACGTTTTGGAGCTGCTGGGTTGCAGTGCAGCTCTGCACTGAACAAGTCATGGTTTTAGAATTTGAGGAAGTGATTGTTGTTTTCATTGCAGGTTTGCCAACTGAGCGTCGAGGAAACACTCCAGGATGACATCTTGGATCGCCTGGGGACCATCCAAGAACGACTTAGAATGCTCGTCGCTGATAGCAATGAAGTCAGAATTATTATTATTATTTAACAACTTGTGTTATGCCGGTGTCTAATGCACAAGGCATCAAACGATGGTGCACCAAAACCAAGCCGCAATCAGGTTGATATCCAGAAAGTCAGTCCACTAAGACAGAGAGGCAACCTACGGTGGATAAGTAACCTGAAAAAAGTAAGTTTTAAGTTGAGAACGAAATGACACAAGTGACTGAGTAGACCGAACAGATACAGAAAGAGAGTTCCAAAATGTAGGTCAAGCAAAGACTGACTTCGAAGTTTTGCTAAAAATAGCATTCTGTTATCAAGAGCGCTTAACACCAGAATGTAAACACCTGGCATTACTGCCATTTTAAAATCATCTAAAGGTGCATCCTCTTTAATTTAGGTACTACATAAATGTCTGATTATGTTACATTACAAAGAGCATTAAATAACTTCCTTATGTCAGGCTTCAGAAATGCTTGAGAAGACCGGTACAGCATTTCTGAGTAACGTAAAAGACACCGTTGATGTGACTCATTTGTTCCAAGATGGCATCCAGGAATCTCAGACTTCTGCTCTGGACCAAGTCAAGCAACAATCAGAGAAGGTTGAAGCAGAAGAACTCTATTTCACTGTAAGTCATCTGGAAATCGATCCTTAAATCATGATTCCATATGGTTATTATTAGAATTATTAGCACTTCTTCTGTGTGTATATGTATGTATATCTGTGTGTTTAAGTATGTGTTTGAGTACATGTGCATGTAAGTATGTACATTTGAAGTAATTCATGTGGTACATTAAAAAAATATCTGAAAACCTCTGCAAAATGACAGCTGTAAGAAGTTGACTGTAGAGTGGAAAAGAATTCTTGAGCTGTGCCTAAAAGAATAGTTTTCATCATATGTGCTATGGAAGACTATTCCAGGGAGAAGAACCAATCCATTGTACTGGTGTAAGCACAGTGTGCTTGAGTACAATTATGAAGCAAGGGGCATGGAGTGGCTTAGATGATGTTAGAGTGAATTAAGAAGAACAAGAATGATGCTTGAATGGGTAAAGAAGCCGTCACATGCTCTCTGATCCTGACGAATGGCCTTTCATCACACCATTTTCAGACTTACTAGCTGTGGTGTGTTGAGGACAGAGAATGATGACAAATGGATGAAGCATTTACAGTGCATGGTCACGCTTTAATGACTGGCTGATGGCACAAATTCCTCATACTACCAGACGTGTGCAGGAAGGGCAGTCGTAAGTAGCTGAGCCATTGGTATATAATGAGCTTTCATTATAACAATGTGACTTCCTAAAGCTGAGTTTAATATGGGATATTCATATGTTATATCGGAATACAGTTTTTAAGGAGGATCCAGTGTGTCTATTTTTTAGTGTATTTTTAGTATTTATTTATTTTTAGAAGTTTCGTGAGTATCAGAATACTTGTAACCTGATCGCACGTCTTCAGGCCAAGTACAGTTACATGGAGAAAGCTCTTATGGACAGCAACCAACAGGGTGCACTTCAGAGTTTAAGGTGTGCTTATAAAGACACACTCAACATCTTAAGATGTCTAACTGCTTACATAGATTCTGATTCAGCTAATTATTATTATTATTATTTATTTATGCATTTATTAAGCACCACTATCTAACTACTACACATCTGTCAATAGTGCTGAATGTGGAAGAACAACAAAACTCCTTGCAAACCATGCATTTGCGGTGAGCACATCGTATTTTGCTTGGAACCAGCGTTCCTATAGTGAGATCAGGCTCAGTTGTATTGTTAACTTGTATTGTAGAAGGGAGAACTGACACAGATGGAGTTAGAAACATTAATCTTGTACTTGGTGGCAGGGAGCCAGCATACTTAATGAGTTGATTTTAAGTAATGCTCACAGTTTTGCTTAAATTTGTCTAGTTTTGACAGACATATTGTCGATTTTATTTTAAATTTCTGTCATCCTGGTTGATTTTCTTCATTCTGCTGATATGGGTAAGTTAATTTTATTGATATATTCTTTGTTTCTACTGATTTTAGTGCTTATAATGCTATGGCTGTGTGCTGACTGTGCTACATTCAGTATTTCTGTAGCTTTGACACAGCAAATCACCAACCATAATTCATGATAACTGACTTCTGCGATGCGCAGCATCTGTAATTAATTCAATGTTTTAGGTCCATACTAGCATGAATGGCACTCGTTTAATTGTCTGTGTTCGTAAGTCGCCCATGAACTGAAGAACTGCTTTTTTGTTAACTTACTAGGTCATACCTTTTGCTTACTGTGTTGTTTTCCATTGTATATGTTTCTTCTGTTTCTTTTTTAAATTCTGTGTATATGGCTGCCCCATTATGTTGATGACTTGTGCATTAGACATCAGTGCAATAGAAGTTGCTAATTAGTTATACAATAATTAAAATTGCAGCTTATGTGATGTTTTTACTGAAAATTCTAATATACCACTGCACATGTATTTGGTATGAGAACCTGCATATTTGCTGTGAGAACCAGCAAAATTCCAGTGAAACCAAATTAGATGAAGTGAAAACCAATTTCAACTTCACCCTGATTCTTAAGATCAGTGTTTAGCTCAACTCTTAGAACCTCGCAAATCAACCCATCAGCTTTATCTCAAGAAGTAAGCCATCTGTTGGTCTGTTCAACAGCTGTCATAAGTAGAACTGTTAGAACTCATATTGAAAGACATGGTCATTTCCCAGCAGAGATTGATGCAAAAGGTCAAGTCATATGTCGTGTCATTTTTTCAGACTTACACCAGCTAAATTCAGCTGTTGGCAAGTTTAAGGCAGTTATTTCTCTGAAGCTGGGCAACTTTTTGTTTAAAGCTTGTCATCAGTGTTTTGCAGTGTTTTCACAACAACCCTGAGCTCTTGATTGATCAGTCACATGCAGAGTAGGCAGCACATTTGTGAGATACTTTAAAAAGTGCTGTAGTAAGTGTCTAGATGCAAACATACATATATGCATACGTACATACATACATACATTCGTGCATGCATACATGCATATATTTGTATTACTTGGCTAACTATAAATGTCCCAGCTATTCACTTATCCATCCAGGATGCGAAGCGCTGTGCTGAGCTAAATTGTTAAGTTGTGGAACCCATCAGGCAATATGTTGTCCTTCCGTTGTGTTGATGTTGTGTTTCTCCATAAACCCAGGACCTCAACTTCCTAAAAATCTGAGTAATTACATTACTGTACTCTGTGCATAAATGTACTTTACCTTAATGATTTATTTGTTGGTTCACAGAAGAATAAACTTATTCTGGTCCTTAATAACATGCTTTTCATCATTCACGATTGATAGTAGTGAATAGTGGCAAAAACCAACTTCTGTAGCTGTTCCACAAGCCTTTTCAATGTTTTGCCGTCCTCTCTGACAGATCACCATCCATGTCCTCCATACTGACAAGAAGAAAGGAAGTTGCCAAGACTCCGCCAAACATTCGGCCGAAGCTTTTCGGTGGAAGCCTTGAAGAATACATTAGAGTTTAGTTTTGCTCTCTTCTTCTTCTTGCCACTGTTGTTTTCTGTTGTTGTTTTTAGCAGTTCTTAATACAACACTTTTCATGGCACGATATAAATGACACTATAGATTTAAATGGTGCTATATAAATGCCCATGTGTTTGTACATGTTCCAAACACTGTGCAGATACTATCACATGTTTTGTTGACACATCTGTGATCTGTGCATTACTGCCATCACATTTGCCCTTCAGATAAAAATTTGCTAACCTAAAAACATGCCTCTGAGGAGACCAAAATTGCCAATGACTTGCATAATAAATGGATTATTGCCTTTCCTACATTACCTTACCTTACCTTACCCTACCTTGCTTTACCTCGTCGTACCATACCTTTATCTGATCTACACCGCTGTATCATTATGCTGTTGCTACTATAAATTGTAGATAATTTTACTAGCAAGTTAACATTTTCAACATACTCGGTCAGTTGCTGGAATAGAAAACCCTGCTGTTGAATGTTTAAGTATTTGCTGTAGCCTTCTCCTCTCCACTAGAACATTAGCAGAGTAAATGGCATGTGATCTTTTCAAAGATACCTTCAAAATTTGTATATAATGTGTATGTTCCTGTTAAGAATCTGTAATTTTAGGAGTCAGTGTTATGCTTTGTGCGACTTCACTAAGAGAATTTCTACTTATTCATCTTAGGCAACGGGTGAAGAAATCCCTCTGGTTATTCGAAGCTGTGTACGCATAATAAACCTTTATGGTAAGTAGTTATATTAATTGAGTTTACATCTGTTTCCTATTAAGCTGTGCTTAGCCAGTCTTTAAGCTGCTCTTTATTTATCTGACATGCAATAATATAAGCTCAGTGTATACAACCCAGTACATCTAAACCAGGCATTGGCCTCAGGGATTTCTGTTGATCTCATGGAGCTGAGGTTTATGGTGGAATTCTGTTGATCTCATGGAGCTGAGGTTTATGGTGGAATTCTCTAGAACTCTTCTGTCAAGGGATTGTTTATAATTAGGATTTTGCCAGGTTTTTTTCCAAGATGTTTCTAGTAGATGGAAGATGTTAGGCATGGTTGCTGATTGTGTCATTTACTACATCGGAGACTTGAGTCCCAGTGCATCTTGTGAAATTTACAGTTTATTGTTTAACCATGTAGCTTGTTGGATTGCAGATGCATTAGGTTTGTGGTCTTCATAACGTGTTTTTCAGCTGACTTGTAGCCATATGCAGAACCATTCTGAGAGGTTCTTAAGAAGCACTTTACAAGCATTCTATTGCAAGTCGGTTGCAATCTGGTCATTTGATACATCTTTGAATGATACAACTGCATGATATATAAGTTGTTATAACTTACCCTTCTTATCTCAGCCTATTCATGATCCTAAGTATGTTATCCATCACATAACTGTAAAATCTCACTTTGTGAATTTCGTGTTCTTCAATGCAGTGTTGTACAGTTTGTGTTGTGCTTTTTGCCTCGTATATGTTATATCAAGTTTTGGCTGCTGTTAGTTATTGTTTGAACCATATATTACAGTAGCAAAAGCAGCATTTTATAAAACAATGTGTAGCTACAAACTACCACACACTTGCTTAAATGCTCATTAACTCATCCTAACACTACTTCACCTTCCTGTCACCTCGTCTTTCAAATTCAGTAATCGTTTTATAGCACAAGCTGTTCCACAATTTTGGAATATACTCCCATCAGAACTACAATATTATCTTACCCTCGTACCTGCTTACCAGTTCTGCTTCGCTTGCAATATCTGAGCCAGCCTTTGTTTCAAAACTGAAAATAGTAGTGTAAAAAACAATCCCAAACTGATTCATCCTCTTGTCCTTATCTTTCTTGCTGCTGCTGCAGATTCCTGACACTATCTAGCATAGGGCTCCATCTGCCCGTCTACCTTTGGATCTGGACTTGGACCCCTACTTGTCCATACCTTTCTCATTGATTTTGTTTTTGACTGTGCCTTGAATGAGTTGGTTTCCATGACGTAGCTGAAGAAATCAGGAAATTTGATTTTGATTTGAACAACACATAATATTGGTATATGAGGAATTGAAAGAATCAATATAAGCTGCCCCAAACTACATCTTTAACGTGCATATTTAATTTTAACTCCTCAAAGTCATTTACTAAGGGAATACTGAAGCGAAGCTAGCAGAAGTTTCCATAAACATGAGATTGTCTCAGCACATATCAGAATTAGATATCCTGGTCTAGAACACCACCACTTACTAATGAATAAAGAGTTTAGTTGTTGTGAAGAATTCAGATTTGCGATTCTTAAAGCGTTTTTGTTTAATATGGATTACTGGTTTTACATAAGATATTTGCAATACTTTGCAAATTAAGATTTAAATCTTGCAACTGTGATTTATGAAGGGATTATTTTCTTTTTCTTAGGTATGCACCACCAAGGAATCTTTCGAATATCTGGCTCCCAAAAGGAAATCAATGATTTTAGGAATCAGTTTGAAAGAGGTAACAGCTAATTTCCTGCCTTGCAGCAATCACTGTTGATAATCAGACTCTTGGCTTATCGTAATTTATAATAGTCTGTTGCTGTCCTCTGTCTGAAGTTGGTGTGAAAGCATAGTATTGTGCTGAAATAACTCTGGTGGGTGTACTGATATGTTGTCCTCCTTTGGATGTGTTGTGCAATCTTCTGTGATGTCTTGCGCTGTTGGCTTGACCCTTGAATAAAGTGACCCTCTCCCAGTTTGGACTTTCACAGTTGTTCAAAATTTCTCGACTTGTGCGAGAGTGTATGTGGTTGTTTACAATTTCTGTCAAATTTTATGATTTCTGAGGAATAGTGAATTTTCTTGCTTTCCTGAAGTACACACACATTGCTTACAGGTTGGTAAGGTAATAAAGACTGAAAAGGTGCAAGTTTACAAAATCAGAAAGGCAAAGAAGCAGAGGAGACTTGATAGAAGCGTCGAAGATTATCACTGGGAAGGAAGCAGTACCATGGGAGAGAAATTGTACCAGCAGAAAGATTCAAATTTATTGAGACTATAGGATCCTTATGGCAAAAATGTTTCTGTGTAAGACCTATAGACATGTGGAATGATAGTACTGTATCTTTGCTAAAACTGTATCACAACCA
Source organism: Norana najaformis (assembly GCA_964023275.1). Taxonomy (NCBI): domain Eukaryota; kingdom Metazoa; phylum Annelida; class Clitellata; order Crassiclitellata; family Hormogastridae; genus Norana; species Norana najaformis. The sequence goes on from OZ029917.1 coordinate 26,575,932, forward strand.
ACATTTCTAGTTAGGAGAAATAGATGAGGGGAAGTTGCAGTGACTGACTTAGATGGAAATTGTGTGACACAACAGCAAATTGGTTTGAGCGTGCGTGTTTTTAACGCAGAGTGTGCAGTTTCAAGCTTCCCAAGATGGTTACTCGGTAGGAACCTTGAGCAAGTCCTTCTTGCACAGTTGCTCAGCACCATAGATTGATGCTTCATCATTAGATGGTGACGCTTAATAAACATAAATAAAAATAAACCCACCCATGCATGAGTCACCCTAAAACCCCTATTGTGTTGTGCTATGCAAGTGTAAGAGGTTTTTATTGAAATAGGTAAAGATGCCTTTGCTGATAAGATGGATGGGAAGGACATTGATTCAGTGGCTGGCGTTTTGAAACTCTACTTCCGAGAACTGCGGGATCCTATGTTTCCATCGGTTCTCTTTGAAGAATTGGCATCTTTCATCAGTCATCGAACTTTTACTGGTGAGAATTGCTGCCAAACTTCTTTTTCTATGCTTTTCTTTAAAAGCAGCTGATCTATTTGTTATCCAGGTATTTTATTCAATTAAAAGTAATGTCAGGGACATTTAATTACTGAACTTAATAATAATATTATTATAAATTATCCAGTTTTGTTTTACATGCATAGGTGTCTAGCAATAAATTTGAAAGCATTTAAAATTCTTTGAGGGAAAAGAATTTTTTCGTATTTCTGACAAGTGAAAGCAACTGTTTCAAAGGAACTAACTAATCCTTCTGCTATTTTAGTACAATTTAGGGCTTTTTAGAGGTATGCTGTATGAATGAAGTCAGCAGTTTTTATTAGCCAATTAATAAGTGTTCAGGTGTCAATAAAGTGCACTCAGTATCCGCAGACCTTGACAAGAACGCACCTTAAATTGTTTAAAAATTCATTGTTTTAAGTATAAATATAGCTAACTGTCATGAGGCTAACAAATCTTTGCCAGAGTGTATGAGGAGCTGGAACAGTTCTCAGTATTTTCCTTGTAGAGTTGTTATATGTTGTACATGTATGATTACAATAGTATATCTGTATATTGTTCCTTTTAGGAACAGTGTATTCATTGGAAGAGAAACCTGGTTGTTTAGTTTAAATAAGGACATGATATAGGCAAAAATAGGTGGATAAGTTGAATGAGAAATCAAGGACAAGAGAATTCTGCTTGTACTATACATCTTAACAAGTGACAGATGCTTTTTCCTTGATCTAAATAACCTAAATTAATCTTCATCATTTTGTTTTTGTGCTGCTACTTTTCTGTAATTTTTTCTGCATGACTTGCAAACCCTCAAATGTTGCATTTAACCTTAAGGTTTAAGTTGTGCTGCTAAAACTGGATTTAATGTTTTTAACAGAGCCAAGTGAACTCGCTCGGAGCATATACGACTTACGCCATCTGTTAATCTCATCAATTAAACCACAGATTATCATTCTGATGCGTTACTTCTTTTCGTTTCTTAACCAGTAAGTATTAACTGTCTCCAAATAACTAGAATTACAGCCAGCCCACTATGCTGTGAGTGAAGGCTGTTCTAGAACAGCAGAATCACTAGTTCTTAGGGAACTCTGGATTTTACTTTAGAACAGTATCAGCATCTACATGTTTGGTTGCCTTGATTCTGTGCTTCATATGCACAAAGCCCGTGACACCACAGTTGACAGTTGTAGTATTTGTAGCCGATGGGTTGTAGGATAAATGAACCATTACCTTACTTTACATTACCTGGTTGCTCTTCTTTGAATAATTTATAAACTTGGAGGAATGCTGTAAAGATTTGCAGTAAATCAAACTGAGTAAATATACTGGCAGAAGAAGTGGAACAAAACAGAATATCAGCAGAACATTCTGATAGTTTGATCTGACTCAGAGTTTGAAGGAAAGGCATGTGAGATCTGTTTGAATCTTTAAGATTTAATGCTAACCCAGGCCTTTGACAATCAGTGTTAGGATGATGGTATAATTGTACCTAACAATTGTCTTTCATTATTTCAGTTTAACAGAGATTATTTCATTGCAGCCTTTCAGAATTCAGTGATGAGAATATGATGGATCCCTTCAACCTTGCAATTTGTCTTGGCCCAACACTTCTTCCAGTTCCTTCTAACCGTGACCTTGTTCAGTACCAGGGACACGTCACGGAACTAGTCAAAAACATCATCATCTACCAGGAAGACATATTCCCACGCAATAACGATGGCCCTATCTATGAGAAATGCATCATTCAAGTTAACTATGGGTAGGGAATAATTCTTTCTACAGTGCTGTGTCTAACTTTAGAGGATGGATTTGTGCTGCAGTTGTAAAAGAAACTGATATGTATATAATCATTACTAGGCTTGTGGAGGATCAAATTTAACTGTCCCTTCACTATAAAAATAGTTATCTTAAGGTCTTGCAGTCATGTGGAGTTGAAAACATATATTGTCAGAGCAGCATGGTTGCTTTATTGAGGGTGCCTCATCACCGTAGACAAGAACTTTCATCAGCAGTTTTCCTTCGTTAGTCTAATTCCTTTATAGAAATTGCCCTGTATTTTAAATTACAATAATATATGCTGATCAAATTGTACATTGATATCTCTGTATTATTGGAGAACCTAGTTTGACTGTCATGCTGTTGTATTGATGTGTTTTATTTCTCAGCATTAAAACTGGATCAAAGAATAGTCTGTTTGAGGATGACGATATGCTTGACAACACTGGTAGTGGAGATGGTAGGCATTTTTCTAAAAAACAGTCTCGGTCATATTAATTCATTTATTTATTTTCTCTGATTTATTATGGACCCCATCTAATGATGAAGGCATCAATCAGTGGTGCTAAGCAGTTGTTTGTTAAGGACTTGTTCAAAATCCCAACACAGTGACCATCTAATTCAGTATATCGCAAACTGTGTGCCGCGGCACACCAGTGTGCCGTGCGAGATTTCAGGTATGCCGCGAGAGAAACCTAAAATTCGCTAGTCTCTTTAATTGACTTTATAAGAAATTATTTCATAAATACAATTTTCGGCTTTTTAATGTAACCCCATTCCACCAAGGAACCTAAGATCGCGACTGCCAGAACAGCTTGCAAAAACGATGAATGAAATCATCAAAGTCGTTAATTACGTCAAGTCAAATCCGTTATGTTCCAGACATTTTGCTAGCTTATGCGAGGCAATGGATTCGGATCACAAGTGTCTGTTGTGTCATACAGACGTACGGTGGCTTTCGAAAGGAAAAGTACTCGCACGTGTTATCGTTCTGCGAACTGAAATCGTTTCCTTTTTTGATACTGTGACTTTTGGTTTTGAATTTCTTCACGACGACATATGGTGGCTTGAAGTGACATTCCTCAACGACCTTTTCGAAAGGTTGAACAACTTAAATTTGAGTCTTCAAGGTGCAAAAGAAAACATAATCACAATCATGGGGAAACTGAAGGCATTCAACGAAAAGTTGCAACTGTGGATTAAGAATACAAGCAATTCACAGCTTCATTGTTTTCCAGGTATTGATACTTCACACAAGAGCATAATAATGGGGGAAAATAGTGAAACGCTGGAAAATCTTGCTTTAGCATTCGCCAAATACATTCCTTCACTGGAAACAAAAGAGTATGAATGGGTCATCAATCCATTCGTAAACCATGAATGTACCGGTTTGACGATGGTTGAAGAAGAGAGTTAAGAACGATGTGGTTCACAGTGGCTCTTTTGCTGATCAAGAATTGTCAGCATTTTGGATCTCAATTCTAAGCCAAATCCAGACTTTAGCACGAAAGCAATCAAGCGTTTGCTGCCGTTTGGATCTTCGTATCTCTGCGAAGTTGGATTTTCTGTTCTAACAGAAATGAAATCGAAAAACGAGAGCGACTACAGATGGTGGATGCCGAAATGCGAGTCTGCTTGTCGGCTATCAAACTGGGTCTTGAGTTAATATGCTCTCATTAACAAGCTCATTCATCGCATTAGTGATGATTAGTCAATTAAAAATCTGCTTTAGTTTCGCTATTACTGGATTGAAATGACAAGCTTAAAATATGACAAACTGAAATTATTGCTGTTGGTTTTGTAATTTTAATAAATTTTAATTGGTGTGCCGCGATAAAAATTTGCTCGGCTGAGTGTGCCGGGAGTTTAAAAAGTTTGCGAGACACTGATCTAATTGGTAGGTCAAACCTGCATGCTACACATTACAACGTGAAAGCTCAACTGAAAATCAACCACATATAAATATTGCATAAATATTTCTAAATCTTTGATGCAGAAGTTTCATCAGGTGTTTATTACAAATCTTCAATGAAGGTACATGCATTGGTTATGTTAGCAATTTCTGATGTTTGTGAATTTTTAAAACTTCATTTTGATATCATCAACTTAATTATCGATTGAACTGTGATATTTAATTACTGGTACAATATGTGATTCCCTGCATATTTTTCATACCAAAGTTTTTCTTCAGTTCACCTTCCCTTTCCTAAAAAGACTGCACAAATCTTGTGTGGCCCTGAGAAAAGCTAGGCGTTCTAGCCTATCCTGCCTTTGTGGCCGTCATAAGTGCATAAAATTTACTTTCTGGTTCGAACATTTAGACTTTGAATCTTTTTGCTGCAGAAATGGTGGGCAGAGAGGCTGTGGCATTGTATGACTTTCAAGCGCGTACTGATCGCGAGTTGTCTTTCAAGAAAGGAGACTACATCACAGTTTTTGAAAAAGTGTCTGCCGATTGGTGGGAAGCTGTGATCAAAGATCAGGACGGCCTGATTCCAGATAAATATGTAACTTTCCTGCCACAGTAAGTCTGTGTCATGAGAGGCATTGCATTGCTTTTTATGAGACAAATGTTTCCTAAATAAATTCTAGTGCTTGCATGTTTCAGAGTTAGTTTTCAGACACTACTGTTGAAAAAGTTGTGCTTGCTAAAATGATTACTCATTAATGAAATTAGCAGCTATAAGAAAAATATTCGAACTTGTGAAACTAAATTTACAGATTCTCCATTCTCACAGACTGCAGATATCAGTGCATATTCTCCATTCTCACAGACTGCAGATATAAGTGCATACATGATCTAATGCATCTGTGGATTGTAGATCAAGCTGAACAATGACAATTTGTCAAAACAGTATATAGAAGAATGACTGGTCAGCTTTTTTAGCTTGTCAGCAGTCTGGTTATTTTGTTTTAGAGATTTGCCAACCAGGAACAAAACACTGAATAATCAAAACAAGTCGAGTGCTGGTGAGAGTTCACAGGTTGCAATTATGCACAGTCCAGTGAGCAGTCTTTCAGAAGATTTAATTCCGACAAGTTCTGGCAAATCGTGTAGTCCTTGCTTACCTCAGTCTACTTCTGCCACATCATGCCACAGCTCCACATATTTCTGTCCTTCATCCAGCTCCAGTCCGGAAGCAACGGTTGTTTGCCGAAGCCAAGAGAACCGGGAAGATGTTCTTAGGGTGGATTCCACACAAAAGTCAGTTGTTACAAGTCTGTTGCGTGATTCAGACAAAGGCAAGACAACCGAGGAGCTGAAGAGCGACATAGATGCAGCTCTGGCAGATGTCTTCTCTGGAATTGAATTTCTCAATGGCGCTTCGGAGCCTCGCGACTTGCATGTTGTTATGTCAGAGCCGGGTGTAAGGCATCGGCCAGACTTGGTAAGTGACCTGCCTGCCAATTTTGTGCCATCAACTGTGCAAAAGAGTCTTTCCACAGGATCAGCAGCCAAGGTACACACTCGTTGTGATGCAAGAAGTGCGTTTGCGTCAATGCGGGATAAAAGAGTGCCTGATTTTCATGAAACTGTGACTGTTGTACATAAAGAACAGGGTGCAAGACCACAGTCCAGTAATTTTCGTGATGTGGCAAAGGCACGGCATCGTTCAACAACACCCGAGGGTCGTCTGCACACTAAAGCAGCATCGGTGACTCAGACTAAGCGACACTCTTTTGTGCCCACAGTGGCATCTGATGTTTTCAGGCCTTTGAGTCGATCATACAATGCATCAGAATTAGTAGGGTCACGTTCGCTTAACCAGGAATGTGAAGTGTGGGTTAACAGGCGCTCAAGGTCGCCTGTTAAAGCTGTGAGTCAAGGTGTGACCATTCAGAAAACTTCTCCACAGACTGTTGAAAGAGACTTTACGTTTGCAATTCCAGCTGAAAATGCCTGGCATTCGCAAACATCATCTGCAGCGACCAGTGGAGCAACTGGTTCAGCGCTTGTGATTTCAAAGCCACCAGTCACAAAAGCATCTCAGCAGCAGTCAAAGAGTGTGCGTTCAAAGTCATCTGAACCCAAACCGAATGAAATCATAGAAGACTGCAAACCCAGCTTTGTTTGACAGGCCTTTGTCAGTAGGCCGTATCAGTATATATAATCAGGAAATGGTAAATGTACCAATCTCAGGGATGTGGCTTATGCCTGTCTCTTGTCTCAAATAGAGGTTAATTGCACAAATTTGTACAAATATGGTGTGGCCAGTTAGCTTATAATTGTTCCTGCTTTGGCTGAAAGCATGAACCTTGTTCAAAAGTGGTTTTGAAACAAATAATGTTTTTGGATGTGGAGGCATTTAAAATTTTGCATTAGTGAAAAGGTTATGTGAGTAAAAAGCTGACAAAAGTTGCAAACTGGTGCTTGTGTTTGGGCTGTTTCCATTGTCTTTGTGCGAAATCATGGGCCAGTGTATGGTCCATTGTTAGGTACATGTAATGTGCAATAAACAAATCTAGAGTTTTGCAAAATTAGTGAATTTCTCGTTAAAATTTAGAATGAAGGCAGAATAAAAACGAGTGTAACACTGAATAGATAAAAATTAATATTAAAAATATTACAGAATACATAATTTATGTACTTTACTTGGCATCATCATATACAGTGCTAAACGGAAAGTATGTAGCAACAATCTTGATGGCTATTTGCGAGCCTTTTGCTGAATCCAGAGTTAGGTGCCCGAAACCAGATTACTGTGTTATCCAAAGCACCAAAATTATTGTAGAAGGGCGAATCCAAAGGGTCTTTCCACCCACCAACCCACCCACCCATCTGAGTTTAGAAAGCTACTGCAAACAACAACATGCGTGCCAGGGTGGGTCCAGAGGGCCACCGCAGCCATAGCCTTCCCCACAGACTCGCATGAGGCCATGGTAAGAGTGGCCTCTGGAACCGCCCTTGCTTCTCAATCCCATTTGCTCACTTGGTCTCTCTTCTGCATATCATGCACTCAATTCCTCCTGCTTTCCATAGCCTTGATAACCACGCCTGGCTGCTGGAAAGGTGCCCTCTTCACACGCCATCTGGAATTTTAGGGAGTAGTAGGAATGTGTTGTTTTGCAGTGGGTTGAGGGTAAGCCCTATCAATATCTTTTGCAACTTTAGTTTTTACCATTATGCAACCCATTATGGTCTAATTTAACTTCATCCTTGCAAGCCTATGGTATAGAAATTAAAGAACAATGTTGAACAAAGCTGCAAAATTTCAACGTGTTTTAATTAAGACACTGAATGAACAAAAAATAACATGCCAGTAACCATGGAAATCAGAAATGGTGGCAGGTTGGTTTGCCTTCACCTCTCTATCAGGGCTTGAATCCTGATGCATCGTGCGAAATTGACAAATCATCAGCATGCTACAAGAATTAAGAGGTTGCCTTGTTGTTAAATTGCTGTTGTCAGTTACAAGTTTACTTCAAGGTTGGATAAATTTGCAACCTTTAAATAATATTTATCTCTTTGTTCATTACTAAACTAAATTTGTTTGTGACAAGGAGAAGCATTCTCATATTAGTCTTTTCAGTTATCTCATCCATCAGATGAACTCGCCATCACTTCACCTCTTGCAATTTCTGTGCAGGTTTTTCACTCCAAACTGAAAACACTTGTCTGCAGATCCTATCCTGATTCTGCTTCTTCCTCGTATCTCACTTTCCAGTCCATTTCCAAACACCATCCAGTATAACAGCCTGACTGTCTGCCTGCCTGACTCTAGGATCTTGACCTGGAACCGTTTCTGACCTAACGATTTTGTTTTGACTGAACACCTGTGATTAAGCTGGTTCCTGCGACTTAGTTTTCATTGGGTGCGCCATAAATCTCGAGTTTACGAATACGATTCAATGATCTACCAAGTAGTGCCTGCAACATCTGTGGACAAAATTCAACATAATTGCCTACAGTACAACTACACTCACAACAAGACAAATTCTGAAATAAGGAGCCCAAATTTAATTCAGCTTTAAAACATGATCTCGACATAACACAAACTTGATACAACACAGTACTTGATTTGGCTTCCCTAAGCAGTTTTATCAAGAGGTGCAGTTTTCCATATAAGCATATCCATCAGAAGAGCAACATGAAATGGGAAAAGTGTGGATTTTTCTCCAGCTGAACGGCTCAAGTACATTTCATCAGCGGGATTAGGAGCATACAAAACTTTGGCCACAAATCCAAATTCTGTTGCCATTGTCAGTCTCAGTAGCGTCATTTGAACGTTCTTTGAGAAAACTGAATTTAAACTTATCAAATCTTTTTTTACGGTCTAAAATGTCACAAGAGAGACTAACAAACCTATTGCTAGCTGTTATTTCTAGAGAATGAAGTAGCTGCGTGCATCAATTTCGATGACACTGCAGCTATCAAAGGTAGCAAAACTTTGTTTTGAGTTTTTGTGTTATAATATTGCCATCCATTGATGTTCAACACATAAAGTTTCTCTAAATTGTTGTTTTCGTTGTATAAGACTTACTATTCTTGGTCAAAGTTACTCTTCCAGGATGGACTATCTAGCATGGAAAAATCTTGGCAATCTAAAGTTCTTGTCGTATGGCAAATACACATCCTCTGAAATCCTCGTTCTCCTACATGGCGACCTATAGCTAAACCACAGTCCACTTCTTGGAAGAACCGTAATATTTTGCCGTTTGAACATGACCTTCATTCGTAATAAATTCCCCGCTCTAACAGATTTATCCCACACAGCCCCTACTTGACATTCTGGCAACAGAAGAAACCTGGCTAGGATTGTCCATTAAAGACGTCCGCAAAGAGGTGAGGATCACCAAATGGTGACAAGAAGGTTGCAGCAATGCCCAAAGCGAACGTTCACATCCAATTCGGTTCCGTTATTTAAGTACAGCCTGTGCCTTAAACACCAAATTCGGCCGGACAGCAGACAGTCTGCACTGCGTTGGATCTTATTAGAATCCCTTTGCTGGACGCCCAGGCATCATGTAACCCCACCCCATAGCATAGTTAGCCTGCCGGGTAGGCATTTGTACTTTGCTGGAAAGCAGTTGTCTGCAAAGGGTATTGGGATGGTAATGCAAAAATAAAGACAAATGCGGACAAGAGGACGGAGGGGTCCAAAGTATATCATTTTTCGGACGTCTTTTATGAATAGCTGCAACGACCGAAGGACTCAGTCCTCCATGTCTGGTGTATCTCCTCCTTATCATTTTGCGTACACAATGAGCCACGGAAAAGCTCCAGGTCGCAAACTGACAAAGCTGTACTGCAACCCAGCGCAACCACAGGTGACGACTGATAGTGGATCGGCCCCAAATAGAGGTTAGCTGCGAAATATCGGGTGTGTCCCTGGCGAATAAACGGATCAACAGCGGCGCTCTTATGAGGGTGTGGGGTGATAAGTGGCAACATTTCCCTGACAAATGGCGATGACGATAGAGTGATATGGTAAATTAAAGCCCCCATTAAATAAGCCTGTTCCTCACTGCAGACTGGGTGACGTCGGGAGCAGATTTGTGCTATTGGGGAGATGCAGTACAGTTCTGCCAACTTCACAGATAGAGGCTGTGTTCAAAGGGCAAAATCCAGATAGCGCAATTACAATCTTTCACAGGCAGTTCACTAATATTTCCAAAACTAATAAACCAAGCCTATTTGCAATGGTTCAGTTTTCAACCCTGTAGAAATGTAACCCATCAGTGGTTCAGTTTTCAATCCTGAAGAAATGTAACATAGGACTTGACTTCAAGACACTGTCATATGCGCCATTTCAACATTCTGCAGCTTCTAGTCTGGCAAGAAATTCGTTCCATTCAAAACCCAATGATGCTTCAGAATGATGCATTTCACAGAAACTCATGGCCATGGCTTACAGTAAAAAATACATGTTAATTAACAATGTCTATAGTGCCGGCGTCTCATGCACAAGGCATCAACCAATGATTCACCAAAACTAACTCGCAGTCAGGTCACTAACAGAAAGTGAGAAAGTCAGTAAAGCAGGCACAGCCTAACAGAAAAATTCTCAGACATACAGGAATTATAAACAAGACAACACTGCGCATTTTCACTGCTGAACAAAACATTTTTTTAAAAGCTTGGGTGGGCTAGACTTCTAAATGCTAGCCACCAATACAGTGAAAGATAAAAATAACCAGCAAAATACAATCTCTGCAAAAAATTTAAAAAAGCTTCAAAATACAGTGCAGTAGCATCAGAGTTCCTTACTGGAAATTCGAAATCATCCAAAATGCAGAAGATCATGCCGGAATCATCACATTTTAACACGACTTTGCCTACTGTATGTTCTTAGCTTTATCAACAACCTAGAAAATATGGCAAACTTTTAAAAGTACAATTTCTCAAAACCAGGGCTTAAATCTATGTCAATTTGATTATGCCACAGTCCTACAATTTTTTCCATAAAATGCACAAATCCGCACAGAAATAAATGGCTTTGTAAAAGTTAAATACAACGGGTCAGCTGTCTCATTTATTACCGAATATATGCAAGGTCGCATTATTAATTAATGATAGAACACATCCATGATCAACAATCATTCAAAAAAATACTGAACAGATAATAATCCTCATCAGTAGAAATTTTATCCACAGTGCTTAGAAGACTGGGAAGGCTTCAACGGCTATGGATTCAATAGCACATTCATTATTACCCTTGCGAATTCGGAAGTAGCCTTGTTCACCAAATGAACTGCCCCAGCTGTTCTTGATGCTCCAGAACTTGGTACCTGTATCATGATCAATTCCATAGCCAACCACAAGAACGACATGGTCAGTCTCCTGGAATGGGTTGAAGGGGCTTGTCACGCCTGAACAAACAAGCAACAGAACAATACATTAAGAACATAACAACAAAACCATGGTCTATACCTGAATTTAGCTATTTCTATAGTTATTTTCTATAGTTTATTGACATAAGGGCAACCGAGGCACACCAGCAGATATGGATTAGTACTGAGAGTTAAATCTTTAGTCTGTGTAGAGATGAAATTTCAATATTGGCAAACACAACACTGCACAAGTCTAAATTTGTTTTAGGAAGCAAAATATGACTATATTGAAGCATTGCAAATATCTTAAGCTGATTTACAAACCGGTGTGATGGTAAATGCCTTCTTTATATTCATGAAAATCTGAATAGACTTTAAAGGAAACTGCCACTGGGCCATTGTTCACCAAGGCCAACATCATCTGCTCTTCATTACACCTGCGTTCAAGTAATAACAGATTTAAACCTGTAACAATTAACAAAGAGCACAGATCTACCACAGATCTGAAGATCAGGTACTGGCTTAACAATCTGATGCAAGGCTTATGAAGATCAAGTAGCCACGAAAACAATCCCGACAACACCACGACACTTTTAATACCGTCTTTTTTAATACAGTTTATTTTCCTCTCAAATTCATAATGTAATGACAGTCCAAGATCAGGATAATTATTAGATTTTTGGACAGAATTACATAAAATTATTGACTTAGATAATATAATGGATTATTTCTGATTTAATTAGAAAATTAAGCCAACTCTTAGACTATGTAAGACACATAAGATTTTTCTTTAAATTCAGTTTTACTAAATATGATAACAACTTTAACATCAAACTTTACATAGAAACACCTTAGAATAATCAGGCAGCATTATTAATCAATGAATGAACAAATCCATGACCAACATATCAGTATGCAAAAACAATGTACGGTATTTATGCAGACATATGCATAGAACTTCTCAAATGTGCTGGAAACAATGGTTGTCAAATATATGCTGAAAATGTTTTTTAGCTGCCTGAGACAGAACTGTATGGACATCAGAGGAAGACTGCTTAAGAATGAAGGACCAATACACAAAAGAGCACAAACTGCTCAATCAAATGTGTGAAATTTTAGGCCAAAAGATCCCAATGGTTTGCTGAGTTACTGCTGTACACTGACCAGTGACACGGCTCCCTTAAGTAAGCCAAACTAAAAACAAAATTCACTCAAATGGAACTATTTCAAATATAAAAACAAATTGGTTTTATGTAAATTTCGACTGGTAGAGCACCTATGAATGGCTGCAAGGTGCCATTACACAACAGAGTATAAACCATATATAAGTAACAGTATATGCTGTGGCAATAATGATGCTAACAAGAAGAATAAGAACCATAATAATGTATAATCAAAAGTAGAATAAAATCACAACTTACGCTCCATAATAACCGCCAATGTATTCATAGCGGGTGAAATAGTGACGAGGACAGGACAGTTTGGTACCACACGAACCAGTTTCAAACTGAGTGTAAGGATTACAGGCCTCTTCTACCATACCAAAGTCCTCTGAATATTTTCCACCAATGAGATAAGGAAAGCCTCCCTTACATCCTGTATGAAAAAGTATGATAATTCATCAGTTTCATCTGTTCTAAACAGCATTTCAAATCTCAGCATTTATTTTGAGTTCAGCAGTTTATCATTCATTTGCCACAAAACATGTTGACGAATCAACTAAGTCTCTTCTGTTCTAATCTCTTTCAGTTCTTCTGAAATTAAAACCTGTCCATCAATTTGATTTTTTCATTAACAAGCAATTAATTTCAACACAAAACTTACTTGGCTTTATCACAGAAATTATTGATGCAAAACAATTTACTGGATCATTCACTTACTCGTTCAACTGTGCATTTACTAACAGATTTGACTGACCACAGTGTACCAACAAAGTTTAGCTAAAACTGTCACAGACCTTGTGAGTAATAGCTGCAGTCGACGACATCCTGAGGAGAGAAGACCAGCTGAACTGAGTTGTTGGTTGCCACTCGCAGCCTTGCCTCGTTCATCGCAGCCGAGGCAAAAGCATAGCAGCTACCACATGTACCTAGAACAGATGGGAGATAAGTGGTGATAACTTACTGACTTACTTATTCATCACTGCTGCTAACAATGTGATGCAAGGCTAATCACTTGCCATAAAATCTTCTTCTGGTTCTATGCCCTCAGACAGGTTCAAACGTCCAATGACACCAATCCTCTCGGTGCTGAACTTCTTTCAGCCTGCTGTAACCATCCGTCATCATCTAATCCATCAGTATCTGTCTGGGTCTTCCTCTTGTCCTCCTCCCCTCCAGTCTTCCCTTGATGACGACTCTCAAGAGTGAGTCCCCTCTCAGCCTGTGATCAACCCATTTTCCAATGTCGCCCTCTTGTTGTAGCTATCACAGATATTTCTTACCCAGCTCTTTTCAGCACCTCCTCGTTTGTTATGCGCTCCATCCAACCAACTTTTTCCATCCTCCCCTAAATCCACATTTGAAGGCCTCCAATTCCTTGACGTCCTCCTTTCTCGTGGTCCATGTTTCGGATCCATACAACATCATGCTTCTTATCAGAGCTTTAACCATTCGTTTCTTTAAAGAAATGAATTCCATAAAATATAAATCAATCAATATGATAATATAATACTGATACTGCGCAGTCCTATCTACATACAGTTGTCAGTAGCCAAAGTCACTGTGACCACATGATAATGAAACACGGGTTAAGAACACCACTTTGAAATACAATAGTGTAAGATTTATGTAAGTCTTAGTACGGAAGAAAGCTCAAAGACACAGGCTGTCTCATGTGAATTCACTTGCACCGTAGCTTGCTACCCCATGATTTTGTCCAATTACTTTGAAATGCCACATTTCTGTATTGTTATAAGCAAACGTTTCTGTGATTTAATACCTGACAATTTATGTTTTTGGCTACACTAACATCAACTGCTTCCATGCATTATTTTAAAGATGAAGTTGTTTCAGTTAGAGTCCCAAGCCTATCGGTACACAGCTGTTGTAACTTTGACCGAGAAAGCAGCCAAGCTTAGAGCTGGGCTGCCTGGCAGGCAAAGTTACCATAATTTATCTCAGCTACAGTTGCCACTAGGTGTGGTTCCTTTATCCATTTGAGGAAGGGAGACATTATATTAAGTTTATCTACTTTGGAAGAGTACTGCGCCCTGTGGGGCTTAATGCCAACAGTAGCCAGCAACTGTTGCCGCCCATTGAGACAGCTGTTACAGGTTGATACAGGCTGATGATAAGACTGAATATCGGCCACGATTGTACCATGTGCTAACGAGTCTTATATGTTAAATAGGTATCCTCGGGTGCCATGGTGTAATCGCACATTAAAGCAGATTCAAGCGTAAACTGAAATGCACTGTAAAAATAATCATGATATTTATAATAATAATAATAATAATAACAATGACAATAACAATAATACTAATAATAATAATTCAGATAAAACTTTTGCTGATTTTCAAAGTATTTATGATTTTATAGAAACAGTCTTTAAATTCTTTAGTTAAGTTATTTAGTGTAATCGTATCAGCAGTTTATGACTTCAAAAGACTTAAAGAATGGAAAAATTTCACCAAATCTCTATTATGCTGACAACAAATAATAATAAAAAAGAAAATTTCAAATTTCACTATATCTGTATAGTGTTGACAACAAATAATAATAATAAAGAGAATTTACCTTGGTGTCGAACAGGTGAAACGTAATTTATGCCACTGACATTTCTCCAGTCAAATGACTCTGGAAGAGCAGCGGCCAACTTCTTCACTTCCTCACTGGCAGGTGCTGGTTTTGGAATTCTGCGAAAATAGTTAAAAAATAAAATGTCAATGCTTAAGCCAGATAGTTAAGGTACTGCTAAATGATCACTTATTGTGATCTGTGACTTTTGATTTTTGTTCCTTAATGCAAATTTTATAAGTGTTGCAGAAATGTTTGGCTGCAAAAAACAATTTTTTATATGAATATCTAAACAGAAATTGTAACTTGTAACGCTGCTCAGGAATTGCCAAACTGCAATTTAAATCACAAACAGGTTTCCTTCCTAGTTAAATGAAACATATTTCACAGAAACTTTAGATGATTTTTCAATGTGGTCCTGAATCCTTGGTCATAAATACAAGATGCATTGGTTCACTATGGTTTCATTTTGTAATATCTACCAATTATTCATATCCCACATATAATGTTCAGAGTCATAAGACAAAGAAGGTTAACAAAATGGTTACACCACTCTGCATCACTGGAAACAAATAAGTAGCTTCCATGTCTGGCCAAGACTGAAACTTATGTTCAAAAACTGTTTCAACTGCTACCTGCTCTCAGAGTAAGCTATAAAAAGCAATGTCTGAATAAAAAACACCACCAGGAGTAAAATATATTGGGAAAATGTAATGTCAATGATAGACTTAACTAGTGAGGAGGATGTTACCTTTTCTCATCCCTACAATCCCTACACCTACGATTCCTCGCCCAGCCGATGGACACATGGCGGGTTAACAAATGTCTTACTTACTTACTTACTTACTTACAAATTGCACTCTGAAGAAAAGGTTCAATTTAAACATCAACTAAAACAAATGGCTAAAGGACTAAATGGTCTGGAACACTTACACTGGAATCCTGGATTTAACACCGCCCGCTCTGTTGATCAGCTCTTCAAGCGTCATGGTTTCATACTCTGGGTAGTGGCCAGCAGTCCACATTGACTGTTGTTTATTGATTTCATTAATCATTTCATAGTCGTGAATGAAGAACTGGTGAGGAACCCTGGTAAGTTAAACAAGAAATGCATGTAGCATTGCCACTCTAATCAGGAAAAGGTCTATATTCGATGTGAAGGGTACAGACTTAATATTCTCAGACTGACTGCCAAAGGATAAATTAAAAATTGTATATACACTATACATTTCTCATATATATATATACATATAATATATATAATATATATATATATACATACATGTTATAGTCCTGCTATAGAAACTTGCAAGACAAGTACAGCTTATGATGGGCAAACTAACATTTAGTTTAAGACTGCCGCATGGGTACTCCAGACTTTTACACAAATCACAGCATGGGGAAGCCAGACACAAAATGGGTTTGTTCCTGTTGTTTTCATATGTTGCTTTAAAATCAAGTGATTTTGAATAAGGCTACAAGTTTTGTGTTATGCTTACCATATTTATTTGCATGTTCATAGTATTTTGACATGTTTTTCATGCGCTTTATAGTGCTGATGTCATATTGTGTAAGTAAGCTGTACATTTGATTATTTTTAATACTTTACAGATTGTTGATGGGTGGACTTCCACTTCATTAAGCTACACAGGATATCCATTTATAGATATGTATCATAACGTGCCAAAAGCAGTATGCCTCATTTCCTATTATACTCATTATGTCATGTCGACTAAACCCAGAGTACAGTAACTCCTATGCTGATCTAATAACAGGCCTATGCTCAAATGGCACTTATAGTTTCTAACTAATTTAACCAAGTGTCTAATCTCAAATGTGCTGTGGTTTTTCTGGATAAAACTATCAGAAACTAGTAAAGTTAACTTAGTAGATATTTATAAATATGTTCTAACTGTTTTGAACTGTTAGCATCAACAACAGTTGCATATAGGTATATAATAATTTTCATGTTACACATTACAGCTAAAATGTTTCAATGATGAAATCCGTCAATTTTGACCAATCTTAATGTGCTGAAAAGAATATGACATTTAAAATTGTTTTTAGCTTTAGTTTTTATGATACAGTAAGTTCCACTTATTAAAATAATTTTTTTAATATCAGGTATTGTTTCGTACGGCAGGCCTGCAAGAATTTTGTGCTGATTCATTATGTTTACTGTCTAAACCTCTTCCTATGCTATGAATCAGTTAGAGCCAAGCTTTTGAGTGCTACATGTGAGTTTTTGTGTCAGTAACATTTTCCTCAAAGAAACGTTCTATTCGATTATTAGGGAAGCTTATCACTGTTATTTTGGGTGCAAGAATGGGGACCAAGATAAAAGCTTGGCTTCACACATTTGTCGCAATGCTTGCGCTTCTAACCTCTGGAACTGGTTAAATTGAAAAGGTTGCTCTTGCCTTTTGGTGTGCCTATGATATGGAGAAGCAGACTACTGTTGGACTGTAATGAGAGATGCCCCGATGTACAGTACAAGCGTCAGGCAAAGATAGAAAAGTACTATCTAATGTAATATGGGAAGGTATGGTTTTAAACATAGGTCAGCTGAAGCATAGTATCAATGCTCTGCAAAGTAAGGCAAGTTATTAGTAAATGGCAGCTGGAATACTACATCTACAATATCCAAAAATCAAATATGTGCCCAATCTTAACTACACTATTTTGGATATAACTAAGTATGAGAAAAGTAGAAGTTATCTTCATGAATTCTTATAAAGATTTTGTTCTAAGTAGTTTTAACTGCATAGATTTAACAATAACTATACTGTGTGCACTTAGGCTGTTTAGTTTTGCCTGATTACATCTGGATTTATGCGCTCTTCACAGAAGTTTATCATTTTCAGTCTAGTAATTCTTCAATCTACCACTCGTGAATTATCTATCCACTTTTCGAGTTTATTTTCCAACATTTTTTCGTACCGTATTATTCCCCATTAGTTCTGGGACATCAGGCCAGAAGAACCTCTGATGAGTTTTATCTTGAACTGGTGCTTTACAAGTTTCTGATTACAATTACAATAACAATAGTTGCACAGCATATTAGCTTTTATGTTACATATTATTGGAGCTTTTGTGAAAACTGAACGTTTAGGCTTTAAATATGGCTCAGTGAAATATCATAGCTTCGTAAAGTTGGGAATAAGTTGTAACACACAGTATCCAGAGCACTACACCTATAATGTCTAATTAATTTAACCATGTACCCATAGCATAGTTGAAATTGGTTGGATTTTTCAATTATGCTATTTTGGATGAAACTAAATATGAGAAACGTTACAGTTACCACTAAGACTGCTATGAAGCCACTGTTCAAAGTGTTTTAAAATGTAGTTATCAATATGAACAGCTGCTAAGTTAATATAAGACGTTATGTAAAGTTAGCCAAACAGAAGCACTTAGTAACCTTGATTGACCCAGTCTTGGTTACCCATGGTATATACTGGCAATATTCCCATCAGGTCTGGCATTTTGGGCTTGTGCGAGAGCATATATACAAGTATATCTTTGTGTAACTAAAACGCACATACAATATTTCCAAGAAATTTTCTAAAATTCGCATGAACCTTGGAACCTGTGTAAGAACACAAAGCACAGTTTGGTTTTATTCATTTAATATTTATTAATTGCAATTACAATCTATAAAGGAACAAACTTTATTTATTTACTGCTATTCAACCCTACCTTGAAAATGTTGAACTTTCTGCTTCATTAACACTGATCTTGGCACCAGAAGAGACATCCTTAACTCCATAGTAACAAGCCCAATCACGTCCAAAAACATCGTGTGACCAGCCAGGGAAAGTCTTGTCACAATAACTTGTAGAATTTTCCATTGTTCCAACATACTTGGAGAAGGCAAAGAATTTCCGACCATGAATGACCACTTCAAAACCCTAAATCATAAATCAACATTTAGAACCACTTTATAATTGTAATGTCATGTCATGTCACAATGCCATTGTCGCTTCGCGACGGTTGACTACATACACGGACTATCCTCTCCCAACGCCATCTGTCGCGCGTAGCGTTCACCATCATCGTGCCCGACAGGCCAGTCCATGCCATGACATTGTCAATCCAACTTATTCTTGGTCTTCAATGTCTTCTATTTCCCTCGACGAGACCCAACATAACGCCAGCTTCAATACAGTCCTGAGGGTGTCTCATTACATGACCGAAGTAACGCAGCTTGCGCGCTTTAATATGCCCCAACAGTTCGCTTTTTGTTCCAGCCAGTTGATAGACTCGTTCTGTGGTCAGCTTTTTTGTCCATGAAATCCGCAGCAACTTTCTAAGACATCCGTTCTCAAACACCTGGATACGCTTCTCTTCTTCTTTCTTCATCGTCCATGCCTCGCATCCATACGTTGCCACCGGCCACACCAATGTCTTCATCAACCACAGTTTGGTCCTGGTGCTAATTGACTTGTTCCTCCACATCTTTGTCAATTTGACCATGACTGCCATACCCATTGCTAGCCTCGACTTCACCTCTCCCGTGCACTCCGCTTCCTTGTTCACTCTGCTCCCCAGGTATACAAAAGAGTCCACCTGCTCTAGCCTTCCACCAATCACGCTGATCTCAAGCACTTGGTCTATGTTCGCCATTACTTTCGTCTTTTTCGCACTGATCAACATGTTATATTCATTTGCAGCGTTCTCGACACGCCTCACCAACACCTGTAATTCCTCTGGTGATGTGGCCAGCAAGACGATGTCATCGGCATACCTGAGATTGCTGATGGTCTTATCACCAATTCTGAAGCCTCCAGCAAATCCCTGCAGTGCTTTTCGCATCACTTGTTCTGCCAGTATGTTGAACAGGCACAGAGAAAGATTGCATCCTTGCCGGACTCCCTTTTAACGCTGAACCATGCAGACACGAGATTGTCTGTCCTAACGGCGGCGCGCTGCTGTCTATACAGGTTTTGCAAAAGTTGAACCAGATGAGTTGGGAAGCCCATCTCGAGCATAGTTAGCCAAAGTTGATCGTGTTGTACCATATCGAAAGCCTTTGTGAAGTCGATGAAACAAAAGTACAGTGGTTGATTTCTTTCCCTTGCTTTCTCTAGTATGATCCTGAGGTTTACAATCTGATCCCTTGTGCCTCTTCTTGGTCTAAATCCAGCCTGTTCCTTAGCGATCTCATCTTCGAGCTTAGTTTGTATCCGCTCCAATATGACTCTCAGCAAAATTTTGCTCGCATGTGAGACCAATGCAATGGTTCTGTAATTCTCGCAGTGGAGCAAGTCACCTTTCTTAGGGAGAGGAATGAATTGTAATACATAAGGTAAAATAATAATTTATTTTAATGCCTAATTTGCAGAAATGGAGTTGTTGAAAACAGTCAGTCTTGGTGTGACTGGTGCCCCATAGATTACTCAGATGGGCCCTCTGGTTTGTATTTTATCAGGCTCTGAGCAGGCCCCTCTTTCAGATTTGGACCTGGGACCCCACAGCACAGACCCTTTGGGCCCATAGTTATGCTACTGAAGACAGTAACAGCAATTAAACCCCAAAATCTAGCGTTGGTTCTGTCTTTGTGTCTTTAAATATCATTTAAAGGAATTCTGCACAAATGAGCACTTCTTCTGTGGGGAATAAAAATAAAACTGGAAAATTGCAATACTGCAGCATCATACTGTGAAAGTCCAAAGCTGTGTGAAATCACCCACGATACAGGAGTGGTAAGTTTGGGTGTGTTCTAAGTGCACTATGAGAATGTACCACCACATACATTCAAAGTATACTTCAAATGACTAGTGAATATGGGACAAGAGATTATATATCATCTAGGTAATGCAACAGAGATGTATGATTGCATCTATAAGAATATACACACATACATCACTGCTGCATTACACAGACAATATCCATGTATGTGGATGTTAGCCATATTTTACAGCGAGTGTTTATATTTTATACATTTTTATTTCAGTCTTCAAGATAAAAAGTAAAAATTATAAATAAATAAGCTGTCAAAAATGTATGATGACAAGTCAAGAGCCCTGTAAAGAAAAGAAAAAACAACAGGAAACTGAAAAAAGGGGATAACAACTGCTCTTTCAAATAGGATTAAATGCGCCTAATAGATTTACCGAAGTTACCAGGCTTACTGCAAAAGAAGTCTCACCAAGCCCATCTGTAGAAATCTGAACCAGAAGAAATTGTTGAAAACCTTATCCCCAAAACAGGGAGCACCTGGAGCAGTTTGAAAATGAAAATGAGGAACAGAATGTAACAGATGTTAAATCAGTGAAGGGAAGTGGATATCAAGGAAGCAAAACTTAGGATTCAGGAGAAACAGATCATATGATTCTTGAAATGGAGTTAAATAACGAGGAGTGGAATAATGTTGGCCTTGACATCACAACCGAGTTTCCTTCTCACACAGAAATAGAAACGCATGTTACCAATTGCCTAAAACATTCCCAAAAGACTGAGCAATTAAGTTTTCACAGAAGGCATACTGAGATTTCAAAGCACCAATGGAGAACAACGTTTGAGAGGTTGGCTTGTTGGGAGTCAACAGAAACAAGCATTATATTGTTTTCCATGTCGATTATTTTTGGCACAATACTAGCACATGATCATCTCAGTCTGCAGTGACATCAGCTGAAGGCAATAACCACAAGGAATGTTACTCAGCTTGTAGAGAACTAGAGAGGCGCCTGTTGTCTGGGAGAAGAGCTGACACCTTATTAGAAGCATTAATCAAAACCGAAGCTTTAAAATGGTACAATGTTTTAAAGCGCATCATCAAAGTTGTTCTCTTCTTGGGAGAATGTGGTATGCCTTTTCATGGTTCATCCCATCGCATTGGTGATTCAAACAATGGAAACTTTTTAGGAATCATAGAATTGCTCTTCAGGTGGAACCCCATCCTTCGGGAACATGTGCTGCGTGTAAAGGAATCACAGAAAAGGGGCGAGCAACCCCAAGTTCATTATCTGTCCTCTGACTCACAGAATGAATTTATTGTAGAATGTTCAAATCTTGCAAAGCAACATATTTTGCTTCAAAGACGGTCTGTAAAGAACTTTGCTGTGATAGTAGATGCCAAACCAGATTTGTCTCAAATTGAACAAACAATGTTTCTTTTGAGATATGTCACTTAAAAAACAGTACGAAATTCAAGAAAGATTTCTGCTGTCTGGTGGTGTTTAAAACTCAGGCTGTACAGAAATAACTTTATACACCAAATTTTGATGCAGACGTCAGCAACGGGCATGAGCAACCTCCCCTTATTGGCATCTGGATGACTCTTCACTCCATCCTTTCTTTGCGGACATCCTGAAACTTGAGATAGGAAGGAAGGAGGATGAGAGACAGTAAGTCAGTCTGTTGATAAACCCTAAAGATGCTGGCAGCAAAGCATTCAATACCCAAGTGAAATTGTAACAGAGGGCATTGTTTGAGCTACTTAGTTTGAGCCCCTTCTGTTAAAAGAGTTTGGCAACTACAGTTTCACAAATCCCATGTAATTGAGCACCATACAGACAAAAAGGTCTTTTGAAATAGCATAGGATATCTGAAGATGATATTTACCATATGTATGTATACAGATATATATTTATTTATTTATTTATTTGTACACATATATAGTGCCTCTGTTTAGTTTCTCTTGAAGTGATCCTATAAATCTCCAAATACAATTGCTATATATATATATATACATATATATATATACACACACATATATACACCCATATACAGATATCAAGGGTCTCAAACTACAATAATCTGGAGGGCCAAATGAAGTCCAGTATATTGGTCGGCAGGCTGCATCAATTAACTGGGTTCTTTGAACAACACTGGTGTTAACATAGTGCATGTTACCACAGCTACTGTTCTTTTGAGTTTGAATGTAATGCTTTTCTCCAAAATATTAAGCACATTAGTATTGCAGGGATAAATGAAGTAATGGATTTGACCAAAGTAAGCATAGCTGATATGGTGCATTTTAAAAAAACTATAAAAAAACTATATCTGATAAGCTACAGCTGCTGAATATGTGAGAATTAAGCAACATGTTCCATTGTGCCTCAGCAAATTGATAGTACTCTTAACTCACTCTGGACCAGTTCTGGAGTTAATGTATTTTACCATTACATAGCCTAGAAGCCAAAGACATCTGCATAGAGAAGACTTTGGTACAGCTTATGATCAATGGAAAACACAACAAAATATGGACAGGCACTGGAGACTTGTTATCACAAACTACATTATAACACAAATTCTGATGAAACACGGTTGGGCACAAGGATCCCAAAATTATCAGCTATAGAAAATAAACTTGTTACAATACGGCCTCATTACAAGGCGGTTCTTGGTATGGCTCTCAGAGATTTGGGGGTATTCAGCATTTTAGAAGTTGCTGCAGAATGACTCACCTGCACCCATTTGGAAGCGAGACCACAGTGCATGCAGTGCACAGTTTTACATAATTGTAAGTCATGTTTATCAACTGAAGGGTAATTTGGTTCTGAATCAGAAAGGAATTGGGTCCCTGAGAAGCAATTTACTAATGTTCTTCCACTCCTAGTTGTGTTTTAATGAGGTAATATTTTAAAGCAGAATTAAATTTAGGATCCACAAACCAGAACATATTCATCAGCATTCACAATAAATGAGGCATGTTATAAAGAGGTAAATCTGGACTACTTTCTTTTCGTCATGGTTGATTAACAAGCTGCATATAATTCACGAGCCAACACCAGCAGTAAGAGCAGAAGGTCCTATCAATAACAAAATGTCACCAAGATGCCTATGAGAAAGACTCGTTACACTGAGAATATGTATCTCACCTGGTTGTAGATGAGCGTCCAGAATCCTTTATTTCCAAACTGGTCAGTAACAACATCTGGAAAGTCTAATGTGATGCGATACTTGTACGAGATTGGACCTAAACACAGAGTGATTCCACTTTCTGTAATGGTTTTTCTCACCTATACCTGTGAAAAGACTGCTTTTGAATTTCTAGTCTAATTAATTTCCAAATGCAGTAAGCACAGAGACATCCAAAGAGCAGAGTGCATACTCAATTGGGCATCAGTGGTGAAGAATCTCACAGAATAGAATAAGAGAAAAATTATATGGAAGCTTAAATTTGTAGTATATGCATTATTTCTAATGCATATACTACAAATGATTTTCAAATTCATACAAAATCAGCTTTACAGTAACAAAAACTACTGATGAGTTTCTCTTGAACTGGAACTATATAAATGTGTAATTACAATTACAATTGCTACATGTATGTTACACTTGGAGTGAATTACTGTTATCCAGAACTGCCTATTAAACATGAAGACAGGACAAATGATAGAAGATTTGAAGATTACATAGATCTCAAACAAAAGCTGCAAAGCACTGTAGGAAAGTGTTTCCTTTAGAGATGTAGCACACATATTGTAAAGATTCTCTTATCCCACAGAAGGATGCGGGGAGGTCCTCATATACTTTTCTTAGTCCTATGAGCTTAAATGAATTACTCCAAATGTTCTAGACATGAGATCTGTGCATCACAGGAGTTACCATTACTTTTCCAGTTCACACTGGAACCAAATTATACTGCTCTGCAAGAGAGGCACATGTGCACAAGCAACTGGCTCAGGGTCACTGAACTGAGTCCCCTCAGTAGGCTCAAAGCTGCAACCATGAGCTGACAGAGCAAATAGGTCACCATGTCAAACAAGAATACAGGCCTCAATACAAATGTGATCAAGAATATAGTAGGCTAATGGTTTGATGAAGGCAAAGCGTTGGAAGCAACATAAAAATTGTAAAACAGCACAATGTTCAGACTCAAAGGGAAGACCTTGCCAACACCGGCTTGAAGACCAGTACTAGACAGATGTGCAGTTTGATTCCGGTGGCAAAAGACATACCAATATTGATGGAACAGATTAACAGGCAATGGAGACCCACTGGCCTTAATTCTACTTTAAATCTTATGATTTCTATATTGCCATTAGGGTCAATCCATGTGAAATCATCAAATATGTGAAATACCTTGTAAGTGAACTATCTCAGATTTGGCTGTAATTTTGCTATTTTGTAGTATGATATGTTTGTACATCATATTGAAATTTTCAAAAGCCTATCACTATTTATCTGCTTTGTATGGCTGACGGATATGGAGGGGGGTAAGAAGCACTCGCGACATGTTTGAATTTAGTGACATGTTCAGAGGCCAGTATCTCAGCAACGGGTGCCCCTATTCTTGTAAAATTTGGTGATTTTGTACAACTTTTTGTGTACTTTCTGATTCAGTAGATCATTCTGAATTGAAACAAATAGTTTCCCACTAATACGGGTGTGAAAGAGGCCAAAAAATCCGTCGCTAGTTTAAAACTGCAATATTCATGGCATTGTAGCAGTGAATACTACAAAAACTATTGCAAATATTTTACATTTCTGTTATCTGCATATAGTTCACTCTCTATGTGACAAATCTTAGCCGTTTTAATCTATGTCTTCATGGTGAAATGAGTCTTCGAATTTGGTCTGTCCCATAAACTACCTCGTCTTCGGCTGCAGGTATGGGCATGTGGGACAATAGATAGAACAATGCATTTGACTTAATTTTGTAGAGCTTGAACAGACCTTTCCAATGATATATGGTTTGTTTGGTGCATCTGAGTCCCTCACATGATTCTAAGTGATCGAAATACTGATATTTGAACACTCACGAATGACATATTGCAGTACTTTCTACTTAGAAATTTGAATTAAAATTAGAAATAAAGTTGGATTTTAATGAAATTTGGCACACATGTTCTACTACCAGACATAAGGAATTTCTGAAAATGTTACTTGATTATCTCAAAAAATGTTGGAATTACAGAATTTTAAACTTTTTTGCCGTTTCATGACTTCGCGAAAAATTGAATGATTGACGAACTTTGACTTGCTGTAACTTTGGAAGTAATAAAGATAGAAGCCTGAAATTTTCAGCTTCTTATCAGTTTCTTGGGCTGATTATAAAATTGCAGTTATCGTCAGGGTATCTCCCACCCTTTAAAATGTATGGAAGAGCAAACATTGCTCAAAAGCTAATTATCACAGTTGTTTGGTGTGCCACCAGACAAGATGATGATGATATATAAATATATTTGTAATAGCATGAGACTATGCCACATGAGTACTGATCTATGAGAAAGAGAGTTGTTGAGAGTTCTCACCAGAAAGTTCCAGCACAGGTAATCTGCAATTTAAGTTCGTGAATACAATAAAATCACGAAATTCACCGACATGGTTCTGAGGTTAGGATTAAGACCCCAACATGCAATTTGCACCACAATTAGCCCTTGTTATGGTGAATTCATGTCCCAAAATTTAACTGTCATTTACTGTCAACATTGACATTTTTACAAAATACCCTAAAACGGGCTAGCGTAGTCTACAAAATGCATCACCAACTTAGAACTACTGAACTTTTTTCAACAACTCTCTATCTCATAGATCAGTACTCATATGGCATAGTCTCATGCTGCTACAAATATATTTATATATCATCATCATCTTGTCTGGTGGCACACCAAACAACTGTGATAATTAGCTTTTGAGCAATGTTTGCTCTTCCATACATTTTAAAGGGTGGGAGATACCCTGACGATAACTGCAATTTTATAATCAGCCCAAGAAACTGATAAGAAGCTGAAAATTTCAGGCTTCTATCTTTATTACTTTCAAAGTTACAGCAAGTCAAAGTTCGTCAATCATTCAATTTTTCGCGAAGTCATGAAACGGCAAAAAGTTTAAAATTCTGTAATTCCAACATTTTTTGAGATAATCAAGTAACATTTTCAGAAATTCCTTATGTCTGGTAGTAGAACATGTGTGCCAAATTTCATTAAAATCCAACTTTATTTCTAATTTTAATTCAAATTTCTAAGTAGAAAGTACTGCAATATGTCATTCGTGAGTGTTCAAATATCAGTATTTCGATCACTTAGAATCATGTGAGGGACTCAGATGCACCAAACAAACCATATATCACTGGAAAGGTCTGTTCAAGCTCTACAAAATTAAGTCAAATGCATTGTTCTATCTATTGTCCCACATGGCCATACCTGCAGCCGAAGACGAGGTAGTTTATGGGACAGACCAACTTCGAAGACTCATTTCACCATGAAGACATAGATTAAAACGGCTAAGATTTGTCACATAGAGAGTGAACTATATGCAGATAACAGAAATGTAAAATATTTGCAATAGTTTTTGTAGTATTCACTGCTACAATGCCATGAATATTGCAGTTTTAAACTAGCGACGGATTTTTTGGCCTCTTTCACACCCGTATTAGTGGGAAACTATTTGTTTCAATTCAGAATGATCTACTGAATCAGAAAGTACACAAAAAGTTGTACAAAATCACCAAATTTTACAAGAATAGGGGCACCCGTTGCTGAGATACTGGCCTCTGAACATGTCACTAAATTCAAACATGTCGCGAGTGCTTCTTACCCCCCTCCATATCCGTCAGCCATACAAAGCAGATAAATAGTGATAGGCTTTTGAAAATTTCAATATGATGTACAAACATACTTTAAATCTTATGATTTCTATATTGCCATTATCATAATGTACAAGGCATCAATTGATCAAAACGATCAAAGTAAAAAAAATCGTAATCAAAATTCGATAAGCCCACTAATAGGCCCTAATGATGATAAGAAGAAGAAGAAGAAGATGATGATGATGATGGCATACTTCAGCCATTAAGCTAGAGGAAATGATGGGATAACAAAACATATGAACAATGAACCAATCAATCTTGCAACTTTAATTTTTAAAAACCATCAAACTCAAGTATGCCTAACGTTCATCATAATTATTTAAACTGCTCTAGTCTTCTGTAAATTCTAAAACCATATTAAAAATGTGGGAAATAGCTAATGCATCGAACTTACACCTCTACAGCTGAAATTTGGATCCCAGTGTGTGTGAAACTGACAGCTTGTGTAAGGAAAAGCTATCCAGTTGGCTCTTTATTGTCATGTTTGCGCTTCAGTCATGGATTAATGTTGATAGAGGCGTGTAACACGGCCTACATGAGGGCAGGTCTTTCACTCAAAACTGAAAACATTCCTCTTCCACAAAGCCTATCCTGATTCTTCTTCTTCCCCTTATCTCACTTTCCGGTTCAATTCCAAACACCATCCACCATAGCCATCTGTCTTGTCTGCCTGCTTGTTTCTTAGATCTTGACCTGGAACCGAATCCTTCCGCCCTATCGATTTTGTTTTCACTGAGCGCCTGTGAATAAGCTGGTTGAGCGTTGTAGAAATCTCGAGTTTACGATTACGATTAACTTATGCGGACATACCAAAACAGCACCGCACACAACAATCATACATGCTTACACAAATCACAAAAAAAATCGAGGATTTACCCATTTTTGAGCAATCAATATTTTTGTCGTGGCCCCCTTTGCCAACGTAGAAGGTCCAGCGTCCTCGGATCTCTTCGTAAGTGCAGTTGGCAGGGGTGTCTGCCCAAACTCCCGAAAGGCAAACCGCCACCAACAGGGCGAAAACTTGCATCGGCTTTACCATTGTAGGCTGATATACAATAACTGCGGTTTAGAAGAGCAGCAAAACTTTAAAAGACGCTTTCAGGAACTATTACAGACGCCTCGTCGAGTTTGATTAGCATCTGATCTCACATGACCACCGATCATAATGACAACAGCCGCACGCGAAACGATCGTCGCCGCTCGTGATTCTTTTATATAGCGCATATATCCCTCCATCTCCTCTCTCGTTTGTCTCTGCCATGGGCTCGCATTGTGTGTTTTTACCTATATTTACTTATCTTTAATTTGATACGCAGGGGCCTAATTTGGGGAGCTAATCACACGACTAAAATAACACTTCTTATTGGAACCGGAACCTCGTAGGCCTACATTCCAGCCTCTGAGGCATGCATTTGCCTCTTTCCCAAGAAATCAGTGATATAGCCTTCTCTTCTCACCCGCCTGACATATTTGCCTGATCTGAAACCTGGTTTAATTTAAACACCACTCTTGCTCAATATGAAGACTGTATTCCTCCTGGCTACCATCTTTACAGTACACCTCGTCCCTGCAAACCATCTAGCCCTTTTCATAAAAATCCAACTGGTGGTGGTATTGCCTTTCTCACCCGAGAACCTGCCACAGTTTTAGACTCACCTGGATACTGTTTCCACTCTTTTGAATGTGCATCAGTTACGCTTAAACTTTATCACACAAATCTGACTATCTTTAATGTATATCGCCCTCCATCCTCCTCTTCATATTCAAGTCCTCCATCGGTCTTCTTGAAAGAATTTACCACCCTCCTCTCTACTGCCGCCACTACACCTCATGAATTTCTGATTACAGGTGACTTCAATATACATGTCGATAACCCCTCTGACACATTTGCTTCTGAATTCCTCACCCTATTGTCCTCAACTAATCTGGTTCAACATGTCAAATTCCCCAACCACATTCACAATCACACACTTGACCTTATTATCACATCATCATTCTTCACTCTATCACCTGATATATCTTTCTCTTTTGACACGCCTTCTGATCATTACCCCATCTTTACATATCTTAACATTCTTCCGACACCACGTCCTGATCCTATCTTTCATTCTTTTCGTCGCATCAGTTCAATAAATATTGAAGCCTTCATACAAGATATTTCCTGTTCTGACCTCGTTTTAAATCCACCCTCCTCCCTGAATGACCTTCTCTCTTCTTATAACACCACTCTTTCCACTATCCTTGACAAGCATGCTCCTATTATTACCAAATCCCGTTCTCACTCTAACAATCCTTGGTTCAATTCCTATCTCCAGGCCTTCAAATCTTTCCGGCGACGCCTTGAGCGTGCCTACAAACGCACCAGGGATCCTGAACTTCTCTCTGTCCTTAAATCTGCCACAAATAAATACCATCGCCTTCTTACTGCAGCTAAACAGAGATTTTACTCCTCACTAGTTCATTCTCGATCCTCTAGCCCTCGCCTTCTGTGGAAAACGATTAACCAACTCCTCCATCGGAACTCATCTAGCCCACTTCCAAATTCTCTTCCGTCTTCTTCAATGGCCGACTCGTTCTGTTCTTTCTTTTCGAACAAAATTAGTACCCTCCGTCTCTCTCTTCAATCTCTCCTCAAAGCCACCAATAACCAACCTGATGATGCTCCCTCCCCACTTATGACTCCCCACCCTCCCCACCTCGATCCTCATTATCTGTCTTTCAACCCACTTCAGAGTCTGAAATATTACACCTGTTAAAATCACTTCCAAACAAACAGTGCGAACTTGACCCTATACCCACCTCCTTACTGAAAGACTGTGCAGCTGTCCTTGTCCCAATCATTACCAAAATAGTTAATATCTCCTTATCTACGGGTAATTTCCCCCTCCTATTCAAACACTCTCTTGTTACCCCTCTTCTCAAGAAATCATCTCTCGACAAGGAAATTCTTTCAAATTACCGGCCTGTTTCTAACCTGACTTTCATCCCCAAATTAACTGAACGGATTGTCCTCTCTCGAATCAATAACTATTTAGCTTCTAACTCACTCATTAACCCACACCAGTCTGGTTTTACTAAACGCCACTCAACCGAAACTCTGCTGACATCTCTCTACAACAAGCTTGTTTCTGCCATTTCTCATCAACAGGTTTCTTCCCTCTGTCTTCTCGATATCTCTGCAGCCTTCGACACCATAGATCACAATATCTTACTCCACCGACTTTCAACCTGGTTTGGTTTTGCTGACACTGCTCTCCTATGGATACAGTCTTATCTCTCCTCCGGCTCTTTCTCTGTTAAAACTTCGGAAGCCTCTTCTAAGTCATGCCCTCTCACTTGCGGAGTTCCACAAGGCTCCGTTCTTGGACCTCTTCTGTTTATCCTCTACACTACCCCACTCAGTTCACTCATTAAAGCATCCTCCGTTGACCATCACCTCTATGCTGATGACACCCAACTATTCATCTCTTTCTCTCCAAATTGTTTCAATGAATCTACAGATCATCTTCTTTGTGTGGTTAAACAAATCTCCTCTTGGATGACATCTAATCTCTTATGCCTGAACCCTTCTAAAACTGAATTCATACTTATAGGCCTACGTGACCAGCTCAAGAAAATTCCTGACCCCTCTATCTCCCTCAGCCTGGACTCTGCCTCCACCCACACCTTTAATACTAACTCCTCTGTCCGTGATTTAGGTGTTATTTTCGACCAGAACCTTACTTTTTCTGATCATATCACCCATCTTTCCCGCTCTTGCTTTATGCATATCCGCGATCTTCGCAGAATCCGTCCTATGCTTGACTTCAAAACCGCATCTATCATTGCCACATCCATAGTCCATGCAAAACTTGACTACTGCAATTCACTTTTCCTCAATATTGACACAACCCAGATAAATCGCCTACAAACTATCCAGAATGCTCTCGCACGTGCTGTCACCAAAACCCCCAAACACCATCACATCACCCCTGTTCTCAAATCACTGCACTGGCTTAAAATACCAGAACGAATAGAGTACAAAGTCTTATCCCTCACCTACAACACCCTTCAATCCTCCCAACCCTCTTATCTTCGTCGATTATTTACTATCCAACCACTCCGTTCAACCCGCTCCTCATCTGTCCTAACACTTCTTCGACCTCCCGTCACCTCATCCTTAAAATTTGGAAATCGCTCCATAGCCATAGCTGCCCCACCCCTTTGGAATAAACTCCCGCCAGAATTGCGACAGTTGTCTGGTCAATCATACGAACTCACCAACACTTCACCTCTTTCAGTTTCTGCGCAGGTCTTTCACTCAAGACTGAAAACACTTCTTTTCCAGAAATCTTATCCTGATTCTTCCTCTTCCCCTTATCTCTCTTCTCGCTTCAATTTCAAACACCATCCACCGTAGCCGTCCGACTGTCTGAGTGCCTGACTCCTGGATCTTGACCCTTTTGCCTATCGATTTTGTTTTGACTGAGCGCCTGTGAATAAGCTGGTTCCCGCGACTTAGCTTTCGTTGAGCGCTGTAGAAATCTCGAGATTACGATTACGATTTAAGTTTATTCAATCACAACTGCATCAGCTATAGGTTTTGAAATTATTTACCGTATAAAACAGAGGGAATGAAGCTTACTGTTAAAGCCAGAGGGCCTCAAGCACTTCTCCTCTCCCTAAATTGTCCAAACCAGTGACACTGTAATTCTCATAGGAAGAGCAGTCCATTAAGCTGACCCCTTGATGCAGCCATGGTTATGAAATGCCAGCAACTTCACTTTCTTAGCCTAGGTATAACAGGGCATATAGCCAGTCTTCTCTCTCGCTGTCTGGTCTTCCCACAGTGTACAGTCAAGTTAAAACTCTAGTGAAACATAATTTATTTTGGTGGCTCTCCTCTGCACTTTCTCCTCTTGTTTATGTCATGTTCTAGATATGGTCTCCATACCTGGATACAGCATTCCAACTGTGACCTCATCCTTGATTTGCACAACCTCAGGACTGTACCGTTGTCTCTGCTAACTATTGTCCTCCTGATCATTGTAATTGTAATTGTATAATCAGAAACTTATAAAGCGCAATTTCAAAGTAAAGAGAGAGAGAGAGAGAGAGAGAGAGAGAGAGAGAGAGAGAGAGAGAGAGAGAGAGAGAGAGAGAGAGAGAGAGAGAGAGGAATTCCCGCTTAAGGTCGACAGACAGGTTCTCCCATGAAGCAGGGCCAACAACGGCGAAGCTGCGGCGCTGTGCCATAGGAACCATAGGAACCACCAGGTCTCCCTGGACGGTCAATCGCAACAGTCGGCGACCAGAGACAGTAGAAACAGGAACACAAAGTTCTCTTAGGTAAATCGGAGCACAGCCAACAAGACAGTTGCGCACAAGGACCAGAATTTGAAAGTGAATGTGCTCTCGAACAATGACGTTTTTCCAACATGAATGAGGAGATATGGCCAAACTTAGGAATGCCGCCAATCAAGCGAACTGCAGCATTTAGGACAGATTGAAGTTGGGAATACGGAGGAGGATCCAAGACCGGCAAAAACCATGTTTCCAAAGACAGTTCTGGAGCAGATGAGTGCGTGGACTAGAGTGATGGAGGCCTGGGTTGAAATGGAGCTTCGGATAGTGCGTATTTGACGCAGGTGGTAAAAGCAGGTACGGCAGACGTTATTAATGTGCTCCCGGAAGTGAGCTCCAGATCCAGATTTACTCCCAGGTTTCGCACCGAGGTATGGAAAGGTTGAATTAGCCTTTTTACTGCTCCAGCACATTGCTTTGAAGTTTTGCATTATCATGCAGAATCATTTCCAGGTCCTTTTCTTCTTCGCTAACTCTCAAAACCTTACTCACCATTTGATATGAAACTCTGTTTATTTTTTCCATGTGCATCACAGAGCATTTCTCTAAATTAAAAGGAATCTGCCAGTTCTCTGACCGTTGTATATTCTTGTTAGATCCTCCTGCAGTATTTCCTCTCCTTCTTCACCAACTGCTGCTCTGCATAGTTTTCTATCATCCGCAAAGCATCGCCTAGAACCACTGAAATTCATGCGCGGAAGACCTGAAGATAACTTCGGGAGGCAAAGGCGTACAGCGCAGCCGTCTGAACGTAAAAGAACTTTGCAGTGAGACAGACTAATTGCATATCGAATAAGACGAGTGACAGCGACCATCGCGTGCTCGTTGCCCTACCTAGCAAGGTGTGTAGGCCTATAGACCACATATTGTGTATATGCTATGGATATATAATACCGTATATGTTGACTTGTTACTGTATATATACTTCACTAGCAGCATGCAGTAGATGCACATAATACCATGTATAGCCTATTTCTATAAGTGCATACACAATTACATACAGTGGTCCCAAAAATCAAAAACAGGAAGGCATTTATTTATTGCGGAAACAGCTATAAGATTGTGTTTGACAACTGCTACCGAAATATTTATGGCTCTTTTGTCGGCCTATATATATATATATATATATATATATATATATATATATATATATATATATATATATATATATATATATATATATATATATATATATATATATATATGTCAACGCCTAAACTATAATCTCATGCCTGCGTCTGTAGAATGCTTCTGTAGAATGGTGTCACTAGATGGTGTCGCAATATTGGAATGAAGCCGCGCAGAGGGGTTATACAGTTTAAGTAGCCATTGTATTTCTGCTGCATTAGAGGCTTTCTTCGGCCTCTATGTGCCGTGTAAGCCCTATAGGCCTACACGCGAAGAACTTTCCTCTGTTGCAAAACAGTTTCTGCCTTAGATTAAGTAGTAAATAAAAACACGCACGAGTATTTAAGTCAATAAGTCGTAAATAAGTAGCTTTGAATGATCTGACTGCGTCCTAGATATTTCTGGCTTAAGATTAGGCCTACGATTAGGTAGCTTACGCTTTCTGCTTTCTCTTTTCTCTGACTGACTACAGCCAAAACGCCTCAAACGACTGTCACTAGGAATGATCTGTTAGACGCCTGTTTGTCTAGCGATTAGCTATTTTCTCATGTTGATAGTGTAAAATATCAAGAAATTAAGTATTTGTTGTCTGGCCCCTGGAAAACCGGCTCTTGATGCTTAATTACCGCGTTTATCAGCATATTTCGTAGATCTTCTCTTCTTTGCATTTAGTGACGTTGAAATGCGTCGCCGACTGAAGTTTAGGCCTGTTTTGAACAGAGTTTTCAGTTGGAAGGGTTAGGGTTTGAGTTAGAACGAAGTTATAGCCTACAACAGAAAGAGTAAGATGAAGGACGAATCCATACTAACTGACAGGTGGATATTGACTGAACTGACGGGAAGCTTTTAGAAGGTAATCTGATGGATAGGCCTACGGTTAGATCTGAGTGGTTGGATGGTGAGTAGGTAGCCTAGGAAAGGACACGAACAAGAATCTCAATGAACACAACAGGTAGGCTAAGACTATGAGAACGAGAGGAGTGTCTGACATTAGAGGCGCCAAGTAATCCGTGTATGTGGCAGTAGGTCTGTTAAGCCTAGAGATTCCACATAGGCCTCTAGTAATTTGTTTCGAAGGCAGATGATCGGTTATTAGACACAAAGAAAAGATCGTCAGTATGTCGAGAAAGGACCACGCGCCGCGAGATCTTAGGCAGGAATCATAGATTAAAATAGTACGTTAGTTCGAAAGGACTTCTTTACTGTGAGACAGCTTTGAAGAAGTCGTTTGAAAAGAGAAAACGCAGTTGGGCCTACACCTAGAAAAATTGGTGATTTTTGTTAAAGTAGGAAGAAGAACCTCGCTGCAGGTTCCCTGTAGGATCAAAGCCTCAGTGGAAGGAGAAGGGTTTGAATGCAGATACTAACTAACTAACTAAATTAACAAAATTAACTAAACGAAGTAAGGGCGTAGAACGAAAAAGACGACAGAAATCGATCTTACGAAAAAGTCAAGCAAACGATGAAGTGTGCAGTGAATGGACAGCGATGATGGCAATGACGCTTATAGGACGGGCTAAGGTAGGCCTATTTGACAATGTGGAGGCGTCCAATCGACAACGACGGGCAGTGAGTCTTAAGGAAGGAAGGAAGGAAGAAAATGGATTAAGACTATTTAGCAAAACGATTGGAATTGGGTCAACGGTACACTGTTTATTCTGAAAATGCTGAATGTACGATTGCGATTTCAGAATCGGATCTCACCAATGATATATACTCTAGTATAACCTCTTTGGATCTCACACATGAATCACCTCTAAGTAGTTATTTTCTTCAAGATGTGCTTTTGGAACCTAACGCATATTTAACAATACACCAAAATTAAATGCACTGCAACAGGTTGATGTAATTAACAAATGTAAGAGGTTAGAATTAGGTAGTGGTAGTTCCAATGTTTAATGACATCTTATGATTTCAAAGGCCGTTGACGTCGCCCTCCACCTTTATCCGGGCTTGGGACTGGCATTATCTGAGTTCGGCAGTGGCGGCGTTGTTAGACTTAGGCGTATGTAATGCAGGTTTGTATTTACAAGGGTGAAGACAACAAGTTCGATTGTTTAGTCAAGAACAATACTCCAGTGCACGAAAAGAATTCTGTCCTGTTGGCGCTATAGAAACCTATCAAAGATCAACATGTTGCCTGTTCGTGTGGATGTGTTGGCATGCGCGTGCAGTTGTCGGTTGGCGGACAACGATAATAATCCGTGCACCAGATCAGTACAATACACGGATCAAGATGGAAATCTTGAGTACGCTTATGATTCTTATCACGATTGGTCATCATATGCACGATTACATATACACTCGACCGTTCACATATATGCCTATACGCATCTATCTATATATGAGTGCGTGTGTGTGCGTGTGTGTACACAGATACACAGATAGGACGACTAAGATTTGCCTGTAAGAAGTGTTGTGCTAATTAGAAACTCTACATGGCGCTCGCATTGCAAGCACCCTGAGAAGTGTCGTCACGTAACGCTTGGCGTTCGATGACGACGACGACGACGACGATGACTGTCTTGTGGCGTTCTCTTGACGTTTGTTGCTCAGTCGGCAGTCGTAAAACGTCCATTCCTGTCGAATGCGTGCGCAGACAGACAGACAGACAGACAGACAGACAGGCAGGCAGACAGACAGACAGACAGAGAAAAGGTCTTCGTTCGTCGTCGTTCGTTGACCAAGTGATGATGGGCTGGAAGGCTCGTCGTCTGCTTCTCAGACGTCTTCTGCCATCGTTAAACTCGGCTGCCTCTGAACGTTCGATGGCGTCATTGCGTAAACAGGGAGCTTTAATTTATTGAAGGCGAGGAGCGTTTATTTAATGGTGTACTGATAAACCTCAGCTGAGCAAGCGATTATCGTCCACGGGACCCTAAGTTCCACGCGGCTGCGGCTGCGGCGGTCGATCCAGCCAAACAGTCTCCTACGGCGCTCGGCCGGTCATTGGCCGGTCCATCGTTCAGTAGAGGTCGCCTGCACGCCCTAGGGGCCGCCGCTCTTCCTCGAAGAACTACGCCTGTTGGAACTAATGGCTAGGGACGCGAGATGAATGAGGAGAAGGACGGAGGAGGGAGTGGCATGTCGTCTGCTTCAGCAGCTTCGTGATTATTCTATTCTCGACGTTTTATAACTTAAAGCATCGTCGTCTTGCGCAGCTAAACAGCTGAAACCTGGTTCGTTGAACAGAACGGATCCGGGGTCTTTCTTCGGGCCCTTCTGAACTGAATCAACGAGTCAGTGGGGAGTGGCCATTCTTCTTATCAGGCGTTATCAAGGTATCAGCGGCCGATTACAACGTCCCTCTCCTTGTTTTTCTGGTTACCTGTTGAAGACGTGGAGTGGCAAAACTACAACTTTATTGGAATAAGAGTAAGTCGCTGATTGTGATTATAGACATCATCGTTGTCATAATCACGCTTTTCGTCATCGTCGTCATCATCGTCAAAGCTGTATAAAATATCATAGGCCTATCTAATTCTAGTGACCGCTAAGGAGAAAATCTTTTAAAAATGTTTTTTTGTTTCGCTGTCGACGACAGGGAGATTAATCAAATCTTGTAAATGAGCCTAATGACAGTCTGCTTAATTATGGCTAAGTATAGGCCTATTAACAAATGTCACCATTGTCATCGTCTTCGATCAAAAACGCTGCTGATTAATATCCCATCCATCTATTCATCCATCCATCTATCCATCCAACTAACTATCCACTCATCCATCTATCCATCCAACCAACTATCCATCCATTTATCCACACATCCAGTTTATGGATCCCGATGAGTCCAACCATGATGTCCGTCTCTACTTTATCTGTCCTCCGTCCCTTAGCATATTTATAAAATTTGCACTTTGATAAAAGCTTATTTTGTGCTATTCTAACTGAACATTTGGCACAGATTAATGTAAGACTTTTTAAAATATCTTTCAAGAGTGAAAATATTTATAAAATAAGAAACAGACCTATGTGGTTGGAAATTAGATGGATAGATGGAATCTCCCGCATGATGATGCTGACAATGTCGATGATGAAAATGGTGACAATGATGATAGTGATGACCAAATTGACTATAATGACGATCACGTGCTGTCACCAAAACCCGCAAACAACATCACATCACTTCAATGGCTTAAAATACCTGAACGAATAGAGTACCCTTACCTAAAACACATTTCAATCCTACCAACCCTCCTACCTTCGTCAGTTATTCACAATCCAACAACTCCGTTCAACCCATTCCTCTTCTACCCTAACACTTCTTCACCTTTCAGTTACCTCATCCTTAAAATTTGGAAATTTCTCCATAGCCATAGCTGTCCCACCCCTCTGGAATAAACTCCCGCCAGAATTACGACAATTATCTGACCCATCATAAGAACTCACCAAAACTTTGCCCCGTGCAATTTCTGGACAGGTCTTTCACCCAAAACAGAAAACCCTACTCTTTCACAAATCTTATCCTGATTCCTCTTTTTCCCCTTATCTCACTTTCCGGTCCAACTCCAAACACCATCTAGCGTAGCCTTCTGACTGTCTGCTTGCCTAACTCTTGGATCTTGACATGGAACCGAACCCTATCTGACTATCGATTTTGTCTTCATTGAGCGCCTGTGAATAAGCTGGTTCCCGCGACTTAGCTGTCGTAGGAATCTCGATTTTATGAATACGATTAGGATTACGATTACTCGTGATAATGATGGCAATTGACTTATCTATATGAAACAGTAATGAAGCGTTATTTATAAACAGTGAAAATGTATACTTTTTTCTAAAACGACTGTATGGCCTCGACTCTGCTCATTTTTCAATGAATTAATCGGGTGAGATCTTCCACCACCGCTGCTCGTTTGAATGGGCACCACGCCATTTAAGGTCACTCACAGAGACGCCTTAGGTACGCGTGTAGCTAACCAGGCAAGTTAATGTATAGCGGGAAATGTGGGTGAGATGAAGGGGAGCAGAGATTGATGGGACCAACGTTTACAACCTAAATTAGACGCAAAGACGCGAAGACGACAAATTGCACTGATACAGATTTACGGGAAGACCCAAGATGTCGCTGCATCGTGGATGACAGCCGCATCGGAACAGCTTCGGTCAGATGGCAGAATTTCCTCTTGTCGCTTCGTCATCGTCGACATGAAGATGACGATTGCATGCAACGCCACCAGCATCTCCCAACGGCCAGCGAAACATCGCTACCCCCTTCTAGCATACTCATCGATTCCAGCAAAAATGTCTGAAGGCTACTACAACAAGTCGTGCAACGCACGTCAGGAATTTCTGAAAATGCGCTATATAAATATACAATAACATTACATAGAGCTTACGTGTATGCGAGCGAATCTTCACGTAATTAGCAGCTGAAGAGTATGGCTTAGAATGACCACCATGCCCGCCTCCCCTGCCGTACTGTTACCATCTCCTTCACAGGCTA
Organism: Norana najaformis; assembly: GCA_964023275.1. Classification (NCBI taxonomy): domain Eukaryota; kingdom Metazoa; phylum Annelida; class Clitellata; order Crassiclitellata; family Hormogastridae; genus Norana; species Norana najaformis. Next base: position 26,615,164 of record OZ029917.1, read on the forward strand.
AATAAGGCAATGCATTTCGACAGCTCTTCCATTTATAATTTAGCCGCTAGGAATGCCTCTAGGGGAGTTCCTAATAATTTTATCAATCAAATGAACAACCTCAGTTTCGCGTCTCTGTGACTTTTTTGCGCATTACACATTTTCGTAATTATCATAATAGTCATCATCCCCGTATGGCCGGCTCTGCGTGACCACGTGTCACTTGTCTCGTCTCGAAAGCAACGGAATGTCATTCTTTCACTCACTCACTTGCTCGCTCGCTCGCTAGATCGCTCCCTCACCCATCCACCACCCACCCACTTGTCTCCTCTCGAAAGCAACGAAATGTCACTCACTCACTCATTCACCACCCACCCATTCTCTCTCTCTCTCTCGCTACCCATACTTTCGACGTCAATTTCTATTCGATGAAAAATAATTATGGGTTGCTTCCAAAAAGCCTGCATGCCGGACAAGGTTGGCAGCACGTGCTCTCCTGTAAATAACTCCCTCTTCGTGTCTTGGGTCCAACTATTATATCGAAAGTCAATTTCTCATTGCATGAGGGATCTTTTCCCTCTGTTTTTGCTCTTACCAAAGTTCATCCTATGCTAAAGAAACCTGCTCTCCATATCCCGTCATCCATCCAATTGCAGACCGATCTCAACTTTGAATTTTGTATCTACAATTCTTAAAAGAGTAATTATGAGTCACATTCAGTCAACCCACATTCTTATGGACTTGATTACGGCTTGGTTTTGGTGCGCCATGATGTTTTGTGCATTAACACCGGCGCTATAGAAGCTGCTAATTATCGGTAATAATATTTATCAGTCTTAGATTGATAAGGCAGGAGAGTCAGCTTTTAATATGGAGATATACAAATGAGGTAACGTAGTGTGGTCCTTTGACGAAGAGTAGATTATTTAATACTTATCTATTAATTAATCTATTAAGTTTGGGGTTATTGGCGAGGGTGTTTTAATGGGGTTATTTTCTTGGGGTCATTACCCATGGGTCTATTGCTCGGGGGTTTTAAATTGGGGGTTATTTTGGGGGTAATTGCCAGGGGGTTATCAGCCGGGGGTTATTGATCGGGTGTTTTGATCTGGGGTTACTACTCTAGACTCGTGCGCGATGTATAGGATGCTTAGACTGTAGTGTCGCATATGAAGGCGAGCGGCTGCACGTGGTGCAGGAGGCAGACAACCCGCTCATTGGGCCCACATTGGGCCCGCATTGTGTCATGCGTAGTAACTGGTGACCAACTATGGGTGCAATGTGGGCCCAAGGCGCCAAGCTGTCAGGGAAGAGACTTGTTGTGGAGTGGCAGCGACTGAAGAGCTGAAATGAGAAGAGGCGCCAGATGAGCATATGATCGCAAACATGTTTATGCAAGAAAGAGGGATGCATATCCTCCTACAGGAAATTCTTCAATTTAGTGTTATCTTCCTTTCTGGACGACTGCTTCCGTTTGTGCCAGTCAATACCACGGACCATCTACTTGCGCCTCTCTTCTCTGCACCTACACCAGCTATAGACCTATCTACGCCGTCTGATAAATGCTCAATTTCTTAACGCCTCTACTGCCATCAGTTGTTATGGTTAGAAGGCAGCCACTTTTTTCTGCATACCATGAAAAGACGCAATGGTAAATATATGACTTCAACTGCCGTTGTGCTTCAATGGAGCTGATAGTTCTTTGCGAGTCATTATAGGTATAGGTTCAATAAACATCTGCGTTTTTCACTGTTAAAGTGTATTATACTCTCAGCTTTGTATGAAAGAACTTCTTTCCTAACTGACCGCGATATTTCGCGATGAGTTTTAAGCGTCTTTGGTTTAGTAGCCTAGTTGGCCTTAGATAGGTCGCTGAAAACTCGGCCGTGTTACATGCTTTGTTAAGGATATTAATATAGTGATTAGAAGACTAGAAAGATCAATCATATTTAGCAACGCCTTCTGTTATCAAGAGTTTCTGGAGAGAATTTATGCGTCTAACGTGAGCTTAATTATGTACATATACTTATTTATTTATTTATTAAAATGATTTTGTGCATGCTAGATAAACTAACTATTAAATAGACCTTCTACTGCTACAAGACCTGCTGAATAGAAAATAAAGACAGAGGGCCTGTGTAAAGTAGTCGGCACTAGTATCTTAATCGTAATCGTAAACTCGAGATTTCTACAGCGCCCAACGAAAGCTAAGTCACGGGAACCAGCTTATTCACACGTACTCAGTCAAAAACAAAATCTACAGACAGGAAGGGTTCGGTCCCAGGTCAAGATCCAAGAGTCACAGGCAGGCAGGCAGGCAGGCAGGCAGGCAGGCAGGCAGGCACATGGCTACGGTGGATGGTATTTGGAATTGGATATGTAGGACAGATAAGGGGAAGGAGAGGCATCAGGATAGGATATGCGGAAGAGGAATGTACTCCTGTGCTAACATTAGACACTGAAGTGCCTGGAAAGCCCATCGACACAAATTCATTCGTTCATTTAGTTATTTATTCATTCAGAGCATTTATATAACGCCCCTTTGATATGCCTATTAAAGCTGCTCCCAGCTCAGCGCAGCCCCGGCGAAACATAATAGTTTGTACATGTTGAGAAAAGGTACATTAGCTTTTTACAGTTTACATTTTTACATTTCCCTGCATGGGCAGGACACGTAGATCCAGAGGAAGAGGCTGGTTCGGGTGGGTGGCCCAGCCACCGAAAAGACCCTACGACGATGAAGGCACGAAAGAGTCGGGCCACAAGGAATGCCAGATAGTTACAAGTACTTTGATCAGACGCTATGCCAACATCCGATCACATAAACGAAAGCATTACAGACATACAAGGTGGAGGTTCTTCTGCTGCGAGAAGGATTTGCTTCTGGACTTGTCTTTCGCTTCATGACGAATGAATGTCGTTGTTCTTAGCCGTCCGAGAAGACGTTGATTGAAAACACGTGATTGCAAGAGCTACCAATGTATACGAGTCGATCTCTCGACAAGTTTTGTCCTGTGACTGACGCGTGGATTATGTATGCATATGTTGTATAGGCCTATACATATGTATATACAAATATAGGTCTATTAAAGGGTGGAGCGTGAAGACAATGGCTTTCCTGTCTGGCAGATTGTCGAATTGTCTTTTGTTTTCCGCTCAATCTAGACCGATGTATCTCGTTTGGTTTTGCCTCGCGTAGGGTACAAACCGTAGCAATACCCTGCCGATGCCTCGTATGCACTGCAGACTGATTAAAGACCTGTTGCTTTGAGCACTTGAGTGTCGCCCTCGTAACGCCTGAAAACAGCAGCAGCAGCAGCAGTAGCCAGCATCTCCTCGTGGCAGCCGCTTAGTCTAACTGAGATTAACACTCGGCCTGACTTGGACGCCTGCTGCCTGCTAAACGTGACTGACTGCGATCCCAGGAGCCGTCGAAACTCGTTCGGACACGACTGCCCCAGTAATATGTTGAGTCGGATATTCGGCTTAACTCGATGTTTTACATCCCAACGGGTGACAATTTCAGAGCTCCAATAATGCATTTTGGAAGCAGTACAAGAACAGCCAAAGAATAGGCCTATAAAAATGATAGCTCGTGTGGATTTGCACTTCGATTTAACTTAATATAACATAACAACACTGTTGTTCAAAACACCGAACCAGAGTACTTAAGTAAAAATAAAAGTAAACGTAACTTTTAGTACTTAAGTAAAAGTAAATATACTCATTGACAATTTCACTTAAGTAATTAGCAGGAAAAATTATTCCTCCAAATTATACTTTTAAAGTAAAAAGTAAAAGTAAAGACTATTAAAGGATCTATATATAGCAAACACTTCTGTATATATGCACCATTTTTATCATGTGATAGATAACATATTATACACAATATATTATATTATATGTATAGTGCACATACATAGAAGTGGTCTATAATATCCTTACTTTTTAAGAGTATTTCGTAGTTATATATATAACAGTAGCTTTTTCTACTCACAGTGCATGTGTAGGGCGCATATAACCTGGAGATCTATTCTCTTTTTTTTCTGACATAAAGTTTTGTCTATAGGTCTACAGTTCATTCCACTTAATTAGACGAGTTGTGTGAAACACTTCAGTGGTCGTCGTCGTCGTCTAACAAGAGGCAATCAAGTAGGTATACAAAACCTGTTATCAATTTCACATGTGGGACCCAGGATATGAAGCACAGAGGTCACAGAGGTCAAACACAGGCGCAAATTAGCTGATAGATGACCACGTGCCTCAGTGCCCACTCTATGGCTTCCTTAAGAATTTATAAACAATATCCCTCACTGAGTCTTGTCCTTTCAAGCTCAAATCTCTGATTCTGTTCTTCCCTGGCCTGTTTCTGCCAGGGTCATTAGGTCAAAGAGGACTTCAAATACTGCTGTGGGCGAGATCCATGTCCGCACCTCGTGTACTACGAGTATACTCGAGTATACTCCGAATGGTTTAAATTAGCTCACCCAGTGTTTCACAGATGCTCAAAGAACACTTGGAGTGTATGCGGTGGGTACTGGTAGTGTACAGCTCAAACCGCCACTCCCCCACCTCGGCTGCCTAACACTTATCACTGTAATTTGTCAATGTAATATTGTAATTAATGCTCCAGCAGAACATGTGGCTATGTATGCTGCAGCCGCCTGGGTAATAATGCACTTGACTAGAATTACTGTTAGGCCTACTGTATTGCATTGTCACGAAAAATGGTTCTACGGCAATTCGGCGCGGACAGTTCGGAGTGGACATTTCGGAGCGGGAGAATGTTTTACTTGCGAACATAAATTAACATTTTAACTTTAATGAAATTTAATCATGTAATACCAGGATAATGCAAAACGTTCCAAAGTGCAGCTTGCAACCATGCAATCTTATCACAATACTAGGCTAACTAAAAAAAACGTCACGCATGAAACGCTTAAAAAGTTTTCTGAAAACTTAATTCTATCTGTTTTGTTTAATCGAATAAGTTAATGTTGTGGCTGCATCCGCGCAAGTAATCAATGGATGTGCGGTTTCCATAATCTAGTACAACACTCTGCAACCGACGATCCAGATCCCGATATTTCTTCTTCCTCAGAGGAGGATCTTAAGATAGACCCGTTTACAGATGCTTGTCCATAGTGCATTTGAGAGGCACGTTAAAGGCGCTATTTTAAGGATCTTCATTCTTGATACATACGTACAAACAAATCTTAACACTTATGTATGTAACTGAACACTTGTAGCGCCTGTTGAGAACCTCGCAAATAAGTAAGTTTGTGTATGTTTGTTTCTTGTAAGTACACACGTACATATTTACATATATAGGGCCTACATACATATACACATATACACATGCATACATACATGCATCCATACATGCATACATACATACATTCATGCCTATATGCATACATTCTTGCGCATATATATATACCTACATAAAACATACATTCATGCATATATGCATATATACATACATACATAGAGCCTCTTCCGACAAATGTACCACATGAAGCGTTATTTACAAAACGATATTTATCGAAACATGAATGAAGCATTGTTTCTTCTAATATAATTGTGAAAAAGTTTTACCTATGAATTAAATTGTAGACGAGATCTTCCGTTTTCCCTTTCTCCATTTTCAGTTTCAGTTAGACGCTCGACGTTCATATGATTGATATTCTGTTCCTTTTGGAGTTTGACTATTAACCTCAGCAAAGTTGGGTGGGCAATAATTTACGCCGAATTGTCCGCTTTTTACTCCGAATTGTCCGTTTTTTACTCCGAATTGTCCGCTTTTTACTCCGAATTGTCCGCTTTTTACTCCGAATTGTCCGCGTCGAATTGTCCTACTCCGAATTGTCCTACTCCGAATTGTCCGCACCGAATCGCCCGATTACCGAAAAAATACTTTGTAACGAACATGTCATCCAAACAGGTAACGGAATATAAGTACTAAAATAGACGTTACAAGTAAATATATTTCTACTTTGTAATACTTCTTTATAAGTAAAAGTGCTAAAACTTTTACTTAAGTGCAGTAACTCGTTGCTAATACTATATTAATGTTCAACACTGCATTATAAAGTTTTTAAGCGGTTCAGAAAACATGTAATCTGTGATAAAACCAAGGCAAATTTAAACTTAAATGTTCAATAATCTGTCCGTCCTAGCTTCTTCTTAAAATCTGCGATAGTGTCCATGGAGACAGAACTATCATTCAAACTAATCAAAAAGCCTACAACTCTTTCGTTGAAAAATTTCTGTCTTATTGTTCGTTTCATTTTCTTAAATAATTTATATCAGTGGCCTCGAGTAACCTTGGTCGGTGATAATTTCAAGAACCTCTTTCACTGCACTGCCTCGTTTCCAGTAGTGATGATCTTATAAGCTTCAATTAGATCTCCTTTGCTAGACATTCTCTCTAATGTTGTTAGCCCACAACTTTTCAGCCATTCTTCATAGCTCAGACTCTTGTAACCCCAAACTAGTTTGGTAGCCCTCCTTTGCACTTTCTCAGTTGTTTAATGCCATGTTTCAGATAGGGACTCCCTCCATACCTGGATACAATATTCCAACTGTGGCCTTACCAATGATTTGTACAGCCTCAGTATTATATCCTTGGTTCGGCTTACTAATATCCTTTTGATCATACCAAATTAGCGCTTTTAATGCTTCAACGCTATGCCTGAAATTGAGCATCTACCAGCTCCAGCAACTATAAAAGCTCTTAACAGGAAATTGGGTAGTACCGTGGTGTGATGCCTGAAAAAGATCTTGGAAATTCGCTGCTTGGAACATGTCTCACAGGCTCCTCAGCGAAAGGCCCACTGAACGTTACAGTATTCATATAGAGAACGTCCTCCCTTTACTCACTTACTTACGATCTCCTGGAAGAAACGATATGTGACGAGTTCTATTTATATGCATAACTAAAAGACGAACACAGTAAACGCTAAAGTCAAACGCGGTCTGGAACTTAACAGTTATAGATAACTCTACTGTTCTACTGGTTTTTGTTGTTTTGTTCTTGTCGAATCTCTCTTGTCTCTTATGTCTTTCCGGCTGGCAGCCCTTAAATAGTCTTGCGGGCATATCCTAGAAATGTTTAGAGGATTCTGGAGTCAATTCAAATCGTCCGACCTATCGAAGGAATCCTTGAAAGTCCTCGAATGTTTCATAAGGGAGGCTGACGACCAATCAGGATAATCGATCAATCAAGGGACGCCAATTCATTCTCTGCGGTACTGTATTTAAAAGGCGCGTCTTCTGGTGATTGGTCGTGACAATAATGAGCTGAAGAGTGGCATATGGTGATCCAAGAACAACATATGGACCAGAAGATTGGAAGATAATTTGCAACAACATGGATGAAGGAAGGCCTTCGACAAGACGGCTAGTCTAATCTGAATTTGCCCTAAAGAGACACTCCGAAATGCCTTGCCTCGCTTAGCGGAAATTTTCTGCGAAATATGATTTATCAAATTTGACGATGAAATTGCAAATTATGAAGCTAAAGTATTATATACATATATATGAGAGCAAGGTGGCTGATCAATAATCTTCACAGATAAACTGGAAGGTTAAATTGGTGCAGTTATGTTAATTTCTTGTGTGGAAATATGGAAACAAACATTTTCTGTCGCATCTAACAAGCAATAGTATTAATTTGAATTGAATACCGCAAACAAATTTGAATATTCTGGACTGCGATCAGTTTTGTACATATGATCAAAGCTAAAGTAGCATAATATTAGCTGAAAATAATCATGACTGATTATTCAAATAATTCCTAAAATTCTCAACAGAAACTTAATAAATTCGACTTGCAAGATGAGAAGCTTTTTTGTTACATTCTAATTACGCTTAGCAAAGGAAACAGGTAGGATTTTCATTTTATTATCATTAACGTCTGATAAAAGGCCTGAAGGTTATTAGTAGACACTGGAGACATTTCATCCACATACCTTTTCGCAACTCGTTGCAAGTAATGTTTAGACTCCACTGTATTTCAGATTGTTGAGCCATGATTCGTATAAGGCTGGTTTTATGCTAGCGTGCCAGATGTTGCAATTGTATACCGCAATATTAAATATGTACACACACTATGATCTTGGTGTACGGTCTGCCATAAATATAGTTTAATGCAATTATGGCTCTTTGCATTGCAATATATTCCTGTCGCTTAAAACAGTCTTATGCGCAACTTAGACTTCCGTGTAATGCGGGTTATATCGGGCAGCCACTGAGCAGCAGGGCCGCAAACTTGGCCGAAGTTTGACACCCATATCTAGCCGTTTGATCAAGTGTACGGGTGTTACAGGTTCACTTCACCCTTTGCAATCTCTGCGCAGTATTTATGTTAAAAACTGAAACCTTTCCTCTTCTACAAATCCTATCTTGATTCCTCCTCTTCTCCTTATCTATCTTACTGCTTCAATTCCAAATACCATCCACCGTAACCGTCTGCCTGCCTGCCTGCCTGACCCTTGGAACGTGACCTGGAGCTGAATCTGACTCTACCTGCCTTACGATTTTGTTTTGACTGAGCGCCTGCGAATAAGCTGGTTTCCTCGACTTTGCTTTCTCTGGGCGATGTAGAAATCTCGAGTTTACGATGACAGTTTCGGTTGGGTAGAACCATGTTAACGGCAGACTGTCCAGGCAAACATAGCTCTGCAATCTGTGTCTGATAAAAAGCAATACAAGTTATCACCCGACGAAGTTAACGGAATAAACAGCACATTTCACTGAGATGGAACTTCAAATTGGCCTGAAGCCGCATCGATTCTTCTGTGAATAAGGAGTATGCGATCCATTTAGGTGTTTGCAAGCATCTTAGAACGGCCTGTTCCCCATTTAATACAAATTAAAATGATGCATGTGTAGGAACCGTGATCCTAATTTCCCGATCGAGTCTCTATGAGGTATGTCGGTTTCCTGGGGTAGAAGAGGATCCATTCCCCTTCTGGGGTCACGAAACGACTGCCAAAGCAATTAATCAGAATGCAACGCTTCGATATTAGTATCACTGGGCAGTCAGATCAGCTCCTGTTCGTCTGGATCAATTCCGCTGAATATATGAACAGAACCACTAACTGAGTGCCGGTGAGTTTTTCTGTTCATTAATTCGAGACGGGATATCATGAGGCAGATAAGGGCACTTACTATTATGCGCGCTTAAGTCATTATGCTATTTATAATTCCTGTAATGACAATTAGCCAAGCAAAATGCATTGATGACGTCTATGACCTGCGTTTGACGGATGTCCATTCGACGAACCACCAGCGCGAGACAACGCATTGATCATATCCCAATCCAGACTCAGCAATACATCGTCAACCGAAATCTGCGATCAGAATGCGGCGCCCTCTTGCGTTTTCCAAAAACGTATCAACCGATTGGGGCTGAGTGCCGTCAAGTTCCAAATTAACCCAACGACACAACCATAAATTTACATTTTTACTTGTGCAAGTAACCAATTTAGACACATTCGTTGCCCATTAAATATTCTACTTACGGGTCAATGTTTATTTGTCCGTTTATCTATTCATCTATTGTTATTCTGCATAGCGCCATAATCCAATGACAAGGCACGACCATATGGATACAAGAAATATCGTGCTAAGAACTTGCTCAACGTCTCTAAGCAAAGTCTCGGGAGAGGTTGAAGCTGCACACTCAAGGTACTATAAATGCAATTGTATAATTGCAAGCGCTATAAATGCAGTTGTAAATGTACACGTTTTCCTATAGCGACCGCATGGCTTCGACGCTGCTAATTTTCATTGAATTTAACGGGTGAGACTCTTCACCACCGCTGCCCGTTTGAATGGGCGCCACGCCATTTAAGGTCCCCGTCTAAGGACCGTGCTACCGTGATACTTAATATACGTGATTTTCTATAGCGACCGTATGGCCTCGACCGTCACCGTATTGCATAATTGTACTTCTAGCCGATAGCTTCTTCCACACCGAGTAATTCTAGTCAAATGAGTTTATCTCTAACTTATAACGAGTTGTACTTTCAGAACACTCAGAGGAATTGCAACTGACCTAAGTTGGCTTCTAGTCCCCTTCATACGAAAATTTGCTCTTACAACTGCTGCCCCACTCAGTTTTAAACTCTCAGTTCAGCTGGTTTTATATCTAACCCTCCAACTTGTACGTTTATCCGAAACAGTTGTGGTTTGGGCCCAAAAAGAATTATTTCTATTCTAGTCAGCTTCATTTAAAACCTGCTAAGTAACATTTGTGGCATAGCCTATTCAGTTCTTTTCGACAGTATACCCTGTTGTATTTCTTGCCATTTTTTCGTGTGATTTAATCAGTCTTATTCGAAGCACGCCGTAATTTGGCTGCACCAATTTTGATTGTAGCGTGTTGCTTGCTTATGCTTTTTTCTTTCCTCTACAACTTCTAGCACTTCGTCTGATGTCCACTGGTCTTTAGCCTTCTTTACAGTTCGACAGACTATATTGGTGGATGTCGTTTATATTCCTTTTTGAATACAATATATGTCCAGATGTATTCTATGAGGTCTTCATCTGTGATCTGTATGTTCACCTCATCTCCTCTTCGCATTTCTGTTGGATGTCTTCATCTTTCAGCTTCTTAGTGTGATACTTACCAGGATGCGATGTGCGACGAATACCACCATCTCCCTGTCAAACACCGCAGACATCCGCATATGATAGCTTATTACAGTGATGATGGTCCAGAGTTTAACGACATCTTTTGGCATCTGTGGCCGTTGACGTCTTTAAAACATGTAGTTTTTAAATGATCGAGGTTTCTGTTCGGTTAGCCTCTGTTCGTCGTTTTCACGTCGTTGTTTCAAGCTCAGGTTTTCGCATTGTTTAGGATCTTTAATATGCGATGACGTGTTAGCGTTTTTGTGAGGCAGGTCGGACGACAGTCTTCTTGTTCCGACGGCTGCGCTGCTTGAATCTTTTGTCGACATCATCGTTGAGGAAAAGGAGGACAGAGGAGAAGGAGAAGGCGGAGGAGAAGGAGAAGGCGGAGGAGAAGGAGAAGGAGGACGGACGAGAAAGAGGAGGACGGAGAAAGAGGACGTTGGAGGAGAAGGCGGAGGAGAAGGAGGACGGAGGAGAAACAGAAGGAGGACGGAGAAGAAGAAGAAGGAGGACGGAGGAGAAGGAAAAGGCGGAAGAGAAGGAGAAGGAAGAGGAGAATGAGGATGGAAGATCGTCTCTCCGCATGGCATTATTATTTTCGACGGCATCGGTCGTGGGCTGAAGACTTGATTGTGTTCGTCTTTTGCTTTGTGTACGTATTTTCGCTTGTTTTGCTTCGCGGCAGAATAAGTCAAAAAACAGAGAGAGAGAGAGAGAGAGAGAGAGAGAGAGAGAGAGAGAGAGAGAGAGAGAGAGAGAGAGAGAGAGAGAGAGAGAGTCTCAGGTGACATCGACCGACGTCTGCTCATTTATTGTAAGCCGATCTGCCCTTTCCTCGGTCGCAGTAGATCGAACCCTCGACCAGCAGCAGATAAAAGATCCCAGTGGGTAGCAATGCATCCTTAAAAGTCATGACCGTCATGTCTATTAATGGCAGACACTACAGTGTGACTAGAGAGCTTACAGACGTCGCTCGTCTGCTTATTGAGGACAGTCTCTGTGGGATGCAACCTGGTCACAAAGTTAACACGACCCCCCTGTGTTGCGGAATGTTGCTACTAGAGATTTTATGTCTATAATCGTTCTGGCAAGACTTACACCAACCGGTCGCAGCTGTGGCTTTTGAAGCCCACAACAGAAGATCAGCGCACTTTCCCATAAGAGACAACTTAATGGAACTCCAGTTAGAAAGCAAATAATGGCGCCATATCATGTCACGGCTAAAGTGGTTTGTAGACACACTCACACATGCACACACACCTACATATAATGCATATGTGTACGTACATGCGAGTATCATGCATGTATGTATCAAGACACCTAATATGGCGCCTTTTAATTACCCCACAAATAAGCTGCAGACACAACAGTCTGACAGAACCAAACATGTGCTTTTAAGACAGTTTGAAAATGTTTGCTGAATAAATGCGACAGTATGTCTGTGTCACGAAAGACTGTTCCAAGAGGATGGGCCAACACAGGAGAAAGCACGATGGTCTCGAGTTGATGCGCGAAAGCGCGGCACCTGCATGTCTCCGCGGACTGCAGAGCGCAACGATCACCGATTCTGTGAACTTGATACCGGAACACGTAGCTCTCTGATGTATTCCGGGCGGAGACGACATGTGAGACTCGCCAGGAGAAGAATCTTGAACTTACATGTAATTCTTTCCATGACAGGGAGCCAGTGGAGTGTGTCTCTCACAGGATCGGATATAAGAAAGAACTCTGGCAACTTGGCCAGAAGTCGGGCAGCGTAGTTTTGGGCCGACAGGAACTGACGTAACCGGGACTTTGGCAGGCCTACTAAGATTGAGTTGCAGTAATCAAGCCGCGTCAGGACGAGCGAGTGAACGAAAGTGACTGCAGCGCTGAATGACAGATTGGGCTGAATGACAGATTGGGTTGAATGACAGATTGGACTGAATGACAGATTGGGCTGACTGACAGATTGGGCTGAATGACAGATTGGGCTGACTGACAGATTGGGCTGAATGACAGATTGCGCTGAATGACAGATTGCACCGTATGACCCGAATATAACGCAGCTGATAGTATCAAGACCTGCATTAAGAGTCTCATGCTCAGCCATGAATATCTCTCCGTCCAAGAACGCGCCCAGTTCACGGACGACGAATTGTTGATTCCAGTCTTGGAATCTCGACTTGATCAATTCTTTCTCGATTTCTGAACGCGCCTGACCATATGTGTACTTGGCCAGATGTGTACCTGGCCAGATGTGTACCTGGCCAGATGTGTAATATAATAATAATAATTAGCAACTTCTAATGCGCCGGTGTCTAATGCACAAGGCATCAACCGATGGCACACTAAAACCAAGCCACAATCAGGTCAATATCCAGAAGCTCAGTCTGCAAGACAGAGAGGCAGCCTATGGTGGATAAGCAATTTGAAACAGGTACGTTTTAAGTTGAGAACGAAATGACAGAAGCGATTGAGCAGAACGAACAGACACGGGAGGGAGTTCCAGAATTTAGGTCCAGCAACCGAAAATGCTCGTTTACCCAGAACAGTTCTAGACCAAGGTATGACCAGAGAAAGACAATCAGATGACCCTGCAGAATAATGGTAAGTCTGGGGAATAAGGACTGATTTTAAGTATTGTGGTTGGCCATAGTCCAATGTTTTATAAACTGTAAGTCCTAATTTGAAATAGATCCTTTGCTGAACAGGAAGCCAATGCAGAGATTTAAGCACAGGGGTTATATGCTCATATTTTGAAGTATTTGTTATGGCTCTAGCCACGGAGTTCTGAACTCTTTGGAGTTTCTGCATGTTTGACTTAGTGATACCAACAAGAATTGAGTTATAATAGTCAAGGCGACTGGAGACCAAGGCGTTAGCTAAGGATATTCTAGAAGACATGGGGACAAAATGCTTAATTCTGCGTATGTCACGAATGTACATATATGATGACTTACAGATACCATTTACATAGTTTGTGAGGGACATGGTTGAATCAAAAACAACACCCAAGTTACGAGCAGTATCGGTCAGCTCAATGAATGAATCAGCCAATTTACCTGTGTTCTTGGCCAGATGTGTACCTGGCCAGATGTGTACCTGGCCAGATGTGTACCTGGCCAGATGTGTACCTGACCAGATGTGTACCTGGCCAGATGTGTACCTGGCCAGATCTGTACCTGGCCAGATGTGCTGCGTCTTTGTCGGATTTAACTGGAGCAAATTGGAAGACATTAATGCCTGCACTTCTGCCACAACAGACGACACACAGGGAAGCGCGTCAGACGGGCAGCAAGCAGACAACTGCAGCTGAATGTCGTCGGCATACAGGTGTACTAGCTCTCCCAGAACAGTAATGATCTTGATCAGGTCGGCCGTATACAGCATGTAAAGAAGCGGCCCAAATATTGATCCCTGTGTTACACCGAATGGAACTGGTGGCCCAGTCGTACGGTCTGAGTCCATTGTCATCATCGTCATACGTTCATCAAGGAATGTCTGGAACCAGTCCAGGGTTCGTCCCGAAATTTCGTAGGTGGTGTTAAGACGCGTGATCAAGACGTCATGATCGACCGTGTTGAACGCGGCACTTACATTGAGGAGAGCGAGCAGCGTGACACGTCCAGAATTAATGGCGTCGCAGATGTCCGAGATAAGTCTTAGCAACACGGTCTCCGTGTATATATATACATACATATACGAATGTACGGTATATATAAATGAATAAATGTTGTTGATAGCGAACTCAGACAGTACTCGATAGTTTATCATTGATTACAGTGAAGTGAAATCGTCTAAAAGTCAATCCCAGTGTTATTCAGTGCATCGTGCTCGAGTATCGTCGTGAGAGGATAGATCTCCAGTTTTCACTCGCGAATCAAAGGTCAAAATAAATAATGCAAGGCTGTCAGATTCAATATCTATGGGCCAATAATAGCGATTGGGGTCGTTCATAAAGGACGTCCGCAAAGCGGACAGCGAGGGAATCATCCAGATGCGGACAAATGCGGACAAGGGAGGATGAGGTTTTGCCCAATGCGGACGTCCGCATCTAACTTTGGTATATACTTTTATTTCAGTGCAGCCTTTGCCGTAAACATCAACTTATCGGTCATTAGGTCAGACAGCAGACAGCCTGACTCATTCAGCCTGACTTATTAAAATACGTACATATTAAGCCTGAGTTATTAAGACTCGTACTTATTAAATACAGTCAGGATGACACTCAGTATTGCCCTGAAACTAATAACAGTGTTTTTGCTGGATACGGCAGTATCAAAATACCAAACCCCGCATCCAAGCTAGCCTGCAAGATCAATGGATAGCCTAATCCAGCGGTTTTTACACTTTTTGATCCCAGGACCCCTTTACACTCTTAAAAATTATTATTGAGTACCTCCACAGAACTTTTGTTTAGAAATTAAAACTGAGAAATTAATGTATTAATCCATAAAAATAGCAATAATAAACCCATTACATGTTAACGTAAATAACATATTTTTTTTGAAAATTAACTATATATTCCAAAACAAAAAAGTTAGAAAAGTGGCATTGTTTCACTTTTTGCAAAGGTCTTTAGTGTCTGGCTTAATAGAAGACAGGATTCTCATATCTGCTTCTGTACACTCGTGACAGAATGAGAGCGAAGGAGGTAATTAACGTTTTAGCATTATTATGAATATAGTTTAGACTCGAGGACCCCTTTAAATGATCTCGAGCACCCACAGGGATCCTCAGACCACACTTTAAGAGCCGCTTCCCATCTCGAGGACGCTCTTCATGACGGGAACAGCTGTCACGCCGATGAAACTGAGTTTTAGCCGATTGCTTGGGGGAAGGGAACGGCAGTCGACACGGGGTCCTATAAATAAATTGGACTTAGTAACTTTATTAGTTTATGTGTACTTGCTGAACATGTTCTGTTTCTTACGTTTAAAAA
Source organism: Norana najaformis (assembly GCA_964023275.1). NCBI lineage: Eukaryota > Metazoa > Annelida > Clitellata > Crassiclitellata > Hormogastridae > Norana > Norana najaformis. The sequence goes on from OZ029917.1 coordinate 26,630,711, forward strand.
CTGGAAGTTACAGAATGTTGTTCTTGGCTTGAATGTCGCGACACTGCTCTGAAACTCCTTTGCTAGGTGGGCAGAGGACTTAACTCACCATCTCCCCCGAATCCGTGACACACTGCTCCCGTTAGTTTTTTATATCTCTTGTTTAAATCGCGAAAAGTGTATTCTGAGAGTAGAGTTTCCATCTTTTGAGTTAAAGCATTTAAAAATTCGTCATTAAATTGTCTGGCCACAAACCTCCCTGAATGCCTATGGTACGAAAAAATTATAGAAAACAAATGGAAAGTGGATTAAAATAAAATGGAAAGAAAATATATAAAGAGTAAACCAAAAGTGAAGCAAGAAGTGTTAATTTCATCAGGTCGAGGGGCTTTACAGCCAAATATACGATAGATAGATGACTTCGTGTTTTTACATAAACCGTACCAGAGTGAGCTTTAATGCGAATTCTTTGTCCGGGTTCCTTAGTTCTTCATTTATGTACTGTTCAATACTTCGAATTAATGTCAGGTCCATCTACTCTGTCAACAACGACCGTTCATCTCCATCCCCAACCCTCTGGAAAATTTGATTATATCTGCCTTGTTTTATATTCCGACGGTCACTCGAACAAATTTTTCCGCATAAACTGTGCACATAAGCAATTTTATGAGTTCTGAAAATGCCCTTAGACAATTCATTTCTTATTTAAGATCTAGGCAGCAAGGCTCCATTCACACGACGCTCCATATGCAAAGTTCTAATATTACTCTTCCATCGTCAAATCTTTATCTGTTTGACGATAATATGATGGCAAGCACCTACAATCATTTATCATTAACGCCGTGGACTATGCACTTGTTCTAAAGCCGGGCTTTTATAAGAAATACCAATATCTTCTTCAGTTGCATTTCAGACTCCTCTCCGGTGTCGGAAAATAGTTACGGTTTATTTCAATTACTCTCACGTTCCTGTGGTGTATTCCATCATTTCTCCATGATTTCTACCTGTTGTCCACTGCTGTTCTAGCTATTCCTCCCACGATACTTCTATTTCGCTCATTTCGATTTTTCCCTCAGTCGTGCTCTTCTACTATATCTGTCTGTCGTTCCATCGCACGATTTCTCAGATCTAGAAGCCGTCTTGATTGCTATGAATAGCCCTAATGCTGCTTAGGGCCTACATTATAATCACGATCTCATCCAATCAACATTGATTGAATCGAATCATATCTGATCAATGGAAAGCGGAGAATCTCATCCTCGAAGGCTTTGAATATGAAGGCGTTTAGTATAGTAATGTACATAATATAGTCAATATATTATTTGTGTACATGTTATTGTTCTTTGTAAACCTAATATCCTTTTGATATTTTCTTACTGTCTGCAATCTTCAAGCGACAAACTCTTCAATGCACTCAATCAAAGCATTGAATTTTTGCTCTGAAACAGAGAAACGTCGGCAGAATTGTTTGAACACTGCAAATAGAGAAGATTGATTATATAGCAGAGTGACTGATAGACCAAACGTAGAAGCGGCGTGATAGAAGACCATTTGACGGACAATATGAATTTACAGTCTGTCCGAATGTTCTCTCGCCATCAAGAGATGGCGCCCCGAAGGTCACGGCATGCACTTCGCATCTCTACAGACATCACCTGTGACGAATATATAACTGACACCAATTGATCCGATGACAATTTGCAATTTACAAACCATTTGCGCGCCATAAAATAGCAGTTGTTGCAGTGGCACATGTGGAGGGAAATAATAAAATAATAATAATGATAATAATAATTAGAAACTTATGATTCGCCGGTGTTTAATGCACAACGCATCAACCGATGGCACACCAAAACCAAGCCACAATCAGGTCAATATCACTGGTCAACATAGAAATCGTTACTGACTGGAAAAGGCCCTAATGTGTAGCATCTTGGTGTGCTGAACACGAATATAACCATAAAAAATTTTTTATTGGCTCTCGTTTTGAAAATATTTCATATAGTTCATTTTTTATGTTTCACCATGTAAATTTATGCAGTAGGACTGCGACAATATCCTAAATAAGTCTAGAATGATGTAATATTCCACCTCATTGCATAATCCCATCATGGACACATCATGCACAGTTGATTACGTCATTTTCTGATGCAATGTAAAACTACAGCCAGTCGGCTGCTGACGTAAGATGACGTCAGCAGTGTACTATATAAAGCGAGTCGGAACGGTTGAGCATTTACAATATTACAGACTTTGTGCGAGACAGTTTAAGTTACTGTTTTATAAAACTATTATTACTTTATCCATTTAGATACAATACAGAACAGTAATGCCTCGGAAGTGCGTAAATACTGTGGACAACTTTTGTTACATTTGTGGGGAAGTGACATTTGCCAACCAGAAGAAAAGTATCACTTATCAAGTCAAGAAGGCATATCATGCTTACTTCGAATGCAAGGTTGGTGACCAAGACAAGCCATGGGCCCCGCATATATGCTGTGCTACATGTACAACACAGCTTTCACAGTGGTTGAATGGCAAAAGACCATCAATGCCGTTTGCAGTTCCCATGGTGTGGAGAGAGCAAAGCAACCACGTAGATGACTGTTACTTCTGCTTGGTTCCTCCTCTTTCCGGTGGAATAACGAAGCAAAAGAAGTCGACAATAGTCTACCCAAACATTCCGTCAGCATTGAGACCAGTTCCACATGGTGATGGACTTCCTATTCCAGAACCTCCAGCAGAATATATTTTCCTTGATTCATCTGATGAGGACAAGGGTGAGCCGACATGTTCTTCTCCTGGTCCGTCAGCGTGCAGTGATCCCGATTTTCACTGTGGTGCATCATCAACCCCACACAGAATAACACAGGAAGAACTAAATGACCTTGTTCGTGAATTGGACTTATCAAAAAAAAAGGCAGAATTGCTAGGATCAAGACTCCAACAATGGAATCTTCTAGAAGAAGATGTCACAATTACTTCATATAGAAAGCGCCATCAGCAGTTGGAACCTTTCTTTATGAAGGAAGGTAATCTGGTATTCTGTTCCAATATTGACGACCTCCTGAATGCCTTACAGATCACTCATGACCCACAAGAATGGAGACTCTTTGTAGACTCTTCAACACTGAGTCTTAAGGCTGTGCTTTTGCACAATGGAAACCGTCTTCCATCTATTCCATTAGCGCATGCTGTCCACATGAAAGAGACATACGATAACCTAAAACAGCTACTGCATTCCATTGACTATAACAGGTACAAATGGCACCTGTGTGGTGATTTGAAGGTAGTTGCCATTTTAATGGGACTGCAGCAAGGATATACAAAATATATGTGTTTCTTGTGTGAGTGGGATAGCCGAGCAAGAGAGTTGCACTACGTGCGGAAGGAATGGACTCCCAGACAAAACATGGCAGTTGGACAGAAGAATATCCAGCACCCAGCTCTGGTCGAGGCTCACAAAATCCTACTACCACCCCTTCACATCAAACTAGGTTTGGTGAAGAACTTCGTGAAAGCCATGGACCGCACTTCGCCAGCTTTCCGATACCTGCATGAAAAATTCCCTCGACTCAGCGAAGCAAAGATTAAAGAGGGAGTTTTTGTGGGTCCTCAGATTAGAGAACTCTTCAAAGATGACCGCTTCCACAACTTGCTGGAGGGTGATGCGAAACAAGCATGGAATGCTTTTCGTCTAGTGTCTACAGACTTTCTGGGGAATGTTAGGGCAGAAAACTACAAGGAACTAGTAGAAGACATGCTCAAGCAGTACCAGAAATTTCGCTGCAATATGTCTCTGAAGATGCATTTCCTTCATTCCCATCTGGATTTCTTCCCTGACAACTGTGGTATGGTTAGTGACGAACATGGCGAACGTTTTCATCAAGATATCGCAACAATGGAGCAAAGGTACCAGGGAAAATGGTCCACTACAACGTTGGCTGACTACTGCTGGACACTCCGCAGAGATGCTCCCGAACAGCTGTACAAGAGACAGGCAAAAAAATCTAAGAACTAGTCTATGACCTGGTTTTTACAAATATTAACTGTAAGTGTATCACTATTGGCATGCATTGTGCGATATAAAATTACTTCATTTCAGATTACAAAAAAACTAGAGCCAATTCGGCATTTTCACTGTCATATTCGTGTTCAGCACATACAAATTGATAAGAACTGACTAATTTCATTTCAGTAACATGACTTTTGTAAAAATTTGTTGTCCAGTGTATTCAGAAGCTCAGTCTGCAAGACAGAGAGGCAGCCTATGGTGGATAAGCAATTTGAAACAGGTACGTTTTAAGTTGAGAACGAAATGACAGGAGCGACTGAGCAGAATGAACAGACACGGGAGGGAGTTCCAGAATTTAGGTCCAGCAAACCGAAAATGCACGTTTACCCTGAACAGTTCTAGCCCAAGGTATGACCAGAGAAAGACAATCAGATGACCCTGCAGAATAATGGTAAGTCTGGCGAATACGGACTGATTTTAAGTATTGTGGTTGGCCATAGTTCAATGTTTTATAAACTGTAAGTCCTAATTTGTAATAGATCCTTTGCTGAACAGGAAGCCAATGCAGAGATTTAAGCACAGGGATTATATGCTCATATTTTGAAGTATTTGTTATGGCTCTAGCCAAGGAGTTCTGAACTCTTTGGAGTTTCTGCATATTTGACTTGATACCAACAAGGATTGAGTTACAGTAGTCAAGGCGACTAGAGACCAATGCATTAGCCAATGATATTCTAGAAGACATGGGGACATAACGCCTAATTCTGCGTATGTCACGAATGTACATGTATGATGATTTACAAATACCATTTACATAGTTTGTGAGAGACCTAGTAGAATCAAAAATAACCCCCACGTCACGAGCAGTATCAGACAACTCAACAAATGAGTCACCCAGTTTTAAGGATTTAAGCCATTAAAACTTCTTAAGTTGCTGTGGAGTGCCAAGTAGTAGGAATTCAGTCTTTGATGGGTTAAGGAGGAGTTTATTTGCAGATGAGTGACAAGATGAACTGTCAAATGAAATGTAGATTTGGGTATGATCTGCATAGAAATGATATCCTAATGAATGATTGTCCAGCAGTGTACCCAAAGGTGTGGTGTATAGTGTAAACAAGAGAGGACCGAGTACAGAACCCTGCGGAACACCACAGGTCAACAAAGCGCTAGATGAATAATATCTATTTAAAGATACCGATTGAGTGCGTGGGCTCAGATAAGTAGCAAACCAATGTACAGCATTACCAGAAACCCCAAACCAATGCTGGAGACGATACAAAAGAAGAGAATGGTCCACAGTGTCAAAGGCAGCAGACAAATCAAGGAGAACAAGAGCTGTCACCTTACCCTTATCCATGGAGCACATGATATCATTATGAACAGCAAGAAGTGCAGATTCTGTTGAATGAAACTTGTGGTAAGCGGACTGAAATAGAGAGATTAGAGAGTTGGAAGATAGATGGGTATGCATCGATACAAAACTACCCTTTCAAGAATTTTAGACACAAAATTTAAAGTTGAGATGAGTCTGAAATTAGACAGACCACCCGGGTCAAGAGAGAAGGTTTCTTTAGCAGAGAATGAACTATGACATGAGCAAAAGCAGATGGGAAAGATCCTTCAAGCAATGAGAAATTGATTATTGATGTAATGGTTGGACCCAGGACACCAAAGCATTCTTTCAGAAAGGATGTAGGAATGATGTTAAAGAGAGAGCTTTTGCTAGGTGAAGAAAATATGAGCCTGTGAACCTCTGCTAGAGTTGTTGGCTGAAAGTAATCTAAAACCGGAGATGAAAAACTAGGATGAAAAAATTTATCTGATACCGAATGACCAACGAATTTCAGCCTAATACCTGAAATCTTATCAGCAAAAAAGGTCAAAATTTACTGGCTAGCTCTTAGGTAGCAGAGAACACAGCAGAGGATAAATTTAACTGCTCTCTATGTAATAACTTGTTCAAAGCTATCGACAGAGTTTTTGGTCATGTAGAAGATTCGGCAATTAAATTCGTTAAATATTCAGATTTTGCAGATGAAACAAGTTTGCACACATGTTTGCGCTGTTGCTTAAACCTGTTGTGATCAGATGGAAGGCGAGAGTGACGCCACCAACGCTCTAACTGACTGATACGACGCCTAGCATCGGAAATGGCAGAGTTGGACCGAGGCTGTGGTGTGCGCTCTACTACTCTCTTGGTTCTAAAAGAAATTTGCCTGTCAAGAAGCTCAGTTAAAGTGGACTGGAACTGCATAGCTAGCTCATTCGCTGTTTGTGCAGGAGCGAACCATAGCGGAGATGTTAAGATATCATGTCTCAGCTTATTTAAATCAATTTCATGCCAAGGGCGAAATTTAACAGTTTTATAATTTGGGGGCGGTTTAAAAGAGAAGTCAAATTTTAAGAAAATTGCAACATGATCTGATAGATATGACTCAACAGGAGTGGCAGAATGAAGGGAATTCGAATCAGAACGAGTTATCAAGACATCCAAGGTGTGGCCTTTATTATGTGTAGGAAAGGCAACAAGTTGTTTCATGTCAAACCCTTCCAACATATCAAGAAAAGATGAAGAACCATGACCAGCTACATCAAGATGAATATTAAAGTCACCCATAATAACTATTTCTGAGGGAGGACATCAAATATTCAAGTAGTGACTGGAATTTATTAAGAAAATCAGTCAAACAGAGGATGGTGGACGATAAATATTTACAAGCAATACCTGTTTATTGCCCGAAATGAGTGTAGCAGCCAGGACTTCAAATGACTTGGGTGCAAGAATAGCCTAAGTGAATTTTTTCAGTGGCAGATATGACTTTAAAAGAAAGGCAAGCCCAACACCAATTCCACTGCACCGAGTTTCATTCAGCATAGAGAAAGTTGTGGGCGTAAGGTCCGAAATGATCCAGGTCAAAGGTTCAGGTGTGTCACTAGGATGAAGCCAGGTCTCAGTAAGGGCAAGTATGTACAAGGAATGCTCACAAAGGAAACTGTGTACGTCAGCAGCTTTATTACGAAGGGAACAAATATTTAATTGACCGCTATCCCAACTCTGAAATCTAACTGGTCCTGGGTTTATTTCAACATCACCAGCCAAAAGAAGCAACAAAAAACAAATACATAGACAATCCATGGCGTGCAACAGATGTTCTGTGTGAAATTACAATCAACCCATTGCGAAACTTAATGCTACTGGTATTAGATAGCAGCAGGATATATGAGTGAACTGAAAATGCAGTACCAGGAATCAGATAAAATGAATAGGCTTGAGCCAAGTTCCAAAACAGACCATGCCGTAGTGAGTAAATTTAGCAGCAGACCTATCTCCATGAGATTTGGCAAGGAGGAGTAATATGAACAAAATAACGTACAGAAGCGGGCAACTTAATGCGATAGCCATCGTAAGAGACGCGGAAATTAAAGACACAAGGAAACCGACCACAGTAGATAATAAGGCGTGACCTAAGTAAGAAAAGGGGAGTACTTCATTTCATAGACGACTCATGAACACAGAAAATTAAAAGAAGGCCAGCCGAAATTAGTGTGGACCTATAAACCATAAACAATTATGAGATTGTGGTTGGAATTCCACTGTGCCATCAAGTCAAGGAGGAGTAATATGAACAAAATAACGTACAGAAGCGGGCAACTTAATGTGATAGCCATCGTAAGAGACGCGGAAAACAGAAAACACAGACCAGACGACGTCCGCACACAACGACACCAAAATAGACACAAAGAAGAAATAAATAATCAAAACTTATCTGACAAGTGAAACAGAAAGGCAAATACTAGTCAGAAAATAAAAATTAAAAATCAGAAACGATAATTTAGCTGTTCAAAAAGACAAAATTAATGCAAAAAACGCCGATAAATTTTAAAACAACATATCTGGTAGACTGTCTCCCTGCCCCCAAAGCTAGAATGCTACCCGTGGGTGCCACGTGCAACAGATGTTGTAAGGTAGGAGTGAAAGTTGTCGGGCGGGAACGCCAACCTATAAATGAATCTGTGAGCTTAAGGTGAACTTAGTTCGACTTTTGGTGTTTGACGCTGTTGGTCTTTTGAGGTTCGTCCTCGTTGGTTTGTGGTTGTGATTGGCCGAACTCTGACATGTCGTTTTGAAGTTGATGCGGTCTCCCTGTCGTGGATGACTTGCCTGATTTGCCTGGGTGACGTTATGATTTTGTCGGACACTTCTCCAAAAGAGAGTTTGCTGTTACTTTTGGCCACTGTGGTGGTTTCTGTGTACACGTGAGTCGTATTTTGCTTGTAAACAGCTTGTTGAAATGATATCATTTAAAACTATTGCGGATGTTTAGTACTTCCCCCAGACAACCTGCAACACAGTGCGGAACGACGCCGTTTAAGCCAGCAGCTCGAAGTCCGTTTCATCTAAGTCTACGGTCGATCTACTGTCGCACGTTTGCAAAATTCCAGGTGTGAGTAAAGACCGGCTAATAACTACTGTGGCTAATTAATGGTAGCCTGTGAAGAAAACTAGCTCACTACATGTTGTTGCTAATGTAGGCCCTATAACTGATCAGCAGCCGGACATTTATGCCGATCTGTGGCCTTAATTAGATGTACTATAGAGATATGTCATTGAAAACACAGATTTCAGTTGTAGATGTCATGTAGTAATTAGCTCTGTCGGTAACGCGTCATGCCCCGATGTGAAAGGCAGTCGGAATGCTTCTCGTTCAAGACTAGGCTATGTCCCAGAAATTGTTCTTGTTTGTCTTTCTGCTTCCGTGCCTGACTTCAACTGTTTGTAAAAGCCTTTGTCCGGAGATGTGCCAAATGATACACTGGACGAAAAGATATTCGATGATAGAGTTCAACTTTACAAGCAGAGATTCGATTAGATCAGACTAGGCTGTACAAAACTAGACTAGGTGAAACATATTAAATTAAACTACATTACATTGGAATTTAGACCAAATTAGATTAGATTATTAATTAGACAAGATTACATTAGATTAGAATTTATGAGACTGGACTTCATGACAATTGATTCATGTATCCTTTGCGGTTGCCCGCTGACCTTGTGATCTAATGGTCACAGAGTTGAATCTGTGATAGAATACCTTGAACTGTTTACAGTGGTTGATATACTGTCACTTTTGACACATGGCTCATAAAACCGTTCACAAATCACCGTTCATTAATCATTGCTCAAAAATCACTGCTTATAAATCATCGCTTTTGAACCACCTCATAAAGTACTGCTTTTAATTCACTGTTTTTTATCATTGTTACGCGATTGCTGCTTTTAAATCACGAGTGAATTCCGCTTTGAAAATATGTGTATGAGTAACCGCTAATTAATTATTATTATTATTATCATCATCATCATCATCATCATCATCATCATCAACATTATTAAACATCCTGAACAGTGTTCAGCTGTTTGTCATTTTGTGTAACCGAACACATATTGTATTAGTAGTTGTGGAAAATGCATTACTTACCTAATTACTTACTTTTTTGCTTACTTATTAAATGTAGATATTTTGGATCGAAGGTTGGGAGGTGAAAAGGAGATTTGACGCAGCGGTTTGTCATATTGTGCGACCGAATGAATATTGCAGATTTTGTTGAAATCCTCTAGGACAGTTGTGATATTTTAATGCTTTAAAAAGACACTGCTGGCAACATGCAGGATGAGTCTCTGTCTCTGTCACTGTCTTTCTCTCTCTCTCTTTCTCTCTCTCTCTTGCTCTCTTTCTCTCTCCGTTTCTTTATTTTTCTCTCTTTATCTTTATCTTCTGTCTCTCTCCTTGCTCATAAACAAGAGCGCGCATCCAGGGCTGACCACATAGTCGTGGACCAGCGCAACAGCCAGTGAGATGCCATCGTGTTTCTCAATCGGTGATGGCTTTGCAACCAGCTTCATGCTTTTGTCACTGTATGCTTGAGACCGTGGAGCCATGGCGCTGCAATCCTATAACCAGGTGCAGTATAGTCTACATTATGGATGAGCTTTCTGTATGTTGTGTAGCGTTGGTTGTAGTAGGTGAACAGGACCAAGAACCCATTGCGCAGTGGATGCGTGACTTAGGCGAGCAGCACCTTGCATTCCATTTGGCTCTCAAAGGTTAGGTTACTTTCTGTCTCCGACGGTGGATGACAGTAGATCCAGTTTCGCAAGTACTACAACAGGACGGACCGGCAGAGAAAGTCTGAGCAGTCTTTTGTCTCCTGCGGCCGATGCCAGCGCAGTATGGACGCATAGTTGAAGTACTCGAAGCCGTAGCGGTTGTCAGCTTCAGTCCGCTTTACGTCGTCCAGGGCGGTGCGTCCGATCTTGCGCAAATCGACAACGCAGATTGGTGCAGTGTTCGGCTTGCCAAGACGCTTCCATAGCGTTGCCTGGGTCAACAGGGACTGGTCTAGGAGGGTAGTCCGACGTATTCCCAGCTCCGGCTATAATACACGTCCCCGTGCTCGAGCTCCACCAACTGAATATTCCAGACATCGGGTGGATTGCGTATGCTCAGTTCATTTCGTATTAAATTTCGTCTTAAAGCAGTCAGTTCGATAATAATTCTTTAGTGTAACAAACCGCTGCGTCAATCCTTCTTCTGTTCACCTCCCGACCTTTGATCCAAAGTCTCTACATCTACTAGTAAGTAAGTAATGCGTTTGCTTACAACTACTGCTACAACATTCATTCGGTTGCATAAAATGCCATCAGCTGCATCCTAGTTCAAATTGTCCTAAGTTATTATTATTGTTATTATTATTATTTCTGGTGTTGTTATTATTATTGTTCTTGCTGTTGTTGTTGTTGTCATTATTATTTTTATTATTATTTATCTAGAAGTTACACATATAAATGTTTTCACTTGTGATTTAAAAGCTACAGTCACATGACAGTTATTTAAAGCAGTGATTTTAAAAGCGTTGGTTTATTAGCGTTTATTTAAATGCAGTGACTTGTGAGGTGTGATTAATTTTAGTGAGCGGTGTACTGTGAGCGGTGTACTGTGAGCGGTAAATTGTGAGCGGTAAATTGTGAGCGGTAAATTGTGAACGGTAAATTGTGAGCAGTGTATTGTGAGCGGTGGGCCAAAAGAGAAAGTCTACTAGTGGCCTACTGTTCATACACAACTACTCTGCCGCCGGAAGTAGAACTCTTGGTACCAACGTTAGTGGAAATAAGAACTAGACCTAAACTGGTATTACTTTTGAAATTAATCTCTTACCGCTTAAGGGAAGTGATAAATGAAATAAACGCCTCCCTTGAGCTCAAGTTAGGTTATAAGGGACTCTATTAGGTCAATCTAGATTGAACTGAAATTCATTGGATTAGAAGAAAATATATTCGACAGAACTAATAAAAATAAGAGTTGCCAGGGTGGCCCGAACTCAAATAGACATGACTTTGCATTAATGTATTATTTCTATAAACAATTACATTCATATATATATATATATATATATATATATATATATAGAGAGAGAGAGAGAGAGAGAGAGAGAGAGGGTAGCAAATGCGACCATTTGTAAAAGACAAATGTTTTTCGTTGCATATGGGCGCCATGGCCAAACTTGCAATTAAAAGAACGTAGCTTGGATTTGGTTAGGTTATATATAAATTAAATGTAACTGTAGGCAGATTAGACTGGATTATAGACTAAAGATAAGATGATAGAATTGGATTACGATAAGATTCGCGTCGCAATAGCGTGAAATAGCCTGCCTTCTAATTTCGAAATGAACGCGTGGGAATTAGGCGAGGAGGCGTTTAATCTCTGTTGCTGTGAAGTCGCACTTAGCGAAGAAAGTCTGTCAGCAGCAGCAGCAGCACCAGCACCAGCAGCAGCAGTGAGGATTAGTCGCTATCTTATTAAGTTCAGACTCAATATATTATCCTCTGCAGCTGACCAAGGTCAGATTCTTAATAAATATTAAAGTGGCCACAAAGAATACGCGCTTAAGCATCGTAGGCTAGAAAAGCAGCTTTGCTTAAAGCAAAGCTTTGCCATCCTGCCACAAGTAGCCTGTATATGTGAAATCAGAGCGCAGTGTTGTACAAAATCGTAAGATACTGACAGAAAGGCAGCTGAAAGGAATGATTTCAGCCATCTTACTAATAAAATACGATGCTCCTAAGTACTACATTTAAGCTTAGGGCTACTCTTGCCAAATTATTGCATGCCGTTTGATATTCTCAGACAAAAATTTTTTAGTTGGACTGACATCTTAAAAATCAGTGGCATGCTATGATAACTTCTCTCTAACTAACGCCTTCTCTCTAACTAAATCTAAATATTATCTTCCTTCCTTCCTTCCTTCCTTCCTTCCTTTCCTCTTCCTCCTCCTCCCTTTTTATTTTATTTATGTCCTTATGTCATCCTCCACTTCTTCAGTCACTTTTTTCTACTATTTTTCTTCCTTCCTGTCGTTCTTGTCCTTCTTCCTTCTCCTACTGCGTGGCTGTTCTTTGAGAGTCTTTTAGTTCAGGCTATTGAGCCAGTTACGGGACGATGATTGAGTGCAGTTCATCTTCTCCTCGAATGCGTCGACTCTCTTCCTCATTCTGCAGCCAGCCAACGGTCCTTCTATCTCTGTCTTTGTGCCTTTGTCTTTGCCGTTGTCTGTCTGTATGCCTGCCTCTGCCTCACCTTCAACTCCTTGAATCGTGCATAATTAGATGTGGAGCGTACTTACACGCGCATACAAGGACGGGCGTTGGCACACCTTTAGCCGAGGCGGGTAACTGAGCGCCTTCGCATGGGCTCCGATATACGTCACCGTGAACAGGTTTGGCGTGTCTCTCCGTGGACACAACTGGCGGCTCATAAATTAGCTGCGTCTCAGGTCCCACTGACTTTGGCAACCACGTCACGATCTTCTGTTTGTTCCTTGAAGATCTATTAACAGGCGACATTCAACGACCGGATGAACATTAAATACACCGTAGTATAGACACACAGATACTCCTCCGCCGCCTCCAGCCACCTTTTTCTTTCTCTTTCCTTCTCTCGATCATCTGCGAAATCTCTGCCTTGCTGTCGGATGCTGCACCGTTGCGTCTTCTTCTGTCTGTCTTTGTGTGTCTATCTCTTTGTCTCTTTCACTCTGATGTCTCTCGTGTGTATTTTCCATGTAAATGAGCTTCCCTTGCCTCTCTCTCTGTCTTTGTTCTCTGTCTGTATGTCTGTCTCTCTCTGTGCCTTTCTGTGGCTTGTTCTGCGTATCTCTGTCACTGTGCGTTCTGTTGCCTCGATCGACCTCTATATCTGAGTCCATCTTGGGCATCTGTTCTATCAGGCAATCGGGCCTTGCCTCTTCGTCTTTGTCTCATTCTTTACGCCTCTTTTGGTGTGTGTCTCCGTGTCTTTCTTCGAAGACATATCCGCCTCTGTGACATAATGTAATGAGGCAATCGGCGTCTCATAGTCGCTATTGTTTGGCGCATCGCTTCGTCTCCTGGCAACCCAGTCTTTAAATTTGGCTCCCCATCCATGTCCATCCGTCATTTAGGATTCGCGGTGTGCCCTGGCCCAACCAGGTTGTCCGATTTATTCTCTGCCTTAAGTCTCTTTAACTTACGACCTCCGTAGAGATCGCATACTGTGACCCCATGCAATACCATGGGAACTCCCCTCAGTTCATTTTCTCGCAAGTTCTTGCTTCAGAACTCTTACATATTATGTGCCTACAAACGTCACATGCACCCTGGTCATCTTTACAACTTTTCAATTAGCCAAACAGCGAAGTCTTAAGATCCTGTCCGAAAAATTTGTTCCCGGGGACCCTCCCTGTTCAATTGGTTTCTATTGAACATCAATTGAATCTTGACTTGTCGCCCACGAAATCAGCTTCCCTTCCTTCCTCCTTCACTCCCTCCCGACAATTGGATCCTCTTCGTACTTCTGAACACCCCCCCCGAACAACCCTTATGAATAAGGGGCTGTGAATAAGCCACTGCATTGCACTTAATTTTAAAGTAGCTTTTAGGATTTTGAGATAACGATCATAGCCCCGTATATTTCCGCTGGAATTCGTGTCACTGTAATTTGGTCCATGAAATGCACAGCATTCAGTGAGGCTTCCGTTGGTAATATCCGATTTAGAAATAAGTCTAATAGTAATTACGTTGTAATGCAAGGCTCTGAGATTAAGCAACCGCTGGTAATGTAAGACTTTGATACAGCAGTGTTGGGCGTCTAGCTGCTATTTATGTAGAATTTTGCAGATATAACATTGACATAATACGATTTGAAATCCAACAACCGTAAAATCGGATTGCGTGACTTGATCACTGAGAGTCAGTCTGACTTGGAGCTTTAGGGTTCTAATCCCGGACTCGGTCTGTGACTTTATAACTGTGGAAAGGTTTCAAAACCAAAGTCTGGCGGATAATTGTGCCCGTTTGTTGTCTGCCTTCCATTCGAAGGAATTTTTCTCCCTTGGTGTTAGATCCGTGGTTCAGCGTTTTCCTCTACTCAGATGCCAGTCGAAGAAGCAGATGATGGTCATTCCGTTTCTACAAATTCGTCTTCTTATGCTGCTTCGGTCTCGGCTGCTGATGAAGCGGAGAAAACTGCGAGAGAGATGCGTAACGCATATGCCAGAGTCATTTGCTTTAATTAGCTTAGAAACGTTTGCATGGGACAGTAATTTTCACGATAACCTCATTGGTTTTCAGGAAAACCAAAATAACCTATATCATCAGAAATCCGTTTTTTGTGGTGTCACGAGCCGCGATAAGTCTTTGTTTTGTTCCAATGTCGTCTTAAGACCAACCTGAGAGAGGGAGAGGCAGTCCAAGGAAAATAAACATAGGCCTACAGAAACAGCTTGGTCTTAAGACGACATCGAATAAAACGTAGCCATAACTGCGAGTGATACCAGAAAACTGGAATGTATTTTTGGAAGAAAGTGACAGAACCGATGGAGATATGGCGGAAAGGAAGGAGGGGAATGGAACAGGAGAAAAGAGGTTAGTGCGGTTGAGAGGCAGAGCGCTGCTACTAAAGGCGAGCAACAGGGACATGGAGACGGGAGGAAAGAGGAAAGAAAGGAAGGAAGGACGTGAAGGATGCAATAGATAGATTGAATCAAAGGCGTGACGATTATATGTTAATCAGCGTAAAATAGGAAGTAATCAGCGCGGGTAACAGGATGGCCGGGCGATTGGTAACGCATCGCCCCTTCACACTACATCCGGGGTTCGAATTCCGGGTTTCATGAGAGATTTTCGAGCCATATGCAACGCGTAAGGAACATTACTCGTTGTTGTCCTGTATGAGCTTATGCCAAACGATCCTTTAACCCTTTTATCAGTACTCTGAATACTAATGTTGAAAGGATCATGCAATAAAATGACAACAAGTTAATGTATTACCAATGCCATATTTTACCTTACCTTGCATTACCTTCAGAACTCTTACATAATATGTGCCTACAAACGTCACATGCATAAGAGGCAGACACATGTATACAGTCTAAATCAGGTTCATTTGACTCCGTCTGATGCAGCGAAGAAAAGAGGGTTCAAAAGGTGCTGTTTGGCTGTATCTTGAGATCTCATTTGGCGAATACCACACTCTGCAGAGGCTCACAAAGGACGACAATAAGAGAGAAAGAAAGAGGAAGCGGAGGTGGAAGAAGAAATAAGGAAGAAGAAAAAGATGAGTTGATATTCAGACATGACGGCCACTTATGCGAACACTCTCTAGGGGCCTCGATAGGTCGTCTAACAATGAGCTCAGGCTGACAACAAACACATCGAGAGTCAGAAGGACAATCGTCCAGACAGACACACAGACACACAGACAGACAGACAGGCAGGCAGATGGTTGGAAGTGGGCATGGAAGTAGCACGTGAGGCAATATCCAACGGATAGAAAAAGAGCAGAGAGGAAATGGAAGAGAAATATAATGGACATAGAAGGCAGACGGAGGAGATGAGATCGTTACGAGGAATAGAATGGAGACAGAATCGAAGGAGGTCATGGGGATTTGGAGGATCCGAGCAAATGAAGATATAACAATAAATGGTTATTAGAGGGCAATTGTTAAGTGTAACGTGTTTCATAGCTTAAGAATATATGTTGACGGCCATGCTATACGAAGAACAATGTGAAATAGCAGATGTTAAGCATTCCAGGAAAACATTGACGCTTAATATTTGTTGTTTCACGTTGTCCTTTGCGTTGCATGGCCGTCAACACAACACTCATCCTTAAACTGCGACGTTTTTTAACAGTATCGTTTAGTCTTTTTGAACGGCAGTAGCTGCGCGAATCACAGCATTGCTGATACTTAGCATTCCATGGCTTAGTCCCTGCCAGCTTACACATAAACATTTGATGGGTCCCACATGAGTCCTGTACGGGCTCAGACTGACAACGACTGATCTACGGGCATGCTGCAGGAGTGACTTTTTCCAAGTATTTTGAGTTTTACATCAAATCAGGCCAAGATCTCAACATCAATATCAATATGTTTTGATATTTATAAAGGACCGTTCTCAGTGTATATGTAATAAGACATAAGAAATCTTACTGTGTGTCAATCGTGGGGATGGAAGCCTAAGTGCACAAGAGACATGGCGATGTATGCGTGTGTTCCGGCGACTGAAGGCGAAAGAGAAGGAACTCAGTAATTTAAAAAAGACAGAGCGCTGGTTGTCGGTGTGGTTCAAAGACTTCTCTGTCACGTGATAGCATGACCTCGGTTGGTGAATGGGGCGATTCGTTTCACTTCGGCGCTGGACTTGACTCGCAACGGAAAATATTTCGTCGTGTGATTCTGTCACATTAATAATGTAGTGGAAGTTCGGCTCTTTCCATTCATGTCACGCTAAGGTGAATAGTGACTCCAAAGAAACGACAGTGAATGGCCAACTGTTGTTGTCCCAGTAGATAGATAGCCGACGCAAAACGCCGTAAAGCAATGTCACCGTTTATGATCAAGTAAGTAAGTAATGCAAATAATGCATTTGTCATCTATCCATCGACTGAGCGAGGAATCCTAGGCGAACTGTAGATCAGGACGTCTATTACTATGATGTAAAACCCAATTAGACGATCCTACGTCTATTACTATCATGATGTTAAATCCCTAATAGACGATCAAACGTCTATTCTATTACTATGAATGAAACCCTGTTAGAAGATCAAACGCCTATTACTATGAATGAAACCCTGTTAGAAGATCAAACGTCTATTACTATGAATTAAACCCTGTTAGAAGATCAAACGCCTATTACTATGAATTAAACCCTGTTAGAAGATCAAACGTCTATTACTATGAATTAAACCCTGTTAGAAGATCAAACGTCTATTACTATGAATTAAACCCTGTTAGAAGATCAAACGTCTATTACTATGAATTAAACCCTGTTAGAAGATCAAACGTCTATTACTATGAATTAAACCCTGTTAGAAGATCAAAAGTCTATTACTATGATATAAAATCCTGGTAGAAGATCAAACGTCTATTACTATGATATAAAACCCTAAAAGACGATCATATGCAAAGGCGTTGCGTAAAGTTCAGCAGAGTTCAGAGCAAATACTGATAGCGAAAAAGACTTATTTACTTACTTCTTTCTACTGTCTATTAATACTCTGGATAGCAAGAGAACTCGCATACTGCAGACAGCGATGTTTTAGCAATTCACCTCAACTGTATATTGTATAATGAATTAATAACGTTCTTTTACCAAAGTTTGCATTCATCGTTGCATGCAATCGGTCATCTTATCAGCTAGATAAATTAAATAGCTTGCGTGAAGTCAGATATTTTGGATTTCATTATATGTATAAGGCGTTTGGTTATGGCCTGGATTTAATACGTAGGCCGCATTCGTTCAGCAGCAATACATCACTGTATGGAAACGCCATCCAGATAGTCTGGGCGCTTCTGCTGCAGAAACTTCGGCTTAACCGAGATCTGTATCTGTGAGGACATCTAATCTCGAATGCACTGAGCTTCAGCGATTTTAGGTTAGCCATGAATCAGATAAGCCTAGGTTTGGTTCCAGCGTACAGTCTGCATCAAGGTCAGTTAATTCGGTGAAATATTTGCAAAATATGGTGACTTAGCAAACACCTGTACGCTTAGAGACGGTTTTATGGATTGTTTTGAAAAATACCTTTGTGCGTCATTCTTTACACATGTGTCCATGGTTTGCGTGGAAGTTAAGGTCCTAAATTATGCGTGTCCACTAATGTAGTCGGCCTAAAGAGCATTTTCTGTTGACCTACTGGAATTCAGAGACTTTGCAGCTTAAAATTCCTCATATCCCAGAACGTCTCAGATGTTCAGCTTTGTCTTTTACGCACAATGCATACATGATGTGGACGTTTTACGTATTCTTTCAGTCCAGTATTTCTATTTCATTGAGTAGCTTTGCTTTTCAATCTTAAACCATTATATTATTATCAATTTCAGTGACCAAATATTAATTAATGCTTTATGCTGTTTTGCTTTTTGTGTTTGATTTTTGTCGCTAACATGTAAATCCAAGTACTTGCTACGACTGGTCATCTGCTCCAGTTGTATTTTTTACTTTGTTTTGTAAGATGAACTTGAAGAGCTCACTTGAGCCAAATCCCCCGTCCACCGTTGCTCGATAGCCTCAGTGTCAACCAATGCAACAGTCGTTCTTTGATTATCTAACTACTAACCGTCGTTTAAAACAGCTCTGTTTTGTGGAAATTCACATATCTGTTGGTCGATCTTTATTCAGATCTAAATTATTTCATTTCACGTACAGTGGCGTTGCTACATATTTTTACGTCCGGGGAGAGTGAAGGCAATCGCCCCTACCCCAATAGAAATTTTGAATTTTAACGAAAAACAACACTTTAGAGAAGCGTCATGTGTTGAACATTAATCGATGCCATAATATTATGACACCAATAACTCAAAACAAAATTTTTCTAGCCTCGATAGCCACAAAGTCTCTGAGAATCTCACTGAAATTGATGGAAGCAGCTACTTCTGAATGGAAAGAACAGAAAGGTTTGTTAACCAATCGCGTGGCATTGTAGACCGTAAATAGGATTTAATAAGTTTAATTTTGCTGAAAGAATGTTCAAAAGAGGCTACTAAGGCTGGCAATGTCAAAGGGAATATGCGACCAGATCTCGTATGCCTCTAACCCCGTTGTTGAAACATACTTCAGTGCAGTCCAGTGGAAAAAACACTTCCAAGTACGACGCACAATTTCGCCATATTGAAACTTCTTTTCAAATCACCGTCTGATCGTCCATTTTAATCCTCAGGAAAATAGCCATCACTGTTTTGTAGATAATTAGTTCATCTTTTTACTATGAAGTTGGGAAATAAAATAGAAATGCGTCTTGGCCATGCGCCTATATCTTGCAAGGCTCACCGATCTGTAGTTCCATCATCAACGTAAGCGAGCTCTTCGTCCTCCTTCTGTGTAGGAGATCAAGTCGAGCTAAAATCTTGATTAACACTTTTATAACTTACAGTTGCATTTTCAAGGAATTGTGGTACTTCTGGGTTCCCCTCAGTCAGTTAATCACACCCTTCAACTTTAGTTACTGACTGATGAAACTGCTGTGGCACGCTGGATTCATCGTCTTGGCCATCTGGAACTGCTGGAGAATTATTGCCTCCAAAAAGCTGTCATAAATTCCATGGAACTTGATGTAGCTGTTGCTCTTTTCTCTCGCAATTTCCTAAACTGAACTCCACTTACTTTCTGTCGCTTAATTTTTAAAATAAAGGCAAGAGATACGCACAAAATAATGATCAGAAATACTAAATTGGATATAATATTCCACGACTTTATGGCTCCTGCAGTGTTAACTGCCCACCTGCCATTGCCTCGTTGAATTTCTCCTAAGGCCGCCTCTGATTTTAGAGGGGAAAGGCAAGCGATGAGAATGTCTGAATCTCACGCCTTATTCCGGAACCGGGCGCTTTTGGCCTGAAAACTATGACAGGCGTAAGAGAAGGATGAAGTTTTGATCTGACACGAACAATATTTCATTCTGCGAGAGCGAGAGAAAGAGAGAGAGAGAGAGAGAGAGAGAGAGAAGGAGAGAGAGAAAGAAAGAGAGGGGAAAATAAAACTGGGGAGAGAGTGGTGGGGTAGAAAGGAGAAAAAGGTCTACTCTGACAGCGGTGATCGATTATTGTTGGTCTATCAGATATATATATATATATATATATAACTGGTTAGATAGACTGATAGAGAGAGATAGAGATAGATATATCGAGATAGATAGATAGATAGATAGAGAGACAGAGACAGAGAGTGAGAGAGACAGATTGGACATTTATTTGGCGCTACTTGTAGAGAAACTTATCAGAGGCGCTCTATGCGCTAACCTCAACGATGTTAAATGTCATAGCAAAGTAACTATGTCTGTAAGAACAAGCAGTTCGTCAGTTAACAAGCAATATCTAGACAACTAAAAATATCACCAGTGGAAGACTCGCGCATTCATGCTGGCTGAGCCCAACAAAAGGAGTTCACATGTAGGGTTGGCAGATGACGACATGTTTAGAGTTCATGGACCAAGCAACGTCGGAGACGTAGAACGAAGGCGAGCGATGGTCTTCGCAGCACAAAATAACCCTGCCGTCCAACGCGGTCCCTCAGAGGTGGCACCGTCCGGACATCTCTCTCGAGTCACCATATATCGATCCGTGACAGCTATTCGACTAATGGTGCAACTCCTCTCTGGTAGACGGTCGAGGGCCCCATTCCGAAACCTCTCTTCGCCTATCGATAGCAGAAATTGGTCCGTAGGTGTGAGCCGCGAGCATCCATCTGGAACCTATAATCCCCCTTAAGTAGACATGGATTATTCCTAGAAAAAGGGTACAGATCATAAGCAGAAAACAGAAAAACCGTCAAATAAACTCCACATTACGTGTCTGAATAGTATAAATGATGTTCTGTTTCCCAGAGAGCACTGGACAATTAGCCGCGCTTAGTGCTCTTTATTTAGATTTAATTAACAACGAAACGCCAAAGCGATCACAGTAGCTATCCGAACACGAAAGAATAATAATAATAATAATAATTATTATTATTATTATTATTATTATAATATAGAGATTAGAGTGCTGTAGTTCGTAAGCAGTCGACGAGTCGAAAACAACGATTCAGAAGCACTTGGAGCATAGAGAAACAGTTAGTCCAGGAAGGCATGCAAGAAAAGTTCGGTTTTTAAATGTTTCTTGAAAGTAGTGATGGACAGAAGGAAGATTGTTCCATATTCGAGGAGCTCCCGAGATGAACGATTTTAATGAAGTTGAAGTACGACAGCGATGATGAACTAAGGTACGGTTACCAGAGGACCTCATACTTCTTGAGGGCATATGTATTTGAAGAAGATCAGTTAGATATGAGGGAGTATTCAGTGTTGAGCAGTTGTAGATGATGCTTGACATCTTGTGTATAATCCTTTCTTTAATCGGTAACCAGTGAAGTGATTTCAGGAGTGGTTTACTGGGAGTGCGGTATGATGGGTTACAGACAACCCGAAGAAATTTGGCTTTGAGAGGAATTTTAAGATGAAATGACGAGAGGCTAAAACATGGCCATCATGGCCGCCGGATACGTACCTTAATATACGTTGTATTTGGTTGTTCTGTAGGTTTAATTTCATAAAAAGGAATCCCATATTTCTTGCGCTGTTAATTACCGCGTTATTATTATTTTGTGTCTTGTAATTTTATTCCTAGACAAGACAGGAAGGTTGCATATTCAGACAGACTCTGCAGATTGTTTGTTGTTTTCTGATTAGCTCATTGGTTATAGCGTAGGTCAAGGCGCCTCACCTTACCTGACAAATTACGTCAAAATCATCGCCATGGTACATGTATCTCAGCTTGCCAGGTTAGCTACATGGGTTAAAGCGTACATCAAAGCGCCTCTGTTCGTGAGGATGCTGGTTCGCAAACCAATCGTGGCCATATGTTAGAGATTTGAATCTTGAGCTAGCACGGTCCGTACACGGGAACTTTAAACAGCGTAGCGCCCATTCAAACGGACAGCGGTGGTGAAGGAACTCACCTGATAAATTCTATGCAAAATGAGCAGGTTTCGAGGCTATACGGTCGCTAGAAAACCGTGTATATTTACATTTACAGTTTACATTTCTAGTCAGTGATGCAGCCACTCTTAGGTCCAATTATCTAACTGTCATTTATTTCTATATAGACTCATACGATAAGCACAAAGCCAGATTTGGGTAAATGATGTATGTGTTCGCTTGTAACTTCCTTTTCATGTAAGCGCAAGTTTATGGTTAGTTTCAGCTGAGTTTAGCAATGTTTCTCCCCGACAAAGGAATAAAATTCTGTTTAATTCCGTCCAGTGTTGTTCGAATGAAAATCCTGCTCCTGTAGAAACCTCTGTTGGTGACCCCTCCGAGCTGTTGACTTTTAACAGTTACGAGGGGTCATCAGGTGCATATGGTAGCAGTTTTCTCCATTGTGTATCAATAATATATGTTGCCTGCAATGAGATTACCTGTCAATCGCTGAAGATCGTAGTGTGGCCGTTTGAGGCAATGAAACAGAGCTGCTACATATGTAAGCTTACTCTGTCACTTGGGAGTTTATGTGTGTTCAGTGTATAAAGGTAGACCCTAGACTGAGTAGGTTGCTGAGTGATTACAGTCCACTCTTGGACAGTGTTAAAGAAGAACTCAGCTCATCTATAGGCAATGAGGAGCTGTTTGTCCGCTGTTTCATTCCGTAGCCTGAGTGTCTAGGTTAACTCTTTCTCCTTCCTCACTTGTCTTTCGTGTCACGAACTGCGATTACGAATGACACGTATGTCGAAGCATCGATAACTCTCTTTGCTAAAGAGCTGGGAGTGAATGACGATAATTATGTATCAGTGTCATCTATGGCTGACGGCGTCCGTAAGACAATGTTAACGCAGTGGAATAACCATCATCAAAAACCGGAATAGACAGAAGGACAGAAGGACCGTTATTTACAAGCATGCATTCATGGATGCAATGGATGTTAACTGGCTCGTCTGACCCGCTTGCATCTGTATCACGTCATCGACTGCTAAGTTTGAATTGAATATTCAGTCAACATACAGAATTCTAAATTCCTCTATCTCTGCGTGTCTCAGTCAGTCAGTCAGTCAGTCTGTCTGTCTCTGTCTCTCTCTTTCTGTCTCGGGCTCACTTCCCTAAGAGAACACTCGAGGGAGCGTACCCTCCCTGAAAATGAAGCCATAGTCTTCTTCCTCAAAATGAGTTGTGCCTTTAAGTCGACTTTAAGCACAAATGAGCCAGCACTCGTCGATGATTAAAGATAAACTATTGTAGGTCTATCTATTGTGTGCGACATAGCAGAAGTGTTTTCATGCAAGAGTTATTAGGCCGAAGGTATCACATGTTGCGAATGGGTAATGGGATCTAATGCACATTATAGAACAAATATGTCCGTGTATATAACATACACAGTCGTCGATTGTCGTCGTTTGGAGTTGAGTTCCCGTTCTGATTTGGTTTCTGAACTATGCAGATAGAATTTCTGTGCGAAGCGTTCGCTGTCTCGTGCTTGGCTCACCGCTTGCATTAGCGAGGACATCGGATGTCTGGTTTCGCATTTGTTCACCTTTCGATGCAGCTGCAAGAGTCTTGCGGTTGACCGCCAAAGTTTCTTTTCTTCCTTTTCTTTCTTTTCATCTCTTACTCTTTCTCTCTTTCTGTCTTTCACTCTATCTGTTCAGCATTTTTTCGCTTCCAGGGCCGCTTGAAATCGTTGGCAGGCTGCAATTGCAGGTCGTTAAAAATATTATTACTATTGTTATATTTATTATGTTTATTATTGTTATTGTCTAGCAACTTCTATGGCGCCGGTATCTACACCTCAAGGCATCAACCGATGGCGCAACAAAATCAAGCCGCAGTCAGATCAATACTCAGAAACTCAGTCCACTGAGACAGAAAGGCAACATTTAATAAATAAGCCAACTGAAAAGTGAGTCTTAAGTTGAGACCGAAATCCCACAAAAGACTGAACAGAACGAACGAACAAATGCAGCAAGAGAGTTCCAAAATTTAGGTCCGGCAACCAAAGAAGTTCGTCCTTCAGGAATACTTCTGTTCTTGGCACGACCAGAGAAAGTCAGTCGGGTGACCTGGTTGAATATTGATGAGTCTGGGGAATGAGGACTGATTTTAAGTATTGTGATTGGCTAGAGTTCAATGTTTTATAAACTATGAGCCCCAATTTGAAAGAAATCCTTTGCTGAACAGGAAGCCAATGCAGAGATACAAGTACACGGGTTATGTGCTCATATTTTGACGTGCATCTGACAGAGATATCCTTGAAGACTTAGAGACAAAACGCCTAATTCTCTCTATATCACAAATATATGTCTATATATTACGACTTACAATTACCATTTACATGGTCGGTGAGAGACATATCAGAATAGAAAACAACGCCTAAGTTACGATCAACATCCACCAACAAGTGATCATCCAGCTTTGAAGACTTAAACCACTCCTTAAGCTGCTGTGGCGTGCCCAGTAGTAGAACTTCATATTTGGACGTGCCATGGAGAAGTTTATTAGCCACCATCCAAGACTGCACCTCCTCAAAAGCTGGAAAACAACTGCACAGACGAGTGAGAAGACAAACTGTCAAATGAAATGTAAATGTGAGTATTATCGGCATAGAAATAATGTCCAAGTGAATGATTGTCGACTAATGTAACCTAGTGGTGTGATGTATAATGCAAATTTGCTTATACACACGTGCACGTCGGCTACACATCACCGCTCATACATTGAATATATAGCAATCCGTTTCTATCATGGTGACTGATAGATGTAGTTATACAGTAATGGTCCCTGTGTCTATTCAGCTACATTATGGTGGTTGTTCCATTGCGTTAATGTTGTCTCAAGGACGCCATCAACCATAGATGAAACTGGTACATAATTATTGTCATTCACCTCTACCTCTGCTATGAAATTTCATTTTGGTCTGGTGTGATTTGATGTGACTTTATATACAGTGAATCTGTAGTAACGACAATTACATAACAGCAACTTAAGAAAGAAGGTCTTCTCGTGGCTGTTTACTGATTCAACTGTCAGCAAATATTAAAGCAGTGAATTAAATTGAACGCTATACAGTTTGGTCAGTTACACAGACCACTGCTGTGTGACATGAGTAAATCTCAAGTGTAGATCCTCATACAAAAATAGAAGAAACAAATCACCCTAAATATTTGCGTAAAATCGCCTAGGCACATATAGGCACAAAAGGCTCTTAATATTACGAGGAAATTACATTAATCGATCTCTTCTATAATTGCATATACTATCAACAGTAAACACGCACTGCCGAGCTGCTCATAATGGATCAATAAGCTTCGATCGAACCTGATTTCAGAGCGACCAGTGTACTTGTAAGGCAAGTCTTCCTATTTACCCCCGGGGCTAAAAACAGTGTTTTTATAGACTTGTGATCATGGCAATGAGACGGCTGTCGTCTAAGGAATGCAGACGTGGACGCCATTAAATCATCTGCGTCTTGACCTCACCAAGACTCAGTGGCCTCTACATGGATTGGTGCGATGCAGGTCAGGATCGAAAACAACTATGCAGCGCTGACATCGGCTGGAAATCTTCGGTAGTTCTTGCGAATCTTCGAGTGCTATTCAAGAAGGTCTCGCTCTGGATGACCTTGTAAATTCTATTTGCTGGTCGTGTTACTGTGATTCGAGACGGAACAGTGTCAATCGGCGGAACCTGTTCTTTGGCTTTCCACTTGGCCAGCAGGATCAGTCCACAGGAACCAGGCACATATAAGACGAAAGCGAGTTCCTTGGACCTTTTTACGGAACACAGTACGATCTTGAGGTTCCCTTCAAGACGTTTTAGCAGCTCGTCCACAGGACATGAACAGCCAATCGACTCTGTTGAGATGCGATATTGCGGATCATTACTAGGTTAGCAAAGCATTGCTATTCTGTTTCGGGCTTTAGAGGATTTTGCTGATGTAGTTTGCACATCATGTTTGCCGTTTTCATGAAACTAAACATCACGCGTCTATAATTGCGAAGATGAAGAAAAAATTCAAACATTTAGAGCCGTTTAATCATCTCACTCTACTCCTCACTACCCAGAACGTAGATGTCCGTTCCCCAGTTGTTCAGTTTACGGATAGCACTAATAATTGGCCTAAAACTGGCACCGTTGGAATCTGATATGAACTAGACCACGAAAATGAAAATACTATACACCGCCTATCTAACTGATGTCCCGTCTCCCGCTTGCATTCGTACTCTACAACGTCCGGCCGACTCACTGACTGGTTGACCCGATACAACATATAGTCGTCCACCTCTACTGCAATATGACACTGATGATTGTAGAATATACATCGGATGTCCTAATTTCATCGGCGAACTGTGCGTTCCAGTTTCCGCTCGGCCTGGCTGTCGGTCAGTGCGTCCTACGGTCAGTGGTGGGATCACGTTGATACTCGCCGCCGTTCATCGACATGTGTTTGTCGGGGCTTCTTCTCCTTTCGACCTCTTTCTGAAGAGCTTCTCAAAGGCTTAAGTTTGGTTTCGCTTAATCCACAAAATTTACATTTGCCAAAGTAATGAAGGCACCTTTCCTGTCACTGTCATCGAGCGATTCGGAGAGATTCTTTGATCCCTGTGCTGATGCGGTGATGCGGGGTAACTGTATATATTACAATCTGATAGTGTCGCCGCCAATCTGGAAATTATTGTGGCCAAATGCCTCCAGTAATCAGCCATTATCTTATGAGAGACCTTTCAAAATTAAATTTATATTCTAGCGTTCTTAGGTTACATTTATGTTCAGAAGCAGTGTCTTGAAATTATAACCCTATATTAGTCTATTTATGCGGATCCTTTGCTGGCTGTTGTTTTTATGGCAAATTAATTGATTTGGTTAATTAGAAATGAAGCATCGAGGGTGATGGTGATTATTAGTTTCCAATATAATTATATCTCGGAGAAATGAAGTATTATTAAATCGAGGTTTCCTGTTGTTGCAGTTGTCCGCGCCGTCAGTCGTCGCTGACTGGATGTCGATGACTGAACAGCAGAGAAATGGGGAGGGGTAGTTTGTGAGGTGCAAGTGGAAAACAGACGGAAGAAGTCAGCTAATTAATTTATCAATTAATTCTGATTAAATTATACAATTCTCTCTCTTAAATTAGACATATGTTGGTCCAGTAATTATTTCTATATTGGTGTCCAGACGGGCTGTGGGGTTCTGATAGGCACAAGATACGTCAGTACAACAACATTAAAGTCTTTGATTACCAGTGTAAAACATCGGTAACAGACATTCTGTAGTGTAAATCCAACGTACGTTTTGCTACAGCTACCGTAAGGCCTTTGACCCTGCTCATTTTCAATGAATCTATCGGGTTAGATACTGCACCACCGCTGCCTGTTTGAATGGGAGCCACGCCATTTAAGGTCCCCGTGTACGGACCGTACATGCTAACCCCAGATTCAAATCTCTGAAATAAGCCACAATTGGTATGCGAACCGGGATCCTCACACACAGAGGCTCCTTGGAGTTCGCTTTAACCAATGTAACTAACCAGGCCAGCAATACACATAATTATGATAAATGTAGGGCATGTGTATCTAACGATGTATTCAATACCCAAGTATACCTCATGTCGTCTATATATCAAAAGCACATTATTCGCAGCTGCATTTGTTTTTCTTTTTAAAGCTCTTTGCTGACACAAATGTGCTACCGAAGTGAAGTCAGGTCACATCGTTTCGATCCCACGCGGACCTATTATAAGTCTCTGTTGCTCAGAGGCCATGATGATGGGATCTCTTTGTAGAATGCAATCACTTACTCAGATGTATGCCTTGTAAAAATGCTTTGATTTGATTGATCCAGGGGAAAACATAATAAGCTATGAAAATATAGTCCTCCAGAAAAATCCAAATTCAGCGTAAAATCAGTTCCAGCCAAGTGGAAATATTAGTTACATGTACATGGTCCTGATATCAGCCTGTCAACTGTTGAAAACAAAAAAAAACAATCAGTTAAAAATATGAATGCATTATTTTTAGAAGTTGAAAGTGCTCGACTATTGTACTGGTATGTATTGTGTAAGTTATATCTCAACAATTTTATTCTCATCGAGAAATAAGTCTGGTTGTTTGTTCAGTGGCATAATGAGGATTCTGATTGCCGCAATTTATTCGTGAAAGTGATGATGCCTGTTTCCGAACTCATGAAAGAGAGATTCAAAATTTACTTTAAAATCAAACATACAAAATGGGGCTTTTAATAGCTCGAAGATTACATTTGTAAAACAAGAATTTGTTTTAGCAAATCTGCCTGAAATAGTTAAACAATGAAAACGCAGGTTTTTATAAACAACATATCTGAAAGTTCCCGGCGATGTCAAGTACAAATAAGGCGTTTTTCATAATAATTGCTATTTGCAATGCTTTCAACTCATGCTGTTCG
Organism: Norana najaformis; assembly: GCA_964023275.1. NCBI lineage: Eukaryota > Metazoa > Annelida > Clitellata > Crassiclitellata > Hormogastridae > Norana > Norana najaformis. The sequence goes on from OZ029917.1 coordinate 26,659,187, forward strand.
ACTGTTACGGTGACTTCAAATATCTTATGAGACGTGCATCTAACAGATAGAATGGCGGCAGTATTAGTAACGTCAAGCAGCGTCAGCAGAACCACCGACTCACAGCTCGGCAATCCAGTGCCTATGGTTTTGGGCTGCCTGTCGTCGACAAGTGAGCTGTTTAGAGCATTCTGCAATGACTCTGACCTGTAATAACGCCCTTAATGCTCTTTATACGAGTGCATGTTTCACTTACACTTGGTTGCAATGGGTAATAAGAGAAGAGTCTGCATCATAACCCCCGACCCTTATATGGCAAAGCCAGAAAAACACTTCTTTGCCTCTTTTCCTCTGGCTTAGCCTTCAATACAGAAATATGTCTCATAGAACGACGACAGCTATATGTGTGTTAGAGGGTATTTATGTATAAGATGAGTGCAAATTACAGGACGGACCCATGATTCGCTTCTTATCGTACAGATGAAATGCTTACAGTTTTCTACTCGCGACTGTGTCAGTTCTACGCCATTATAATGTTACTTACATTATATGCATCTGCATGCGTAGACTCACTGAGAGGCCATGCCGAGTATCTATGGTGTAACTGCCAAAGATTAAATCTAGTCAAAGTAACAAAGGGGATTGTCGTTGACTGAATACTTATGTTCCAGATGTGCTAACCTGCTGTTATTCTGTTGCACCTGTTTAGTATGTGGAGCTGTTGACATCTAAAGCTCACGAGAAAGCAGCAACGATTGGATTCAGTATAAATCCGGAAAAGATTAAAATCATGATGATAGGAAAATGAAATGGAAAGAGAAAAGATCATATTCAGCGACAAAGAAGTGGAGTTTCTGGATGATTTCTGCTACTTCGGAAGCTTGATATCAGCAGACATCAGTTGTGACAAAGAAGTGAAGATACTCGTAGAAAGGCAAATGCTGCGGATAACAGCAGATGCAGTGCTAGAACTAAGACACGGCTATACGAAGCCATAGTATTAAGCACACTGCTATATGGATCTGAAACCTGACCAATGTCGGTCGCAAACAAAGAATAGACTGGAGACAGCAAATCACAGATGGATGAGAAGCAGTCTGCACATTTTGTGGCGTGATAAGATAATGAAGAAACCCACAAGAGAAGGGAAAGGACAAGAAGAAAGAGAAAATCATCAGAAAGAGAAGATTGAAATGGATGAGACATGTAGGCCTATATCGTCTTGAAAATGTGGACGATGGCTTATGAAGAAAAACATAATATTCAGAAATGTCGTGTAAAATTATATAGCGCCTCCAGAAAGACGTCAGTTCATAAGATAACGATGCAGCGCGATATTTTGTCTATAAAGCATCTGTCACGATGTCCGAAGCGACAGAAAATCCATACAGAACAACACCGTGGAGGAAAGAGCGCCGCGCGTGTGCGTAAGCACGTAGACCGATACATATATATACACACACATACGGGCATATATTATATTCGTATGCACGTATATGTCTACGGTTATTTATGCAGTGTCATACATAGAAACACAGAGACATGTTCAGCCATAATGTCTGGCGATAATTTTAACAACAGTAAAGATATGGGCGACAATTCATCGAGGATACAACGGAATCGAGACATTACTAGCAAAATAACAAATAACGAATGCATCTTCTTCTATGCTGCTGGTTTGCGCTACCCATCAACACACCCATCATCCCTATGCTTTCGCGCTCGCGCCCATTTACCTTCATGCTTTCACACAGCCACACACCCATACCCCCAATGCTTTCGTCCGCTCACATAATTGTCCTGTCAATGTAAGTCGAAGTCAGTGTATATTCGTAATAGAAGCAGAATTAGGCGTTATATCCTTACGTCTTATTCAGAGACATCTCTGGTTAATGCATTGGTCTCAAATCGCCCTGATTAAAGCAACCCGTTTCTTACCGGTACCACGTAGCCAAACACGCAGAAACTCCAAAGAGTTCATAACGCGTTAGCTAGAACCATTACTGATAGCCCTACATCAAGAAATTGTCATATGTAACCCCTGTAGTCAAATCTTTGCATTGACTTTCTATGCAGCAAAGAATTTGATTCTAATTGGGCTTAAAGTTTATAAAACATTGAACATTATAAAATATTCAACCACAGTACTTAAAATCAATTCTTATTCTGTAGACTTATCACTATTCGCCTGGGTCATCTGATTGCTAAAACCTAAAAGTTTTCTTGGTGAACGGGAATTTTCGGCTGCTGAACCTAAACTTTGTAACTTTCTTTCTGCATCTATTAGTTTTGTTCTGTCTCTCGTGTCATCTGGGACCTAACTTTTCAGTTGGTTTATCCACCATAACCATTTACCCACCACAGTCTGGCTCTCTGTGTCGGTGTGCTGGCTTTCTGGGTATTGACCTGACTGTGGGGCGATTTTGGCGTGCCATCGGTTGATGCTTTGTGCATTAGACACCGGTCAATACTAATACTAATGTGGCGCTTCTCCGTAGCTCGGGGTCCGTCGAAGTTCCTCAGTTTCTACTGGGCGACTGCAGTAGAACGACAAATTACCAGGACGACCTTTACCAGCACCCAGCCTGAGTTCAAATTCCACGTAGGCAAGGCTCCCATGGTTTGCAATTCAACGACAAAGCCAACGAATTTCAAGTTGAATAACTATTACTCCAACGAACCATATTCTAAGTCAACTTAACAGTCTTGCGAATTGTCCGAACAGTGAGCGAATCGTCTTGTTTACAGCGAACAAACTTACCGACGCGACAGAAGCAAGGGAACCAAGGACTCTCGATTCCATTCCATTCGATCCGATCCTTGATTCTCCGTCCTCCTTCCTCTTGTCTCTTCTCTGGAACTATCCACCTTATATACTGATACCTTAACTACCTTATGTACCACAATCGCCTTAGCTACCTTATTAACATATAAAAACTCATTAACATACTAGTACCTCATTAGCATAATAGAAACTTATTAACGTATTAGAAGCTCATTAGCATATTAGGAACTCATCAGCATATTAGAAACTAATTAGCATATTAGGAACTACTACTACTACTACCACCACCAGCACTACCACTACCACTACTACTACTACTACTACTACTACTACTACTACTAATGCTTTCACCCATCCTGCAATAATTTTACGCACACGCCCATCCTCTCAATTCTTCCACCAACCCGACCACCCATCCTTTCATACTTCCATCCAATCATCCTCTCAATGTTTCCATCCACTTACACTTACATATACGCATCAATTCTTCCCATCCTCTCATACTTCCATTCACCCATACATCTATCCTCTTAATTCTGCCACTAACCCACACACAAGCCAGGAACAGAGAACCGTCACCACTATCACTAGCAACAGCAACAACTTCGATGGCGTGAGGTCAATTGGCGATTGCTGACTGTCAGTTTCCTGGTCCATTGCTGGTCCGTTTTCTGTTTTGGAAATGATTTTGTTAACAGCAAACACTAATGTAACTAGGAAATTTTTATATCAACTGCCTATTATTTTAACTTCTTCTCAGCCTTGAGCGCCTCTGATTAATTTCTGTTAAATCTGCGCAGTACAAATTTCTGAACACAATTATAATTAAAACAATTACAAACTACTTTAAGGTCGTCTAAAGAATCTTTGCAAATGGGTCTTAATTAGGTATTGATGTAAAGAAAGAAACGTTGTCATGCCACCCGTGGTGCTGATTTAACTCCGTCTAGTTCAGCCATCATTTTGTTCAAATAATGCAATATGTAATTTATATAGCGCGCTTTTATATATCTGCACGGGTGCCAATATAGTCCCGGCGAACAGAGATCTATTAAAATTGTTGGCAAAAGACGGATATGTTTATAGTCAAATGTCGACGGTCTTGAAGAAGACTACCATTCGGTGCAACAGGTGGTGCAAAGACGAAGCAGGTGCGCGGTTGCATGTTACCTTGAGCAAGCAAGTTGCGTGGCGTAAGCCTGTACTTAATGCGATATGGGACACAGGACTTACGAGATCCCGCGTGCAGAAAATTATTATGCAACGGGTCTGTCAGTCGCCCGCAACATGCGCTGTCACCGCAGCCATCATAAAGAGGGTCAGCATCTGCAGCTCTGCAAAATTCCATCCCTCTGGACCACGTGCTGCATGGACGCGTATTCTTCTTAATAATGGAGGACTATTTCGTTGCAGTTTCATTGGCACCTTATTGTCTTTGCGAATTCCAACCGGAACTCTCCATCTGTTCAGCTACGACTGCTCCTGTGGTCTTCGAGTGCCATCGATCATTGTTTTCACCTGTTCACCTCTATCTATAAATCTCATCGTATCAGATTCATTTCCAACAGACAGTGCTTTTAAAAGCACCTGCAGCATAGCCAGATGAGCCACCTTGCCATGTCACTTACAGACCCGCCTGTAATTTAATTGAATATAAATAATCGGTCTTTGAGTGTCTTGTTGATAACTACAGAAGTGTCGCTATAAAAATTATAAATAAAGGAATTTGCAACACAAAATATCGTATAGGTTCAGTCGATCATATTCTTCCATTTATAACTCCTGAAAATGAGATATGAATGTTATTCTGTATCAGTAAATAAATGCATACTTCAAACCATCTAGATCACTTGGTAACAGGTCATCATTTCAAGTTTGCTATGGTGATCTTTTCAAAGTTCGCGGAGGTCAGTCGAGTTGAAGAGCTATTCTCTTTATGTGTCTGCGTCAGACCGGATGATTGATCGCTTTTCTCGACGTTAACTTAGTGTTTCTTGTTAAATTTTTCCAGGTGCCAAGTCTGTGACAATGTGATTGGCTGCAGACGTCTTTGCTGACCTCCGTAATCGAAGCAGCAGCGAGCAGAAGGAGGAGGAGGAGGAGGAACTGGAAAGGGAGGAGAAGGACCGTAGGACGTAGGACGAAACAAGGTGTTGTTCTGTGTCGGTGTCATGCATAGCCTGATGGTCGGTCGGTCCACAATGGAGTCCTCGCAGATCACGAGCCCCAACCGGAGGAAGATCACCTTTGCACGGCTCGCCACATGCATACTGAACGTCGAAAGGGCCAAAAAGAAATCGGTTAGTAGCCTACAGATCGTTTTGTACTGATCGAATAGGAATATTTATAATGGCATTTGAGCATGCATGTGCTTACGTATGCTTACATGCGCACAGATATTAGTATATGTATTTATGCGTTTATGTATAGGCCTTTGCGTATACGAATGTAGTTTGCGTACATAATTATAAGCCTACATATTATGTATATTTATGTGCATACATATGTAGGCCTAAGTATCTTTTATAAATTGTAAACGCTAATATATAACACGCATGGAATAGTGTGTTGAGTATTAATTTATGCGTAATGTAATCGCTGTTTTACGATGTCTGCGTCGGGCTTCAAATTCTCTGATTTCTCTAATCTCTCGACGCTGATCGAAGCTTTCACACCGACGCACGTCACGTGATAATAAAAATCTCGGAAAAACTATTTTTCGATTACCACAACTTCCGGAATACTGTCTTCCGGCTTTCCACAGCAGCTCGTTACCTTCGCCGCTGCGGGGGCGGCCACGCGTTGATCGGAAAGCGGAGAAAATGCTGGCGGCAATGCGGAGGGGGTTTGCATGGTCGAACAATCGGCTGCCATGGATACAATTCATTTCGAAATGAATGACATGGATAGCGATAACTACCTGACTCTGAAACTACTAAGGCAGTTACATTCAAAGTCTCGCTCACTGCCACAGACGCTCGCATTGTCATATTATCATATTATGCGTGTGAGGCATTTATCTTTGTGTGATTTATTTACAGCAGACTCTCGTGGACACATTTTGTTTGAAAGTAGAGTGACTTACTAGAATAGGTCTGTTTAGACATTAGACAACCACCTCTATGAACGTACTGGCCAAAATATTTTCCAGAAAGCGTGTGCACCATTTCAACCATGCGATGCGTGTTTGATGGAACTGTAAATTTACACGTTTCTCTATATAGCGACTCTATGACCTCCACCCTGCTTATTTTTTAAAGAATTTATCGGGTGAGATCCTTCACCACCCCCCCCCCCATTTGAATGGAAGCCACGCCATTTGATTTCCCGTGAACTGCCCGCGCTATACCGAGATTCAAATTTTTGAAGTAAGCCACTATCGGTATGCGAACCGGCATCTTCACGCACCGAGACGCCTTGACGCATGCTTTAACCAATGCAGCTAACCAGTCTTCTGCTGCTACTGCTGCAGTTACTGTTGCTGTTGCTGCTCCTGTTGATGATGGATGAATTTACATATTTAAATCACGTGTTTCGACAACCTCTCAAAGGCGTTCTGGCAGATTTAAAGAGGCGCTTCTTAACTTCACTTATGATAAGCTTAATGTTTGGTTGGTTGACTTTGGAGTAATGTTCGAATATTAAATGGAAAACTTGCTCTGCTGCTTCTTCTGATGATGATTATTACAGTGAATTGACGATGATGATAATGATGATGATGACGATGACAATAATATTTATATAGGAGCAAGCTGCCGGTACTTCGCAGGATTATTTATGTGGTTTTTCGTACATTGTAATGCTCTGGTCGAAGATCCTCTTTCCGAGATTCTGCGCGGACTCCCAGCCACCGGTTGCTGGGGCGTTTCCCAGCAACAGTTATGTCACTGGCTGCACAAATGCTCAAGACCTAACCCTAATGTATTTTCATTTTTACCAGCACTTTAATGATTATATCAGTCTAGTGTTGGAAGGGAGCATGCTGGTAGAAATTAACGAAATTATAGATATGCGGTCCTAGATTGGAAATGAGGGGGATATAGAAATTGTCGTCTTTTGGGTGAGTCATGACGTCTGAGAGGTAAGACATCAATCGGCAGTAGTGTTCAAAGTACTGGGCCAAAATAATTCAGTTAAAGTAAATCCAATTTTAAGTGCTTAAGTAAAGTAAAAGTATTCGTCAGCGATTTTACTTACGTAAAAGTAAAAACGTAGTCTCTCTTTTAGAGTAAATTCAAATGTACCGAATGCATTATGTACTTTTGAATATGTCTACATATGTACGTGTATGCGTGCATGCATGTAAGTACGTATATGTGCACATATGTATGTAAGCATGTATGTAGATGCGTATGTATTTATTCATGCATATATGTACGTATATATGCATGAGTGTGTGTGTAGGTATACATGTACATATGCATGTGTGTGTTTGTATGTATTATGTATGTATGTGTGCATGCATATACCTCTCAAAAGCGCCGCTGTGGTAAACATCACAGTCTCGAATTCGTGTAGGGCTACTCGGAATTTACAACAGAACCCGAGTTTCTATATACACATCTCTTATTTACAAATGTCTCTTTACATTTTAATATTTACAACGATTCGACAATTTCGTAAAGTCCTATTAACAAGGAAAATCAAAAACCAAGCTCTCACAAATACATCAAGTCCAACGGACGCAGCAGAGAGAATCGGATTTCTGGCGTTACCTCAGCTCCGTTCCATCTCTTCATTAGCGGAATTAGCTCTTCCCTGATATCTCCTTCTCTTCCTCAGTCCGTGATCTAGGAGTAATTTTGGATCAGGAACTTACTCTGAAGGAGCATGTGAATAATGTCTGTCGAACGTGTTCTATCATCTGCGTCAACTGCGCACAATTCACCACTCTCTACGACCCAGGTTGCTACCATTCTGGTCCATGCGTTTATTTGTTCCAGGATTGACTATGGCAATGCTGTCTTTGCTGGCTTGAGTCTCTCCTGCATCTTGCAACTACAGCCTGTCTTGCACGCGGCTGCTCGTCTGATCGGAGGTACTCCTAAGTTTGGCCGCATCTCTGCTTAGGCCTACATTTAAGAGGAGCTTCACTGGCTGCCTATCCAGGAGCGTATAAAATTTAAAATCCTGGCTCTTGTACGTTATTGCCTCTTAGGTTGCGCCCCATTTTATCTTAGGGAGCTCTGTGTTTTGGCCTCCTCCATTCCGGGCCGTAGACTACTTCGTTCGGCGGTACGGGGTCACTTGCTTGCCCCATCGGTTCGAACAGCTACGGCCCAGCGCAGAAGTTTTGCTGTGGTTTGTTCCCGCTTTTTGGAATGGGCTTCCTAATGACCTACGCCAGGAACTTCTTAGTCTATCTCCCCCTCTTTTCCGCAAGCGCTTGAAGACCTTCTTATTTCCCAGTTCTTCTGGGTTGTAGGGCCAGGAGCACCTCTGAGAAGTTTACCTCGTAGTGGCGCTTTATAAATTTTTGATTACATTACATTACTTACAACCACTCCTCAAAAGAACTTGACTGGACCTCGTTTTCACTCCAACCCAACCAGAAGGGCTAAATATATATATATTAAAAATATGCTCAAATAAGAAGCCCTCAATATGCAATATAAACTTATGCAAATTGTCGTTAAGCGTTCAGTATTAAGTAATCAAATGTCTATACACAAAAGCCTCCAACTCCTATATCTTAAATTCTCTCAGTCAAATCGCCACTACATTTACCGATTTAACAAACTATACAGAGCTATAGCAGTATTTACAAAAGCAACCTTCAAGTTAGTTAAATATATAAAACTTTAAATTACAAACACTCAAGTCCATGTATACGGCTAAGGCATAAACTCTTAAACCAAGCATCCACAAGCGTATTTATATAATCTAAGTACGCACAACTTAACAGTCAATATATATATAACCGAGCTAGTTCAGGTATATTTGTAAGTAAAGTAGTAGTAGTCGTCAGTAGATTACCAGACTTACTCAGTAGTCGTTGCTGGCCAGTGCGTAGGCAGTGAGGCGAATGATTTATTAGGACCTTAGTTCAGAGCAGCAACACAGCTAGCCAGTAGCCCTAAGCTACAGAGGTCAGATTCTTAGAAACGGACGGGCCGCAAGTTACACTGTGTGGAAGGGCTATTGTTGGTAGCAATGCAGGTGAGCTATGGAATGCAGCAGGAGTGTAGCTTAGTCAAAAGGATTCCGCTGGGGTAAGCTGAGCAATCCACAGGTAGCAAGCAATCTCCAGGTACATCAGGGGGCTTTGCAGCTAAGCACGAGAGGTTCACGTGATAGCCAGATGGATGTCCACAGCTATACAATTGACTTCGGAGAATCAGAACCAAAAGGCACACGACAGCTGATGTCAGCTCGGGTCTTGGGTACTGACCGGCCCAGAAGGAATGCGCCCAGAGTTCAGAGGATTCAGGTAGAAAAGAGCTCGCAGACTGCACACAGAGGTCAGTCAGTCAATCCGCAGAGAAGACCAGAAGAGGAGGACTGCTCGGCCGTTCGACCAAGATGAAGGTGCAGACTGGGAGAACTGCATGTGAGTCTCGTCAGAGAGAGCAGTACATCGAGAAGCAGTCGGAGTTCAGACGTCATGCAGAAAGGTCGTAGCAGAATGTAGAGAAGATAGACTAGCGTCTTCTGGCGCTACAGTAATCGTTATGGGTAGAGTAGTCTAAAGTTCGTCGCAGACTAAGTCCTTGCTCCGAATCTCGCTCGCGTTGCAACAGACTATAATGTATTCGTGTGAGAAAAGACAATCACAACTAAACGTTGAAAACTGTACACTGCAATCTTAACACTCAATATATATATATGTATATATACAATATACATATGTCCCCGTTTACGAAGGCGAAGACTAGGGAAAGTTAAGGACTTTGGCTTCTCAGGTTTCCTCGCTCCTTCTGTCCTTTCGACCGAATCCTCCTCGAATTCCCCGAACTCTTGAGCTGGCTCCTGTCGGTCCGATCAACAACTCCTTCAGTTCGCTCTGTCCGTCAGCGGCTCACTCAACCCAGCGACTGACTTCCGACCTTCTAGAAATTTGGCCTTCTTCTCGTTCACCTCCCATCCTACCTTTGCACCATTCAGCGCAAATTTGTGACAGTCACCTCTAATAAAAACAGGACTAATCATTTATTGTAAAAGTATTTTGCTTTCATAGTTCAGTCAACGTATTTACTCAAATGTAAGATGTTGGCCACCGAGGAATCGCACAGTTTGACAATATGCTGTGTGTTGATACACACGACATACCCTGAGCTTGGAATTCTATTCAGCGATAACAGGAACACATACCCTTAACTGAGACATATCCTGAGACTGTTCGGATGATTTCAAATCATCTGCATTTACTGCGGTCGATAGTCGGTGTCGCTCTGCTTTAACGATTCTCGGATTTGATTGTCACGTTCCTTCCTGCCAAAAGTGCTGCCATCAGTTTATGTCTCTAGCACATACATTTGAAGTAGCGAGTAACGCATAGGCCTACGCCTATTGACCTATGCCTATAGGCGTCACTTGTAAAGAAGTTAAAGTACGCAAAATAGGCTAGATATTACTTCATTAGAAATAAAAGTAATTCCATTTTCTAAAATACTTCTTTACAAGTAAAAGTACTAAAACTTTTACTTAAGTACAGTAATGTGTTACTTTTACTTTGTGACTGATCAGCACTGTCTTTCGGCTGAAGTGCAAAAGCCAGTGAACCACCCACAGTCAATGAACCGACGAATTAATTAAGCATAAACGTCCTTGATTGAACACTCAGAAGAATGTGTGTCCACAAGTCAAAGAGGAAGAGATAACGCGAAACTGAGTGGGTTCAGCGTCAGGTCAATTGGGTATTTTTGTGCTCCAGTAGTGCATGACAATGGCCGTGGATGTGGTGCTGGTCAAATTGTTCAAAATGATGATCCAGTGTTATCTGCGAGTAACCGTGTTACAGCGGATCCGTTTTAGACGAGTCCATAAATTATGCAGTCGATAGATGGCGTCAGCATCGAGTCTTCGCATCGCCGCCATAGTTAATACTACGCTATAAACAACGCTGGTTGGTCGGCAATTTATTCGGCGGCCGTGATTGCAAATGGCTAATCGAGACACAGACATTCGCTAGATGACGCCAGTTGTATGTTGTAAAATAGCAGCGAATTATCGGTCTAGTGTTTGACTAGACAGATGGCCAGCTCCTGTACGGACCCGGTCCAGGTCAATGACCTAATCGCTGACTTTCACGCACTCGACTCTGCAGTAACGAATCATTTACATGGTAACACAGGCTCTAGTGTGGCCAGAAATACTGCAGTTATATTCCGGTTGCACACAATGAATTACACTGAATGTTTATGACCAGACATTTGTGACTGGCTAACCCAATACTTGGTTATCAGGCAACACTAACGTGTCTTTAAGAGTTTTGGAAAACTTTTCGGAATGTGTTTATATGAAGGCGATGGAGAAGTTATCGTAAACCCAAAAAATATCTCAATTGAAGATTCATTCATTTATATAGCGCTTCTCCAGGAAGCGTTCCTGATTAAAAAACTCGCAGATCTAAATGGATGCTACTCCGGGTGGAAGGCCCAATCACTGAAAATGCACAACGTTGCGTTGTCGAAGGGCATTCAAAAGAGACAAGTTCACCTCGAGCCGTAACGCGATGGTTTTTTTGGGTCAGCCAAACTTGAAATGCTTCCGTAAGTAAGCAGAGGCATTTCCCAGCTGGCGGCATCGCCAGGGCCCACATCAAAGTCTTAAATTCAATGCACTGCGAAATAGGCAGCCAGTGAAGTTCGTCACGCAATTAATGCGAAACATGATCAAATTTCAGATGCCATCCAGAAGCCAAGCGGCTGCACGCAGCACATATTCATACTACTCAATACGCCCCAAAGGGAGACCTGCATAGATGACACTACAGTAGTCAAGCCTACTATTGATCTAGAGAATCTCTGTTGTTGCCATGATCGATTCAACTGTGTCTTTTGACAGGGATGGTCGTTAGCTGAAGACCCTTCGAAGAATGGCATTCTCTTCTGCTTGTCCTCTCTGTAGGATCTCAGGTCGTAGTAGTCTCTGTTGAAACCATACGCACCTCCCGTCCTTCGTCTCCCCATCTCAATTCTATGAGGTATCCAAATGTCAGCTGTATCTAATTAGTATATCTAGACCATATCTACGCCACCCCTGTATTTAATTTTGCCTAAGCAATGCTAATAATACAAATAGCACTTAAAGTTCAAATAATGATGCATTATAACTGTAATTTAACAATGCCCTCCTTGAAAAGTTCAGAACAGAAGTTGAAGCCTGGGAACAGGAAACATTTAGAACCATAAACAGATTGGAAGACGAAAGCTTTCAGTTTAGAGCGAAAGCTAGTCTTGGTAAGAGAGTTACGAAATGAAGAGGTAGAGATCCAGATGGAGAGGCCAGCAACTGTGAATGAACGCGGCTAAAGACAAGACTTGCACCAGGAACAACGTACTTTCCAGACTATGATTATCAAAGAGAGTATCGACCTTTTAACAAAGCTACACGGTGCAACCATGGATGATAATTAGGCCTACATGATGGCAGATGATTGCACCTGGGTCTATAGGACTTGATATTCCAATGTTTTTGATGCATCTGTAATATAGATTTGGTATGTACAAAAAATGTATCATATGTGGGACATTTGGAGCCCATATGTGGAATCTTGTCATATTCTCACCGTATATTCAACATATGACAGTGCTGTGAGGGAAGCGGCGCTATATAATGTCAGCATACATAAAATAAAGCCTTCTGATATCAAGCAGAAGTTTAATTAATATTTTGGAGAAATCCGAACCTTCCACTCATTTTCTGATCGTAGTGCAGACATGTCTGCCGATTCGCTTCTACTAATGCAAAGGTTGTTTCCTTGTTAGAAAATCTGACAACTTAGCTGCATTTCAGTAATTTTATGTGAACTCTTATAATTAGGAAAGTTCAATCATATTAAACAATCACCGATACTGCATTTTCTCCTATGCACCCTTCGCGATTTGCTTGTTGTGTTCAGTCGGCGTGTGTGTTAATTTTATCGGAGGTGTTGCTATCGTGCTCCGATTCTGAACGTGACAAGAGCCTCAACACTAACATGACAAAGGATGCCGTTGACGCCCTGTGGGCACACTGTACACAAATAAAATCTCGCTTGACAAAAATCGTTGCAAAGGTTAATTATGGCGTGCACATATTCGTAGTGATTAGGGACGTTGCTGGTAAATTACACTGAGTGCAGAGATTTTGTCTTGAATGCCATGAAATCTCAGTAGGCAGTTGATGGAATCTTCGAAGGCACTGCGGAAAATGTCGTGGTTTCCTTAACGCTTCTGAAGAAGACGTTAAAACGTCTGAGTGGCTTAACTTCTATAGCGCAGTTTTATTTTCGTAAGATAAAGCAGTGATTTTCGTCTCAGACAACTGAAACTCTTGTCCAGTTATATTGGCCTTTCATTCAGTTACAAACCTAGCTCGATGGTTGTGAACGTGATATTAAGCTGCTTAGTCAGCATGTTTTAAGCGAGCGTTTGTATAGGAAATTTCCACAAATCATCAGAATCGCAATATTAATTTGTTATGCACGCACTGGACACTGGACACGTGCTGGCTGGCACGTATCAAACAAATGGTGGAGTGGTGGTTTGATTGCACGGTGGCGCCTTACACACATGCGGTGATTCTTGCTGACGCGCATTTTATCACACGAGTGATCGGGCGAGAAGCGATGCTCCGATGTTGTGATGAGTCAGCAGGTTTTTGGAAAATTCCAAGATTGCGCAGTAACATGAGACATGTCTAGGCTTGTCTGCTCACTTGGCGGGAAACAGCCTATATAAAGTCATTACGAATGTGTTATTAAAAGAGGGATTTGCAGCACTGGTCTGTCGTGTGTTAAGTGAAAGTTTGAGTTATAAATGTCGTTGATATATTCGTGCACTTAGAAAACTCTGACGACTCAAGTAATGATGCGATTGGACTGTTCATTTAATTATGATTACAAAAGTCAAAGATTGTATATTATCACTCGAGTTAACGTTAAGCTCCGAATCTGGCAAGTTGACGGTTCGAAGCCCGATCGTTGACCACTTGGCTTGCGGTTAGCGACTGGTTTCACTTTGAAGCGAAAATCGACTGATGTACTGTATGTGTTATGAAACTTGATATAGCTCCTTTTAAGTACCTCACAAAGGCTCTTCCTGCGCTAGCTTAAATGGTGTTAAGTGTCATTAAGAACAAAAATTCCGTCATTTATCAAACAGTGTTCAGATAACTAGAAATGTCATCAGCAGTGGACTCGCGCACACACGCTAAACCCAACCAAGTGGCTTCGATCCCGAATTAACAGTTGACAACGTGTTCAGAGTTCATGAACCGAGTAGCGCCAGAACGACGTCGGCCGATGGCGTTCGCAGTACACGAGAGCCCCACCGTCGCTTCGTTAGGTTCCTGTTCAATCCTCCTCTCATTAATTCTTTCCTCTTCATAAAGGCATCTTTTCCAATCGTTATCCTTTTTATTTCATTATGACATTTTGCATCTGCTGTAGTCATACTTCCTAAGCAGCAGAACTGCCTGACCTGTTCCAACTCTTCTTCGTTTACTGTTATTCTCACTGTTGTTTCTTCTTTTCTGCTTCTCTTCATAACCTTTGTCTTTCTGATATTTATTTTCATACCATATTCTATCGAAATTAGGTTTAGGCGATCCATCATCCTTTATAGACCTTCTTATCTATTCGCCAACATTGCCTGGTCATCGGCAAATCTCAGCACCTTCACCCGTCTTCCTCCTATTTTATTCCCTCTTCCATATTTTCTAGCACCTCTCGTATAAGTTCTTCAGTATAGATGTTAAACAATAGGGATGATAGCGGGCATCCTTGTCTTACTCCTCTACCAATTATTCCCGGTTCTGAATATTCGCCCTCTATTCTTATTCTAACCTTCTGGCCCATTTACAGATTTCCAATGAGTCTTCTACCTTCCAATCAATTCCCAGTTTCCGGAGTGCATGCATCAGTTTTTTCCAGTCTACTCTGTCAAATGCCTTTTCATAATCCACAAAACATAGATATACATCTTGATCATGTTCAAGGCTTCTTTCTGTCAACACCCTTAGTGCTCCAATGGCATCTCTTGTACCTCTACCCTTCCTGAATCTGAACTGATCTTCTCCCAAATACTCGGTCCCTTCTGTCTTGTCTTGTACTCTTTTTACGATGATCCTTGGTATAATCTTGAAAGCATGAGCGAGTACGTTGATTGTTCGATGATCCTCATAAGCAGTTGCATTGTTCTTCTTCATTGGGATCATGATGGACTATAAGAAGTCCTCTGGCCATGCTCCAGTGTTGTATATGTTCTGGCTCAGCCTTACCAGTTCAGCCATTGCTTTTTCTCCCAGATTTTTTAGTCTTTCTGCCGGTATGTTATCAATTCCACCCGCCTTGTTATTTTTCATTTCGCTAATGGCTGCCGGTATTTCGTCTTTCACCACATCTGGTCCTACTTCTTCCCCATCATCTGGGGTGAGTCCTGATTAAGGTGTGTGGGTCTGTTCTTGCTCTGGTAAAGGTCCTCTATATACAGTAGTTCTTCCACCGCCTTCTGACATCATTGGGATCTTGTAGTATCCTAGAATTCTTCTCTTCTACCTCTATTCCACTTCCTCTGGTTCACCCTTTTGTCATCTTCTTCACTTTTCTGTACACTTGATCATATCTTCCCATTTTTGTATTTCTTCCAAATCTCTACATTGCTCTTCCCACCACTTTTCTCTGGCCTTCTCTGTTGTTCTTCGTAGTTTGTTATTTAGTCTCCACACACGTACCTACATACATACATACATAATACATACATACATACATAATACATACATACATAATACATAATACATACATACATAATACATACATACATACATACATACATAATACATACATACATAATACATACATACATACATACATACATACATACATATAAACATACGTAGGTACATGTAAGCTTTATTTGATCCCGGATATACGTATGCATTATGTATGTATTGTGTGTGTGTACGTGCGTGCATGCGTGCATCGTAAGCCTAGAGACACAATCTCGCTCTGCTGTCAGCTTAATCTGGCGCCAGCTGGCGAAAATGTTTGCTGCTGTTGTATGCAGTAACCGCACTGCGATTATTGAAGAAGCGAAATGCTTCCAGTTGTAATGCCGACGATTCAGCGTAGGATCCAAATACATGTAGGTGGGGGGGGGGGTTAATGCAGCAGATATAATTTCCGAACCCCATAACCCAGGGCTGGTTTCAGATGTAATTGAAACGCGGAACTGGGAGTTATGGGAAACGTTCTAAGCTCCTGCAGAGGGCGGAACGATGCTGGAACAAGCTGCATGGTGATGGCACTTGGCGGGGCCTAATACGACAGGAAATGGTTTCCGAGGAAGGGAGGGAGGGAGTCGCTGGAGGTGCAGCTGCATTAATTGGGAGCCTAATGTAGGCCCATAAATCTTCTCAGTTTGCAGTTTTTCCGACGTAAAATCTTTATCTCTTGGGATCAAATGTTTTTCATATGCTGCGCCCAGCTACGCCTGTTTAGAACCAACAGCCATGCAAGAGAGACCTCATTCACCTACTGGATATCGACGTTTTGCCTAAATCCATGATTTCAGTCCGGCCTTTGCACAGCCCGGCTTCATCCCTGATGAACATCTGAGCCTCCGATGCAGGCTGCCGAATATTTTCTAGTTGAAATAAATATAGCAATAAAAACTGTTCAAGGGCGGATCCAGAAGTGGACAAATCCGGCCATGACCTTCAATTTGAGCTTGGGAGCATGCTATTGCGTTGCGTCATGAAATAGGTTTGGGTAAGGGTTTGCTTACTGAAAATGCCATTAAAAGCCTGTTATACCTAAGTTTAGGAAAAGTTATCAAAATCCTGGGAAACTCAAACATTTTTGGAAAAAATATAAAGAGAAGCCCTAAAAGACCTTTAAGTTACACTTAGCCACAGAAGATTATCAACGGTTGCTGTTGGCTAAAAAGCCATGAGAAACGTTGAGGAGTTGGCGAACTGAAAGTGTGTTTTGGCTTAGGCCTATATGACCCATCCTCTTTGTAAAGTGTCTTGGTTTAACAATGCTTACTGCTTTTGAACAAAAATAAAAAGTCACAAACGAAAGGTTGATGTGACGTCGACCTCGATCTCAAAGATACGATCTAAAACCGCGATCCGCTGGAGCTCAACTTCGGACCCTAGTGGGAGTTCTTACCGAATAGGTCAAAAGTCAGCTACCCTGTTCATGATCGAAAAGATCATGCGGGAATCATTTTAAATCTCTGAGAAGTTGGAAACGTACAGTCGTTTATTCATAAATTTAACTTTACTTTATCACATTTCAATAGAAATTGCCAAAAAAATAATCTAAAACCGTTGGCCTGTGTTGAGATTAGTCAGCGCGTTTTTGGAGAAACCCACGATGGCGCATTACTAAACCAATTTGTACTGCTCTGCTCTGTCTTGGCAGTAAAGAGCCTATATTAGCGGACGCAAATGCGTCATTAAATAAACGCGAGAGGGCGCGAAGATTCACAGCACTAGTCTGTTATGTGTTAAAAGGAAAGTTTAAAATGTCGTTCATAGATTCGTGCATTTGGAAACTGTGACGATTCAAGTATTGCTGTGAATGACCAGTTCATTTGATTATAATCTGGAAAATCAAAGACTGTGTCTTTACTCAAGTTAACGCTATGCCACGAATCGGGTAAGTTGTCGCGTGTTATGTTGAAAGTTTGCTACAAATGTAATTGATAGATTCGTGAGTTTAGAAACGGTGGCGAGTAACATTGGTTGGTTCAGCACTGCGACAGACTGACATCAGCTCAAATCAGATAACAGTCCCGCAGTCAAGTGTATCAGTGTCAATCCTTTTAAAAGCTTGAAGGTAATTGTTTCGGAGTGACTACATTAGCCCCACTGTCACAGTTGTACTCTGAACAAGCGTTCTGAAGACCCCTATCATTTTTAACTTGGCCTTGCCTCTGACTGCTGCTGCTGCTCGTAATCTAACCCGGCTTCGTTTAATATCGATGGAGTTGATATTAGAAGGCTTAATCCCGGCGTTCCCCGCTGCGGCCAATCAGCCCACACCCACGCACAACAACGGAAGCAGCAACAACAACCCGAGTCATGCGCTATAAAAATGTCTCGATACATCACGTGAGCACATAACGCAACACACGACTGGCTTGACGTCCGACTCCTTCGTTCTTCGGCGACTTATGAGTGCAAACAATATGTAAAGAAGTTGCAAACAAGCGAAACTGAGCCAAATGTCCTCCCGATAAATGTTCCATAACCATGCATAACCATACCGTATGTAGACAGAAATTAATTTTAAACATATTAAACCAGAGGTTAAGCAAAAGAGACGGGGAGGGACAGCCATTATACAGCCAGAACTTCTCTTGAAATTATCAAAGTCGTGGATTTGCATCTGCTCCAGCGAATCGATGTTGACGTTCAACAGCAGATGTGAAAGTTTCAGGAAGATATTGAACTCCTTTGTTTGTGCCAGCTGCCTTGGTCGAGATGCTGCTAGAGCATTTGCGGTAAAATTAGTTACCCTACGCTGCTTTTTACAAATTTCCTTCTAATAGTTATTACATGAAGGCGTCGGTCGTTCGACTATAATTCATTCGATTAATGACCCAATTAGAACCTGAACTGAGTGTGAAACGTCAGCTGCCAACTGGTTCGAGGGATGAGCATAACTCCTACGGCGCATGCTCAGTTTTTGCAAGTACATTATGAGTTCCCTTGTTCAAGATGTCGTTGCCCGAAGATCGGTCTGTCCCAAGCCCTTATCCCTGAAACAGTCTCCAAATCGTTAAATAGTTGACTCATCTAAGTAAGAAATGGTGTATGCATGTCAACTAAAAGCCGTACGCATAGATAGTGGGCCAATATTAGCCTAGTCAGTGTGCACACAGTGTTAGCCTGCGCTACTTCGCGACTTCCAATCTTACGGCGGAATTCGCACTAGATTGCGAAAGAACAGGAGATTATCTGGATATTAAGATAAAATGGCACCTTCTGAAACATCGCTTTCGTGTTGTTCCGAAAATGCGCTACATAAATGCCAATATATAGAGAGGTGATGATGATGATGAGTTCTATGCCACCCGGGAATGAGACAACAGAGGTGTTTTCCTGTTGCCGTCCTCACAGACAATTATGGGTGAGCAACTTGTCCAAGGTCGCTATGCTGTGGCTTGAGGCAGATTCGAACCCGTGACCATTCGGTTACGAGGCACAGACCATACCACTACACCACCGCGTAGCACAGAGAGATGCATAGGGGCCTATATATACACATGAGACACATGGTCGGATTTCATCTCTTTCTTCGTTGTGCTCTTTTTCGGCTTTTTATTCTTCTTTTGCTTTTTTCTCTTTCTGCTCCTCCTCCTCCTCCTCCTACTACCACTACTACCACTACCACTGCAACCGCCGCCGCCACCACCATCACCGCCGCCACCATCACCGCCACCACCACCACTACCACCACCTGCACTACTACTGTAGCACCACCAACAACCACTATTACTGTAGCATCTCCTCCTCCTCCTTCTCCTCCTCCTCCTCTTCCTCGCCTTCTTCCTCCTCTTCTGCTAGACGTTTTCTTCCCATGGGCCCCATGTAGCGAACGAAGGACACCAGTCACCTCCGATATTTGACTGCATTCTGTTGATCTGAGTCGACCGAACGGCTGCTGTCACCTTAATTGAGATCGATAGCCATCGACTGGAAGCTGTCAGGCATCTTAGCAACACGACGACGACGACGACGACGACACCAAATCCTCCGTGTCGTTGAGGCCATCGAGGAGGAAGGATCCTCCTTCCTCTGCCTGAACGATCTGCTACTGGTCACTCTTAGACACATTGTGTTAGGTTGTACTGCGCTGCAGTTGCTGATGTGTTTGTAAAGCGCGTAAATGTTTAGGAATGGTCCAGTAAACTATTTCATGTGTTCTCATAAACAATTCTTCAACGCATGCCACATGTAAATGCATAAATGTGGTCTGAAAAGAGTGAAGAAAACTCGTAAGATATTGGAAACTCGTTCAACTGTCTGAACGACTTCTATACGCGGTGCAATTAGTTTTGCCCAGTCGTTTGTCCTCCCATCCTGTCTCCATCCGTCTTTCCACCCAGCCTTCTATTCATGGATTCCCCTAATGCCTGCGTCGTACCGAAGGACATTAGTTGTGTTTTATCCACTTGGCAGTTGCCTCGATCTACCATGCACCACTCCACTCGATTCCTCCCTGGAAGACCAACGGAAGAGTTGTGGTCTCCGCAGCACACACATATTTATCTACTGGCGGTCACTGAATTCCTCTCTATTTCTACGGACAGAAGCTGAAAGAATTCTCCTCTGTATAGGAGAAAACAACCATTTGTGCAGTTCATAAATATTAGCCAATGTAATGATGGCTTAAGTCCACACGTCGTGTCTTTGGCCCGTGTTTGGGTCTAGTTGTTTGTGACAGCCTTGTTTATTGGCTTTTTCAAACAGATTGATGAATACGCCTAATCAATGTCTTGCGCCATTCACTTTGGCCTCATTCGATAGTCATAGTCGAAGTCATATCGCGACCGACGACGGCACAAGGGAATACGTGGTGTGGGTGGAGAGAAAGGCGGCCCCATACCTCCGCCCACACCCTTCGTGGCCTTCCCTTAGCCCACACCCGTCCATCGCCTTCTTTTTGCCAATCCAGTCTTGAACGTAACATTTCTTTGCTTTTTCGATGCGGCCTTTTTCCCGCTCCTCTGATCCGAAACAGCATCGGTGGAGCATGAAACGCCCTAATGAGTGCCGTCCATTGATCCTGCCGAAGTCTCGCGAGACGTGGAATTGGCCGTCAGACTTGGGAGAATCCGTTGACGCGTCGCCAGGTTTTCACCCATATCTAAGCATTGCCAGAGACGAAGGCAGACAGACAGACAGACAGACAGAGGCAAAGGCAGAGGCAAAGGTAGAGGCAAAGGCAGAGGCAGCGGCAGCGGCAGAAGAGTAGACAAACACAAAAACAGAGAGAGAGAGACAAAGAGAGAGTGAGAGAGACTGACAGACACATACAGAGAGCGTGGAGAGAGCAGCTGCGGTGGCGGTGGCAGCAGCCACTGCACTGATCGGTCCATCTGCTCCGTTGACCGCATGCATCCAGCTCTCGATAAATGTCAGTCGGTCGGCGATTCTAAGAACGACCGAGATTTCTGTCGGATTTTTGTGACTCATTGCGATTAACCGGCGACGAAAAGTAAGTGATACACGGAGCAAAAAAGGAACGATCACAAAATTAGGAATACTGAAAATGGAAAAGCAGATTCGAGCGAAAACAGGAAATTGACGAAGATTGTCGAATCGAAAAATGTCACAACGTGATAAAATATCAGCCGACTGATTAATAGCAGAAACTAAGCCATTACTGACCGTTCATCGTAAGAGCCGACTTTCGTGTTCGTAGTCTGATGAACACCAACTTCAGCGGTTTATTGCAGTGTAAGCACGAAGGATGTAATATCAGAAGAGTTGGTCTTCTTGCTTCTGGACCTTGTTGTTCGTCTCTGGCCTTGCTTTCATGGAGCACTTTCTGCTGACATCACATCCAAGTCTCACACGATATTTGGCTGTAGAAAAGTACCAGGTAGGACTTCCACCACATTTGTCTATTTGAGGAATCTTAGCCAGTTCTTCTATCTGTTCATGTGCTCTTTAAAAACCTTTGATGTTCAGCCGTGTATTTTGCGTTTTTTTCTAGCGCTTACCTCGTCGTATCTTCGTAGCGTTGACGAGCTTTAAAGACGCCTTAAAATTTACAAAGAGCAGGCCATGGCATGTTGTAAGAGCAATCATATTCACTGCATGTCTGAGCATTTCCATTTGTTCTAATAGCACCTACATGAAATGGCACGGCACCAATCGATAGCCTTAAACAATCGTGGGTTAAGGACTTGCCCCATTCGCTCAGAGTTAGAGGTTAGAGATAACCTGAATATTCCACTCTGCAGGGCAAATACTTTATCGACTAGCTGCTATGTACTCCGGAATCGAGTTTAAATAATCGAATCTCTTAACCAGAGTACGTGAAAACTCAAGTATCCTTTATTGTCACATCTCTTTATGATTCGCTTGATTTCCTCTTTGTAAATGAAGCAGTAAATAGGCTACATATGCCACTGAAAACGTAATGAAAACGTAATATAAGTTAGGTTTCCTTCTCGTGGGCAATGAGTCGACCAGGGACGAATATCAAATTCTTCAGCAAAGCAGCTGGTGTTGCTAACTTCCCAGCGGCACCAGTGCCTACACAAGAAGACAACCGTGCCCAAAAAGCTTATCCAATGACATGAGAGGAGACTGTTAGACAGGATTAGACGCGTGTCTCATGAGCGTGACGGAATTTCACTGCGTTGTGCTGCGGCTGAGCATTCTGGCAGAGCTCTACGATAAAACAAGCCAAACTTTAGGACTTTTCAAATTAGTAGCCAACCCCTGTGATTATGGCTGTTTCATTACGTTGCATGCTTTTGTAATCTAAGCTAAGAACTTCTATAACGCCACTGTAATAATGCTCAAGGCATCAGTCGATGATCGCTACGAAGCAAAATCGTTGTCCAAGCCGAATTCTATGGTGAGTCCAGGTCGAAAAGCCAAAGAGGCGTCCAGAAGACACAGAGACAGCCTACGGAGGAAATGAGTTCAGGAAGAGATGAGTTTTTTGCCGAGGTCTGAAGATCAAAACAGACTTTGTCGAGCGAACATTTGTCGGAAGAGAGTTCCAGAGTCTACGGCCAGCGACAGAAAAGGCACGCCTGCCGAGTGCTGTTCCTGTTAACGGAGTAGTCAGATTTAGACAGCTAGAAGACCTGGTCGAGTAGAGACAAATCTTGGGAGTCAGTACAGAGTGAAGATATTGAGGTTGGTTGTATGTAGAGTCTTGTATACAATTAGCCCAGTCTTGAAGATTAAGCGCTTTTCTATGGGCAACCAATGTAATGATTTTAGGATTGGTCACATATGTTAATATTTTGGAGTTTTAGTGATAGCTCTTGCCAATGTATTTTGAACTCTTTGAAGCTTCATCAAATTAGCTTTTGAAATGCCAGTAAGAAGCGAGTTACAGTAGTCAAGACGGTTGGAGACTAGGGCATTGGCCAAAATACCACGACAGAGAAGGGAACGTGGCGCCTAATCCAACGGATATCACGGATATGGTAGTGTACAGACCTACATATAGAATTAAAGTGTTCTCTGAAAGACAGGTTGGAGTCAAAAACAACACCCAAATTGCTTGTATATTGTACTTTGTTTGTATTCCTGCTCCTTACAAAATCTGGTGGAGACACATCTCCCGCTGGATTTGCATATGCATCGCTGGGGTTTGATCTATTTGTTAACTTGACTCAAGCCCAGTTAGCCCAATCCATCTCGGACTGATTTTCAATCATTGAATTTCAGTCAGTGCTTCGCTAATTTGATTGGAAATTTGAATAGAAACCCCTGTTTTAGTGTTGGATTTTGATATTGTTTAATTAACACTTTCTCTCTCTCTCTCTCTCTCTCTCTCTCACCCTCTCTCTGTCTCTCTGAAATAAAGCTGCAGCCCTACATATTGTCTTTGTAAGCATTCTTTTACATAATACTTCCTCTTAATGAGGTTTGGCTTCAACCTAATGATACAGTGGCATTTCTGCTGATTTCACTCCCCCAACCTTTTCTATCCTAAATAAACCTCGGTGCAGTAGTAAAGATGGGGAACATCCTTTTATTTTCAAGTCATATCTCCCACAGCAAAGATTCACTTTGCCTAATCATCCAAGCCATTTGTGGTCCTGGCTGCATCTCATTTCTGGCAACAAACAGGCATTACTTGTGGAATATTTATCGCCCACCATCCATCTCAAACTGATTTTCTTAATGAATTTCAGTCTTTGCTTCGCCAATTTGATTTCCCCCCTTCTGAAATAATTATTATTATAGGTGACTTTAATAATCGACTTGGTGCAGCTAGTCACTGCTCTTCAGCATTTCTTGATATGTTGGAAGGGCTTGACATGAAACAGCTCATTACTTTTCCAACACAAAACATAGATCATGGATGTCCAGATAACTCGTTCTAATTCGCAATCGCTCTAATTCGGTTACTACCATTGATCACACTGCCTTTTTCTCAGAGTTGAACTTCCCATTTAAATCACCTCCAAATTAACAAATTTTTAGATTTCGCTTTTGGAATAAAATTGATTTAAATAGACTAAAGCTTGATATTTTAGCATCTCTGTTCTGATTATATCTCCATCACAAACAGCTAATGAACTGGCTCTGCAGTTCCAGTTTACTTTAATTGAGCTTCTTGACAGAAACATTTCGTTTGGAACTAAGAGAGTAGTACAGCGCACACCTCTATACTGACGACACTCAACTATTCAACTCTTTCTGTCCGAAGTGTTTCGCTGACTCTACAGAGCATCTTTTTTTGTGTGGCTACAGAAATCTCTTCCTGGATTGACATCTAATCTCTTGTATTTGAATCCAGCTAAAAATGAATTCAAACTTATAGGTGCATATCTGACCAGCTCAAGAAAATCCCGACCCCTCTATTTCCCTCAGCCTGGACTCTGCCTCCACTCACACCTTTACTGTTAATTTTCCTGTCCACAACTTCGATGGGTTATGATGTTGGCCGTTAGTTATATCGTAGGTTCGAGCAGTAGAGTTTAGTATGTGCATCAGCTTCTTCTCAGTCATCGTCGAAAGTCTAATGTGTCCACGAACAGCAGCATGAAATTAGAAGGCCCGACGATATCGACCGCTGAGGCAGCAGATAAATAAGACAACAGGAGGCATGTTGTTCTAAGACGAACACCAATATTGAAATTTCTAGGCCACGGTCGCATACTCGCAAACTTGATACCCACATTTCCTTGTAACACTAGAAGGATTGCACGTTTAATATACCTAAAAAGACGGCAAGGGTAAAAAATGACCGCTATATACAAATTGCAGCACGGAGTGCAATGTCAGACTATTGAAATGCCTTCTTTTTGCAGTTACATGTTTCTTATGAGAAAAACATCTGCAAATTATAGCATGATTACGTGAATTTGGAAATTCTTGGTTAAAATATAAAAGTAACACTTGATATTCCTGTATGATCATCAGAATAATAATTTGTGCTTTTTGGATGCAATATAATAGGCCTACTTGGCAGTTTTCATCTATTTTATAAACAAACCGAACCACTGGCCTCGAAATGTTATATTCTTAGCTATCAGCGTTCACGTTACTCAAAATCCGAAATTTCAGAACGTAGATATGGACGTCGCCATATACTGTGTTCAGCAGCAGCAGCAAGCCTTCATGGGAAACAAGTTTTCGTCAACTGCTATAGCACTTAGTCACACTCGGTGTAACTAGCCCTCAATTAATCCACTGGCATGATTTCTCAAAAAAGTTTTAATGTAGATAACTTTTTATGGAGAGCCCATCTGCATAACGCTGATTGCCGATATCAGAATAATGCCAGAAAAAATGCCTATCGAACATCAGTCCGATGGATCCGGTGGATAACGCTCGATCAGATGACATCAATGCAGATATATTCACGAAATATAAGTAGAAAAGTAAAAAGTAGGAAATTATTGCAAGAGTCAATAGCTATTTCATAAGCACGAAAGTTGACGACGTAATAAAACGCTTGAAATGTGTCACCAAAATATCATTCATGTTAGCAGTAAAAATAACCGTCATAGTCATTTATGGTAAAATACCTCGTAAGTCTATGGATGGGGGGGAAAAGATTGAAAGTTTGCAGTTTTTTCTCCTCCCAAATCGTGGAAATATATAAAAGCTCTTAATTTAATTCCAATTCTGTGGTAAACAGATCGCCATCAAAGTTTCCTAGCGGTCACAAATTACGGTGTTCGTGCTTCTACTGTTAATCCCTACTGAACATTAAAACAGAAGAATTATGGAATCCATGGCATTACAGGTTTCATGGGCACAATGAGCGGTATGCGCGCCAACAGTGACCTAATGCCATAAGTGCTTTTGAGCCACATTTTAAGATGCCAGGTAACATGGCAAAGTCGAGCCACAAGGACCTGTGACCTGGTTTGGTCTGATATGTAGAATCACAAATGACGAAGGCAAACAGACATTTTATGTTAAGTAGCGTAAAAACTAAAGACCGGAAGCCAGAAAGATCTACGACCCCATGTTTGCAATGTCAGACAGAGTGTTATGGCATTTACTCTGTGTGTGCCGAAGCTATTGTTTGTCAGCCTCTAAAGAATATTGCCCTATTTGAATACTGGCCTTCGACGAAGAATGTTGCCTCTTTCAGTATATTGGGCTTCACCATCAATGCTAAGGAATATTAAAAAGTGTAAGGCTACACGGACTCGCGGCTTCGTCTGGTCTGGCCTGGTCTGGCCTGGTCTGGCCTGGTCTGGTCTGGTCTGATCCGGTCTGGTATAAGCAGGTAGGCCCTTCGACATTCATAAGCAAACAACAAATGACCAAGGAAACAGCCCGCTTTAATGTCACATTGGTTCTCTCGGTCTGACCTGTCTAGATTTTGACCAGGCACTGGAACCAGCGCAACAACTCGGCTTAAGTTTCGTTGTCGGTACCCATTAGAATTTATCGATTAAATCCCAGGACGTAGAAAGTCGAGAACTCAGTTTAATAAAAGCAAATACTCTAATCTGCAAAAGTCTGTTTTGGCCTTCAGAACTCGACTAAAAACTCATATCTTCCTGGATTAAATTCCTCCGTAGGCTATTTCCGTGTCTTCTCTGACTCTCCTCTTGGCTTTTTGACTGGCGCATATTTTATCACGTGAACACTTGCGCCGGAAAAGACGCACTTACGTTTCAATGGGTCATGGGCAGGTTTTAACATGTTTGAACTGGTCTGCTGTTGAAGCGGGAAAACCTATAAAATGAGATCACAGATGCATTGTGGAGAGACAGCGAAACAGATTTTGTAGCGCTAGTCTGTCGTGTAGTGAGTGTGATAATTTGAATTTAAAATGTCGTTTCAAGATTCGTGCGTTTAGACACTGTATGGTGAAGATGTACTTAGTACTGTTGTCAACAAAGTGTTCGTTTATTTACTTTTATATACGAAAAGCAAAGATTGCCTGTCTTTCTCTAGTTAACGCTACGCTATGAATCGGGCTAATCGAAGGCTCGAAGCCCGATCGATTGGCAACTTTGCAAGATCGTCAACAATGTATAATAAATATCTTGGAAGGGCACTATTCGCTTAACATTTAATTATTTTCCATTCGCATTCACGCACCCATTAAATCTCTCTCATGTACTGGAAAATAGCTACGCCCAGGCGCAGCCTTTACTCTTAAGCGAAAATGTCAGTATTCTGACGCCTGTGTAACTACTGCAATCGCTCCAATAGTTTGCAAGAATCTTGCGTCGATGGCTTATGTAAACACATTCAGAAAATAATGTCCATTAGCAGCAGACACTAGCGTTAATGAAGTCTCCTGGACGTCTTAGTACGGCTGACAATCAAGTTCCATCACTGGGTCCTGTCAATAGCCACAAGTACTAAAAAGTCCACGCTACTGAGACGCTGAGATGCACGCATGCGCTTCTTTAATGATAGTCCACCTATGACGTAGTTAGACGACAAAGGCGGGGATCGGTGTTTACCAAGTGTGGCTGATTTCCGGCCATATTGAGAGAATGCAGTGCACTGAGCAATCGTTGAGGAATAGCGGAAACAATAGAACTGTCGGAAGCATTACACCCGGTGATCTAAACACTGGAAGCTCATTTCACCAGATGATATTAAATGCTACTCTAGCCAACCAAATTGCCTCCATTCTCGCAAGATGGACAGAATTGTAATGGACAACAGTTCGACAACTCAAATAACACATAATAACGACGACTGGTTTTTCAAACATTTCCTTGTTTTCGTTATCTTTTTATTCATAGTGATAGGGCATTCTTTGCAAGGATTTAAAATGTAATTTAATAATAATGCCTCAGTGGGAACTTGGGACGAAGACAATATTTGTTCCAAATTCAATTCTTGATCCTGCACTAACTTTAATCGTTTATATGGCATCAGATGAACCTTGGGAAAATAATACTAACAACGATGAAAGAACAATAGCAAGTACAATTACAACTACAATATTAACTAACAATGATGACAATAACAATAATAATATCGTAATAAAACGAAGACCGTCGCTAGAATTAGAAATATAATTTTTTAAATATTGTAGTTCTTACTTATATTATTTTTGATTAAGTATTTCTTATTTAGTACTTAGTCCTTCCTGTGTAGGACTGCACATCGGGCAACGCAGCTTCTCCGTTCATCTCTGTCGACGGCCAGTCTTCCTGCCTCGTCCCATGACATCTGCAAACATCTCAGATCGTCTCTGATGGTCTCTCGGCAGTTCTTTTTTGGTTTTCTCTTTTTCCGTTTCTCTTCAGGAATCCAGTTCATTGCTTTATTGGCTCCTATGTCTTCGTCCATACGAATTACCTCTTTCATCCATTTCTGTCTTCTCTTTCTGATGATAACAGTATTCTCTGTAACCTCTTGTCTCGCTCTTTCTCTTATAGTTTTGTTTAATATTTTATCACGCTACAATATGTGCTGAATTCTCCTGTTATTGTTATTATTAATACTACTAATATTAGCAACAAAACTTAAATTATTTAATTAATTTGTGTATTCATTTTATCCTGGGTAGAAATGTTACCTCGTAATTTGAAAAAGTTAAAGAGCATATACTTAGCCACCCCCATGAGGAAGCAGTCTTAGCAGCAGTTTTTCTACGGCTTCTGATCGATATCAGCGTGACAATGACTGTTACGCCCCGGGAAAAGGCATCCGCCTCCTTTCCACTCCAAGACTGTGCTATGCGGGGTACCATTCTTCTTTACAAGTCCAAGTGGCTGCAAAAAGACGATGAGATCCAGCTTTAGCGACGGCTAAACAAATGACGTATGCTACATGCCAAACCACGTGAGTCGTCCACTACAACCATAGACCCACAGGGTTTTCATATTTCTGTAGAGAGCACAAGTTCTCTCCAATTCCAGATCGACAGCAGTTTGAAGTTCTTGTTCGTTCTGAAGATGTTTTGTATTCAATTTCTGGATGTTCGTGTTGCCTGATGTGCATGGCGCTCTAACAGTTGTATTGCTGTCGTTCAGTCTAGCAAGATGAACTTGATGAACTCACTCAATCTACTTCCTCTGCCAACTTTATCAACCAGTGTCCTTGTATTTCTTTGCTTTTTCTAACCATCAAATACCAAAGTCAAACTACTGACTTTTACAAATAATAAATGAAACAATTAGTTGGTCTTTGATCAGAATAAACTAAGAATTGACTTGGATGCGAATGATTTCATCACTGAACCTCAGGCCGCAAATGATAATTGGCAAGGCGTAACCCGTCACATCCGCCGACTGACCCGGTTATCTGAGTGGAGTGACAAGCGACATGGGTAGTAGCCCAGATGCGCCCAGTTAGGGGGGTACAGCATCCATTTCAGCCCGTAAAGTTTCCACCCGTTTCTTTAATGATGCCTTTCACTATAGCTTTTCGGATCATGGTTCTGGCTTGAATCGTGTTGACGAAGAACAAGAGCAGGCAGAACAAGCAAATTTGTGCGTGCCCAGGTAACTCTGTTTCTGTTGGGACAGGTGACCTGTATGGCTCTACGCCGTGGAAGGTTCAATTCATTGCCAAAGTGAAAACTGTATTTATTGGCAAATATGGTGTAAATGTACACTGTAAATGTACACGGTTTTCTATAGCGACCATATGGCTTCGACCCTCTCATTTTTTAATGAATTGTGCGGGTGAGATCCTTCACCAATGCTGCCCGTTTGAATAGGTGCCACGCCAGTTAAGGTCCCCGTTTGCGGATGGCGCTAGCACGAGATTAAAACCTTTGAACTATAGCGTGTTCCATTTATCCGTCTCTTCTAGATTGGCATCATGTTCATAATTTTCTTGTCATTTGTTTTCACATAAACTAATAGCTTCTGATAAACAGCCATATTTGGAACCGAGTAATGCCTCTTATCAAATCCGGCAGGTGGCACGTTATACACTCTGTGTTTATGGTGAATGACGCGATGTATGAACTGTTCACTATTTGTCGTTAGTTTGGAGTCTTCTGTTTAATTTGTGATTCGATGGATCAGACTTTTTAAAAAGTTGACAATGCACCATTTCTTTCTGGTACGCTTCCGCTGTTCGTCTTCCTCTTCTTCTTTCTGCTTCGTTTTTCTTAATTTCTTCATCTGCTCTACTTCTGCTCCTGCTCTTCCATCTCCTTCTTCCCTTCTAAGGGTCGACGTCGTCAGTTAATTTTCTATATCGATCGATTGAGGCAACCGGACAACCGCATAAAATATCTACAGGACTTCATAAAATACTTGTATTTACAGGTGCATGTGTCTAATGAGCTTACCATTACGATTACGATTCACGATATACATACTTATGTAGGCGCTATATAAGCTGGCTAATATTGATATTTATTTACACATAATATAGCATTTATTCACATACCAATTTATGTGATTTATACATATATCCGATGTAATTGGCGTGCTGACGACTTGTCTTGGAAAGGCACGATAACAAATTAGTGCTGTGCCTTGAAGGAGAGAAATGGCCGTGTGTGAAGTGTTTAGCTTCATTATTTTTGGTAAAATCAGCAACTATGCAAATCCCACAAATCCCGAACGCAAGGGGTGGCACTGTCTCTGTGCGTATCGTTGCTGTGACTGTCTCTAGTCCTGTTCTGTGGACCAACAGCCATTTGCTGTCTGTAACTATGCCTATCCCATGATGCTTGGCCACTACAGCCGTGCATCGATGCTGCGACCGACAGATTGTCCTCGGTCGCCGATAGGAGCGCCAGATTCCAAGACAGATGGCGCGCCATTCAACGACACCATGGGACACACGCGTCTTAAAGTAATGTCTGGTAGCATCAAGCACAGTAGTTTGGACTAAATGCGCATAAGATAGCTACGTTGGTGCGAAACCAGACAATCATGTGGTCTTCTACAGAATTTAGAGGTGTCTTGTAGTAGGCTCTGACTAGGCAATGCAATGGCATGAATAGTCAGTCATTCACTTATAAGGCGCCTGTGTCGCACATCCGCGTAAACGGATGGCAGATCGAATACCAACTATATTTAAGAGATTTATATCTAGAAGTAGCATGGTTGCCACATGCGGGCCATGGTATGGTTTCAATATATTTACAGCGGACTGAGGGATCATACGGTCGCTATAGAAAAGTGTACATGTGTAATTGCATATTATCGCATAAATACATACATGCATTCACATTCACACATACATATATATGCATACATATTTACATACATATATTCACATTAGGGTGGTCTCAAATGTTTTTCTAAATTTCATTGTTGGAACCCACGATTGCAGTTCGTCGTCTATTGAGAAACTGTATGGTGAAAATTTCAGCCATTTCGAATCATATTTAGGGATTGCACAAGTCGATCAAAGATTTCTGGGTATACCATATTATAATGGCAAACAAACGCGTATCTGTACACATATACAGCAAATTATGGAGTTTAGTATGACTCACACTGTAAACATTAGGTCACTGTAATAAAGTAGTAAGCAGTAAATGAACAAATCGCAAGTTCTGTCGTAAAATTTGTCTGGAGTTTGTTTGTCTTTAGTGCGGCGCCAGTTCAGATTGTTATTCAATATCCAGCTTCTGATTCATGTTCAGCTAACAAAGTCTTCTTACTGGAGTCAGAATATTTGTGGCGATGTTTCTGTACCACTTGCTGTAAATATTGTTTTGCTGTTCATCATTTGTAAAAATTGAATTGTAATCCTGGATCAGCTTTACTCTTCTCTCGGCTGTGTCATCCACAGCCTTGAGCGCCATCCTGTTTCTCATTGAAGCCAGGTAGTCCTCGTTTTCATTCCAGTTTTCTGGTGAGAACTGCAACAATGAATCCTTTAGTTCCAGCATCTGAAAAATTCTCGTGTGTCGGTGATAACAAAAGAACTCGGTGGACTGATAAAATTTGTAAGAGGTCGAGTCAAACCTCGCAAGCAGTTGTTCGGAGCCACCTGCTGAGATAAGTTGTTTACCATTCCTCTTTTCAGTGAATTCAGTGTTTGGATCAAAGAAGGCCACTCCAACTGTGACCTCATTCATGTACCTCAGATGGCGACGGAATGCTGTATGAGTGACCTGACGAATTCTTTGTTTCTGTATTCAGTCAACTGTCGAAGAAAATGAAGATCATTAGACGAGCAGAGGCCACACAGAGAGCCTGGAACCATGCCTGGATGTAAGCATCACAAATGAACAGAAGAACTGGAAGATATGCTTTTCTTCAACTGGCTTCAGTCTGAACTGGAATCGGAACATCCGGAGCTTTAATGAACAGATGATTCTTGCCATCCACTGAGCCGGGTGAAGTGCTCCAGGAGCTAGGAGGTGAATGCCTCGAGATGGCCGTCCGCTAAACAACTGATTACTAATTTCATAAGTTCTTTGTAGTATTTTCAGGCTTGATGAACTTCAAGGTTTGAACTTCAAAAGCAATAACACGCTCCCTGAACTAGCTAGTCTCAGCCAGATGCGCTGCTGTCTCAAACCTACTCTCGTCGAAAAGGCATAACGGATGAAAATTTTAAGGGCCGGCGCAACATCAAAATATTCTCCAATTCTCCAGCTTACCTCAAATTGCATTTGATTTATTATTTTTAAATAATGGACTAATTTGGCACCTTCCTGTACTTAAAATCTTGAACTTTATTATTTACCATATAGGCGTGGACCATCCTAATGCACATACATACATGTACACTCGCATTAACCGCCGAGGCAAATGTAGAGTAAGTTCGAGGAATTCTACTTCTCTGGATTGGCAGCTAAGTAAAATGAAGTTCTGCGTTTCCTCGATTTGTTCTCCTCAGTCTGTGTGTAAAAGGAGGCCATTGGAATCCGATGCCCTAATGCACTCCTTGAATGCCAAGCGATGGACCGTCAAAGTCGTAGAAACAGAAACAATAGAAGACGATCCATTAATATCTCAAGAAAAAGTCTAATAACTACGTAACCTTTAGACCTCTCTCGCTTTCTCCTTCTCTCTCTCTATGTCTCTCTCTCTCTATATATGTCTCTCTCTATGTCTCTCTCTCTATGTCTGTGTCTCCATTTCTGTCTCTCACTGTTACTCTGTAACTTTGTCAATGTGTCGTTATCAATCAGTCTACGTATCTCTTTATTTCTTTGTCCACTCTGTCTCTGTCTGTCGCAAACACAATATTACTGCCATCTCTCGCTCCCACATATTCAATTAGTGCATAATTACACAATTTGTACATAGCCTGTTAGTACATATCCTTTACATATTCTAAATTAGCAGTAGTAAGAAGCCAGCTACATTATATACCATATTCCCACAATGTGAACGCCATTAATCGTGTATGTTCTGTAATTCAACGATTGCGGGTTCGCGCTTGCTGAGTGGATTCCGTGTAACGATCTTGGACAAGTTGTCCGCACACACTTGTCTCTGTCACCATGCAGTATAATTTGGTACCGATGTGTGCTGAGAGGTAAACAATATAAGGCCTGCAATGCATTGGCCCCGATCCAAAACCCTTGTGATTTATCCATTGCCGGTTCATAAGCAGGAAATGTGTGCCCATACGTTCCACATGGCACACGGGAGCTTTACTTTATTACGAATATAGTATGTATAAATGTGTTGTTTCTTGAGCTGCATCCGGTGAAACACTTCGGAGTTTCCAAAATGGACTCCTGATACACACAAGCACTCGTCAGCACTCAATTCACTCTTGAGAAAGCAACCTGTCCACGTGCAATTCTCAGTTCTCCTCTTACTCTCTGCACGTCCCGCTCTTCGAACATAATTTCTTACCCAGACAGTCTGTTTATTCAGCCGTCCATGCTTTAAAGCTGCTTTCTACGGCGATAGCGCCTCATAAATTCCCTAGCAACCGATGAACATAAATCCAAAAGAATTCTGCCCATTGCTTCGACGTGCAATGTGGCTTAATAGATGGTCTATAGTCGATCTATGAATATAAGTCTGCTGAGATTCAGTGGTTTCTATTGAAGCGGTAGCTGTAGCAGCGGTTGCTATAGATACGTTCTCTTGTTTTTTCTCTTCTAGTCACGCGCCCGAGAAGAAGAGTTATTGCAGGCGGCAGAGACGGGAGATGTCGCTCGACTGCGAACCCTCTTTCTCGGCCGCGATCTCAACATTGAAAGCACCGACCAACTGGGAAGAACGCCGCTACACCTAGCGGTCGTCAATGAACACAAGGAGGTCAGCAGGTCAAACGCCGTCAGTCGACTAAATCAAAAGCATAACTGATCATTCACATATAAAAGTGGCTCAGTTACTGAACGGTTGCCTAATAGCACAGTCTGTTCTAGATGATGACTGTCTTTCGACACTGAGCAAATTGTTAGAGAAATTTGTTTATCGCCCTCGCTCAATGCAGATTGTCGCTAGCTTCTGACTATGTATAAATAACGGGAAATAAGTAGCCAGTCAATGAAGGTGGCTGCGAGCGTGCTTTGTTAAATATATTTACGATGTCATGTCATTTTAAAGTGGCGTTACATAAATAATAGAACTAATTTGTAAATCAGAGCGAGTTTGTGGAACGACCAACGGATAAGGCAATAAAGGTTAATAATGTTATGATCATACGGCTGATGATGTGTGTCTAACATATAACCTATTGCAACCGTAGGGCTGAACGCTTTCTAATTTCTTACTCCCAAGCGTTCAGTTGGCCTACTCTATACTTCCGTTTGGACGGACGGTGACGGAGAAGTTAAAGTGCTGTCCTTCACCGCTAGTTCTAGGTTTTTAAAATCTGAGGCACCTGACAATAGAATAGTAGAGGCATAATATTTCATGTTCGTGAATACACATGTGATGTTCTCACTGCCAGTTGATGAATCGGAATTATTTTCGCCTATTATTTTCACTCCAGCCTAATGTGAGATCATTTAATTGTTGTCGTTTCTTTGGCGAGAGATCTTTGACCTCAATGGACTTGTCTTTCTCTAAAGCGTCCAGTCAGGCTATTCATTTAATATTAAATAACCCGAAATAACCTGAATTTTGCCTCACTGCAGATATCTTACGTTGCGAATGACCTACTTTGCATTACGCTACATAAATAAGATAAAGTAAGGTTCACAGTGCATTGTTCAAATCACCGCTAAATGCAACTCTGTCTAATTAATTTACAGGCCTATCTCTTAGATTTTACTCTGGTGCTAACTGGGTTTTCCGATGCCGAAATTCTTTATCTTGTCTCGTTAATAAGTTTTCTTAGTGGCTAGAACTTTCGTCGTGTGCTGAAAAATATCATTTCATGTGTATTATTATCAATGTTTGGCGTCACCTGTCGGAAAAATGTTCCTCAGACTACTTATAAGTCCTGTCCCGCGCTGCTTTCGGCGTATGAATACAGCAAAGTGATGCAGTCGATGTACTTCGGTTTCTGCTTGCATTGTCAACAACAAAGTGCGCCATCACAGTCATAAGAATCGAAAAGCAACGCATCTAATACGCCTAATTATCTGTTATTAAAAGTAATAATTATCGCCAAAGCATTCCATCTCATGTCTAAGCATACGAGAAGTTGTTAAGATGCGTAGTAAAATACCTTGCTACCATTAGGTTTCATATAAGCTTAATTTTTATGCTGCAGTCATCATATATAAAAGACTCCATCCGAAAGTGGCGGCTGTCTTATGCCTAACAGTGAGAACTGCTAGGCCTACAAATATTTTTCCTACCGACATCAACGGCCTTTGATACCAAAAGATGTCGCTAAACTGTGGGAACCTAACCACCTGAGTCTGCATATAGTAATTGCAACTATAATCCAGTTCAACTGGGTTCATTCTGGTCGAGTCTAGTTTAGTCGTAAATTGACCCTAGTCAAAAAATCCTTTAAATCAAATTAAGCGATATTGAAGAACTAATTCAGTAAGTTTCGGTCAAGTCCATTAAGTTCAAAAAGCCTACTTAAATACTTTCCTTGTGTTCTGGGCTCAGAAATTCGTTTCTTGCAGTTCTTCAGTTTTTAGTCTTTAAACACTCAAGACTTCATCATCGTCTAAAGCAGCAGGTAACACCAATGCTGATGATAACGCCGATAAATGTGACGACGATTGTGGTGCCGATTATAGGCCTAATGATGATACATTCATTGCTCTGAGGTGACTATAGGCCTATGATACGGAAGGAGAGGGCGTGATGGTAAACTGCATCGGGTTAAACAGCTACGCAGAACGGATACATAGGCCTACGAAAGGCATATGCTGAAGAAATGAATGTAGACCTATGGTATCTGGTAGCAATTGTTGGCCTAGTTGAGGTGAGACATACGGATAGGAAACTACGAATGTCGAATGGACACTCAGTAGACGTCGATAAGAGAAACGATATACGATGGAGTGATACTTTGAAAGTTCTGCCGCCCATGAAAATTGCGCAGATTGAGCAGGTATTTGAAGTCGTCATAGGCTACAAATTGTAACCGCTGTAACGATATGTATTCTGCAGACTACAGAACCGTTGATAAGATGATCTTACTAACAGTTCTATAGTTTATAGTGTACAAGTCGTCATAGCGGCCACATGAAATTAAATATTAAATAGAATATTAAATGGATAGCCTGACTGGATACTTTGGAGAAATCAAACTCAGGATAATTGAAGACGGAGTCTTATAGATAACCCTATATCATCGTCATCACCACCACCACCGTCATCGTCGTCATCATGATCATGCCGCAGAAGAGTTAAGGGCTTTGATCAGTCAAACAAACATATCTGTCTAATACTAATGACTGAAACGCATCAACCGATTTCTTCCATTTGCCTTTTCGTTGTAATCCGGTGCGAATGATAATCGTCTCTGTGGAAATGTGTCTTGCGAAGGCGGTTCGTTTCCTGTTGGACTACGTCGACCGGCGTCGTGTCTACCAGGCTCTGTTGTCGGCGATCAACCTGGGCAATGAGGAGATCGCCGAGATCATCATCGAACATCCCAAGTACGAGGAGATCAGCGCCGACCTGAAGCTACATGGCAAGGCGTTCTTCTACCAGAACAAGTTCCACGACGACAACCAGTTTTCCGAAGAGATCACTCCGCTCATTCTCGCCTCCCAGCAGAACCGCTTCGAGGTCGTCATGGCGCTGCTGCTGAAGAGGGAGACGATCGATCGACCTCACAAGTGCCACTGCACGTGCACGGACTGCCTCGAACACGCACGAAGGGACGAACTGAAGTTCGCTCGGTCACGCCTCAATGCATACAGGGCGCTCTCATCCGAAGCCTACATCTCGCTCTCGAGCGAAGATCCCATTCTGACGTCATTCCGGCTGAGGCGCGAAATCCAACAGGTGGCCAACGAAGAAAAATATTATACGGTAAGACAGTCGCAACTATAATGATCGATCTAATGATATTCCCGCTGCTGCTGTGACGATGATGTTAATAAGATGATGATGATGATAATGAAGATCATCTCAAGGAACATTTTCAGTTTATCTCTTTAGATCTTTCAGATAGGAATGCTTCAGCATCTTGAAGAGAAGCGCAAAAGGCGCTATACAAATATAAATATACATAAGCACACAAATACGTCTATGATTGCGATGATGATGATGATGACGACGACGAATACGATATTGATCATAATGAAGTATATCACAGCGATGAGGACAATCAAAACAAATTTTATAAATTTATGCAATTAGGTCGATTTAATTCATACTCTACATATTGTGTTACATCACGTGTAGCCTACACGTATTGTATCATTACAGATCTGCGTGACCGCATGGTATGCTATTCGAAAAAAGCTAAATGTGAAAATTTCACAATTGCAGCCACATTAATACTGAAAGCAGTCTACATCAGTATATAGGCTTAAGTGCGTCTTATTAAGGCCTATAATCAATTTCCGATCTAATGAATAAAGAAAGCTTATTAAAGAGAGATGTGTATCTTTTGTCTGCTTAATAACTATGATAAATCAGGCCATGTCAGCTAATTACAATATATCAACTGAGCTCATGAATATTAAGAATATTAAGAGATTAATGCATCAACTCTAATAACTTGGTCTTCAGATATGACTGCAGTTTTTTATTGACAATATCTGCAGAAGCAAATGAAACACGTTCTCATTATTTTCTTTATTAAAGACGAGAAACTTATTCGCTGTCGTCCGCCTGAAAGACAAGAAATTGCTTAGGTTGGTCTGAGCGCCCCGTGGTTGCATTTCTGATCCATGGACTGCAGTTGTGCTTACAAGTGAAGCCCAGGTTTTGAATCTACATGACCGAGCTGAAATTCTGAAAATAAAAACTATCGCGATGTTTCTGCGAAAACAACTTGTTATTTATGATGTTTCTTTGTTATCATGGTCCAGCGCCGTACACGAGTTTCCTAGACGTTTCCTTAAGCACAGTCTTACATTACATTACGCGCAAGTCATCGCTGAATTATCAATGCATATAGGGCATGTAAAGTATATGCGCTGAGGGACCGAGGCATTTCTTTATTTGTGTTGCCCGATGTGGTCGTCGTTCTCCCGTAACTTTAAGAAAGCTTCTTCTCTTTGTTGGACTGTGAATCTGCGATTATGGAAACGACAGATTCGACGTTTTATTTCGCCTTCACTCGTTAACATCGAAGTGAAAAACTGCTTTTGCGTTTTTGGCATTTGATGCGGTCTCTGTTTCTTAACCCTCTTCTTTGTCGGCTTGTTTACCGTATGCAGTCCGAATACTCAGCCCTGGCTAGCAAACTTAGCGAATACGTTGTACGACTCCTCGACAAAGTCCATGGCAACGAGGAACTGAACGCCATCTTGAATGCAACCGACGACAGCGATGGCGAGACTTCGGGCGAACTGTCTCGGCTCCAACTGGCCATCGAATATAAGGAGAAAAAAGTAAGAATTGTATGAACCATTGTTTCGATAGGACTAACAGATCGCTATATAGGCCTAGTATAGACGCACTTGAGGTCTACGGCTGAGCTAAGAGTTCGAGAGGATTCTTTTCACGAACTAGATGTAGGATTAAAACGAAAAGATGTAAAAGATGCAAAATATAAAAGAAAAATGGCGATACGACGATGTGCTCATACAACTGTACACTTTCGACGCACACGGCATAAATAGATATTCCTCTACCTCTTGCGATAGATGAGTGACTCGCTTTCAGACGAGTATTATCATCCTCACTCTTGCACTGGTATCCTGATAATCATAAAGATGATTACTGGTCATATTTTGCTGACCAGTGGGTCGTTAGGGCTAACAGATTGCTATTAGTGTAGATGAGGTTATGATGACGATGTGACGATGATGACAAAGACGACGATGATATTGATGACAACAGTGAAGGTATTGATGATGATGATGATGACGACGACGACGATGACGAGTATGTTTAATATACTGTCCAGTTTGTAGCCCATCCGAGTTGTCAGAAGAAGTTAACGACCCTCTGGTACAGGGACTTCTACAAGCTACTGAAACGCCGATCTACCTTCATCCAGATGACTGTGATATGTACTATCGTCCTCCTATATCCTCTGTTATCGCTCATCTATATTCTTGCCCCAAACTCCGTGGTATTTCAATTTTCTTATTTCAGTAAAACTAACTACAGAAGTATGTTTACATGTGTTGCCTGCATAGAACAGAGTTTAAATTAGCGAAAGAGAAATATTGGTGTATCGTCCGATGAACTGCTGTAGCTGAGTTTCCCGTGAAATTGAGGCGTCGATCTCGTGCCCCTCTACTGGCAGTCGTTTTAATGCATTTCTTCATGTAAGCTTAGAATTTGAACTTCAGCGAAATGAATGAGGAACACGCAACCTTGCGTAACACATATTTCTTGTGTCACCGAGTTCGAGAAGCTTTTGCGTGCCCTAGCGAAATAGGCCTATCTTAAAATGCATAGCGAACGCCATTTCCTGTTAAAATTGTGTGCTTTAATAGCTATATTGAGGTAGTGAAGTGTCGTCTATCACACTCATCACAGCGGACAAGAAATTAATACCACGCTCCTTGTCCTTTTATGTGTGTGTGTGTGTCGTTGACAAGTACCACTGAATTTATCGGTCACGATTAGATCAACGAGACTCACCGCTTGCCAAAATACTGATGTCAAGAGGAGCTGAGTTTGTGTCACAGGATTGGCAATGTATTTGAAGGGTCCACACACACACACGCACACACACACACACGCACACACACACTTGACCTTAATGACCTAGTTGCGTGGAAGTTAAAGCCACACGTTTCTGCATAACACTGCAGCAATCTTATGTTAAAGACAGCATCTAATCTTTGCATAATTTAACGGTATAAATTCACGATGCTCAATCGCATCAGCACATTTTGTGCTAAAATCGAAATTTTGGCGAATGTAGGCTTTCAGCGGATCTGGCGTACGAGTTGATGGAATTGAGCATCGTGACTTTATATTTTTGCATTTCCAAAATTCAGCTCCAAAACGTTTCCGCAATAAACTGCTTGTTAAACTCTGCGCTCAGAATATTTGTACACAGAGACATTCACATTGCACAGTAGACGTATGTCTACTGTAAGTTCGGTAACATCTTGTCTAAAGAATTGTAGAGCGCCATTATAATAGTGCAAATGGCAAACATTTATGGCTAACATCACTGTGAATCTGGGACCAACTTCATCGATAACGGTGACAAGGCCAGATAAATAGATAAGAATTAGATTAAGTTTAGAATGGAGCATTTTATTCGTTTCTCAACTGCTATAGCGCATAATAAGAAAATTCGTTGTGGACGGTACCGTATCGTGAATTTTTTTTTAACTGCCAGCTGCTTCTCAGGCATCCACGTATGGGAGTTTGAAATGTAACGGGAAGATTAAGATTTATAGAAGTTTATTATTTTAAACATTAGGTGCTATCGCTAAGAGAAACTTCGAGGATAGATTTCACTTTAGTCCATGCATAGACTAGACATGACTATCGGCTACACGTGACTTGTCTAGAGCAGACTATCGACTTGAATGAATTTCTTGGCATGGGATGAGATTTCACTCATTTATTAAGGATACAATTGAGATTTCACCGTCGACAAGCAACAGAACTATCGCAGGATTTCAATTGCAGTCGCATGTAATTCGAATTCAATTTATAATTAGTAATTTCTAATGTGTCGGTGTCTAATGCACAAGACACCAACCGATGGCGCACCAAAGCCAAGCCACAATCACCAAAGCCAAGCCACAATCACCAAAGCCAAGCCACAATCACCAAAGCCAAGCCACAATCACCAAAGCCAAGCCGCAATCAGGTCAATATCCAGAAGGTCAGTCCACTAAGACAGAGAAGCAGCCTACGGCCGATAAGCTAGATGCAAAATGTAAATCTTGAGTTGAGAACCAAATGGTGCAAGCGAATGAGCAGAACGAACAAACATAGGGAGAGAGTTTCCAAGTCTAGGGCACGCTCACCAAGAACAGTTCTAGTCCTAGGTATGACCAGAGAAAGGCAATCAAATGACTGGTTGAATAATGATTAGCCTGAGAATGAGGACTGATTCTAAATAAGCTTATTTTGGTTGGCCAGAATTCAATATTTATAAATTATAAGCCCCAAATTAAAACAATTTTGTTGAACAGGAATCCAGTGCAAAGACTTAAACACAGAGGTATAGCCTGATAGCTTACGTATTAGTTATGACTCTAGGCAAGGAATGTTGAACTCTTTGGAGTTTCTGCATGTTTGACTTTGTGATACCGACAAGAATCGAGTTAACTCGATTCCTTAATTCAATTTTGTTAGTAACGTTCTAATTCAGGTTGTATTGGCGTTCTATTCTAGATTACACTGTATCTTCATTAACCTACAAATGGACATGCACCGCTTACCTTGAGCCTCGCAGACCATTTCTAGTCTGGCAGTAGTTCACGACGATAATCCTAGATTCCAGCTACACAATAATAATTGATGGCGGCGCATCACACATCTGGCTAATTCATGTGTATGCTGCTATGTTCATTCCAGGTGGGTCGTTTGCTGAAGACTCCGTGCATCAAGTTCGTAGCGCAGGCGACTTCCTACCTGATATTCCTCTGTCTAATCGTCATTCAGGGCCAGCTGGAGCAGAGTAAGCTCTGTCCAGAGAGACTGGGTGACCACGAGGCCATTGGGAAACTCTACCGTCTCGTGCGACACAACCTGTCTGAAGACGTCCAGAATCTCGACAAACTCTGCATTCGAAATCACAAACCAGCTGTCACCGAAATCTGCATCGTTTTCTGGATCACGGGTAAGCGACGGCAGGTTAAGGCATTGTCATAACAACGATGCCATGCATATATAAGGGGTCTTTGTAGTCCGTTAGGATCGCGGTCTAAGGTTATCCCTATTTCTGTCTTTTTGTCGTTTCATCAATATATCCCTGCATCTATTATATATTTGCTTGTGTGTGTGTGTCCGAAGAGTCGGCGAGCCCATTAACTTACCGTTCCGCTAGGCTGATGGACTCGTAAAAATGTCCAACCGTCTACAATAATATTATACATGCAGCCTATACAAGCATATATGTAATCATTCATCTAGCTGTCCATTATATATCCAAGCATCTTTGTCTTTTTATGACCTGATACCTTCTCCGACACGAAGTTAATACGTCCTATTAATATACGCCTATTCTACAAAATATGGAAACAGATTAAGAATGTCAAACTATGGGCTGGCTGTAGGAATCGCAAACAAAGACCTGGCGGCGAGTCGCTCAGATTTAAATAAGCACTTACACAGTTTGTGCATTTACTTATAACTACATCTTATTTCTTACATCAAAATACCGTCATAGATCTGTGGTGTTAATACAATGCGTTAAAGATTATGTCGTTGAAACTGTTGTACAGAAAAAACTCGAACCCCCGGTGCACCGAACAATAAAAGACGAACCTCTCATCATTTTGTGACCCTATCATTCAGAATTTCTTAATACACTAAAATTCTGAATGATGTAACTTATGTTTCTTCTCGCAGGTTCGGAGTCTTCAACAAAAGAGTTATTAAACAAATCACAGTTAACTGCATTCTAACTGGAAACCATATAAGAAGCAAACTAGAGTACATTGTATTTAGTGTAATGTACATAAATGACAATATAATGCCTGTCATTTACAGTCTATGGTGTATTATTTTGCATAATAAATATTTGTTTACCGCTCAGCACTGAGGGAATATATTTTAAAACTCAAAACAACATGATAACGAAGACATTTATTGCGTTGGACAAGGCCTAAATATTTTGATTTTTTAATTGAACCGTTTATTGAACACCACAAAAGAGAAACAATTGATATTACAGTCACTCAAAGAGAGAGAAAATAGTATTATATCATGTTAATATTTTACTGGAAGCTCTTTGCAGTTAATAGATTCTAACAGTAAGCTGGCAAGGAATTTCCTAGCACTTTCATTTCTTAGGAACACACTTTCAGACAGTCACTGCTTTCGTGAACGACCGCTGCGGTTGTGTTTTATGGAAACTCAATCGATTTCCCTCTCAGGGACTTAATTTGATTGGGCGTCGCCGAACGAATTGGTTTTCGTTTTCCAGTTTTTCTGTCGCGCTAGATTTACATTTCTCTGCCTCGGATGACTAAGCTCATAGAATATAAAGGAGTCTAGCAATGAAATCAATTATTACCTATACTTCACAACGGCAGCTATGAATGCGGGCCCGGACCAAGGTCTTTATGCTCGGCAGATTTAACCCCAGGCAAACTGTCAATCAATTCATGGAGACTGAACACTTGCATATTCGGTATTTTCTTCATTGCTGCTCAGAGGTCTAAGAAAAGGAAATGAGCGCTCCTCTACGTCCCTCATGGGACACGGGAGCTTTACTGTATAGAGGTGGATGGGAGGACTCTGCTGAAGCCTCTTGTTGCTGCGTCCGAATTTCGATTCTTACTGTGCCACCCGTATTTTGTGTTAGAGCCTTTAGCGCAGACTGATACTGTAAGGCGTGTTACTGCGCGCCTAGACTGTGCAGCAGTTGCCCGAGGTCTTCTTCTTTTTGTGTTCGCCACATCGTTCACTGCACATGAACGAGTGGAATATTTATTCGTGCAAAGGCTAATGCTCTATCATCGCTACTGTCAGGAAATGGCCTTCGATACCGAAACGCTTTTGGCTGATACGAATAAAGCCACGGCCATCATTTACGAATGCGTCTGATATTCAATGTCATTGCATTTTAAATCAGCAGAAGCGAAACTCCCTGCTCCAACCACCATTCAAAAAATATTGTGACAGTCCTTCGTTTTATTTCATGAATAATTCATTTAAAAAAACAAATAGTACTGCATATCAGATAAAATAAAGCAACAATAATAGCATTAATATTAAAATTTATTATTATTGTTGTTATTGTTGTTTTTATTATTATTTTTTTATACCCGAGGTAGGTATAATCCCTCAGGTGGTGAAAAAATTAGTCCAGAGACTAAGTTTTTTTTTATTATTATTATTATTACTACTACTACTACTACCACTACTACTACTACTACTATCTACCGAGGTACATGATATCTACCGAGGTACATGATATGAACTCTCGGTATTTGAAAAAAATACTGGAGATGA
The DNA here is from genome assembly GCA_964023275.1 of Norana najaformis. NCBI lineage: Eukaryota > Metazoa > Annelida > Clitellata > Crassiclitellata > Hormogastridae > Norana > Norana najaformis. The sequence continues at coordinate 26,703,824 of OZ029917.1, forward strand.
GGACATAATCTGAAATGGAAGCTACTCGCATGTTCACCTTTGTAGCGATTCTCCTTATATACGCATTTATCTATGTTAGATGTCTTAGCTTGTTTGCTTATAAAGCCTTTGTCATGCTAGGTTAGAGGTCAATATGTATGTATAATTGTATATATTTGCCAGCACCTTTGTATGTGCCAGCATCTTAGGATATAGGCCTAAATGTATTAATATTAATTAACTTAGCATGATAAAGGCTTTATAAGCAAACAAGCCTAATACGTCTAGCATACATAAATTAGGCTTTGGGAAAACTGTCCTTTGAAACAGTACGTAGAAAACAGGAAACCAGCTAAAAAAATGTAAATCAACGGTTGGCTCGCTGTCGTTTGGTATGTTCTATCGTAAAGATTTTCTATCAGATTATTTTTAATCGGTAGGCCTAAAACCTAAAGAAAGAAGTGTTACAGTAATGTAATTAACAGGTGAATCTGTTTTGGAGGACATTTTGCAAAAGACAAGATGCGAGAAGGAGCTAAAATTTTATCTTTTGCATGATGGCCAAGAGTGCGGAAGGGCATTAAGAAGTGGTGTCGGTCATGTGAAAGATGGCAGCTCCAGGCATGAGAATTGGCTATGGATCTGGAACCAATCACACCGATCCCACGGGAGGATGTGCCTTTATCTAACTTAATGCTCTAAAGTCCCGTTAACACAATGCCCAAAGGCACCAACCAGTCAGTGGTCGTTTCAAGTCAAAATCGCCAATTCAAAATATAAGATGGAGAAGCCGGGTCGAATTCCGATAGGTCAGAGAAACCAGACACCAGACTACGGTGGCTAAGTAAGCTGAAAGAGATGCGTCTTTAGTTTAGATCTGAATGACATCAAAGAATTGACAGAACGAACTTAACTGGGCAGTGAATTCCAAAGCTATGGCCCTGCTACCAAGAAAGCCCGAGAGCCCAGCACTGTTCGGGTATAGGGCACAACAAGGGCCACAGTGTCCATTGATCGAGTGCAATATCTATTAGTGTGAGGAGTGAGCATGGAACGTAGATAGGTCGGCTGATTTAAGTCGAGACATTTTGGACATCACATGGCCAAAACTGATGACCAAGATGCCTAAGACATCTTAGCACGGATTGTTTAAGACATCTTAGCATGGATTGTATTCCACCAATTGAGGCAAAGTCATCGGCTGGTCATAGGTTTTGTCTTTATGTTGTTGATTTGTGTGCACGATGGCTAGGAAAGCTTTTACTTAAAAATTTAACAACAAAAGCTGAAAGTTTGAAAAAGATGATTCACCATGTGATCATAGAAAATCGAAGACGTTGGCATACGTTGATGCCTTCCACGGTATGGGTGCTGGGGAGGTGCCTAATGCGACAACAGGGTCCTTCTTTATTTTTTTATTTATTTTATTAGGGACCATTGACAATTCTAAAAGAACATGGTTCAACGAAATTTTGAAACCATCTAAACTGTGACAGAAACCAACAATAAATTTGAATGAATTATGAAAAAATTTGTCAAAGTCATGAAATTTGCAGAACCTATGCTGAAGGAAAACAAATTCAGTATGCGGCCAAGTACAATAAAAGGGCAACAGAGAAATCTTTTGGATCAGGATAAACCGTGATTGTGTTGTACCTGACTTTGGCAAATAAACTAAACAAGAAGATTTGTCTTTGGCACGGACCGCGTATAGCTTTACAGAAACGGTCGAGACACTCATATCTGATTGGCATCTATAGGTGATGATATATAACGACATCTTATGGCAACTAAGGCCGTTGACGTCTTCGACATGAAAATGTTGTTGACGTTGTCCATAAGTTCATTTCTTTCTTCTTATCGTTTCCTTTAAGATATTTGTTTCCGTAGGTAATGTATGTATTTGTTTAAACTGATTGCAGCACGACATGGATGAGAGACCAAATGCAGGCGAAGGGGGTTTTGTTGACTGGTTGATGGCACCTTTGTCGACTTCTTGTTGGTGTTCTTCTTGTTGGAAGACTGTCCACTGTCCATTACGGCTCTTGTGTGTCATTAAGGGTCTTCTCAGTTGCTATAAAGCCTTTTTTCAATATCTGATTTATATATTTTCTGTAATTTTTCTTTTCACTGGCCATTTCGGCTCTTTTGTAGCCGTCAGGCTCTTTTGTGGCCATTTAAGGCCCTTTTGTGGCCGTTAAGGTTCTTTTGTGGCCGTCAGGCTCTTTTGTGGCCGTCAAGGCTTTTTTGTGGCCATTTAGGCTCTTCTCAGTTGCCATAAAGGCTTTTTAGTGTATTTATATATTTTCGGTAATTTTTCGGTGTTTTGTTTTTCGTTCTTTTTTCCTTTTTTCTTTTTTTTCCACAAAATACAAATGAAATAAAATATATTTAACGAAATCAACAAAGACTATATACAAATTAGGTAGGTGCAACAATTACAAGGAGCCAATGTTTACAGACAATACCATTTACTACTAAGATGGTGGTTTCCTAACAAAGTGGTATAGGTGATGATGGAAAGAAAACTACTGTGCTTCCGAAGTTACAGGTTCTTTGGCATGTGGCCTAGTTGCTGATAATGACAGTGATTTTGGAGAAATAACTTATGTAAATTATATCGATGGAGTCTGAAATAGAATGTTACCCTGTGGAGTTTGATTATGAACAGATAAAGCATTTGATATTGCATCAGTAGAAACTACCAGTGGATTTGTTAACAAAATATGTAGCTTGTTTTCCTGATAAACCTGGTTTGTGTACTGTTGTTGAACACGAAATTCTGTTACAACCTGATTTCAAGAAGAACAAGTTTACTGCGTGTAGAGTACCTTGGATTTATCGAACTGAGGTAGAGCGTAAAATTTACGAACTTGCAAAAGTAGGATTGTCGAACCATCAACTAGCCACATAACCAGTCCGTAGGTTATGGTAGAAACAGTCTCTCAAGAAGACAAAACACAACGTCCATCAACAAATGGTGACCGAAAACGGCTCAAAAAAACCAACACGGCAAAACGGTTCAGAAGAATCAAACAAGTCATCCACGCAGAGAGACTTAAACATAACAAGCCGGAAGAGAAGGGAAGAAGAAAACCTGGTCACACAGGACCAGTACCAAAATCCAGTCTAAGTCAAACTTAAACACAACAGTATTTCTAAGATCGGCTTTCTTGCCAAAATGTACAGAAGACGTACAACGTACAACTACTCAACCTACTCGGTCCTATCCTATACGCCGTATATAGCAATATAAAAACGTATTTGGTAGATACGTACGTACGGCACGTACACACATACATTCATGCATGCTTCAACTGCAGAACCAAGCATCGATTTTCGGTGACTTACTTTTTCTCAGATTGCTTATCCACCATAGGCTGCCTCTCTGTCTCAGTGGACTGACAGCCCGGATATTGACCAGATTATGGTGTGGTTTAGGCGTGCCATCGGCTGAAGTCTTGTGCATTAGACACCGGCGAGATAGAAGTTATAGATTAATAACGATTTGCCGTCTTAAATAACATGTAACTCAGGTTTCAGCATTATTGGAACCGGTAATGTTACGGAAGAACTATATGAACTGTAAGACTTATACCCAAAAAATAGATTAAACTTTATACCCAAAAAATAGATTAAACTTTCAGACTGGTGTAGTTTAATACCATTTAAAATTGCACTCTCTTATTTTCAGAGATTTGATTCTCTGGCTAGCACGTTCAGTGAAAAATGAGCAGGGTCGAAGCAATACGGTCGCTATAGAAACACATGTACATGTACATTTAAGCCCGTTCTTGTAAAGGTCACGAACGAGCAGAAACAGCAATCATTTCACAAAGAAAATTGACCTGATATGCATCTAAGACGCCCACAAATGTCAGAAGTAAAAAGGGGCGGTTAGATATAGGCCCACTTTGTAGCAGTCGTACTATTTTTATTTCTGGGGTGGTTACTGAATTGTCATCATCTATGGCTGATCTTTCAGTCTTGTGTATTGCAGGGCTTCTGTGGCACGCCTGTAAGCAGATCTACAACGTAGGTGCACATGCGCACTTCATCAACATTTACAACGCCATGGATTTCTTCATGCTGAAGTTCTACATGGCTTCACTAGCACTCAGCCGAATAACAGACGTCATGGTTAGTAGAGCTGGTGATGACAACGACGATGACGACGACGATGAAAGGCGAAGATAATTACTTCGTTGTTTAGATGTAGAGTATGTATGTTTGTATGTCTAAATGTATGTATGCATGCTTAAAAACTGTTCTGAGACGTGGTCGGCGTTTAATGATCTATCGACTGGAGAGCATTTTCGAGTGTTGAGGGCATTCAAGAGTACAAATTAAATGTAAAAAACCGTGACAGCATATGAACTTTGTATATTCAAAGAATTTTTCCTAGTAAATATCCTAAGTGAAGTTAACATCTAAAACAAAACAGTCAAAACCGCACGAGATCGCCATGGTGGGTCAAATGTGGAGGTCGCGGTCTGGACATGACTTGATGAGGCAGGGGTGGCTTCAACTCACTTCTACACTCAGAGCCACTCACATCACTGCCCCTTCTACCTTCTATATAGTGTGGCCTTTCCATATGGTCTTTGCCCCTAGTGTCCGTTTTCTCCAAGGAAGGTTCAGAATTGACCGCATTCCTAAGCCCGCTACGGACTTCGACATATTCTTTGATGTCATTCAGGTCCAAACTAAAGACGCATCTCTTTCAACTGGCCTACTCACCATAGCCTGGCTTCTGGTTTCTCTGACCTATCAGAATTCGACCAGGGTTCTCCAACTGCGACTTTGACTTTAAGCGACCATCGACTGATGCCTTAGGCATTATGGTAACGATGCTATAGAAGTCTTCAGATTAGGTTAGATTAGTATTGGTTATTCTCTTCGTCTGTCTGTCTTCATCTCTCTTTTACCTGGTCACGTTATGGGTGCGAACTCTCGCTGCCTTTACCTTGAAACACTGACCCGCTGTATCTACACTAATATCTATCCGCCATTTGAATTCAGAAAAAAATATTACAGGTATGTCCTTCTCCAAGTTTCTCACAACCTCTTATCTTCCCGCTGTCGGGAATCAGTCCGTCTTCCGACCTTGCAATAAGCTGGGCTAGAAACCATAGAAATCGGATTAGTTGAGGTGGTATCTCAACCAGAAAGTGGATGTTTCGGCTATGAATGAACTGGGAGTGCTCTAAATAGTTTCTCTTGTCCCATTATCGGGACTCGGGTCGTCTTCCGATCACAAACTCCGGAGCTGATTCACTCCTCGGAGGTATTAGTTTTTCGTTCCGAGAGTCCAGTAATGGTTTATCGGAGGTCTTGTCGACCGTAAATATACTTTTGTAACTCACCCAAGCCAGGACGCTGTGTTTTTCAGTACACGGATACATTGTATATATATATATATCGATAACCAAACGATACCAAGTTGCCTTGGCTGTAATGTGTGAAATGCAGCACCGCCATTTCACGACTAGAGTAACGCATCGCACGACAGGCTTTAGTTAACCGCCTTTGTGTTGCCTGCATCTTTTTGTGTGGCTTGGCCGACGATACTCGTCTTTCGTACTATTTAACTGCCATCGTGTGAAACAATTCGTCGCACGATCTGTGTACGAACGGAAACTCTTAGTGTTATAACCCGAGTTATAACTAAGAGCTCCATAAACTTTGGCTACTGGCTTAAAGCGACTGCCGACGTCCCTGCTCGACTGCCGGCAAATACTTATTGAACAGCGGAGGAGGAGTTGAACAGAAATACGGACTTAATTATATCAGTAACATGCCAGAAACAAGCTGATCCAAACGAAAATAAAATAATATAGGAATCCTGTATTATTTAAATATAATCATCATTATTTATAAATTCTATCTATTAGCCTTGTGGCCTTTCCCCACATAAACACGTCTAATGGCACCACCTGCATATCTACTTACTTACTCGCTTACTTATCTACTTACTTACTCGCTTACTTATCAGCTTACTTACTCGCTTACCTGATGATTGTTTCAGGTGCGATCATCAATTGATTTCTTTCAGCAGCATTCGTCGTGGCAGAAGCTGATTGGCTCACAACCAATTGCTCGCTATTGGTTCTACTGGCTCAACGCCGGTAATTGCTCTATTATCTTCACGGTTCTAATCATTCTTTTGGATCAATCGCCTATAATCTTTCGGTTGTGTCAAATGGTTCAAATCATTTTAATATGTTTAACCAATGGCTCAAAATCATGTTACTGAAGTTCGATAATGACATCGGGGTTAATTGTTGTACGGTGACTTTCGCTATGTATTAAATCCCAATCGTAATCGTAAACTCGAGATTTCTACAGCGTCCAGTCATGGGAACCAGCTTATTCACAGGCCCTCAGTCAAAACAGATAGGCAAGAGGCTTCAGTTCCAGGTCGAGATCCAAAAGTAAGGCAGGCAGGCAGGCAGTCAGACAGCTACGGTGGGTGGTGTTTGGAATTGGATCTGCGTGATAGATAAGGGGAAGAAGAGGAATCAGGGTATAATCCGTGGAAGAGGAGTGTAAAGCTTCCGCTGACACATCCGATCATCTGAGTGACTCACCCTGACTCACACCCCTTTGACTTCCTCCCCCATACAAAGAGGCAATGATTTCGCTGGATAAAACCTATTTAATAAGTCAAACACTAACTTCGTGTAGGCTTGTTGATGACCACATCTTGGTGCGTGACCCGAATCTTGGCAAGCCTATGGTGACTATTCTATAAGGGAGAAGAGATCGAGGGAAGTTCCTCACAGAAGTATCCGCCTGATTGTATTTCCACATAGTCTGGTTTCCGGTTCCCATGAATTGTTCCGCGTGTAATGAGCAAGTGTTTTGGCTTCCTTGTCACTTTTTAGCGTTGTAACTTTTTACAGCGTCGTAGCTTGTCAATCAAACTCAATCACCCTAGGATAGTCCTGGTTATTCATGTTCGTGTAGAAGTATGTGCGTTCATACGCCGCCGAGACGTTTGTTGTCTGTCATTTTGAGCCTGTCTCGGTGTTGCCCTCTAGCGAAGGAAGGGGATTTCCGGGTGCACTGACTTCTCAAAAGGCTAATTAACCGAACAATTGCGGCGAAATTCGGTTCGTGCAGAAAACCTAAAAACTTCAAGTCTTCGCCATTAGACAAACAATCGTCAATCAGAAGACATGCGTCAGTCAGCAGCCAATTCGTTAGCAAATAAGTGAGTCATCGAGTCAGCGCAGATTATAAGTCAACAGTGGTGCCTACACAGGCGGGTCAAGGATCACGCCGCCTAAAGTTGCCCGACTGACGTCTGCAGAATTGCCTTTGTCAGTAAGCTCCAGACTCCGCTATTACTTTGTCCCTTCGTAACTTGAAATTCTCGATCCATCACCTGGCAAGAGGACAATAAGTGACTAAATCAATAAGTAAATCAGTCGTTCAGGAAGGCATCCTGTCTTAAAGTCTTCAGCGATAACATATACGCACGCATGTCATTCAGTGATTAAAATTAGTGCCGGTGACTGATAAATAGTTTTAGCATGTGTGCATGTTAAGCGCCGAATTATCGGTTCTACAACTTGTTCGGGTATTAAGTGCCAATAGGTTGTTCGGGTATTAAGTGCTGATAATAGGTTGTTCTGTCCTGAAATGAATCCAGATCGATTCTACTGGGATGATCTGGACCCAGTGCATGTGGGGGAGGCACTGTTCGCCGTTGGCAACATTCTAAACTTCGCACGACTCTTTCATCTCCTGGCCATCAATGAACACTTAGGACCAATGCTCATCTCACTCGAAAGAATGATCAAGGTATAATCATCAGTGGCATTTGTGATCTATATCCATATCTATGATCTACATCACTTGAAAGAATGATCAGTGTATTATCAATAAACATTTGTAATCATTAATGAATATGAAAAAACATTTGTAATCATTAATGAATATGAAAAACATTTGTAATCATTAATGAATATGAAAAACATGTGTAATCATTAATGAATATGAAAAACATGTGTAATCATTAATGAATATGAAAAACATGTGTAATCATTAATGAATATGAAAAACATGTGTAATCATTAATGAATATGAAAAACATTTGTAATCATTAATCAATATGAAAAACATGTGTAATCATTAATGAATATGAAAAACATTTGTAATCATTAATGAATATGAAAAACATGTGTAATCATTAATGAATATGAAAAACATTTGTAATCATTAATGAATATGAAAAACATGTGTAATCATTAATGAATATGAAAAACATTTGTAATCATTAATGAATACACTGGCCAACAGAAAATTTTTTTTCCTTGTTGCCTTCGGTTTTAGACCTGTTCTTGGGGTAATTTTGGGCACTGATTCAGAAAATGTCATTGGATTGAGTGCATCAGGTCTAGTTTCTGAGATATCGTCGATTTTGTAAAGAAAACCCAGTCCACTCTTTAAACGATGTCTTTGGCAAAACTAAAATGTCATAATAAGCTTTATTTATGGCTAATTATAATTCTTGCTGATTCATATAATGCCTACATCCTTATAATGTAAAATCAGCATATCTTGCCGCGTGCTGAGATATTGCTGATTCAACGAAATAACTATTCCGTAGCCTACAGCTTACTCAGCACTAAATTCATGGCCTCATTTAGAATTTATTTGTGCTTATACAGCGTTTCATGGTTTCGAACTATGTAAATAGATTATGCTGAAGTCAGCATTTATAGCCTATACAAACCGCCTCCTGAAAGCTAGAGCAGCCGCAGTCGTCTTAGGGCATATTAAGAGTTGGTCGCAAGAACAATCTGTGAATGTGAGCATTAAATAACTACATGTTCTTACTATTTTTTGGCTACTTCCAGACGGAGCTGCATTAACCATCCAGACATATTCTGCTACATTTGTGGGGAATACACACTAAAAGCAAACAGGAAACCGATTTCTGAGTTTGTAAAAAGAGCATATGTAGGTTATTTTGGTGTCAAACTTGGAGATCAAGATAAGCAATGGGCTCCTCATACAGTATGCAAAACTTGTATTGAACAATTGCGCCACTGGACAATTGGAAAGAGAAGCTGCCTGAAATTTGGTGTACCGATGATTTGGAGGGAACAGATAAACCACTTCGACGACTGTTACTTTTGTATGGTTAATATCATAGGCATCAATCGAAATAATCGTCACAAGTTGTCTTACCCTGATATACCTTCAGCCAGGAGACCTGTTCCGCATTCGGATATTGTACCAGTTCCACCTTTTCGCGAACTACCTCAGCTCTCAGACGATGAGACTTGCATGTCCAATATCGGACAAGATGACGAAAGTGAAGAAAGTGGGGGCAGTGACAGTGATTTCCAATCAACTTCACACAGTGAACGTTTTGACCAAAAAGAGTTGAGTGATCTGATCAGGGACTTAAATCTTTCCAAAGAGTCCTCTGAATTGCTTGCGTCCAGACTAAAGGAAAAGAATGCACTTCAGCCTGGAACGAAAATTACAATTTATAGAAACAGAGAAAAGGATTTGCTGCCATTCTTTACCGAAGACAACAACCTAGTATTCTGTAATGACATCAGCAACTTATTGAAGAAAATTGGTCTGTCGGATTACAGCCCAGATGAGTGGCGTCTTTTTATCGACAGTTCAAAACGTAGTCTGAAATGTGTGCTTTTAAATAACGGCAACAAATTTGGTTCTATTCCAATCGGTCACTCCACCAGGATGAAAGAAGAGTACAATGCCATCTCTTTAGTACTGGAAAAGATAAAATACAAAGAACATCAATGGGTAATTTGTGTAGACTTGAAGATGGTAAATTTCCTCCTTGGTCAACAAAGTGGCTACACAAAGTATCCCTGCTTTTTGTGTCTTTGGGACAGTAGAGCCAAGCATGAACATTGGACAAGAAAAGATTGGCCTTCGAGGAAAGACATGGTGGTTGGAGCTCAAAATGTAATCAAGGAATCTTTGGTGGCACGAGATAGGATCATACTGCCACCACTACATATAAAGCTAGGCCTGATGAAACAATTTGTCAGGGCTTTGAATAAAGAAGGTTCATGCTTCGAATACATAGTACACAAGTTACCAGGAATTACAATGGAAAAATTGAAGGCTGGAATCTTCGATGGTCCACAGATCAGGCAACTTATGAATGACCCACTTTTCATACCATCAGTGAATGAAATCGAATCTTGTGCCTGGTCTTCCTTTGTTCTTGTAACTAAAAATTTTCTTGGCAACAAGAAGGCAGACAATTATGCACAACTAGTAGAGGATATGCTTCTTCATTTCAACAAGCTTGGCTGCAACATGAGCATTAAAGTCCATTATCTCCACAGTCACTTAGATCGCTTTCCAGAGAATCTTGGTGACTTCAGCGAAGAGCAAGGTGAAAGATTTCACCAAGACATCAAAACAATGGAAAATCGATATCAAGGAAGATGGGATGCACACATGATGGCAGACTATTGCTGGAATATTATGCGCGATTGTTCCGGCAGATGCCACACTCGGAAATCGTAGAAAAGGAGCTTCTTCGGTGTCGAATGACTTGAAATTTTTATAACAAACTTGTTCTGTTTGGTATCATATAAGTACAGTTTCAGGTACTACCATTTTCTTTTAAGTATTTGTATTATTATGTTTATTTAGTGTATCACATAATAAATTGAGCACTACATAATTATAGCTATAGCCTTATGTTTTATGGGCGAGCAGAGGCAAGGACTGGTATATGGCATAATGTTCTATATCTCGAAAACTAGACCTGCTGGGAGAAAACTGGTGCCTTTTCTGGAATCAGCAGGTCAAATATACCCAGAAACAGTTCTAACATTTGAGGCAACAAATTATGTGTTGGCCAGTGATATGAATGTCCAGCTCTCTCGAAAGAAGCAGCAAAACCATGGTCATTAATAGACGTTTGAAGTCAATGCTGACTCAGTTGATAGACTGGTCAAGGTCACCTACTTGTCACCTCATTATTTGTCATAATTATTGTAACATAAAATCAGTTAAGCTACTTAATTTTGTCTTATCTTCAGGATGTTATGAAATTCATGGTTACCTTTGTACCGATCTTCCTGGCTTTCATGGTTGGCATGTACAACCTTTACTGGTATTATGATCCAGCCGTACGGAATATCGTCGAAGTCGTCGACCACCAAATAAATACCAAAGCACAGGAAGGATTTGGAACGTGTGTATATATTAACTCCACGTAATGTAAAATTCCTCTCATAGGACTAAATTCCGTCAACTGTCCAAAGCATATTGACAGATAACTAATATTATTAGTGTATTTGATGCGAGGACCTATTACTTAAGAAATGTATTCATTGACAGAAACAACATTACCACTGATGGGGAATTGAAATTTCAGCTAGTTCTCTCCAATCCCTTTTTCATTCACTGTCATCTAATTCCAGTCGCTGCTGTCTAATTAAGACATAACTGTTCGTTCATACAATTAATCTGCATTTTGCGCAAACTTTACCCAAGTGTGGTTTCTGATTGAAAAGACTTTGTCCAGATTGACATAACCGGCTGCAGCCTGTAAAATCTGTTATACGCTACTGGTAGTTAGCATGCAATGCATCACATTTATTCGTAATCTTAATCGTGAACTCCAAATTTCTAAAGCGTTACATAACAGCTATGCGCAGGGCACCAGCTTATTCACGAGCGCTGGGTCAAGTCAGTGGGGTTGTCCAAAGACGCCATGTCAAGAACCAAGTCAGGTTGCCAGAAGACCAGAGATAGAGAGAAGGGGGAAAGGAACTGCTAGGGTGGGTTGTGTTTAAGCTGAGATTAAAGGGAAGGCAGCGGATTTCTTCTGAGCCCACTGGACAAAAGGCAGTCCCTTCCGCATCGTTAAGCTTCCACGTGCACCTAGTAGGCCTACGCCTGGCCTATTATTATCTTTTATCAACAAGTCCAGTGTCCACTTCAGTGTCTTCTGCATCTGCCTAACATGTACAGTACCAAGCCATGCAATGCAAATAATTCTTCATTAAAATTACATGAAGGCCTTTGACTATAAACTATAATTCAGATGTTGTTTCATGGGGCACGGCAGCATACTGGATAGAGCGCTCGGCTTGTAACGCGGAGAGTACGGGTTCGAGCCTCCTCCGAGATGGTTACTGTGTAGGGACCTTGAGCAAGTCCTTTACTCACAATTGCTCGGCGCCATCGACTGATGTTAAGTCATTAGATAGTGGCGCCTAACAAATGCAGAAATAATAAAAAATAATAATAGGCCTATACAGAGTTGTGTCGTTGTGCAGGCTTGAGTATACGTTTCGGACGATCTTCTGGGCGCTGTTCGGTTTGAAGGATGCTAAGTCGGTGGAGTTGGGTTCTGGCTTCAAGAGTCGATTCACGGAGAGCGTCGGTTACATTGTGTTCGGTGTCTACAACTGGGGCGCCGTCATCGTCCTTCTCAACATGCTCATCGCCATGATGACTCGATCCTTCGACAAGATAGCCGTTAGTTCATTAGATTTTTTCACAAGGTCCACGTCTCTGCATTTAGCCTACTTGGGCGCGCAGAGCTGATGGTGATCTTTAAGTCCGAACAGCAGTTATAGATTATGCCTGTTTTTTCTACTAGCGCTCCCTAGCGCACTCAGTTATAAAATGAGTCAGCTACTCTGACCGTACACTGTAGGCGAGAGGGAGAGTACTAGCCACCCGCCCTCGTATGCTGAGGCTAAGAAAACGAAGAAGATGTTAACACTTCATAACATGGCCGCCCTCGGGGTTAGCTCATAGGACTGCCCCTATAATGCGGGATCTGTACTAAGACAGGCTAAATGTGATAATCGTAATGGCATTCTGTGCCTCAGTTAGAACATGCACACATTTTAGCCTATTTGGCCAGGCGATTTTCATGGCTAGTACAGCACAAGCAAACGTTTGGGGCGACTGGGAAATATGGTGTTGGGCCAGTAATGTTTTGTTTAGACTAATTTGATGTATAAAATGCAGCACCTTTTGTGCTAGGCCTAACATAAACGTTTTCATTACGACCTTTTAAAGGACGCGCTCAGTCAGTTCCTGTGTCTTGGAGAGGATTCCAATGCAAAATATGGACTTGTCTTTTACTTACCACCTCACACCAGTAACAAAATTATAGGTCTCCTGCTTTCTGGCAGAGGAAGTTCTTCTAAAACCAACTTGAAAATGTCCTCTTAATCGGACTCGAAATGACAATCGAGATCTGAATGCAAGTTGCGCCATATTAAATGGGTCAGTCAATTTTTCAGCATCTAACGAAACCTTGGCGAGAGTTTAAACTAATATTTCAAAGATCAGATAAGCCTACACAAGTAACACATATAGGCCTCCTATAATAGACTAACAAGAACCAGAAGAAAGCCGAGGACAGAAAACGTGCCAGCGCTGTTCAAATGGCTAGTACAGCTTACGTACCTTATGTTGCGCTGTAGACGGACCAAGACATCGAGTGGAAATTCGTCCGATCGAAGCTTTACATGGAATACATAAACGAAGGATCAACTCTTCCCGTTCCTCTCAACATCATTCCAACTCCAAAGTCACTGGCACGACAGTTGGCACGAGTGGCCAAGTCATGCAGACAATGGAGGAATGACAAGAGAGACAAGGCATGCTATGGAGCAGGAGACGGAGAGGAAAGTTCACCCATCTACACTATGAACGGAGGAGGATTGACCAGCATCCCTCTGACGCAGGTAGGCCTATGTGGGGAAGGAACAGCCATTTCTCTTGCACCGGGATAATGGAGAACGGGGAAAGTGAACAGCATTCCTCTCACTCTTCTGGTACCAGTGTTATTCAGAGTACTGAGCCAAAGTGCTTAAGTAAAGTAAAAGTATTCGTCAGCGATTTTACTTAAGTCAAAAGTATTCTTCCAAATACTTTAAACGTAACAGTCAAAAGTACCGAGTTTATATATGACAATCGTTGCTAATTATGACCAAGGAAGTGTCTTTGTTAATATGAACCTGTAAATAGACATTGTGATTAAAATCTATATTTTGGTGTAAATTGTGTGTGAATGGACTCGCGACATTTGTTTTATTTTCTGTTTTCAACGGGGGTTCGATATACAGCTTAACATTTGCAAAAGACGCTTTCCTGGTCATAATTAGCAACGAGTGCTCTCACATAGTTCATACACAGAAAAGTCACGATATACAAACTCTTACATAGAGAACAGTTATAACGGACGCCGTAGGAGACTCGGGCATCCAGCGTTCTCTCAGCTCTGTTCGTATTCTCCACCAGCGCAATAAGCCAGTCCAAAAGCCCCTGTTCAACACACGAATCCTCCCGAGGAAGACGGAGATTATGAAAAGTTAAGCGCTCCGCTGCTTCTCCACCTTCGTCCACTTCAGTCACGGCCTTGCTTCCCCAGTCCGTCCGACCGAAAACATCATCCAGCGACTGACTTAAGACCCTCTGTACAGTCGGTTTCCTTCTTGGTCGCCCATCTTACCTTCCGGCCAGCCAGGTCAGGTTTCCCGTGCACCACTTGAGGTCTGAGAATATGGCGCATTTGCCTCGTTTTTCGCTCTCCATAGTTCTCTTTTTCCGCTCCTCTGCCAGCTGCCCCATAATAAAAGCTAGTAAGAACTCTCCTTGAAATCCCATGCTCTCACCTAATCCTTTTCATTCTTTAACAATTGCCTTATTTAAGAAAATCCAAAACAAACTTATCACATTATGTATGTATGTATGTATGTATGTATGCATGTATGTATACATGTATGTATATATGTATGTATATATGTATGTATGTATGTATATATGTATGTATGTGGGTATGTATGTATGTATATATGTATGTATGCATGTATGTATGTATGTATGTGTAATGTAACTCAGCTTTAGGAAAATTAGTTTCACGGCCCACACAGCCTAGGCTGTCACGGACTTCTAAATACTAAAAGGTCAGTAAAAGATTCAAGTAAACTTCAGTATTGTTTAAATCATGTGCACAGCCTGAAAGTGGGATGGTGTTAGGTTCAGATCCAGCTGTACTGACATTGCGCGCGTTATACGTGCTTCAATAAATAAATAAAAATGAATAAAAAATGAATAGGGCCCAATGAGCAACCTTACGTAAAGGCGCCGACATTTGGAATTACGTCACTGAGGAGGACTGCACGGGAGGTATAGCTGCGTCACATTCAGTAAATGTTACACTCACGGTATGTAGATCATAGTGGCGCTATAGAATCTTTTTTGCATCGATTGCATATATGTTAGAAGGTGTTTGCCGATCGCATCGACCTGGATCCAGTGAGTCTCGACAGAGGTGGTCTGACGGTGCCCGACAGCCCCCCTACGCCTGCTCCTCCGCTGCCGCCGCCAGTGTCCTTGGCTTCTCCTCGAAGTCGACAGCAGAGGTCAGAGGTCAGCCAGTCGATCGATCAGAAGAACTCGTCCATATTCCGGAAGCCAACTCTGTCCATGGACACGACACCTGGCGACAGCGACGAAACTAGGGTACGCTCTTCCACCTGATACAGCAGCTGACCCAGTACAATTGAGTGATGCGGTATAGTACTACAGATATCTGCCTCCACAATACCCTTACATGTCCCCGGAACTCTGCCTGTCCTAACATAATTCAGCTTTAGGAATATAAGTTTCACGGCCCACACAACCCAGGCTGTTGCTGTGTTGTAGGGCCTACGTCTGCGCATAATGCTTAAAAGTAACGAGTAACGATCCCATGCGCGTCACTCGTAACGAAGTAAAAGTACTGAAAATGAGTGAACTGTTACTTCATGACTAGTAAAAGTATTTTCATTTTGAAATACTTCTTTAAATTAAAACTACTTAAACTTTTACTTAAGTGCAGTAACTCGTTACTTTTACTACGTTACTGATCAACACTAGTAAACTTAAACACCTAGGCCCACATGGTGCAAACTGAACAGGCATGATGCTGAATGCGAATGGATGGCACGTGCAAGTACAGCCTAAGCTCGCTTAAGGAACAATTAAGACAATAAATGCGTATAATGTGTTTCAGTGTACTGTATTCAATCGATATGCTACCAATGCTTATTAGACTAACGTAAGCCGCAGTCAAAGATACACGATTCAGCTCCTGTATAGCATAGGCCTGCTCAAGTCGTCCCTATGGCGAGGATGCCGGTTCGCACGCCAATAGTGGCTTATTTCAGAAATTTGAATCTCAGGCTAGCACGATCCGCACATGTACAGGGACCTCAAATGGCGTGGCGCCCATTTAAACGGGATGCGGTGGTGAAGGATCTTACCCGACCAATTCCAGGGTCGAGACTATACAATCGCTATAGAAAAACGTGTCCAGTACAATTACATTTGGAGTCATGTACGTAAATGTAAATGTATAGGTTTTATATAACGACCGTATGGCCTCGACCCTTCTCATTTGTCAGGGAATTTATTGGGTGAGATCCTTCACCACTGCTACCCGTTTGAATGCATAGACTCTGACCAGCTATTTTTGCCACAAATTTCTCAAAAACCGAAGTGAAAGATCATTGTCTGCTTAAGTTTTATCAGGAAGATTAAACTTTTACAAATCCTTGTACATGTATAACCCTTTTCGTCCTATCATAGTTTATCTAGCACTAGTCTGTCATTTTCTGTGTTTGACCACTATCATTGGTACAGTGGATCTCGATGACGTGAGTGATGGGAAAACAATTAATATTCTTGTCTGCAGCTCTAGTGCATGAACCGTATTTGCGAAGTTTTGCCAAGAAGCTTTGATAATGTCAGCAACGAAGCTACTGCTTTTGAGCAACTCTGAATATTTGATTGTTTTGTAACAAGTGCTTTATAAATTAGCACAGAAAGTGCAGTACTGCAGTGGTTTGGGGTTTAAACTGCATAGTTTCCCATGCTCAGCAAGGTCATCCTGGTGAATAACGGAATGTAATTCACTCAGTCTATTCAAATTGTATATAAGTTTAGTTTTTCTCTGCACCTTTTAATTTATATGGTTACGTAGATATGATAGATTTCATACTATAATTCTTGATCTTTGCATTGGCAGCCCGTCATAAAGACTGTCGTACGTCGATATATTTTCGAGCGCCTGCTGGCCAGCGTCGTTCCAAACGAAGGTCTGACAAATAAATCTTCATGCTGAGCTAAACCGCAAGAAAATCATTTAACCAAATCAAGAAGTCATATAAGTTTCCTGTCCCACACAATGTTTAGGTTTGCATTTAAGTGTTTTAAGGCCTCCCCTATAGCTCTTTTTATTTAATTTTAAAAATATTCTGTTAATCATTGAACTGACAATTAGCCGCTCACGAGACGCAGTCTAACATAATTCAAATTTAACCCTTGTTATTATTTTTTACCGGAGGTATAGGCCTACACGATCCCTCAGGATTTAAAAAATTCTGCGGGAATGAAAGAAATTCTGTTACGGCTAGAAATCGTCAAGAGCTGGAGGAACAAAATTACCTAGGAAGGCAATAAAGTTGAAGCGTTTGAATTGTAAAAGCAATGCGCTGATAAACTTAGGCTAACAGCCTAAATTTAGAACGCCCATATTTAAACTCAGCGCTGTAACCCATGCAAGAGAGACCTAGTGAAGACACGTTTCGCACGTAGGTAATTTATCAGTGCGGAAGAAAAGAGCCGTCGGGCAAGCCAGATCATAGGTTGCAAACTAAGCAGATAGAATTAAATAAAGCATGTCGCACCATGCGTTGCACTAGATGTAGAACGGTGACGCAAGTCGGTCCCTCTGCATGCATACGAGTCAAGACAACTTGATATCGTTTCGTCGGTGATATACGCAGTACAATAGTGTGCTGGGCAACATAGCGTATACAAATCAAAGTCCGTTCTACGGGCAAGTTGCAAACTATATTTTCGGACGAGAGGGCATTCCGGCAAAAGGCCACTCAGTGCACATCCAAATCACAGTCGAAACAATCACTGTACGATTTCTGGCTGTTTCCGCCGATCCGAAAGATATCGGGCCCACTGTAAGATCGCGAGACGGTCCAAGTCCCTATTGTGGGAAGATAAGTGGCTGTGCCGAACTCGGGAAGTCCCTCCCGTTCGTGATAAATGCATTAGTTTATAACAGGTCTTTGTTAAACGAGGGGTAATGCCACGGAAGCTTACCCCACTGTGTCGTTCAACAGACTGGTTGGTACGCTCCCGAGTTAAATTAAATACTTCACTGGGGCGGAAAGACACAGAGACCTGTCATAAGACTCCACTGTCCAAGGAACTAAAACGAACTTCTGGCGTCTCATATTAAAGGTAGATGTAAATGTAGGCTATACGTTTTCTATAGCGACCGTGTGACTTCGACCATAATAATTTCTCAAAGAATTAATCGGGTGACAATAGCGGTATTTCCAGAGTTACGAGATGTAGAATGGTGATGAAGACGAAGCCCGAAGTAAAGAAGGCAAACGAGAAGGGACCGACTATTGCCGGTAAAGGAACGAACGATGTTCTGGAAAAGTCCATCCTCAGGACTGCGCCCATCCGATAACCGCGGATGAGTCAGAGTAGACTCCCGAGATAGAGCTTTCCAGTGTTGCCTTCCTTAAGGAAGCGGCCAATCTTGAGCCTTCCTTGGAGAGGACGGATACTATAAGCAGCGATGGTACGGACTGGCCATTTTACGTCGAGAGTAGAAGGGGCAGCGACGCGGGTGGCTGAGTGTAGAACTGGACTGCAGTCACTCCCGCCTCGCGAAGCTATATCTGGATCACAACCACCACATTACTATATGGGCGTTTAGTTTTACGGCCTTTGCAGCCCGGGCTGTCACGGACTCGCTCAATCACGTGGATACGCTTGAAGGAACATTGTTAAGTCCTGTTCTGAGTCGATTGAATGAATGGCGGTAACAGAGCCAGATGGTAGGCTATTCCACACAGATGGTTCAGCAACTGCCATATTCTGATGGTTCAGCGACTGCCATATTTCGATGGTTCAGCAACTGCCATATTCCGATGGTTCAGCAACTGCCATATTCCGATGGTTCAGCGACTGCCATATTCCGATGGTTCAGCGACTGCCATATTCCGATGGTTCAGCGACTACCATATTCCGATCAATCCGATGGTTCAGCGACTGCCATATTCCGATGGTTCAGCGACTGCCATATTCCGATCAATCCGATGGTTCAGCGACTGCCATATTCCGATGGTTCAGCGACTGCCATATCGTCCAACTCTCGTTGCTGGATGTGGAGGTCGCCGTGAGTTGTCGAAAGTAAATTACACCGGTTGCGAAAAGTAGAAATCAGCTTGCATAATACGACGAAGAAATCTGGGGTCAACTGGTGAAGGCAGTTGTAGATGAACAATCCTTGCAACGATCTGACGAGCAATTAACTGATCCATCATACGAACACCAACACTTCACCTTTTGCAATTTCTGCTCTGGTCTTTCACTAAAAACTGATGACATTACTATTCAAAATTTTTTATTCCGGTTCTTCCTCTTCCCCTTATCTCTGTTCTCGCTTCAATTTCAAGCATCATACACCGTAGCCGTCCAACTGTATGACTGCCTGACTCCTGGATCTTGACCTGGAACCGAACCCTTTTGCGTATAGATTTTGTTTACTCTGAGCGCCTGTGAATGAGCTGATTCCCGCGACCTAGCTTTCGTTGGGCATTGTAGATATCTCGAGATTACGATTAGCCTACAATCCCATCTTGTAGGCCTACTTTTTCCGTAGCTAAAATGTCAATAAGAAATCTCAAGACCACTTCGTTAGAAAAGTTATCACACGCTTACATTATTAAATTGTAACATTTTTCAGGATCGGTTGATCTGGACAACATAAAACAGCAGACAAATCTCATTCAGGAAGACTTGCACTTCATCAAACCGAAAATGCTCGAACAGTTTTCGTTCATCAACAAAGAAGTAAAGACACTTCAGAAGACGATAAGTGACGTCAGAGATCAGCTCGCGGTCATGACGCATGCGTACAGCGAGCTGTGTCAGCGCGTTGTTGTTTGCGCCCCAGGGCCTCCCGCTCCAATCCACTCGGTTGCCTCTTCACCCAGCGCAGGGCATCACACATCAGCCCCCCAGCCGCAGTGGCAACCCCTAGAACGACCTCTCAACCCTCTGCACCCCAGGGAATCCGAATTTAGACAGGGTTCGTTCAGCGCTAGGCTGCACAGGCAGAACGCCACGGAAGATGTGTCGAAAGAAATCTCCGAACCAACGGAGGTCAATCAAAGGCCATTCGCTTTCTAATACTCATCCGGTGTATTTCGGACAATTTACGGCGCCACAACGCAAGATGGGGCGTCACGGGTACGGGACGATAGGCCAGGCCTATGCATAATCCCGCTGTGACTCAGTGAAATAGGCCTCCATCAAATTCTACAGCCGCAACTCAGGCAGACAGTTAAAGAAACCGAATGGGAAGTTCGTCAGCCTACGATGCAGTGGGAAAACGACTAACATTAATTAATCGGACAGATGATTCATAGCCGACTCAGTCTACATCGCTGTACCTCAAAGGTCAACATCATTCAGAAACATTATATACATATGACATGAAGCTTAACAGAGGGAGACAACGAGCAGGAATGATTTCTACAGAACAATTAACCCAATTTTGATGCGCTTAGAATGGCGGCCTTTTAAGGCAAAGTTATGGCACATGGAAAGATACCCTAATGCCGCGACACCAAGAATTTGCCAGGAATTCTTTCGCTCTCTCTCCCCTTTCTCTCTGTCTGTCTGTCTGTCTGTCTGTCTGTCTGTCTGTGTCTCCTCAACTCCTTATAACTATTTCGCTTGCTCCTTCTCTGCATTCTTCAACCTTTCATTAACTCCCCAGTTACCCGTTACTTTCTTACTGCTGAACCGCCCAACACTAACCCTCAACTATTAGGCCTACAACGGTTTACTTGTTTATTTTCCAAATCAGAGGACTTGTCGGTGAAGACCGCATTAATTTGTAGGCTATAATTGCTGCCGCACGAAGGCCTATGTACAAATTTCGTTATCTGGCCAGCAGTGCTCTAAAATCTTAATTTTGTAGGCCTGCTGACTTCTTGGGCTATCCGTGAACCTCGTTCAACGGAAAGAATTTAGATTCGGTCTGATCGCTAATATTAAGTTATGCTGTTAAAAGCTCGCAGCCCAGGAAATAATCGCTTGCTAGTTACAGGTATAAGTCTATTTTAAAATGTACCCTAGTAACAGGCCTATATTAATAAATTTATTCGTAGTTCAGTATATACTCTTAAAAGTAGTCTCATCACTAAAGACAATAATTGTAGTCAGAACATCGAATTTCGGCATATGGGCTATTATCTGGCAATGAATCAAACACGCCTGCATCTCAAATTCAAGGCTAACCCAAAGATGTCTAAATAACTAGAATCTTCCGGGGTCCATGGCTAACCTCTCACTAAAACAGGCCAGGAATCTAATACTAATAATCTAATAATAAAATAGGAATCTAATTATCTAATGTAAAATTGGCCTGGAAAATAGGCCTACTCTTTACAATATGATACTCATATCCTTCGACAGTCAAGTCAGTAGTTGAATGTGATAGTTAGGCTTATGTGCCGCCGCTAATACGCTGATATTGCGTATGTTAAGTGGGCCTATCCCGAATGTTATAACGAAAGCAGAAAATTGTTACGGCGTTTTTGAAAAATGATAGGCCCTACAACTTGAAATGCACAACAGTGGACTGCAGTTACAGGCGCTGATGAATAAAATATTCCTAGCGTGGTAAACTTATCTCTGGCTACACGTAATCTATGCATTGTGGCACCAATGAGCAATATTGGAATTTTTAACTTCTCACCAATGTCGAATCTCGGTACTGGCCCACGAGACCTCAGCAGGCGATACGATTGCTGCGCATGTCTTCCACTCAAATCTAAACACTCCTCTTCCAAACACCCTATCCTGTTTCTTCCTGTTCCCCTTATCTCTCTTTCCGCTTCAATTTCAAACACCAACCACCGTAGCCGCTTGACTCTATGCCTGCATGATTCTATATCGACTTGTAACCGAACCTTCCAGCCTATCGATTTTATTTTGACTGAGCGCCTGTGAATAAGCTGGTTCCTGCGACTTAGCCTTCATTTGGTGCTGTAGAAATTACGAGCTTACGATTACGATACGCGACGTCCTGCTCCGAGAGGGGTCATCCACAAAGGCGTCCACAAAGAGGGGAGGAAGGAGTGTTACCTAGGGGGACAAGGGGAGGTCCACATGCCCAACGTGGACGTCCGCATCTAAATTTGGCACAGTTATTTCAGTACTGCCTGTGCCTTAAACACCAAATTCAGTTAGACAGCAGTCTGTGTTGCGTCTAATTCGTCCCTGTGCTGGATGCGGTAATATCAATAGTACCCAATCCAATAGTACAGTTAGCCGTGCAAGATCAACGTGGAAGCCTAATCTAGGCCTTAGTATTCCACTGGAGTGCGAACGTCCGAAAAGGGGTAGGGAGGATAAGGCCAAATGCGGACGAAGGGAGGGAGGGGTCCAAAGATATTTTGTGGACGTCCTTTATGGGCGACTTCAGACAAAGACGTTGGCACATTTTTCTGAGAAGAGACCAAAACGTTTGGTACGTCTCAAGACAGACTACATCCCTACTAATACAGTATATGACTCTTTATAATCACTGCCAGTGTTATAGCACTACAGTTTGGGCAAATGTAGGATTCAAAGGGTGAAATTATTTTGGATTCTGGAATGTACTGATAAAACAATTGGGCAAAACGTCAGTTTGCTAACTTCGGGAGTGTGTATCTTGTATGCAAGCTCTGAATCCGTCGCCTGGGTGCAGTGGGTTCAGGCTCTACGGGTTAAATGTTCACAGCTGATTAACTGTGTATAGCTCCATGGCTAGCAGAAAGTTCAAAATCCAAAATGATGTGTTTATGGATTACGAAATATTTAAATGCATAATGACTTCTTTTAAGTCCCTCTCTCTCTCTCTCTCTCTCTCTCTCTCTCTCTCTCTCAAACAAACAAACAAACAAACAAATCACATGACAGATCGAAAAATGTGTGTGAACTAAACTATGTTGAAAATTTGCTCCAAGATAAATGGCTTTGCTTTTAGAAAACAGGACCAACTGTTGAAATGTCACTCATTTAGGATTAATCTCAAATGACAAAGGCTTGTTGACAAACGCACACAATGACATCAGCTATGCATTGCTTATTGGTAAAGTAAGAGCCATTCTTTATCCTTCTCCATTTACATCTTTCTGGATTGCATACGTCTGCCATAAAGGATATATTTTTGCCCAGATGTCCTTTGATTATTGAAAGTTTTTCTCTATGCAAATCATAGTTGTCTCTTATCTAATAACTAACTGTACAGTTAAAAAAGGTAAGGCAGGTAAGGCAAGGCAAATTAATTGCTTATTTATCATGTGCCTGAGAACAAACACAAAAAATACAAAGTCAACGACTGAAGAGTCAGTCCTTCTGGACTGCATGCAGTAACAGGGCATCATCAATGCCACATGATGCACCGGGATTTAAATGCTGGACACAGAGTGAATGGGACAACATGCATTATCAATCTACCACTGTGAAGGTGGTAAAGGGCAAAGTGGATAATTTTGATAAAAACCTTTTATTATACAAAGCAGATGCTTATTCTGATCCATTTAGATACCTTGTTCTGCAGTCATGGACCCTTGGATACGGAAACAAATCTGAGTCCATCTAGTGACAATTACAGCTAAGAACTTAAACGGCCAATATTTCTGTCAGCAGTGCCTTTGAAAAGTTCATAAGAAATTCAGAGAATTTCATTCAGCCAGCTGTAATCACAATTTAATATCTCATTGTAGAAAGCAGTTTCTAGAAATTAAACAGTTAAGTGCGTTGGCTAAATGACTGGGAAGACCAAGGCCTGAAGCCTTTCTTGATGAGCCAGGAAATTGTCAAGATGCAGGTTAATGCTCCTCCACCCATCAGTGCAACACGTTTCCAGTTGACTTTTGGCTTCTTCGACACTTTCTTGAAAGATGTGAGATCCTCGGGTGTGAAATTCAAATCAGGACAAAGCTGAAAACACAGAACATCTCTTTGAAAAACAATCACTAACAATCACTTTAAAGACCTGGCAGCCTGTTTTGTTGGGCCTACATGAGGCTCATAGCTGGTCATCAAATGTCACTACTGGTGCACTGTGGGCCTGCCGTGGGCCCAATGAACATGGCTGTTTGGGTACAGACAGCAAAAAGATATACCTTCTGCTACACACAACCATACATCACAATGAAATCTAATCTAAAGACTTCTATAGTGCCATTACCATAATGCCCAAGGCATCAGTTGAAGGTTGCTTCAAGTCAGAACTGCAATCCAAAATCACAATCCATTGGAGAAGCCAGGTCAAATTCCTATAGGTCAAAGAAACCAGAAGCCAGGCTATGGTGGGTAAGCAAGTTGAAACACATGAGTCACAGAACTGACTGAAAAAAATAGAACTTTGCAGGAAATTCCAAAGTCGTGAAATACCTTACACTACATAGGCCTACATAGAATGCTGAAATGAGGTTAACCATATGGGTGCGGTTATACATGAAACAATGAAACAAACTGCAGAGGCGAGTATTACAACTTAGCTGGCAATTTCTGTAGCCTCAGTCACCAAACACTGATGAACCCTGTAGTATTTGAAGGAAGAGTAGTATTTGAATGTCACACAATGTGTACTGTGATGGCCAAATTGTTAGCTTGCTTACTGAGTCATCTAATTAATATATACAATGTCTCTCAGGCAATACTTATCATTTGGTACTACTGTGAGCTAAGGAAGAGGCAAGCCTTGGGATCAAGTGTTACAAAGTTTTGTGTTCACGTTTAACAAAAAATATTGATCAACACAAAAGGAATGCTCAGTCCTTTCCAGCATCAATAGTTTTTAGTTGAAATTAGTTCCTTTATCATGAAACTAATAACATGGAAATATCGCTTAACATGCAAAAATGTTGGTCTCATGGAAGAAAATGCCACACAAAACCTTGGACAACACAAAATGTTGATATATTTTCAAAATTTGGCTCTGCTCATCCAAAGTGAAACAGTTGAATTTTGTTTCAGGTTGTACTGTTGGGCCTGTGTGCTGGTGGCAGCTGAGATATTCAAGTGACAATTTGGCCTGCACCTTTTATACCTCACCAGCTCACAAAATCAGTCCAAGACTTACACTTGCCATCTGCAATCAGGAAATCTTGGATTCAGTGACACCAAAGCATGCAAAGATCTTTGGATTGGCATCAACTGTCAATTGCAGTAAGACAGCTACTGACAAACGTACATATTTAGTGACCTGAAGGAGATCTGAATGCTGCAACTTCTGCCTTCTGCCAGTGAGCGTAACCATCTGCTGCAGACATCATTCAACTGTCGCCATGCTTTGTTATCAGTGTAACAAAAACGTGGAACTCTCAACATGGTGTAAACCATCAGCTCTGAATGGGACTCTGTTGGTTGGGTTTTAAGTGCATGTGACTTTTCCAGTTACCTGAGCATTATTTGCTTACAAAAGAACTTAATTGTCGTTTTAATAATTTAGTTTTGCGAAAGCAACTTCAAGAGGTACTTGGAGAGCACTGTAGAGATGTTCAGTTACACATGTTCATTTTGTACAGCTTCCTTGTTCCAATTGTTAGATCTTATGTCGTCACACAACAGTTGTCTATCTATCTATTTAAAATCTGAAAAACCCTGAAACACAGAAAATGTTCATTTACTACTAATCACGATTGCAAATAAACAATAATCAGTAACAATAATTAGGAACAGCAATTATACTAATCATAGAGAGTGTGTTAACTAACTCCTCGTAACTGCAGGCGAAATCCAACGAGCTCATGGTACAAAGCCTGAACGCTTGCCAAAGCATCTGCTGTGCTTGAACAAAGTTCACGAATGTGAATGGGATCCTGCAAAGTAACACCATCAATGCATACAAACAGAGTATACAAACAGAGCATACAAACAGAGCATACAAACAGAGCATACAAACACAGCATACAAACACAGCATACAAACAGAGCATACAAACAGAGCATACAAACAGAGCATACAAACAGAGCATACAAACAGAGCATACAAACAGAGCACACAAACAGAGCACACAAACAGAGCACACAAACAGAGCACACAAACAGAGCACACAAACAGAGCATACAAACAGAGCATACAAACAGAGCATACAAACAGAGCACACAAACAGAGCACACAAACAGAGCACACAAACAGAGCACACAAACAGAGCACACAAACAGAGCATACAAACAGAGCATACAAACAGAGCACACAAACAGAGCACACAAACAGAGCACACAAACAGAGCACACAAACAGAGCACACAAACAGAGCACACAAACAGAGCACACAAACAGAGCATACAAACAGAGCATACAAACAGAGCATACAAACAGAACATACAAACAGAGCATACAAACAGAGCATACAAACAGAGCATACAAACAAACAGAGCATACAAACAAACAGAGCATACAAACAAACAGAGCATACAAACAAACAGAGCATACAAACAAACAGAGCATACAAACAAACAGAGCATACAAACAGAGCATACAAACAGAGCATATAAACAGAGCATACAAACAGAGCATACAAACAGAGCATACAAACACAGCATACAAACAGAGCATACAAACAGAGCATACAAACAGAGCATACAAACAGAGCATACAAACACAGCATACAAACAGAGCATACAAACAGAGCATACAAACAGAGCACACAAACAGAGCACACAAACAGAGCACACAAACAGAGCACACAAACAGAGCACACAAACAGAGCATACAAACAGAGCATACAAACAGAGCATACAAACAGAGCATACAAACAGAGCACACAAACAGAGCACACAAACAGAGCACACAAACAGAGCACACAAACAGAGCACACAAACAGAGCACACAAACAGAGCACACAAACAGAGCATACAAACAGAGCATACAAACAGAGCATACAAACAGAGCATACAAACAGAGCATACAAACAAACAGAGCATACAAACAAACAGAGCATACAAACAAACAGAGCATACAAACAAACAGAGCATACAAACAAACAGAGCATACAAACAAACAGAGCATACAAACAAACAGAGCATACAAACAAACAGAGCATACAAACAGAGCATACAAACAGAGCATACAAACAGAGCATACAAACAGAGCATACAAACAGAGCATACAAACAGAGCATACAAACAGAGCACACAAACAGAGCACACAAACAGAGCACACAAACAGAGCACACAAACAGAGCACACAAACAGAGCACACAAACAGAGCATACAAACAGAGCATACAAACAGAGCATACAAACAGAGCATACAAACAGAGCATACAAACAGAGCATACAAACAAACAGAGCATACAAACAAACAGAGCATACAAACAAACAGAGCATACAAACAAACAGAGCATACAAACAAACAGAGCATACAAACAAACAGAGCATACAAACAAACAGAGCATACAAACAAACAGAGCATACAAACAGAGCATACAAACAGAGCATACAAACAGAGCATACAAACAGAGCATACAAACAGAGCATACAAACAGAGCATACAAACAGAGCATACAAACAGAGCATACAAAGTAGCAGAATATCAGGAAAAAGATGCAACATTATAAACAGTTTAACAAGTATAACTTTGTATACAGTTCTACAGTTATGAAACTAACAGCATAAAACTTTATATAGGCCTACAGTTAAAACTATATCACCGGAAGTAAAATAACTGAAAAATGTATGACATAAACTATCTAAAACTCATAAAAATCGCTCACGTTTCCAGTGTTATTAGTTAATGTTTCCCCAGTAAGCTATAAATAACCCTAATATAGTCACTATTTATAACAGGGCACATTTTAATCGCGTTAACTTTGTTTTCCACCACACTGGCCGTCAACAGTGTTAACACATTGGCCGCGTGCCAATTTTTTATATAGGTGCGGCAAACATAGGCCAAAAAACACAGAACACGTGAGGGACGTGTTAACACGTCCCACAATTGTTTTTATTTTTTTTTGACATCCTTTTGTTCAAAGAATCAAAAATAACGGTTCCTTTTGTGTTTATCTTACTACCTCACTGTAGGACATCTAGAGATCACGTTCAGTGTGATAATGTTTGAAGCATAGTACTACACATAGTACATTCAGTTTTCGGCATATATGTGATATACCAGGCCCTAGAGTGTCCAAAATAATCGTATATGCATTTAGTAGGTGATAGAACATGTCCACTATTACTACTAAACAGCAGGAATTATTACTGGGACACTGGGAACTGCCCAGACACAGCTGATACCAGATGGACGTGTATACACGTCCGTGTGTATATATATATATATACATATATGTATCGATCTTGGCTTCACAGCTGAGGCCGAACAATATTCTGGCGCCTAGTTCCTCCAAGCTTCTTGTAGAGAATATATGCATCTGCTACATCCATGTAAATCATCTGTAGGTCTATCTTTCTGAAACAATTCAATAACTTTCTCAATGGAGCGTAACGAGGCTAAAAATCAGTCCATTTGGTTCATTCATTCTTCGGCATATATATATATATATATATATATATGATAGAGTATCCAAAATAATCGTATATGCATTCGGTAGGTGGCAGCACTTGTCCACTATTACTACCAAGCGTTGAAATGCCTAAAAACAGCTGATACCAGAGGGACGTATATACACGTCCGTACTAAGGCTAAAAATTAGTCCATTTGGTCCATTCAGTCTTCGGCATATATGTGATTATATATATATATATATATATATATATATATATATATATATATATATATATATATATATATACGATAGAGAGAGTCCAAAATAATCGTATATGTACTCAGTAGGTGGCAGAACATATCCACTATTATTACCAAGCGGCAGGAATTACTACTGGGACGCTGAACTGCCTAGAAAGGTTGCTACCTAAGGGACGTGTTTACACATCCGTAGAGTCCCAGCTATACAAATGAGGGACGTGTTAACACGTCCCTCGCGTCCAGCGTGTTAAAGAAACCTTTGTACCTGATCACTTCAACAATCAATTTATTGCAATCAATAAACAATTCATTCACAATCAACTCACAACTGCACAAACTTTTAACTGGGCACATTTTTAAATTCAGAATTTGATCATTTACTGCCCAGATGAAAATTGTGTTTTAGACATAATTATCCTACTTTCATTCAAACTGTTAGCATCTCATCAACATTGTTACACCTATTATTATTACGTTGACAAGATTAATCCCACTATTATGTATTCTGCACCGTTGATCACATCATTAATGCAGCATTATTTTATCAGCAACATGACCTTATCTGCAACATTATATGTTGGGGGTTAAAAAATATTGGCTACATTATTATATCCGCAACATCACAATAATTTGATTTTGTTCAAATAACCTTCCGCCAAGGACGATAACAAATGAATCAATCAAACACTCACTGGGGAATCTAGAACAATGCGTTTATCTTCATTTATTCGATCAGAAATATATCCAACAGAGCTCCCTGCAAACCCCAGGTGTCGCTTAAGGTTGGACAGCATTGCAACACCCTCAGAACAGCTGAAATATCAAAGAAATTAAAAATCAAGGCAATTCAAATTAAGCACACAGCTCAAAATTTTAAGCAAAGGCTCATTCCATGTCAAAGCAACCAATAAAGACAATTTTACACCATCTTGCAGATCTTTCTAATATTTTCCCACATCATCCTCACTAAAACAATGTGAAAGGTTAAATTTTTACCAGAATATCTTGTTTTTTGATGGGAACGTGAATTTTTGAAGTTCTTGATGAAAACACAGTGTTCAATGATACTGAATGATTCACAGTGTTTTGGTGTTGTAACTTTGGAACTAAAAAAGACCGGAGGTCAACAATTTTTTATACTTAAACAGTTTCTATTGTTTTAAAATGCAACAGTTTTGAGTGCAGCTATTTCAGAAAAATACAAAAACTAGCAAATACTGCACCAAAAACTGATTTTGCTAAATTTTGTCATGGATAGTGAAGATATGAAATAGCTTCATTTTACTTTAACTAAGACATGTGTGTTATTCAAATACATACTGCATTGGTGATTATATTCACAAGATATGTAAGCAGTTTTTATCATGCACTATCATGTCAGGGTGGCCCTACGTACGGTATACAGCTGCCCCAAGAGTGAATGTTAACAGCAAATAACACACTATATTTGGAATTCACTTTGGCAAAGACTATGGCTAGTTATATTGCAAATTTCAAACATAGCTCAAACCTAATTAGACACAAAAGAGGAAGAATAGTTTGGAGCAAAAAAAGAATGGCATATTTGTGCTTACTTTATTGAAAGGTATTTTACATTTAAATATTAAAATATGTCTAACATGTGTATCAAATATTGTTATATTTGTTGATGAAATATGCTCATTTATGTGATACACTGAGTAAATAAATGCCATCTGCCAGCTAAAATTTATTCAAATATTTTCCAAAACATTAAATATCTTTCAACATGTTGAAATCAGTCAACTTCACCAGGTGGTTGATAAAGAACAGATCAAACAGCAACATGAAATCTGAAGCACATCTAGTCATGGGAATGGTCAGTGCATGTGCCAAGTAGCAAGTGTTATTTACTGTAGAAAATGTCAAAAATGTCAAATGTTTACTGCGGAAAATGTCAGAAAATGTCAAACATTTGCTGGTAAAATGTCACCTTTCACTGTTTTTAGTAGGATTATTTTATGAAATAAATATGAAAAGATCTGAAAGAGTGTGATGTATAGCTCTGAATGACTTCAACTGGAATGCCTAGTTGAATTTACTCACTCATCTGAATAATTACGATAATTAAGTTTAATTTA
Organism: Norana najaformis; assembly: GCA_964023275.1. Lineage (NCBI taxonomy): Eukaryota > Metazoa > Annelida > Clitellata > Crassiclitellata > Hormogastridae > Norana > Norana najaformis. Next base: position 26,734,736 of record OZ029917.1, read on the forward strand.
AACCAAATGTAATGTAAGCAGTGTTAATGTCTAGTCCAGTAACTGTAAAAAGAACAGCATATGACCCACAAAGTATCAGTGAATGGTCTCTTCACATCGAAGCATATTTCCTATTGCAACTGATCCAGTGAGTGATCAACCAAGAGAAAATGAGTTTGGAACCGAGGTCCTGAGTAACAATTAACACCATCCACTTAGCCACTTCTGCAATCTTCTCTTCATTACTCTCAGTTTGGTAAGTTTATTTATGAATTCAGATCACAAAAATTCACTTATGAAGAGAAAAACCTTTTGGACAACAATTATTTTTCCAAAACTATGCATTGGATTGGTTTCATTTAAGGTATTGTTTCTTTATCAGGCTTTAACTTAACTCTGCTTTTCAAAGCAGTCAATGTAATAAACCATTTCATAAATTCCTTATCCAAGTTATTTTAGGAAGTCCTTGAATGCAAGCAAAGTAACAATTAATTGGCATGTAATGTAATGCAATTAAACCTTAGATTGCATTGAATAAATTATCTGGAAATAGGTTCAAGCTGACCTGATTTTCTTGTTGTAATGTGCAAGTGGGACTGAAGCAGACTTAAATTTCTTTTTGTGTGTATCGTTAATAGCATCCAGAATGCACTTTCGGACATCTGCTTTAAAGACGCCCAACTAAAAAGAAGCAAAAGGTGGCACCACTGACAATATTGAAATATTGAACAGAAAGTCTTCAGCAAGCCAGCTTCCTTGATTTCAAGATTAAAGACAGCAGAGGCTCAGTAGTTAACCGAAACTCGGTAGTTAAGCCAAAACCTTCTTCACACATTTCTAAAGCCTTAAATATCAGCAGCTTAATATTAATTATTATTGAACAGACATTTTTAAAGCGCACAACAAAACAACAGCCTCAAAGGCACGTGCAATGGCCCTAAAAAAGTCTACCAAGTAATATCATGGTTTACAGATTAATAGGAATGCACAGAAATTGAGGAAGACCTATTAAAAATGTAAGTTTTAAGCTTCTTTTTAAAACTTGTTATGAAAGCATGTTATCTTTGATGCTTGGGGGTAAGGATTTCCACACTGTGGGGCAAGAGTAACAAATTCCATGAGAGCCAAATGTAGTGTAAATCTTTGGAACCATGAGATTTCGGTTTGTCGCAGAATGTAAGCAGAATCGACCAGGAACTGTCGCAACCGAATGCAGAACCTGGATAGATAGGATGGAGCCAGTCCATGTTGGCATTTGTAGGCAATCATAGCTAGTTTGTAGTTAAGTCTTTGTGGAAAAGACAGCCAATGTAATTGCTGCCTCATCAGATCTGACACACTGGCTGAACTGGGCAGATAAAGTACGAGTTGCGCGGCAGCATGCAAGACAGAATGAAGTTTGCTGTATAAGTATCAGGGTAAACCTGCTAGAATACCGTTACAGTAATCAAGTTGACACATAACCAAAGCTTGCCCCAAGGCATGCGCGTTCTGAGTAAGCGAATGACGAACAGCACGCAGTTGATGAATATGGTAGAAGCAGACACTGGTCAAGCGATTGATATGCAAGGTTGGGATCTGTGGTTGTCAACTAGAACTCCGAGGTCACATACGCAAGTTGACGGGGCAATATAGACATCAGATAGCAGCACTGGATTACTTTCGATATAAATGACAGATGAATGCTTATTAATAAGTGATGCTACATAAATGCAAGGAAGTGTTTCACTGCATAACATTCCAAATGTTTGAAATGGAAAATAAGACATATAAGTCACTTCGATGCAGCCTAATTCCAATGAACCTATTATCAGGAAAACTTTACTTTGAAAGAAATGGATGAACCACAAAAATTGCAATTATATTTCCACTGACAATGTGAAAAATTAATTAGTGATATGTGAAACATTAATTGTCTCCGGAAAAACACTGGATTTGAATGACTGACCTGGCAAAGGTCTGATTCAGTCATCTGAAGGAATTCTTTGAAGGTCAACTTGTGCTGATGGAAAAGAGGAATGAGGTCTCCAAGATCCAAACCCATCAGAAACAACTCCAAGTCCCCACAGGTTGTAGATAACCTGGATCAATAACATTACAAACAACAAATCAATCAATGAAATGACTTCAGCTCATCAAAATACTTCCAAAACACACCGGTATGCAAGATTCTTAAGCATATAACCAGTGATAAAAGAGGCCTGCTAGTACCTAAGTAAATATGAAAGTGTTAATAATAAATGATGCTTTGGCAGCATCTGAGTTACAGTACAACCCTACTTTGATAAACAGACAAGTCTCAACTCCATCTACAAGTGAACTTCATCCAATTTTTAACTCTGCCACTTTGATCAAGGTTTGGTAAATAAGCAGGTTCCACTAACTTTTTGGGTGCTGCAGAAATACAACACAATCACAACACTTTTACAATTACAGTCGAGTTACAACCCACATTCCAAATGAACTCCTTACCAAACCAACAACCACTTTATCTAAAGATGCTTTTTTAATACATAAGGCACACTCACACAGTTCCCTGATTACGCAAGGCCATTCCTCCAGAAGCATCACAGATCAGTTTACGTGATGTGCTGACAGCAGGATTGGCAGGAAATGACGGTGGCTCTGTTTTTCTATCTGAAGCATCAAATCTCAATTTTCTGGAAGATGCTTCACTGGAACTGGCCAGGTGCAGTAGAGATGAGTCGGCTTTTACCCCTGAACCTTCCAAGTGTGGTTTAGGCTGTGGCATATAGCTCTCACTGGCCTCGAATGGCAAATGTGACAGCGAATCCACCATGGTCCAGTCAACTGAGATCGACGACAAAGAAGCAGAATCTTGCTTCATTGGATTTGTGAGGTCTTTTAGAATTTCAACTACCTATATGCACAAACCTCAAAATCAAAATGAAACCTGAAGTAATTGCACATTAACTTCTTGACTCAACAAATACTGCCACAGGCAGTCATTATATTTCATGATCCAAACTCTTCACATATACAGAACAACCCTGGATTAGGAATTCTTGCCATACATGACCCACTCTGCCAAAATCAGCCTAAGTTTCACAACACAATTTTCTAGAAATGGTCTGGAAAGGTGTCTCAGATTGAAGTCAAACATTCCGACTTTTTAACAAGTATTTTGGTCAAACATACCCTTATATATATTTGTCTTGTCTTTCGCCATCTTCGATCCGAAGTTGGGCTGCACAATGAACCATCAGTTTATAGATGTTTCTCTCTTCCGTTGACCTCAGTAACTGATTCATAGTTAATCCTGTCCAAGACCTTATGTTCTTAATCCAGGCTGTTTGTGGTCTTCCACATGCTCGCGATCCAGATGTTGTACTCTGCATTATTTCTTTCACCTAACAGTCTCCATTTTCCTCATAATAAGACCAAAATTTGTCAACTTGCTTGACTAGATGTTACTTAACAGTTGACATTTCATGCCAGTTTCTTCCAGTACACATGCATTGGTTTTCCTTGCCATCCAAGAAACCCTAAGTATCTGCCTCAGTTCCTTCATTTCAAATCCATTTATCCTCATTTCATCTGTTCTCTTGATGGTCCACCCTTTGCAACCATAAGTTGCAACTAGCCATATCAGTGCCCTCAAAAGTCTAATTTTAGTTGTAACTGGTAAACCATGACTTTTCCGTTCCCATGATTCCTTGACCTTTATTCAATCTAGCTCAGATTTCCTTAGTGCATTCTGCTTCCTCTGCGATGAGAGATCCAAGGAATGTATCAACCTTTTCCAGCTGTTCACCCTGGACCTTGATACTGAATCTAGCAGCGTCCACTCCCATCACCTTTGTCTTGTCTATATTAATCAACAATCCAAATTTCTGGCTAACCAGATCAAGGCGAACGACCAACTCCTGCAGCTCTGACACCAGACCAGCCAACAAAACAATGTCCTCGGCATATCTAAGGTTGGAGACCTTCCTAACACCAAGTTTTTTCCCACCTTGAAAACCTTATCTATACATTCCCATTTAAATGTAACATTTGTGACATATATCAATGCTTAAATTTATGACTTTAATGCATTAATCATGATGAGCCTAGATGAAAAGCCTTTTGGGTCAAATTTTTACAATCATCTGTTGAATAGACATATAATAAATTGTTTGCCCACTTTAAAAATTCTCCCAGGCACTAGCAAGGGAAAAGGTTTTATTTAAGGTTTATTGACCGCTAAGGTGATAACACGTCCCACTGACAATCAAATTTTTCTCAGAATTATAAACCTGACATCATGATGTTCAACTGAAAATATCTCCAGAACTACTTAGAATATTCACATAAAATGACATATCATTTTAAACAGAATTGAATACACTATTTCATTAAATAAAACTCCAAAATCTTAAACAATCCAACTTAAGACTCACTTTGACAGAGCCACTCATATATGCATGAGTTTCAGGTGGCTAGAGGAAGACTGTGGATTGCTTCCACATCCTAGCCATAACCATCAATCAATTGAATGGGATCATGTTCCAAAGCAACTTAGATCAGTTAGCCATCTCACCCTAATCTAACTAGCCTTTCTGTTCCCAAGGCATCATTTCTACCTCAGCAAAAAACACTTTTGTCAGATGCAGCCATTCCAGTGACATTCTTCTCTCTCTGCATAGATTTACATCGCTCTTAGTTGCTTAGCACATTCCTTAAGATAATATAATAATGATGGTGTCTAACTGAAGCAATAATAATGAAAATACTAATAATAATAAAACAATGTTTATAATAATAACATAATAATGCTAATAATAATATTAATATTGATACTGATATCAGTATCTGCACCTGGTCATGTCTGTTGTCCAAGGCTAGACGAAGTGCTGTTGTTTCATCTGTTTTCTGAATATTAACATCAGCAGAGGCATCCAGTAGACAACGAACGACCTTAGCATGACCCCTTTGAGCAGCCCACATCAATGCCTGATAAACACCAATAAACAATTACTCAGCCTTCGGTCTGGCAGGATCATGACTGCTAGAGTGCTTGCCTTCTTAAGCATTTGGATATTTATATAAAGCAGTTTTAAGAATCTCTCAAAGGCTCAGTTTACAGATTCATGCCTCCCAGTGTAGGGTCTGTGAAGAAGCCCTGAACACAAAAATGCTCAACATCACTGACTGCAATCTAGGGTAGTCATATTGTTGATAAGTAAGTGGCTGCAAGCTAATAATTACCTGTTTGGGTTATAGCTTAAAACGAATATTTGGTTTAAATATTAGTCAATCTTTTATTCATTATCAAAGCCAAAATTAACTAAACCTACTGTGCATCTACATTACCAGCAGTTGCAAGTTTAATCCAATTTAACAAAATAGACACTGCACATTTTTCTGGTCCACGTGGTGCTATGGTAAGCCTACTACTGCTTCAACTATGCAAATCTTGTGCTGATCTTGACCAAATATAAATTATTCGAAAATTTTTAAAATTTCCACACATAAGTCACCCCTTTCAACAAAGATGCTGCCCAAGAAGTTCGTGTAGAAAACCATGACTTAGATCACTTGGTAGTATATCAGTTAGGGTTTGTGTTGCAACTTTAGGAGATTCCTTAACATAGCATCTCTAATATGTCCCACAAGGGCATCTTAAAGAGATTTGTGACTTGACTAATAATCTGGACTTATCTTCCTTAGTTGTACCAATTCATTGACTGAGATGACTTGGAAATTGACCAGAAAGCAAAAACTTGTCGTAAGCACACATAAAGACTTCATTTAAAAAATCTGAAGTGTATTACTTTGGGACTTCATGAAATTAATTTCAGTATTTTACCATTATGGCTAACATCAATGATCATTGCTTACACTGTTCCCCTTAGAATCCTGATTATTCACTGAAGCATTCTTCTCAATCAATTTTTGGACAACTGTGGCTCTTCCCTCACGAGCTGCATACATCAAGGGTGACATCTCATACCTATTACCATACAGTAAACATAATTAAACACATTTCATCAAACACATTGCACATGTTAACTGCTCAACAACCCTGTTACAGTTCATCTAGATCACACAATACTAAAGGGAAAAATAATATGAAAGGTAACTGGTATGCTCTTTCCTCTTCTCTTTTTGGTTTGGCACAAGCAAGCTTAACTCATATAGTGCATCCTATGGAAAAACTACTGAGAAGCCGTTCAAGGATTGCAGTTTGTAAGTATGTATCTGTACTTTTATAAAGCGCATTTTAGGAACCCCTACAAAGGGCTGGGAACATGGCTGCCCACAGGATTCAAATAAATGAGTCTTAACAAGTGAAGAGAATGTTGCTGCCGAGAGTTTATAGGAACATTACGAATGTTAATGGGAAGACTGTTCCAGAAAGAAAGACTCAAGACAGTGTGCAATGTTGTCAGGTAGATGTGTAGCAGCAAAGGAACCTGTAGATCACGAGAAGCCGAGCGAAGCAATTGTCGACTAGGCTGTCACCAACAGGAACGAAGTTCTCATATATATATGCCGAAGCAGATCCAACAAGACAGGACCAGCCCAGGAGCAGGATCTTAAATTTGATTCTGTCTTCGATAGGCAGCCAATGGAGTGTATCTCTCATATATTCTGAAATATGGGAGAATTTAGGTAGACTGGCCTCTAGACGAGTGGCACAGTTCAGAACGGACTGCAGCTGGAGGACGTGAGAAGTTGGCAGTCCCACAAGAACAGAGTTGCAATAATTCAGTTGTATCAGGACGAAGGAATGGAGTAAAGCTGTCACAACGGTGAGCGATAGATTTTGGCATATCGAACGAATTTGTAATTGTAACTGCACAGTTGTATAATGCTTCTTCTACAGAAACTGCTCAGAGGCACTCAAGAGTTAACAGGTAAATAGGTAAATCTTATCTTCAGCTGCAACACTGAATGCTTGTTATTACCAAGAGAATGGTTGAATAATCCACATTTCTACTCAATTTACTGAGAATGTAGTAAAATTAAATTGCATGTATCACTTCAGACGTTTTAAGACATGGCCTAGTCTTGCAGACTATTTCTGTATGGTCTGTGCAGACCTAGGACTACACCAACTTTTGTACATGTTTTTTCTGATTTTCACGGGTTACATGTGTGTGCGAGTGTGTATATATATGCTATATATAAACGTATATATATATATATTATATGATACGCTGTTAATGCATGTAATAAATACAACAGTGAATCATGAAGCATTAATTGCTAATTACAGCCATCTTTTATCTCACACATAGAATCATCCTTGATTTTGTTGGATCTTTCAACTGCAAAGTGAAGATAACAACAGTTTGCAAGCATGACAAACTCATCTCGGTGCTACATGGCATATGCTGGCATGCCTTTTGGAGGTCCTTATGTAGAGCCACTACAAACACTGTTCTCATATGTAACATTACATTACATTACAACAGTGTAGTAATCCAACAACAAACCAACGTAAATGAAATAACTGCCAGCCACAAGAATCAGTAGACTGAAGTAGATCCACATGACTATCATGTCATCCAAAGATCTGGTAATCCCGCATTTCTGTCTCTATAACCAAAGACCTTAGAAGCACAGAAATGGAATTAAAGTTGTTCCAGCAAAATTACAACAACTGCAACCAAACAGCTGAATCAAAGTCCGAATACAGAGGTGAAAGGCAACAGCCTTAGTCATGATCCCATTCAGCCAAGTTTCATCAAAGAACCAAAGCGTTAAATAACTACCATAACTGGGATTTACTAATTACCTTGAAAGGTCTTCTAACTATAAGTAAACATTTTTCATATAACCTGTCATAAGAATTAACATCAGCGCCATTATCCAGAAGCAGATTGACACACTTCAGTACTCGCATCTCATCAGAACCGACAGAGGCACAGGCTGACATTAAGGACGTGTACTTGTCTAAAACAGAACACACAGAGGAACAGATTTAGAGTGAAAGAGCCAGGCAGGACTATAAATCTGACACTGCAGCTGCAGGAGGCAGCAGAGACCAGCAGGCAATTTAATTAAATTTTGTGTCAGCTTTATCCATTGTGCTTATGCAAGACACAGCAACTGAAATAACAAATAAAGTCAATGCAAATAATAGCAAAACAGAAGGAACTAATATGTTAAGATTATCACTATTTAAGTTAAGGTCATCGTTTCACTCATCATGGATCTTTATCTACAACAGTAGTTAATTATCTAGACACTTGGTATAGCACCACTTGGGTACCTCACAAAAGTGCTGCCTACACTACCCAGAGAGTTGAAGAATACAAAAGCTGAATTCAATGCACTTATGCGGATGTCAACCTAACGGAAAACCTTTCCTTATGGATCACAATGTCAGCACAAAACATATCAGTTAATAGACACATATTGTGAAATGTAAGCTTAAAAGTAATGTAAGTTTAAAAGCCTTATGGGTTTTCTGTTGATAAGAATACATTTAATCAAAATCAAATAAAAGACAGTTCTAAGCTAAAGTTAATAAAACAAAATTATTCATGAATCTTCATGTGTTATCAACAGTTAATGATTACTGTGCTATAAAAGTCATGATTAGATTAAAAGTCAATATATATTAGATTAGATTATCAGTCTATAAGATTGTAACAATCTTTAAGTGATTATTCCAGATTAAAAAATTCAACTGTTGTTATACTGAAATACTTTACATGGCTCTTGAAGAACGAGCCATAGCAAATACACGTATAATTATTATAAACTATAATATTAATTCACCAAGCAGTGGACACATAATGCAACTTTTATGTTTTGCTTAGTAGTTACAAAGCAGCAGACTTTCAATCCATGATGAGGCAATTGCACTGAAATCATCTGATCATCATGTTCATCGTTTGTGTCAAGAGTCACCTTTGTGAGAATTCGGGTCTGCACCATTCTTCAGAAGGCAGGTAACAACATCTGGATGTGCACAGTTGGAGGCATACATAAGTGCTGTCCACCCGGAGCTAAACTGACAATTTACATCCATGCCTACAACAGAAGAACAGCTCAACAACAAGCTCCATTAACAGGACCTTAGCACTCTGGCTACGAACTTCTATACTAGGTATTAGAATATTAGGGTGAAAAAGAAAGACTTTGGGATTGATACAGGTAGTTGGACTTTTCAAACCTGCTTTTATGCGCAACCTTTGTAAACAACTTTTAAGCATTTGTTCTTACCAGAAATTCTTTAAATACATGTATGCTTCTGCTTGCTTGAATTACCTGCCATTAACTGCCCCCTTGGTCACTGTCTAACCTGAACTTGTGAATCAACAGTCCAGATGCTGAGTGTAAAGTAATTAATCATAATCAGTTAATTATCTCATTAAAAAGCTCTTTCTGGTTCATCTTATCCTAACAAAGTGAAGTACTGGTATCTTGTGTGAACCATTTGGTGACTCCGTGCCAGTATGTGTAGGATAGTTACATGACAATCTATTTCTTCCAAATCATATTTGCCTCTGCAGACTGTTTTTACTGTCTAACAAACACATTACTTACTTACTGTTTCCAAGGATAGCTCTATTGCATTTCACTGAATTTAACATGGAAAAGGTGAAGGTAGCACACTTGCTTACAAGCCTCAACAGATCCTTCAGAGTGGCACTGCCACTTGACACCCAGGTAGGAAGGATGCTGAGGCTGACAATCAAACGCATATCAATCCAACAACAGGACAGTGCCTTAGGTGTGTTTGTACCGTGGCATACTTATGGGCTTAACTTAGCAGTAACTACTGAGTGATGCCTACTGGGTACTATTCTATAAAATAAACATTCAACTACAGTAGTTCTTAGATTATATTACAAAGGCTTAACATGTTACCAATCAGTCTCCAGATCAACAGCTCTATAAAAAGTCCATCTAAGAGTTTTACTGCTGATTTATGTCACATGAGCTGCTAACTACTTTCACAATGAACACAACACATCCAGTCTTAGCTTAGATTTGCAACCTGACTGGTCATGGTCCAACCTCATCTCATAACGATCTAACTTCATCTGCAGACTTCTAGTGTTAGCATAAGAGTGCACAGCTTAGTTACTGAAAAAATAGAAGCCTAAGTAATGCCATGGGATTTGGCCTTTGTTATGCTTTCTACAAAGAAGTCGCACCTCCAGAACCTTCTAATTCTCACATCATGATGCTCAAGGAGCTTTACATTGTTGGTGCATTAAAAAAATCATTTATATAAGCAAGAACTGAACAATTCACCTTCTGCAATGAACTCTTCCACTTCTTTTATTCGGTTGTGCATGATGGCTTTTTGAAAATTGCCCAGTGTTGCTTCCTGAGACTGCTGTAGCTGCTCTGGCCTTTTCTCACTCTTCTTCCATTCTTCCAAAGAAGATGATTTCCTTGGCTCCAAGTTAATATTAATCCTTTGCCTTGGCTTTTCGTACCTCGATCTACGTGTCTGCTCTTGAAGTTGTTCTTTGTGGAAACTATATAAAGTTTCTTGCCTAAAATTCCTTTTTCTTTTTTCATTCTCCATTGTTCCAGATACACTATGCAGAGGTTTTATAAAAATGAATTAAATCCAGCTATATAATTATAGCATTCACAGTCAGTTGTAAAAGCTCAAATTAGTATTTAGTACTTATGCTTCTGGCAATAAGACTAGTGCAAGCCAGTTCAGTAATGCTGATTTGAGTGGAGGAATCTGGGTCTGATGTAGGCAAATAGGCAAAGTGCAGCACAACAGATGCCGATTTTACCAAATCGTTTTATCAGTACGTTGTCATGTGCCACTAGCTGCAACAATCGCCACGATATAATATTTGCCAATTTTCTGAGATTTATGGTGTTTACTCAAATGTTGTTTATAAGAAAAGCACACAAATTTATGCCATGCCCTCTTCCTAAATCCTCTTCTGGCTTGATTCAAACGAGTTCTCCCCTCTTCTGGCAGATCTAGGAGCCCCTTAAAACGGTCAAAAGCAAGTGTTTTATGAAAAGTCCTCTTCTTCTTATGGTAGCCAACAAAAAGTCATAGGTTGCAATGAATGCTGCATAAAAATTTTACAAATTAGTAAATTTACACAGCACTGGATACATTTTTTGTAACGAAAAATTGTCAGCTCCTTGTTCAATTACCATGAAGCATGTGTACTCTACCAAAGTGTATAAACTCATCAGTTTTAAATCAAAACACCAGAACTTTTAATAGTAAGCAAACTACATTCAATATAGGGTGTGTTGAGCGAAAGATTCTGCTATGCAAACACCCGCATGGAAAGGACTGTTAAAATAATATCTGATATCGTAAAAGTTCGAGATTTCTACAGCACTGGCCTGGTTAGCAACATTGGTTAAGGCTTACGTCAAGGCATCTCTGTATGTGAGGATGCCCATTCGCATACCGATATTGGCTATATTTTAGAGATTTGAATCTCTAGCTAGCACGGTCCGTACATGGGGACCTTAAATGGCGTGGCGCCCATTCAAACGGGCAGCGGTGATGAAGGATTTCACCCGCGAAATTCATTGAAAAATGAACAGTGTCTAGTCCATACGGTCGCTATAGAAAAACATGTACATTTACATTTAGCGCTCTAAGAAAGCTAAGACGCGGGAACCAGCTAATTCACACGCCGGAACCAGCTAACTCACAGATATGTTCCCGACTGTTTTTTCTGTGAAATATCTTGGAATTTAACCGTCCAACTACTTAAAGTTTAGTTACCTTGGAGAACAAAATTCGTTTAAAAACAGAACTCTTATCTTTCGTTTTGCCTGTTTAAACACAAACTTATATTACCGCTCGCCATCTCAGAAGCCGCGTTCCAAAACTCGATCCGTCCGCGATGCGATCGCCCCGATTAATGGAACGTGGTCAATTGTGGCCATTGCTAACTCATTGTTAGAATGCGTTTATAATCAATTCCATTTCTGGTGATTTTGCTATCCTGCATTCTCATCTGTTGCTTAAAAAATTTCAGGCTACAATTCACAAAGCAAGAGATTTGTCATTTTTATTATTTGCCTCCCCTGTAATTAAAGGTTCATCCTTATAAACGCTCCTGCCCGAGCAGAAACCAAAACTCCCAAGCACCATCACATAACCCCAGTTCTCAAATCCCTTCATTGGCTTAAGGTTTCTCCTAGCATCCAACTGCAAAATTGTATATCTTATCTACACTACCCTTCAATCTTCTCAATCCTCTAACATACGCCAGTTATTCACTATCCAAACGCTAATATCTACTCGTTCTTTCTCACACCTTAGCTAGAGCTTGGCTTACCTAACCTCATCAGTGTCGGATTTAAAGAGGAAAGCCGGCATGGAAATCGTTGATGAAGGTCATAGGATGGTGCAGCAGCGGAAGCAGGATAGGATAGCTTGAAAATTTGGGTTTTTAATTTCGAGTCAAAGTTACAGGAGAGGGCAAGCGGAGGAGTAGGCCTACTCGGATTGACAGGCGAGAAAGGGGGTGAGCGAACTGCTGAAGTCTTTCGGGTGTTCGTGTAAAACAGAGTTGGCGCCGAGTAAAATAGGTTACAGCATTTGAGAGAAAAGATTGGAGGCCGAGATAATATAAACTCAGACGGCCAACCCTATTGAGCCTGCATCTCACCAACGGCGTGTAATAGTCATTCTGTGGGTATCGGTATGCTATAGTCTGTCCTCACCCGACCAGAGAGTGAATCTTGCGCAGTCACTGAGACAGGTACGGGTTCATTTGGCTAACAGATAGCCCGTATTGTGTTACTGGTGGAATCTGGTGGTTAGCTAAGGGTCCAGCTCGCTGAGCTTGGGAAAACGAACGTATATCTGAGAATCGTGGTGGATAGTTTGCATAGGATGAGATCGTAAATGTGGCGCTGCCACAGACATATAAATATTCGTAATGACTATGTTACACTAGACAACAGGTTAATGATCATGGAAGCTCTGCCAGTGTTAACACTGGACTGTTTTCGAGTAGACCTATAGTTATTATTATTATTATTATTATTATTATTATTATTATTATTATTATTATTATTATTATTAAACAGACATTTATAACACGCGCAATTAACAACAGCCTCAAAGATGTGTGCAACGACCATAAAAAAGTCCTACCGAGTAATATCGAGTAATATAATAGTTTATAGATCAACAGGAATGCACAGAAATCGAGGCAGTCCTATTAAACAGGTAAGTTTTAAGCTTCTTTTAAAAACTTGTTATTGGAAGAGTGCTATCTTTGATGCTAGTCGGCAAGGCATTCCACACTGTGGGGCAAGAGTAACAAATTCCACGAGAGCCAAATGCAGTGTAAATCTTTGGAACTATGAGATTTCGATTGGTTGCAGAACGTAAGCAAGATCGACCAGGAACTGTCGCAACCGGAACGCAGAACCTGGATAGGTAGGATGGAGCCAGTCCATGCTGGCATTTGTAGGCAATCATAGCAAAGATCTTAGAGTCGTAGACTAAGATATGACACTTCCTATCTCCGCTGTGTATTCGGCCTGGTGGTGGTCAAATGTACGCAAACCGTGGCGCCACGTAGTGATTGGATTGATAGCTTCTTAGCAAAGATAGACGCAGACAAATAATGTAGCCTATTGGTAAGCGTTCTCGGCCTGAAATTTGGATATACAAGTAAAGTGAATAATTTTTTATTGCAAATAAAATTCACTCACAGTTTACATAATTCTTACTTAGACTTAGACTTAGGTCCTCCTGTTCCGATCGGAGCATTGGTCGACCTTGTCGTTTCTGTAGCGTTTAGGATTTTTACAGGGGTGGGGTTGCTAACCCCACGCCCCAACCCTCCACCCAACCCTACATAATTCAAATATACATAATTAAGAACATTAACATTGAACTAAGTGTATGGAGCTGAGCAGTATTACACAAAGATCTTTGGTTTCACATTCATCTTCAGTAAAGAAACAATGTCAACAATAAAGCCTCAGAAGTCTGTATCCATGACCAAACCAACAGAAGGCAGACAAATGAAAAAAATAAATTGAACTGCTTACTCATGCAAAATATTCTTTGCTTTACGATTGCGCTTAAGCTTGCAGGAGTTTTGAAGTTGCTGGTTAAGAATTTTGATCTTACTGTGGATTCGAACTGTCATGTACAATTTCATCATGTATTTCAGCCGGGCACCACATGTTGCTGATCCACATGCAGCAATATCTAAATTCTTTTGGGCAAATAAGCATAGTCGTTTTAATATACCAGAACTATGCTGCAATTTGTCAAATGAATTCTGAAACAGTTTTTCCAAGTCCCTGTTGAAAGCCAAAAACGCCATGGATGGGTAAACTAAACAACCAGTGTCTTTAAATGCCTTTAGCTGTAAGAAAGGAAACTGAGGATAAGACAAGTGTACACTTGTGTACAAATCACTGCATGTTTGGCACATGCCAGATCCATCATTAAAGCCACACTTTCTTAAGATATAGCCACTCATATATGCCAAGACATTGTCAACCTCCAGTGGCAAATCAGGAATATCTGATATATCTTGAAGCTCAAAGTCATCTTCACATGTCATTTCACAAGTGATCTCATGATCAATATGTGAAGCGGAAGAATAGTGTTCATCATCATGTAACCTGGACTTCAAAAGATTCGACAATGACGATATATCTATAAGCACATCATCTATATCATTTTCACAGTTTCGTCCACAATTATCAACAAACAATTTGTCAACAGCGATATATCTAAAATTGGAACGAAATTCTGTGACATCAGGATTGTCCCTGTGTCCTCCACAACCACGGATCGTTGAAAAAAAATTCTCAATGCAGTCCTGGTTTAACCGAGATGTCAACAAGAACTTATATTTGTTCTCTGCATATAAATTTTTCCACAGTTCAATAATGGTCTTTAATGTAATCTGCCAGCCTAAAATGCAAGGCAGTACCTTCTTTGATCTGGCAGGTTTTAAGTCTTGCAAATAAGCCAATATGTCTTGGAAGAACACATCATGACCGCTGCCATTAGAAACCGCATGCCCCATGGGTTGCGAACTCTTTATTGTTCGGCTATTACAAGCGTTAAAAATCTTATCAAACTTATCAATGAATTTTGCAGTATGTTCTGCATCTCTATCCAACTTTCCAAGGTGACAAAGTGTTTGAATGCCTGCTGCCACAGAGTGACTAAGAACTTGTGCTGCAAGATTGACACGCATGCTAGTAAATGGAGGCATATCAAGATGCTTATCCGTCAGACGAGGTGCCATTCTAATGGGCAGGTTTCTGTCAAATGCATAAAATTCTGACACATGCTTCCAACACACATTTTGCCTATTTTCTCCAGAACCCCATACAAAGTCATGTTTTTTAAAGTTGTTTCGAATGTTTTTAAGCAAATGTGGGGGATCGTAGATTACATACACTTTTTTGCAACCATGAAACAGAAATGGTTGAGAAACAGAAACGTTTTCTAATGTTTCTAAATAGCATCTGTTTGTGGGTCCCTGATCACATATAACAGCTTTAGGAAATAAATGTATTTCCTCCAACTTTGCCAGACAATCATGCAAAAGGCTGTACAAAATAATTGGTTTGATAGACCCACTTACAAGAAAGTAAGCAAGAGGCTGCTTCCATTTCACAGAAATTCCACGCAACATAAATACAAGAACATGGTCTGCTGTATGCTGAGTAGTTCCAAACACACCAAAATCCTCAAAACCTTCTATACAATCCCGTTCCCTGTTGTATATCAATTTCTGCTTTAATGCCATTTCATCAAAAATTAGCACACAGTCTTTAGCCTTCTCAGAGGCTTGCTGCATCTTTATTTTTAGAGTACCAAAAAATTGCTTGCTAAAGCCGGGATAAAGGTTGCAGTTTTGGAGCGTTCGCTGCAAAGTCCTTTTGGATGGCATATAGAAAATATTTTGCAACAGCTTATAAGATTTTCTGCTTTGATAAAATACAGACATTGCAAACATTTTTTCATTAACTGTCCAACGTCTACCTTGTTTGGAAACAAGACACATATTGATCTGTGTCTTCAGAAAAGTGACAGTAGATAGTGGAAGATAGTTGCACAGTTCTGCTATCAAACGGTCACAGGAAGCAGCTCCTTGCTTCCGTGTCAAGACACTGTTGCATTTTGATGTACTTTGATCCTTTCCTGTCTGTCTCCTCAGTCGAGTTTGTAGTCTGACAATTTCATTCTTAAGTTTCTTCTTGTCTGAACAGTTACATGACGACCCCGTGGAGCAACCTTCAGACTGGTCATTTAGAAGTTCCAGGTTAGCAGATGATGAAATAGGCAAAACACTATTGACAGCCACAGCTGCAGAAAGAGACTCTTCCACAGCAAGAACTTCATCGCTGTCCTTGTGTTCGTTAGGAACGTTTTTGAGCAGCTGTAATTTGCTGCTTTTCACAGAAACATTTGACTTTGGTGTATGCCTGATAATGTGTCGTCGTTTTTGTGTGATCGATGATGGCTTGTTTGGAATATCAAACAGTGTTGGAACTGCATTCCATATAAGCTTGTCATGTTTGGTGTTCATGAACTGTGAATCTTCGAAATGCCTACTGCACAGTCGGAAGGTTTTGTTCAGCACTTCAACACTTTTGCAGTCCAGGTCTGAATGCCGCGTGTTGACTCTCCACTTCTTACACCTGTTCTCATGTAATAAAACAGTAACAGCAGATAACTATTAATTTTCTACAATAAAATGTTGCCGGGCAAGTTATAAGCAAAAGTTACATATTGATATGACATGGAAACAACCTAGGAAATAAGGAAGAGATGCGTTCTTAGACAAGATCTGAAAGCCAGAACAGACTTTGCACAGAGAACGTTTGCCGGTCGCCAACATCTCAAGTGATATTTTCGAAACAGAAACGTTTTCCAATGTTTCCAAATAGCATTGTTTGTGGGCCTCTGATCACGTATAACAGCTTGAGGAATGAAAAGCGGTGATTGATAGAAGAGTGTGATGTATTCGGGATTTTCTATACCGACAGTATGGCCTCGACCCTGTCCATCTTTCAATGGGTCTATCGGGTATGTATCGGGTATGTGATGTATGTTATGTGTATCACCGACAGCAGTCATCGAACATTTAATAATATAGTTTATACGTTACTTTGTACTTACCTTTCAGCATCTTTCGGAAATCTAAATAATGAAATCTTTTGCGCATTGTACGTCGTTACGCTGCAATTAATCGCAGCACAACAGATCCCTCCTGGCTTCGAAGCCATGTTTACAAACTCTATCAATCCAATCGTATGGTGGCGCCACACATCCCAAGGTAGATGGTGTGTACATTCAGATACATTGAGTGTCATATCTTAGTCTACGACTCTAAGATCTTTGATCATAGCTAGCTTATAGTCAACTCTTTGTGGAAAAGACAGCCAATGTAATTGCTGCCTCATCAGATCTGACACACCAGAGTAGTTACTTTGCAGGACCTTCCTTATGGAATAGTTTACCCTCAGGTGATCATCTGCTGACTTATAAATTTGCAGAATAAATTCTAATGCCAAGATCAGTTAGCATAGCGCCTAAAAAGCGCTTATATTTAATGTATTATTTCTACGAAAGGTGGAATTCTGGGTGATGTGGTGACGTCACGTGCGCTGGCGAGATTGACGTGGCATAGGAATTTCTTTAGGATAATACTGAGCAAAAGTGCGTTTCAAGTCATCATTAAATCTGGTGTCTCTGATAAGATATTGAAGTGGAATAGGAAAGATGGGACTGACCATATCTAACCTGTTTAGCCGTTTGTTTGGCAAGAAGCAGATGAGAATTCTTATGGGTAACGTATTCTTATGCATTTACTATTAGTTGGGAGGCGGAATGATTATCCGCGTGATAAGAGATTTCTTTCAAGAGATCGTGTGGCATGATACACTTTGACTGATACAAATCTGTGGTCTAAACCCGGACTACGTGTCAAGATTACGTCGAGTTTCTTTGTTTGTGTATGAATTTGTGCTGTCGCCTTTCGGCTTCATGGACGGTCGATAGTTTGATTTGATAGCCATTTAAGAAAAACCAGAATTCTGATAAGGAACATTACAGTAATTCAGAGGTGCACAATGTAACGTTTGTGTGGAATCGTATTTATAATGCCGAGATTTCTACAGCGCCCAACGAAAGCGACATCACGCGAACCGGCTTATTCACAGGCGCTCAGTCAAAACAGAATCGATAGGCAAAAATGTTCGGTTCCAGGTCAAGGTCCAAGAGTCAGACAGAGACAGCGTGGCAGTCACCGCGGGCAGTGTTTGGGATTGGAGTGGAAAGAGTGATAAGAGGATGAAGGGGAGTCAGGATAGGATCTGTGAAAGAAGAATGTTTTCAGTTTTGAGTGAAAGGCAAATGCAGAAATTGCAAGCAGTGGAGTATAGATGAGTTTGTTTGATGGGTGAGATAACTTGCAGTTTGAAAAGTTGTTGATTTAACGAGTTGATTTAAATCGTTAGCCATTGACAGAGGTTCTTTTGATGACTTAGGGGTATTTTCTGATGGTGAGGCATAGTGTAGAAACCAGTGAGGTGGCAACTTTTTGTTTCATATTTTCATTTTATAAGTTCTGCAGTGATTATATCATTTGTGTTCGAAAATCAGCTGAAGTATTGAGTAGTTCCTTGCAAAGTCATCTTAAGCAGGGTAAATGTTTGTTGCTTGAGCTGCCAAATTGCCACATGCAGGTTTGCAGCCTACCAGAGGTCGCTGCACGAATAAGAACTTCTCTGTGGCAGCAGTTGAAATGTGTGCTTCATATCTAATGATTTTTCCACTTATTTTTTTCCTGTAATATTTAGAGTTATGGTCAGAGAATTAACGACATTAGCAGATTTCTGGCTTTTAATGTTGTAGTTGGTCTTGATGCAGCGGGTAAGACTACTATCCTGTACAAACTGAAACTGGGCGAGATTGTAACAACCATTCCAACAATAGGTGAGACTCCATTCTAGCTTCTGTAAACCTGTTGCAACTACATGGAACTATCAGTTGTAAGTTTAGGGTAAGGTTACTTTTGGTGTAAAGATTAAATCTGCAGGACAGTGCATGTGGAACTGAAATTTGAAGTTATGTTTCTTCTGAGGCTGAATGTGTTAAATATGGGATTAAAACATATTAGCACGTAATTTGTTTTGCTGAATCTAGCCCTATAAATGTACAGAATGTATATCGATTAATGTTTTTCAGTTGCTTTTCTAATGTGTCATTCAATTGCTGACTCAATTCATGTTCATGTCTGGGAGCTGTCTGTTTTTAAAGGGTTTAATGTTGAAACGGTGGAATACAAAAACATCAGCTTTACAGTTTGGGATGTTGGCGGCCAAGACAAAATACGACCTCTATGGCGACATTATTTCCAGAACACACAGGTAATCTATGAAGGATTTTAAAACATTTTTCTTCATATTTTTGCTTGTTTCACTTCACTCAAGATTATCAGGGCCATTAACCGTTGGCAACTCTGGTTTTCAAAAATGCCATTTTTTACAACAGACCTCTTCTTTAGGTTTTTTTATCTCCATAATGTTTGAACAGATGGTGTATACAAAAATTTTTTTTATACTTCACATCATTGTGTGTCACATCTTGATCTAATCTGTCTCTGGTTTGTAGTGTCTTACAGTTTTTGGCTGTGATCAGTTTTTGTGGCATCCATCCCTAGGAAAGCGCGCATCAAGCACCTACAGGCGCTGAACCCATGGTGACTGATGATGATGATGATCCCTAGGACCCTGTATGATGCTTATCCACCCCTTGCAATATGTGACCCGCTCTGACAGAATGAGTCACCCTGCTCATGCAATTTTCCAGAAACGGGTTACACTGTATGAAGTGTATCAGTTGGGCTTTGAGCCATCGACTAGCCCGATTTGTAGCTTAGCATTAACTCAAGAAAAGATGCAGTTTTTGATTTTTGTTGTGTAATTAATTAGTTGAACAGTTCAGTGACAACAGTACTTAAATTGCTGACATCAAGTTTTCTATGCAGACAAATCTATTAACAACTTTTGTAAATCAACCTCTCAAATGAGTACACGACAGGCTATCGATACAATGCATTGGTTTCCAGCAGGCTTAACTTCTGTAACTCACTTCTTATTGGCTTTACAGAGAGATCTGCACAAACTACAAATGGTTCAAAACTCTCTGGCCAGTCATAATAACACCTGTGTACCAGCATAATGCACCAATATTGCATTCATTGCACTGGTTGCCCATCAAGCAAAGAATCCAGTTCACAGAGTACTACATTTAAATCAGCTGACCAATCTCTGTTCCATGCTTTTCCGTCATATCAACAAATATTGCACTCAATCAATAGACAGTGCCCCTGAATTTAAGACTCGTGTATTCCAACTTGCTTACCCACCATATCCCTAACTTCGGGTTTCTGTGCCCTGTATATAAATTCGACCTGTCTTCTGCAATGGATTATGATTTTGTTTGCAATTTCGCTTGAAGCGACCATCAATTGATGCCTTGGGCATTATGATAGCAGTGCCTTAGAAGTCATTACATTAGATTAGATATTTTTCTTATGAATTTCTTTCCTACTGATTTACATGTTTTATGGTCTTTCCTTACCTGAGAATGTGAGATGATCATAAAAGTTCCAATTTAAGTGCAAGCAGTATGTACTTATGTATTCGAGTGTTGCTGTTTTCTGTTAATTGTGAGTCATTGTTACAAATACTATTTTGCAATTTGCTTTGTAATGTAAACATGCTGTTGTTATTTGCAGGGCCTCATCTTTGTTGTCGACAGCAACGACAGAGAACGAGCAACTGAGGCAAGGGAAGAGCTGACAAAAATGGTAATATGTAGTTTTGTATTTCAGACATGACCTTTTCAGTGTAATGACCTCAGCGATGCTAGCTTCTAATGTGTAAGGTATCAACTGATGGCAAACCAGGAATGTTGATGACATGGTAGTCATGGAGATGTTTCACCTTTTGCCACTGATTCACTGATTCTTTAACTTGTAGTGCATCCTATAATTGGCAGTTTAAACTGTCAGAATTGTGCAGCCAATCAAGGAATATTTAAGAGTCGTGCAGTTGATTGCTGTTGTGTCTGTGCACGTGTTGCAAGATATTCTTATGAAACAGCTACCAGTGTACTAGCAGTCGTTGCATTACTTGTGCTCAGATGACTTTGCTTGAAGTACTGTGTTTGAATTTTCAGTTGCAAGAGGATGAACTTCGAGAGGCTGTGTTGCTTATCTTTGCAAACAAACAAGACTTACCAAATGCAATGAGTGCTGCTGAAATCACTGAAAAACTGGGTCTTAACCAACTCCGAGGACGAACAGTAAGAAGGCCACTTACTCTTTTATGGATATACAGGTTGATTGCTACAAAGTAGAATGCTAAAGCATATGGATACAATGTTGCTATTATTATTATTTCTATTATTAGCATGATTATATTATTGTTTCCAGAGTTGAGCTTGAAAATTTATGTTGCATCTTAAAATTGTGTTGCTTGAATGGCTTCACACTTGACACTTGGTCATAACCAGTCTGATGTACTATTAAGCATGCAACACAGCTTTTGAAGTAGGGCCAGGACAGAACTTTCTCTGTGTTCCTTTGCTTCTGTGCATTGATGTGAATTTCAAAGGCATGGTTAATTAGTAATGTTAATTGCAGTAACAATAGTTTCAGATACTACTCTTATTTGTGCACTAATTTTTGTTTCACATTTCATGTGCTTTTAAAATATTATTGTGCTGAATGCCTTTTCCAACTTATGAAGTTGGGACGAAGGCAAATACGATCCGACTTTGCAGACTGACCTTTTGAATGTTGATCTAATTACAGCTTCGTTTTGGTGCACCACTGATTGATGCCTTGTGCATTAGACACCGGTGCAATAGAAGTTATTAATTAACAAAATAACCATAAAGCTGACCAGTGGTAACTACTGTAACAAGCAAAAGTTACATGCTGCAGCATTTTGTCCACCAGCCTAAGCATGCATACTGTTACAGTTAATTGCAAGGCCTGTAATCAAATCTGATTGGTCACTTGATATTCAGCCAAGTTAAATTAGTTCAATGCTGCCTTCATATCAAGGAATGCAGTTTTTCATTGGCACGTTGCATGAATCGATGCCAAGAAGTAACTAGTTTCATAATAATCCTGCATTGTGCCATCAGTCAATGCCATGTGCATTATGCTACTGCAAAACTGCATTCCTAAGTTGCAGTCAACAACCATGCTGAAGCCACAAATCAACACTGTCACAATCCACGGTCACAACCAGTCAAGATCCATCAGACCCTTGAGGTCAAAAGACAGGATTTTTTTCTGATTTGCTGAATTTATTTTTTGATTAGCAACCTTGGATAGTGTTCCTGAATATTCTCTTTGGTTGTTTACCTTAGTATTTCTGTGACTCAGAGATATAAACTTTTGCTGTTGTTATTTTTCAGTGGTACATTCAGGCCACCTGTGCCACACAGGGCAATGGACTGTATGAAGGCCTCGACTGGTTGTCTCAGGAGCTTTCTAAGCGCTAATATGGCCAACACTGTCGTTTTCCAAACTGTAAATAAACTGCGTTGCACAGCCATGTCTCAAGGGAGCTCACAGGAATTCCTTGGTTTCTTTTACAACCACATGTGCATTGTTTTGCAATAGAGTTGAAACTGGAAAAGTTGAATTCAGTCTAGTTTGGTAACATGAATAGACTTTTCCATTGTTCCAGTGCACAACTGTGATTTCTGAATTGTAATGCTTAACAAAGTATCCTGTGCTGCCAGAATTTATTGAAAATTGTACTTCTGCTTTCCGTATTCACTTCTTGGTCCCTTTGAGTTTCTAAGCTATGTAGCAATTTCCTGTTAGCTTGAAATCTTTAGATCAGATGAATTTCTGTCCAGACTGCCGTTCACAGGTTTCAAGTTATGACATGTTCTTTCGCAACAATCTTGGAAATCTGGATACTGCTATTCAAATTAAGAGAAGTATTTAGTTCATTATAGCCCTGCCTTGTGTCTAGTGTTGATGCAAAGGCACTGATATATTTCTGTTATTCAGAGCTAAACAGAGCTGAAAGATGTATAGGTAATTGATTCAGTGTTCGCTTGCATCCTAGTGATGACTGAACAATTAATTTATTGTTAGTCACTGACGTGGTTATGTGACCAGTAAAAGCGAAGTTGTTTTGTGAACTATTTTGGTCCAAAAGCTGAACAAAACGCATACTGTAGGAACATTTTTAAAAACTTAACTACATGGACATTGATGTTGGTTAGGTGTTGTATTTTGAGTTTCTAATATAAGCTGTCTTAATTTTACAAATTCCAAGTGCTGGCTGAATAAATTTTCCAATAACATTAGATACATGGATGTATCAATCAAACGATGTTGCACAATCACCTGCCATTTTTTTTCTTTGCTAAAACCGATATGCCTGATATTAAAACTGATGAACTACTGACGATGCTACGTAAATTGTCAACATTACATTACACAACTGACCTGTAATCATGACATTCTTGAAACATTAACAAATAAGCAGCCCAGATTCTAGCCAATGCATGTCAGTCTTATGTTAAACAAAGTTTTATATTAAACAAAGTTATAACTGAATTACAGTTGCAGTAACTTATCCAGGCCAACTTCTCATTTTTAATGCAACATTTTTGCAGTATCAAGGCCCTGGGCAAGAACTTTGCATTTTTTCAGGGTTGACCACGTGCTTCACTAAAGTATAATTCAGTAACAATTTACCGCATACAGGGTGCTCATACATCTTTGGGGCAAAACCAGACACCTGGTGATCCTCAGAATGGGCTAACAATAAGCCTTAAACCTCATTCACCTGACTTCCAGTACAAGTTTCTGGCAACAGATTGATTGCAACAGTCCTTGTGGAATTAATGCAAGCATCATCATGTGATTCAAGACTGGCTACAGAGTAGGTCTCTTAGCAGATAATTAACTTGCACTTACTACAGTCACATCATTTGCGACTGTGCCTGAGAAAATCCTCAAAATGTTTGAAAATATAAAAACTGGGTTTACTGGGCTGAAATTGTTGAATAAATATGTGAAAACCGTATGTTTCTAATAGATATAGTGAAAAGTTATAATTTGTTAAAGATTGAGGTCCCTTTGCAGCTACTTTTGAGAAATCACGAGTTAAAGTTTAATAAAGAAGTAGGTCCCTTTGCAGCAGTTTTTACAAAATTGTGAGTTAACGTTTACCATAACTATGTCCCAACCTAAGTCACTGTACCTGGGGAGACCTGAATGTTTATGGGATAGTAAATTGGAGCATATTCACGACTGTGGAGAAGGATCTCTCAGACTTGAACTTTGGCCTTCATACAGCATGGAGGATGGCCAAGGATAGAATAGTGTGGCATCATGTTGTGGACAAGGCTATGCTCAGCTAAGTTTGCCGCCAGTTAGGCTACCATCAACAAAATCTCCATAAAAAACTTGTTAAGATGAATATTTACATGCCTTGGTCATTTGCATAACAATTGATACACATGACTTCTGCATAGAGCACCAAGAGTGCATGTTAAATTTGTTAACAATAAAACTGAAAATTTAAATACTTAGGGAGACAGCAAAACTCTACAAAAAGGACTCAAAGTTTGATAGCTAACACAAGAAATATGTTCAAAGAACTTGTTTTGACCCATTTTATGCCTATTGCTTTCTGAACACATTTCTTGCAAGTTAACTTTTCCGACTTTGTGAGGGCCTTCTCAGTCAAATTTGTTCACCAGCCTGAAAAGTGCATACTTTGTTTATAACAACTTTCAGAAAGACTTGTTGATTAGTCCGTAGCATAAGTTAATTACAGCAAATTCTTTCCAATTTAATTTCCATTTGCTATGAGTCAGATTCTGTTTGCACAAGGCCTCAGAACCAAGTTATTCTATGATACAGTAAAAGAAATAACACAAGAATTAAAATCACTTATAACAGATTTGTCTAGCAATTTTATGGTGCAACAGACTTAATTAAACCCATACTTTTATGTTAACAAATAGATTCTGCCCATAGGGAAATAAATATCAGTTTCTGAGAAGTTGTGGAGGCCTGTAGTTTACAAATTCACAATCCCTTTATCATTAGCTATTTTGTTCATATTAGTACCTTTACTACAACAACTGACTAAAATTTTCAACATGAAGTGTTTTCAATCTGCATGTTTCCTTTAAAATGCAACTAATGACTTAATTCACATGTTTCTTGTGGATGCTTTCAGTCTGTAGTCGTTTCTACTTGTTAACCAATGTAGACGGCTTCATCATTTGTAGTCTGGCCTAAAAAGTAACCAAAGGCAAATGTACAACAGTTCTGTCAGCAAGATTTCTGCTCAAACACCAGGGCCTGTATGCAAGACGATGGCATAACTTCTAGTCCCTGTCTAACTGGCTTACACCTAGAAATCTGTACACATGACAAGGTCTTTGCACGTTATGCTCGGACTAACGCTTGTCCACCTTGTATTCAGGAGTAAGTGGACCTAGTCCCAGTGAAGCAAAAACAAGCAAAATGGTGGACCGTGTCACAACGTACCAATTCGATGAAAGTTTTGAAATCAAGGAGTGTTTATGGAATGTCAGATTCGACTTGACTTGTTCTCAGTAATGATATTAACAACACAACTCAAAACGTAAATACTTTTCTGAACTTAATTCAACTAAAAATGCTATGAATAAATATCATTTGTGTTTGAAACGACGGCCTTATGCACAGACATCATGAATATTAATATGTTAGGTTCATTCCGTGTCCCCTCAAGCAGTTTTGGGAAATGTCCCCACTGTATTTTTATAATATTTGGCCAGTATGTAGATAAATATACATCATAAATGTCTACAAAGTTAAGCATCTTAACATCTAGTAATTCCTGAGATATGAGGCTTACAAGATTGGGGTTGCCCGATCTTCAGTGCTGTGGCAAATTATGCATGTTTTCTTATATTTTCCAGTCATTGTATTTCAGTAGCTATTCCACATACAAGCATGAAACTTTAGGTGATTTTCCATGACCTGGAAAGTCATGTAGGCAATAATGTAAATAAAGTCTTCAAATTTTACCACACATAGGATAGCCTAAGGTGTTCATTTGAATAAAATATCATCAATGTGTCTCATCTCCTTTATTAATATTATAAATTAGCTTGGCTAGTAAGGCACCTGTCACAAGGCATAAACATGTTATAAAACAATGACATACTGGACATACAGTGAGATGACTGCAGCAATTTATAATTCAAATTAAGTGCAATACAGTGTGCTAACTTCTGTACTGATATAGCAATGTAATATTAATTCACACAAGTCTTACTTATACTGAAAAATTGTCTTAACACTTTTATAGTCGACCGATGTCATTTGGTTTTGTTGCGTAACATGCTGTAAGCATGTGGAGCTTCAACATTGCATAGTATGAACTGAGATGGAATCCAGCATTAACCTTCATGGCACAGCCACGACAGCTTGTTTTCTTGCAGGTCATGAAGGATATCAAGACATTGTTTTCATTAGATACTTCAACAATGTTTCCAATATAACAATTGTCATCATATGTACACACAACGTATTTTCCAGGCTGTTGCAACAGCAGCATTAGCAGCAGGCAACAAGCCTTCAAAAGCTTTGCAGGACATCAGAAGAAATCCTTTTCATCACCATGTTGCCACGCGAGATAGGAATGAATGCAAAACGAGATCTTGTTCTACTTAGTTTGCATTGTCATCAGTCAGGCAATCCAAAGTTCTTTTCATGTTGATCAATGTCTTCAGCTGAGATACATATATGAATCTGGTGCTTCTAACATGTCTCAGCCCAAACGAACAAGTTCCTTGGTGTCAGTATTGGACCCAAAGTTGCAGCTTGCACTGTGTTGCCAATTCTGCCACATGTGGCAAAGGAGTTCCATTCAGCTTTCATACCGGTCTTTTTTATGATGCCACAGGTTAGTCAGGTTTTTGAAATTTTTATACTGGCTCGAAATAATGAATAAAGAAATAATGCAGGGCAAAACATCAGGATCGAGACCATGAACAGCCTGGATTAAGAACATACGGTCTTGGACAGGATTAACTATGAGTCAATTACTGAGGACAATGGAAGATAGAAACATCTAGAGATGGACGGTTCACGTGCGGCCAAACTTTGGATCAAAGAAGGCTAAAGACAAGACAAGACAATACTGGCTAGCGGCTTCATCACCTAAGTAAATCAATTTATCCAACATGGTAAGTTTATTTTCAGGTTCTCCACTATGACAGATAGAAAAGCATGAATGGCTGTTGTGCTGCACGCTATCTGAAATGAAGCAACAGTTCAGACACTGAAGCTCTTCCACTGCTTCATAATAGACAACAACAGGATGCAGTGTAGCAGCTATTGGCTAGGATAGTGACTTCCTGTTACTGAATCCAGTGTAAATCCCCTAAATCAACATATTTCATACATTTATGTAGACCGATTACTAAATGAAAACAAATTAACTAATAGCAGTAAGCAATTGCATGTTCAGAACTTGCTTACAAGTCCCTATACAATGAACCTATCAGGGAACCTTGAACCCATAATTAACAGAAAAACACTGTAAACAATACATTGTACAGGTATGACAGAAAACTAAAGAAAACCAGTCTTCAAAATACCTGAAAAACTCAGGCGCCTTTAACTTGGAGGGTGTGGGTAGCCCTGATACTGGTCGAGTTCTCAATATGGAGCCTGAAGTGGTTCCTCCAACTGATGCACAAGTGCCACTACAACCAGCAGCAAAAAGTGGTCATAAAATCCAGAAGGTAGTGTCATACATTTACACAGCAGAACTTTTAACAAGATACCATAACAGAGCAGAATTGTAAAACCTGTTAAAGCAGGAATCAAAGGGTGATGCAGCTGACTGACTATAAGAAGGTTCTTCTACCGGTAGTGATTCAAGAGTAGAACCTCACCAAAGATGTCCCAAACAGCAAGTTTACAACTGCATGACTGAGAAAATAATTATATAACTCTGAGAAAATATATGACTCTGATAAAGCCAAAAGCACTCGTGAGGTTCATAAAAGGTGCTGTATAAATAGCCAGATACATACAAGACTTTACCTGATGTCTGGTGTAAAACTATAACAAAACATACTACATGAGGTAAAATATTTAGCAACAAAGACTTGGCGTAATACCATAATCCTCAAGCCTGGTCTAACAAACAATTTACCTACTGTAGTGCAAAACTAAGTCTCCTGCAAAACAGCATGTATTCAAGTGAGATAAAATGAATTACCTGTTTTTCTTAGGTGTTATGTTTCCAGCAGATGTGGTATTTTTCATCTGGAAACCAGTTGTGTCCTGTGCTAAGACTGTGGTGTTTGTTCCTTTTATCAGACCAACTGCCTTCATTGGACCTTGGCTGAAACCACTGCCATTTGGACGGCTCCGAACAGCAGCAAGGATTTTGCACTGTGAAGTTGCTGCCCCAGTCAAATCAAGCTTTGAAGACAAAATTTTGGATGCAGACTGTGGGTTTTCTTCAGCACTACTGCTATAAGATGATGGAACCTTTGGTTCTGGTCTTGGATATTGGAAATTTGATCGGCCAAGATGCAGCGAGTTGCTTCGCTGGATGCCACTTGGTGCTTGCTTGGAAGCATCTGTGGCTCCTGAAGAGACAGCAGCAGTGAATGGCGCAGCAGATGAACTGGTGGATCCTGTTTGAATCAACTGAGATGGCTTTGAAAAACTCAACTGGGGAAGTCGTGATACAGCACTGACCTAACAGGTAGTCAGTTAACAGAAAAAGCATTACCTGTTTGGAAGAATTACAGTAGCATGATGTAATACATACATGATGTAATGCCTTAAAATAGCAACTCTACTGAATCCCTAGATATGATTATTAATTGCACTTCAGTTGATAGAAGTCATCATACTACTGCCAATTACCAGCATGACAACCAATAAAAATGTTAAAATATCCGAGATTTAAATCAATAGAAATGGTGAGGCAGCTGTTGGTAGACCTGTAATCAAATTCAAAGACAATCAACAAAAGGCTTCAGCATGGGGATATTTCAGACAGATATGGGCCCTGAGGAAATAGTTCAGATGACGATTCATCTGCCAAAAATGGGAGAGGGTGATATATGTTGCACACCAGAATATCGGCTGCTACTGTGCACTGTCACTTAAATGATGCCATTGAAATATATGGTGCATGGATACCATGCACTACTGAGTCATCAGGACATAACATGATATTAGTAGAGTGATCAAATGAAGAACAGTCCTGTAACAAAACTGAGGGAACAATGATATGCAATCAGGCTATACACAATGGAACATTTATCGAATTGTACAAACAATTAATAGTTTAAATATACTTTAACCTTAGGATAACAGGACATTCTACAAACGAATAGTGTGCAGGACATCTTACAAACGATTAGCAATGAATGATTAGTATGCTGCACCATATAACATTTCTATGAAAGAATAGTGCATAGCACATCTTGTGAATGATCAGCACGAAAGCAGACGAGCAGGGTAGAAGACTGACACAAGTTGACAACTGGACTTTTCCACAGGTGTATGGCCTTACAGACGAGAAAAAGACGAACTGCTATGTTGTGGTATGTACAGGAAGAGGGGAGAGGAATGCTCATGAGAACTGAGAAAAATATGAATGGCCGAGTAATAGGTAGTTTAGTATGGAGAGGTGAAGAGAGGGTGTGTTGTACCTGGAAAAAAGCATAGTAATGTAAACAATTGTATTTGAAAGAACCAGAAGTGTATATGAAGGAAAGAAATACAGGAATCAGGATTTTCTCAGAGAAATCAGCTCTCAAGAAATGCTGTGATAAGACCACTGAGAAATGACAGAGATCTCTAAGTCTTAAGTTAGTTCGGCAATCTGAGTATAACTAGCAAGTCTGAGTAGATAGTCAAATTATTATACAGTGCAGTTCGTTTGAGATGAAAGACAGGTACCAGTGGAAACATTTCATATTAGTCAATAGTAAGCACAGCATCCCAGCCAGGTGTTATGGCTGCAAGACTTATCAAGCAGCAGCAAATGACATATACGCGTGCACGTGTGTATGATTTACGCATATATGATTACAGTAGACTGCTAACTGGAATTAATATCACACAGTTAATCAAAGATACTTAAGCTGTCTAATGCATCTAGCTATGGAGCACTTCCACTGTAGTTACATATCTCACTACCATAAATGCACCACATGACTGGCTTAATGTCCTTTATTGTCATAAAATATACTCACAAATATTATGGCCACATTAATGTAGACAGCTATAACAGTCTACTTCCTATACAGAGGTATCATTACAGTATTTATGATATCTATGGTCTCATGCACCAATGCAGTTTGTCTGGTCAGGAGCTGTGGTTAGTGAGTTTCTTATCATCAATCACCCAATTACAGTACAAACATGTATGCTATCTCATTCCTCGAGTGGTGACATTCATCAAAGACCAATGCTGTCAAACTATCGTAGGTGTATATGGAAGTGCGAACCCGAAACCTTACTTCAAGCTGCAGCTGTTGTGTACCAGTCAACATTTTGTCTTACAGGAAGGACTCTGCACTGAAATAAATTCACGGGACCAAAAATCAATTTCTTAATAACCTATCTTTTCGTCTTATCAGTTCTGACTTAAGAGAATAATTTAACGTTATCAATTTATATCGGAACGGACCAGGTTTTCATTTCGTACTATGTGATATTTTGTCCTATCCGTTTTCGTCTTAAGTGATTTGCACCCATACTATAACTACATCTGTAAATAAGCTTCTGTTTAAAATAAAACATTAAACTAAAGAGATGAGTCATTGTTGAGTTCCTCCATCAACATCAGTTTGAGAAAACCAAAGAGATGCGTAAAAGATGGAACAACCATTCGATAGCAAAGAAACTTCCAATACATGTTTTAGACTGAGGCAGTCCACATCTGAGTAGAACAGACATTTTTAGTAGCCCACATCTGAACAGAGCATATGAGAAGCACTTTCCTTTCCTCAAGTCCTGAGCCAGCAAGAGAAGATATACAAGTCTTTTTTATTTCATCCCACAGCACATAAATTTCTTCGAGGATACCATGCAACTTAAGTCAATAATATTATTAATAAAATCTGAAAAACAGAGTCACATAGCAGCGTGAATCTCAAATGCAGTTCTGCTCACAAATGCACCAAGCAGTTGATAAAGCGATACCTTGAGCACTTCCATAGATTCAAGTGACTTCCACCTTACACAATGCAGATTACACGATGTTGTTATAATTACTTAACAGCACCATCTTGCATTTAGTCGCTGCTTGTAAAAACATTTCCACCAGATGGCACTAGTACAGAAAGGCATCAGAAGTTACTGGGAAGAATTCAAGTGGTGATGGTACAGATTTTTGTATTAGAGCAAGGCTGTAGAAGTCTCCAGATTTGAACAAAATGATGACAGTTCACAGAGGCCACACAAGAAGAATGCAACCACAACAATGTTCCCTCTAAACTCCACACTTGTCAGTGCATGTGCCACCTTCCAAACAGGCATCATTTATGAGGTATTAGCATTGGCTTCAGCATTATGAATGCAACAAAGGCAAAAATGCATGATCACTTGGGCTGACTGGGGCACGGTAGCCAATTGGTTGGAGTGCTCGGCTTGAAATGTGGAAAGTAAGAGTTCAAGCTTTCTCTGAGACGGCTCTTGTATAGGGACCTTGAGCAAGTCCTTCACTCACAATTGCTCTGTGCCTGAGGTTCTGATTTACTGATCTTGCACGCATAAATGCAATTTACATTATAATAATAAAAGACTTCGAATTCTGATCAAGTGATCAACACAGATCATAAGCATGCATAAAGACAAATGGGAGATACTCTAATAAAGGTTTAACTTGCCCGTAGTCATTTTCTTTATGCGACGTGATTTTATAGCCTTTTTGTTTAGGCCTAAAAGATGTGCAATCTTGCATGGACCAGAGCCCAGGTCCCAACTGCTACTGCCCACAAGGTAGGTTAGAGCGTGCATGGCAAAAAAATTAATTACACAGAAAAATGATTGAGTCATCAAACCTTGATTCTTGGAGCTGGCAGCTGTCTCTTTCCAGTCAACTGATTCAAAGTAGAAGAGTCACTTGCATCTGAAGCAGTGCTCAAATTATCACTGATACCAGCTGCTTCCTGCATTTCTGAACAGAACCGCTTCATCATTGGAGTTTTTACTGTTGTCTGGTGACCTTCACTTCTGCTTTCAGACAGGCAAGATGATTGACCCTCAGGAACCTGCTGCTGCTGTAAAAATTGAAAGAAAATGCAGGCAATTTCGAGTTAGAAAACAACAGATTGGAAATCAGTGTAAGCATAGTTTGAAAGAACTCAGACACCATGCCAGATACATCCA
Organism: Norana najaformis; assembly: GCA_964023275.1. NCBI lineage: Eukaryota > Metazoa > Annelida > Clitellata > Crassiclitellata > Hormogastridae > Norana > Norana najaformis. Next base: position 26,767,102 of record OZ029917.1, read on the forward strand.
TGCATCACTTTTTATTATCTTGCCATCTTTCAAAGCAAGTCAATGAGGTACTCAACCCAGATTTCATGGCTCTTTCTAGTGCTACCTATCTTCTTCCACAAATCCAACAGATTACTGAAGTCCCATCCTCATAGCAGAAATCTTTGCCATAAAAATGTTCTAAATGTAATGCACAACTCATCCTGCAACACAACTAACAGTATTTAAAGTGTTCCCAATCTAGCCCTAATGTAAATGTCAGAAGAAGGTGCAAGTACAATCACATTAACTAAAAGAGGAGATAAAGGGAAAAATGTCTAGAAAGTAATGCCATGTCCTAAAAACCTTATGCAAGCATGCTCAACCTCGGCCATGAAAAAATGGATCTGCACCTGATCAAACCAGACAGGATTACAGTTCAATTTCTGACAATTACCAAGTCACATAAGTTCAAATGCCCTGGCAAAGTTTTAATTACTGCTGCTGACATCATGCATCTTTTTTACCACAGCTGGTGTTTATTCTTGCCCACAGCTATGCTAAAGAGTCATCAGCAAAAAGCTCATTAAATAAAGCACAGGACTAAAGCACATACCTAACATCAGCATACAAACTGCACAAAGAGGGAGCTAAAACTAAAGGGCACAGGTCAAACAAGATAGCAAAGATAAAGTGGGATAATATATGCCATGGACAAATAAAAATTTAGATCAAACAACACTACTAGTCTCAGATTTTGGAATTTTCTTCCTGTATCTGTTCATTCTGCTCAGTTGCTTGTGTCACTTCATTCCCAACTTAAGACACCTTTCATGCTTTTCCACCATGGGCTGTCACCGTCTTTTTGGACTGATCTTCTGAATACTGACCTGATTGAGGCTTAGTTTTGGTGTGCCATTGGTTGATGCCTTATGCATCAGACACTGCTGTGATATTTATCAACAAACAAAATAATTAGTCACAGACTGGAAGGTGCACTTAATGGAGTACTGTTACAGTCATCTACTTCCAGAACTTGAACCACTATGGCTGGACTGGAAGCACTTCATACCAATAATCAATTATGAATACAGAGTATGCAAATAGAGGGGTTAACTACTTACTGGAGGCTTTTGAACTGAGTCTCCAGATTGCCTGAGTGCAGTTGACTTCTGTAGAAATGACCTTCTTGCCAACCTTGACTGCTGGTGCGAATTCAGACCCAGACGTGAAACGGATTGCCTCACTGGCTTCTTCTCCGCTGCCTGGGAGGCTGACAGTGGTTCTCTGCTCTGGGCTCCCTGGAACTTAACCACTCCATTCTCATCATAAGAGAGTCGCTTCTCAGCTGGCAGAATCTTTGAAAAGTTTGACAGTGCCTCATCCAAAGGACTGAATGTCAAGGGTGGAGAAATAGAAGGCGGCCTTGTCACAGGCCTTGATGCTGAATCAGCCAAACCACTAGTTCCCATTGCGAGCTGAATTCGACAGGACACTGTAAAAGCCTCCTGACACAATTTTGCCATCTCAGTTGCTGTTAAAGGACTGAGAGGTTTAAACTTCTCTGCCACTTTTTCTTCCTCATTAACAGCCGTGGCAACACAGATTTCCTTGTAGCGAACTGGGCCAAAAAATATCTCTTCTTCATCATCTGAGAGTTTAGACAGATCCTTTGAAGATTTGCTGAAAGCAAGCAGATTTTTAAAAAGATGTACATTCACTAACTTCCTGGGCAAAACAGTTAACACAAATCTAAACCAGAATGAACATCAGCGTCAGTGGAAAGGCCTAATCTGCAAATTCGGTAAAACATTCAAGAATCATACCATAAGCTTTGAACATTAACTACTGTATGCAAATTTATGCTCCCTTCAACAGGAATCAGTTAAACTTCTGTAGTATACCAAGGACAGGCATATCTAGTATACCAATACCAGACTAACGCTAATTTACATTAAAGACAATTCATGCTGGAATGGACTAATCCTTTTGTTCGTGTTAACCAATATTTATTTTGCATAAAACAATTTGTGTTAAGTGCTTTCCATTGTAATTTGGTTCTTCCAAAAGCAAATAGGAAAGTATCAGAAGCATAAAAAGGTGGTTCCCACAAGGTTTTTGGCACTCACTGACTAGTTAGTCACTTTGTGTACATGTTTCAGGTGTACAGAATAAGGTTTTTACTATGCAGCCAAATACAAATAGTCATTTTTTAATATGAATACAAATTTAAATTAAAATATTTATATAGCACCTTTAGAAGGTTCTTAAAGGTGCTATATAAATATTCAAATGCACTTAAAAATAACAATTTACATATATTGTGTTCACGCATTGGGTTGAAATGCAAATTAAAATTTGTGTATATATATATGTATATCCAGTTTAGTATCTTACAAGAGCCTTGTTTAATTTCACCCAATCATGTATACACTGCATTTTCGATGGATTCAATCTTAGCCAATTTTAAGACAGGCGGACCTTTAATTCTCAGCTTGTGATTTTGAAACACGAGCAAGTAAATTAGGCGTAATGTGTTAACTAGGGCTGAATATCATCAGACATAATGATGTACCTGGGCTACAAGTGCAGCGATGGTATCTGTTAGGAGCAGTAACCTAGCAAGCCAGAATTTATTATTTTTGCATTAGCATTTTCTTACTGTATTTCAATAATGCTTTTAACGACATCATACAAACATGTTCAGACCACAGACAGTGTTAACAAAGGTTGGCTAACTTGAACCCAAATCTGTCATCTTACCTGGGACCACTCTCAGGTGACACAGGTAGATCAAAGTCGAAAGTTTCCTCATCAAGTAACTTAACAATGTCTGACACTAAATGAAAAGAAATAGTTCTGCATATGAAACTTGTCAGAAAAAAGACATTCATTTTAAATTCATGCACTGTTTACTTTGCATCATCTACTATGCAAAACTTTACTCCTTTGAAGCGAGTTTCCTAATATAACCAAGGTGCTAGCAATGGTTATTGTTGCTGCTCCCACCAATTGCCAAAACAAAGTGTCTAGGGGATCTCAAGGAGGCCCCGTAATTGCACGGACTAGGGAGCCTGAAGTGCGCGAGATCTCACAGACTCTCGCATGTTTATTATAAACTGTCAAAATGGCTGCGGATGTTGAATCTGAGTTTTCTGTTGGAATGAACTTTTTGTTTGAAATTAAAGAGTTACAAACTGCAAAGAAAACATACAAACAGCATCAATTAAGTTTGGTGACAAAATAATAGATCCAAATTGTCATTTTCCTGACTTTGACCAACTGTAAATGTTTCTGAATGTGGTTGCACAGGATGCGAAAAATTGACCGCAAAATGGGTTAGGTTTAGGGTCAGATTCTGACCCATACGGCATTTACAAAGAATTAAGTTCATATCCACATTCACACTGACACCCTGGTATATCAGTTTAGGTGAACGCCTTGAGGTCCCCCAGTATTCCAGTTTAGGCGACCTCCTTGAGGCCCTCTAGTATTCCAGTTTAGGGGACCTCCTTGAGGTCCCCTAGCAACATCCTTGCCAAAATGCCCCCTCATACATCAGTAGTATAGACATTGTAATGTGTCTTCTTTACAGAGACATGAAATGACATGTTGCAGTGTACAGTTTCTTCTGTTACAGGCTTATTTCATTGAAGTCATTCAAATTTCTATTCAAACAACCAAATTAGATTTTTCCATTTTAATGACTAATGCACCTAAATTAATGCTAGCTTTCTACCTAACTTCAATTTCCTGACTACTTTACCTTCATCAAGTTCTTCCTTCCATTTCTTTGCATTGCTGCTGTCCATTCGAGTGGCGCAACGGTTCACCTCAAGCGAGTCGTTCAAAGCAATTATTGCAAGATCTAAAAGGTAATAATTTGTTTGATTTATGAAGTAGTAACCTTGCATGGCACCAGCCTTGTGTTAGATACATCATAATTCATGTTTTGCAAAGCTTAGAGCTCACTGAAATAGATACAATAAGTTCATTTGGAATAAGGACTGTATTTTATTTTTTACTGATGGACACAACTGAGCTAGTTCCATATGCCTGCTATACAAATTCACAATTAAACTCAATGAGGCCACTATGCACACTAAACTTCAGTCATTATGCAAGCAACTGACTGAGTTGCTGACAGCTGACACAACCATTTCACTTCGGTGTTAAAGATCTGTGCTTAGGATCTTAATTGTGTTTGTTGGCAAGATATGTAGTGTTTGCTGTAGTGTTTGCATTTCAGCTACAAGATACTTCAACCCAAGGACCATACCCTAAAGGACTATATTTCACAGACAAGCACAAAATAAGTGTTTGCCATTCCCAATATTTGAGATTTGCTTTACACATATAAGTTGAAACTGTACGCACCACTCATTTTCTACAAGCTAGACGTTCACATTTAGACTATATCGCATGTGCTGAAGAATGGATAAAAACCTAAAACAAGAAATAAAATAAAGTGATATTTCCACATGAATAAAATTAAACAACAGACATATTCATAACTTTTTTCAGCTTCTGATCATCTCTTTAATACATTCGTTCAGAGCATGTATAAAACACCTCTTCAATGCATCACTTAAAAAGCACTCCCACTGTAAAAAAATTTGGGAAATGTTCCAATTCTTGTGGTCTTCTTTGTCCACCAATATTTCAGTGGACTTTCCACCACTGATACAGTAGTGCAAAGCTACCAACTGCAGATGGTGAAATGTTCCACCACTGAAATGTGGAATGCTCCACTAGTTTTGGGTGAAATACTCCACCAATGAAAAGGTGGAATGCTCTATCCAAATATCCCATTGAAATTTCCATTTTGGCAGAAATATTTTCACCAATTTGTAAGGATGGTTTGCACTGTTTCCATAAATTTATAAAGGTGGTTCACAGCCACCAATTGCAGTCAAATTTTCAACTGATGTAAAGGTGAATGCTCCACCATAAATGGGTGGGATTTTCAACCAATGTAAGGGTGAAATTGTCCATCAGTGAAAATATGGAATGCTCCAGTAGCACACCAGTGGATGTGCACTGAAATCAGTTCCAGAAATTCTGCTGCACCCAGCTCTGCCGTATCCTTGTTAGGTACAACAGCCGAATCTTACAGTAGATGGATTATTTCATTTTCTTACATTCAGTCTGTGGATGACTTGTTCAGTAAAAATCAGTATTAGAATAAAGTGGTGTCTTTCATGTGGGCTTTTAATAAAACCTGCTGTTATTATTATGAAATTTGCTAAATGATACTTAGAATACTTTTTGTATTAAAATTTCATGAAATAAAAGTTTAAATTTATATATGGACTTTTGTAAACATCCTTTTTGCTCTCCTATTATTCACCAGATAATGCCATAACTGTGGTAAGGGTGGAGAAATCCACCAATGTATAGTGGGGGGTGGTTCAGCTAGATTAAGCATAGTAAAATGTGCATTTTTCCAACAGCACAGCCAAATCCAGTGCAAGAATTCTGTATCAGAAAATGTATGATAAGTCCTGTTATTAAAAACATATTAAGTAATAATTTGAAAGACTCGTATAATAAAAATTCTAATGCTATATGCCACCCTAACAGAAAATAATATGATGATCATTTTCTTTTTCAAACCACTAGCTGCTTTACCCTATTTTATGAGGCATAGGAGTGCATTTTACATGTGCATGTTAGCCCGCTTAATTGTTACAGAATGCCCATATTGTTACTTCTAAAATTTGCAGGGTTGCAGCCCTGGCACAAAATAACAAAAGTGACACCACTCCATATATAAACCTTGACTTAAAAACTGTCAGTGGTTTAAAAGTACACTTTTATTATCCTTAACCCAATGGAAGGTGGCCGAGCGACTAATGCGTTGATTTTTCATCTTTGCAACCTGATTCAAATCCCGGGCCTGTCATGTGAAATCAACACAGGTTGCATCTTCAAGCAATGCTTAACTCTGAAGACCACCATCTTTGATATGAGTAGTTTTTAATATTCCTACACAGGTAAATGTATTAGAAAGTAAATAAGTCAGTTTAATATAAGCCTGAAGCACGCGCAAAAATTCGGTCTGGCAGGCATGCACATATGTACCAACTAGTAGACACACACATGTCTAATAGTTACTATGTACGTATATGGTTCCCAGCTGAATACATACATTAGTATGTACATGGCAGGGAACCGTTGTCATTTCATTCAGGACCTGAATGAAGATCTATGACCTAGCTAAAAAGCGTGCTTTATGAAGGAACAGTGCATTTGTATGATTCAGAGCAAACTTTGCATGCCCACAGACAAAGACAGTGTCTAGTTCTAACACACAAGAATCATGCCTTTAGCCATAACTCCAGGCATGTGTGGTTAGCAGTTACCATCATCCAGGTTGCAGGTTGTGCTATATTTTGATTCCCAGCACTGAGTACGTTTAGCACTTAAACCAGTATAAGCGGAAAGTTACCAGGGTAATGAAATACAACAGGCATGAAAGTTCTGAGACAACAAAGAGAGTCAGAGTATTATGCATAATCAGCTTTGCAACACAGTCAAATATGGGAAGGCATGAAGATGCCAGCCGAAGTCTAAGTCTGAGGTATCAGTCAGCCTGGGGCGGAATCTGCCTGGAGGCCAAACAGGATTTGGGTAGAAATTGGCTGGACAGAGAGCAGAGTGAGCAGACAGACCCATCGAGGACAGGCAGAAGAAGTCGAAGATTAGAGATGGAAGTTGGAGTGGACAAAGATTACAGAGACTGATCTAGATTTCAGAATTTGTGTAGAAACTAGTTAAACACAAAAGTGCTAGGGATGAGATTAGATTAAGTCAAGCACTGTTGATTTACATACAATTTCTGTAAGTTTGTATAATGTGTGAAAGTAACTGCATTAAATCATTATTTTTATAATAATCTCATTGTCTTATCTATTCATTCATTAGAGCATTTGTATAGTGCCTCTTTTAGGGTATAACCACAATGTAATCATCAACTTCTAATGTGCTAGTGTTTAATATTCAAGCTCCCACTGAGGACAATCAAATTGTGAGTCTAGTTCACCCACAGAAACCAGAGTACAGGACTGAACCTGGTAAAAGATCATCTATTGATGGCAGCCCTCTCTTTCAGCAGGTCCTTCTTTGACGAACTGTGCCAGATCAGAGTCATTCAACATAATGTATCACATGACACCACTATGACCCTTGTTCATTACTTCATCATGATGCACTTGGACTACTGTAATGCAGCCTTGCCAGCCTGTATACGGTTTGAAATTATCAACTTCAATCTGCCCTCAAACATCCTGTAGTGCCAGAGTAAACATTGGATCACTTGAACTCTATCAAAGGTCTTCCTGCTAGCGACATTAAATTTTTCAGTGCCAGTTTCAATAACATACCTCAAAAGAATATTCTCAGTGTATGGAGACTTACAAGCTTGGATCTTAGCGGTTTCTAAGATGACGAGCTATTAGAGCTATGAGTCGAGCATTGAAGAATGTTCATATTCACCGAGGTAGCATCAGGGCATGTTCTAAAACTTTTGGGAGTTTCTTAAGAAACCCAGTTGCTGAAAGTTTTCTCTCACGATGACTTCGTAATCATAATCGTGAGCTCGAGATTTCTACAGTGCCCAATGAAAGCTAAGTCACGGGAACCAACTTATTCAAGGTGCTCAGTCGAAACAAAAATCAATAAGCAGGAAGATTTCAGTCCAATGTATAGTGGGAGTCAGTCAGGCAGGCAGTCAGTCAGATGGCTACGGTGGGTGGTGTTTGGAACTGAACCAAAAAGTGAGATAAGGGGATGAGGAAGAATTAGGACAGGACTTGTGGAAGAGGAATGTTTTCAGCTTTTGTGTGAAGACCTGCACAGAAATAGCAAGAGGTGAAGTGAGGAAACTTATAGTATTGGGGACTGTTCCCTGTAGGTGAGTCATGAAACAGACATCCATTGTGTGAAATGTATGTGATGCTGCCTATGAAAAGGGGCAACATGGCGAGTTTTAAGTTATTCATACCACTGTGATCAGCAAAAAATAATGAAAATAATGGTGTATGATGCAGTTTAATCGAAGTCTTATGGCATTTTATGTTGACTTTAGACCATTCTGTACCTGAAAGATGCAATTTTCTGTAAAGCGCATTTGAATTTAAGAAAGCCCACAGAAAATCCATTGTTGGAAGTTATACAGTCTGCAATGTTATGCTTGCAATGTTCCATTTTCATGAACAGTTGTGCTAGATTGATAGACAGAGCGAATGCCAGTGAAAACCCAATTTTGATACTTTGATGGGTGACCACATTCAGAGGCCTGTATCTCAGTAAATATATCCCGCATTGTGGTCCCTTTTCATAGGCGGCATTACATGTATGCAACATATGCAACCCACATCACTATGTATAATGTTCTTATACTTGATAGATTTTATTTCACTATATTATCGGGGACCGCTCTTTGGCATTGCATGTGGTTTTGGAGCAGGAATGAAGTCAGTAAACTCAGTAGAGTCAGTCCCCCATAATAATGAAGTCAAATGAAGCCAGACCAAAGGCTCCATACAGGACAAAGAGCGGTCCCCACCAATATAATGGAATAAAATCGATCACCGATAAACCAGGCCGAAACCATGCATGTCGATAATATATCTAATATAATGAAGTTCTCATACAGGCCAAAAAACGGTCTCCGATAATGTAATGAAGTAAAATAAATCGTATGTTACATATACATATTTCACATAATGGATGTCTATTTCATGACACGCCTAAAACAACCAATCACGACAGACCTAAACAACTATAAACCACGCCTTTATTGAGCGAGGGAACGGTCCGTCATGCCGGTCCCCGACACTTAAGTTTGTCGTGGTATTGGTGAGTTCGTACGATGAGTTAGATAATTCCATACAAATACCCAACAAATCATTTGTAGAGAGCAACTTACATAGATCGCATCTGTAACATAAACAATATGGTAAAAATCCACCTGGCGTTCATATAAATCATTAATAAATTTAAATTCTAAGATTTGGTTTTTCGGGTACCGCCACCTTTCAAACGAATGTCACGTGATACTGTTTCTAATTTTAGCCAAGTATGCGTTTTTATCATAGACATTATGGATTTTATGGAGAAAATGAACGAAGTAATAGCAAAGATCTTAGGTAATAGCTCTAAATACCATGAGCACATCTAGTCCCAATTAAGTCTGGTAAATTACACTATGTATAAACTCTTCAGAAGCACGGTCGTAATTGTAAACTCTCAATTTTTACGGCGCTATCTAAATGTTAAGCCAAGAGCATCGGCTTACTTATGAATACTGCATCAAGTAAGATAGATTGTCCAGCGATATAGGAAGTTTAAAAAATTAGAATCGTAATCGTAGACTCAAAATTTCTAAAACGCTACATAAAGGCTAAGCGCAGGGCAACAACTTATTCACGAGCGCTTCGCCAAGTCAGTGGAATTGTCCAAAAATGCCATGTCAAGAATCAAGTCAGGTTTCCAGAAGACCAGAGAGATAAGGGGGGAAAGGAGACAAACTGGGAGATTGCAGCGCTTAGGAAATGGATCCGAGAGAGTGATTCTTATGATGGATTGTAATAATTAGATTTTAAAGAGGGAAGGCGGTAGATTGAATGAATCATGGTAACATTTCTTGAAAAGAGAGACTTCAGTTGTGAATGGAAGGTGCAAGATTTACTGACTACGCGGTCTGGTGAGCGCGAGGTCCCGGCGAAGCCTCTGCTGCCAACACAAAGCGTATATTTATTAATATATTATTATTAATTAATGGCTTCTAACGCGCCGGTGTTTGATGTACAAGGCGTTGGCCGATGGCACACCGCCAAGCCACAATCTGGTCAATATCCAGAAGATCAGCCCACAAGACGGAGGAGCAGCCTATGGTGGATAAATATTTTGAAAGGGGTAAGTTTTAAGTTGAGAACGAAATGATACGAGTGATTGTGCAGAACAGACAGCGGGAGGGGTTCCAACATTTATTATTTATTATTATTATATATGGCTAATCTACGGTTAAAAAGTTGACGAGAGCAAGACAACCACATTCCTTGGACCACAGCGGACCCAAAATCTGCCTGCCAGTGGTTTCAGCAGGTAGTCAGTTATGGGCTTAATAGGGAGAAACAGAGCAGTCCGGGTTGTAGTTGTTGAAAAGTGCTGCTATCATTTTTGAGTGAAAAACGTGATCACGTATGTTACTCGAAACTCGACGAGGGGGAAATGCTAGATGATCAACTTTAGCTGTGGAGTCCCACACAGATAAAGAACAACGATTCAGTCGGAGTATTTCATTGAAATGGATGAATTTATACTTACTTACTTACACTTTTATACTGAAGATCCTTGGAGGCTGACTGTGGTTGAGCGATAAAGGTATGAATTACCCATACGGTGATTAGGGGACGGGATAAATTGATCGTATTCGTATAGTTTTTAATTAAGTTTACGACGTTTATTTGTCACTGGCAGGTTAATACAATGTATGTTGTGTTTCTGGTTGTTCTGTTTTCCGTATCTATTCTCAGTCTGTCCATGTGCACTTTTGGATAATGCAAAATTGGTGAAAATGGAGCGGCGATTTTAAGCTTGCAACGTGAAAAGCGTACCGCAAATCTCCATGACCGGAGAAATTCGTAATTCTGCAGGCTTCTTAATTCAGTCTTTTCGACAGCGATATGAGCGAACACACATTTAAATGGGCAGGAAAATACATGGAATAGATCGGGCCAGAGAACACTGGAGAGTGCGATTTTTACGGACAGTTTGTAAAAATGACGGAAAATCGATTATTTTTACCCGCCTATTCGTATATGAAATGAAGATAGTAAAAGGGTAACCGATTGCTTTGAAATGCTTTATAGGGTGTGTTACAGACTGTGAGACTGAATAATGGTTCTTGTCATAATCTTCGTTCATTACTGAACTGTCCGTATAATGTAAGGTTACAATTGACTCGTGGAGTCATAGTGTTTGAATCCAAGTAAAATCGCGTTAAAAACATCTGGACAGACTTTAAAAAATTGTGAAGTTAACGAAAATCGGAAAACTTACGATCATTGTGTGAACGATAGTACAGTGCGATAGATCAGCAAAATGGCAACACCGGGAACGGCACGGAGTCTACGAAAATCCAGAGAGAAAACTGGAGGGGAAGAGTTAGATGACAAAGCGAAGTGCGGAAGATGCAGTAAAGAAGCTACAAAGGAGAGTATTGAGTGTGAGATTTGCGAACGTTGTTTCCACTTCAAGTATGAAGAAATGCCTTTGTCAGCGCACAAAGTACTAATGCAAGGGATGGAATGGATGTTGTGAACCTAGAAGAGATTGAAATGGAGAAAGACCTGGGAGTATGGATCGGTAAAGATCTGAAGTGGAGCCAGCAATGTAGAAAAGCAGCAAGTAAAGCAATGTCAGTTCTTGGTATGATAAAAAGAAGTTTCAAGCACACAGATATTGATAGTTTCAAGATACTGTACAACACATATTCGACCACATCTAGAATATTGCATCCAGGTTTGGAGTCCCCATTACCAAAAAGATATCGAATGCCTGGAAAAAGTACAAAAAGAGCTGCTAAACTTGTCAGAAATCTAGCTAAGATGCCATATGAACAAAGGCTTCAAAAGCTGGGTTTATTTTTCGTAGAAAGAAGAAGATTGAGAGGTGACCTTATTGAAACCTATAAAATTTGACATGGACTCGAGAATATAGACGAGCAAACCTTCTTCCAGAGAGCAGCAATGGGACATTTAAGAGGACACAGTCTGAAACTTTATCACAAGAGGGTGTGATTGGACACTAGAAAATTTTTCTACAGCCAGAGGATTGTAGAGCACTGGAACGGGCTACCAGAAGAAGTAATATCTGCACCAAGCTTGAACAGTTTCAAAAAAGAGCTTGACATTTGGATGGATAGATATAGGCACTAAAAGCCAATATAGCTTACTTAGCCTATTAACTGTAACTGTAACTGCTTGGAATATGGTTTTGGTTTGACTTGGAGAATGGTTCATGTCGACATGAAATGAGAATGGGCAGAGTAATCAAAGTAAAGTAATCGACCACACAGGGTTTGTGAAAAAATGGCAGATTGAAGTAGTTCAGTTTAATGGGAGCTATGATTTTAGATGAAAGCTCATGACATACAGTTTGACCACGATGCCGTGAAAGTAATTAAGGTTGAAAAACCAGAAATACTATAGAGCAAAGAAGAACCAGTGAACCCCAAGAATAAGTGCAAAAAGATAGATGACTAGGTGAAAAGTCATCAGAAATTTTGGGACTTCAAAACTCCGATTCAAAGACATGATTACTTGAAAACAGTGTTCATACAATATTGCAAGACTTAAAAGTAGTCTTGGATTCTCGGGTCACAATGCCTAAAAAAAGTCCTGATAATTTGTCACTTTCAATACCTTAAGCTTCGCTTGTCAACTTCTGGATCTGCTTGTGAAAAATATTAAAATATGAAGGAATTTCATGAAAGAAGGGTCTGTGCTCAATGATCATGCAGAGCAGTGACTGTTTTTTCATATTTGTGATATATGTGCTTAATAGTTTAATGTAGCATTTCATAGTTGTACATTACGGGTGTAAAGTGAATATGTTGCTTAGTTGCAACAGTGTCAGTTTTTCTGTTCATTGTTTCTGTGATTCTGTTCATTGTTTTGTTCATTGTTTCTGTGATTTTAGTCTTAGAACCTCCTGTGATCAAGCCAAGTACATAAAACCTTCTGAGAGTGGCATATTTTGTTAATTTGTTAATATTGTAATAGGGACCTGTGAGTGCTCTTTAGAATGCAGTGCTTAATTTTCTTTGTGGATTTTTGTGTTTCAGAATAGCATTTTAAGGTCTGCTTTTGCTATCAGGATGAGTGAAGATAGGGAGAATCAAAAGAAAAGGCTTTGCGTTGACAATGTGTCGGTGCAAGCAACAGACAGACAGACGGTTGAGCCCATGAAGAATATGCCTTTAAAAACCACTGCAACTAGCGGTCATTCTGCAGCTGCTATTTCTGATCAAAACATTTTAGATAGTATGACTGATGTTAAAGGCAGAGAAGAGGAAGCAGAGGATATGGATATTGCTGCTGAACCATTAAAAGAGGTTACAGACATACAGTTGAAGGAAGTCACAGAGGATAAGACTGCTGAAGTGTCGAAAGACCTTGCTGATTGTGCTTCCATGAAAGAAATGGAAGAATCAGAGCTAGCAAGAGGTCAGAAGAGAAAATTGGACAGTGATGCTGATTTAAATGAAGAAAGTGGAGAAGCTGATGTCAATGGAAAACTGGTGGAAAAGAGTTTACAATTGGAAGAAGAGATGAAAGTTATCACAGAAGAAGATGTTGGTATTACAGAGTTCATAAGCCAGCTTGCAGGGTTCAGTGGAACAATTAAACAGAGGTAGGTACTTAGTAATTTGAAAGCACTTTTGCTGCTGCTTGTTGAGACTGGTCTCACTTGACAGCATCTTTTAATTTTCAATCAAACAGGCTGCTCACGTATTTGATCTTTATATAGCTAGTAACAGAGCAAGAAGTGCACATGATAAAGAGGTACAAGCATTAGCATTGTGTATCCTCAAAAGTGTAAGTTGTCACCAGCTTGGTATATATACACCAAATAATGTAGCAATGTAAAGTCTCATTTGCACCAGATATAAACTAACTAGAAACCAGGCTGCCACCAAAGACTTGTGTAATCAAGCATACCTGAGACATGAGCTGCCGGGATGATGCTGTGGTGGTATAGGTGAGACTAGCATAATAACTTTTGTGATTGTGAGTGTCTGATGAGTTTCTCTTGAAGTGATGCTATAAAAATGTACGATTACCATCATTACTGTCATAATTGGTGTACAGGATTGTCACTGGCTATCCAAGTGCCTGCTATGCATTGGCAGCATGGCATTTAGGTACCTTATTTTCATGCAGTTAACATGCACACTCGTATAACGCACTCATAGATATTAGCTAAACATGTAATAGTGTTTGGTATTGCTCACACATGTCTATACCCTGCAGGCCCACACAGACCACAAAATAGGTCCATCAACACTAGGCTGCAAGCACTAACCCACATCTAACCCGCATTATGCAGCCACACAACAAAAATTACAATCTTTAATTTGGAAAATGTTAAAAATAATAAAGTCAGAACAAATTTAATCTTTAGTGGTCATTTCTGATCTTGCCACCTGTGATAAATTAGTTTATCGGTATTCCACAAGTTATGACACTGTTGTTATAGTATGGTCTGGAAAATAATAGCTCATGGTGACCATATGTATAAAATAAACTGGTATTACCTGCATACTTAGATAACTTGCAGAAGGTATGGGGTTTGTAAAATCTGATGTAACCCACTGAATATTATATATATAAGTGTGTGTGTATGTGTGTGTGTGTGTGTGTGTGTGTGTGTGTGTGTGTGTGAAAATATGGTAGTTAATATGCCTACAGGGACCCAATCACAGTGACATAATTGAACTACCAGATATATAGACCTGTTATGCCTTGCATTTAATTTATTTGAGTGGAAGCTTGATCCTACTTATAAATATTTGTGCCATTGTCTGATCAATACTGCATAATAATGACAAATTTCTGCAGTCTGTTTCAATGCACTGTCATCTATTATCATATGTAAAGCGGTGGAAGGGAAGGTGTCATGGTTAAAGGGATCGATGACACTCTTTAAGGGAAGCTTTATGAAGGGTACAAAGGGCAAACCTGCAGATGACAGAGTTGCCTTCATACCACTGTAGGTGCAAACGAGAAATGAGTGGTGTGTGTGTGTGGCCCATGAGTCCAGAGACCACATTTTCATGCAATGCTCAGATTTACACCACAGTTTTATGTTTGCACATTACTGTTTGTATTGACTGTTGGGCACATGGGTGCTCATTCAGAAAGAAGTCAGGTACCCAGCGGGCAGGATTTAGTTAGTTTTGACATGCCTAATTTGTTTTATTTTGTACTTCTTATTCCACTGTTCTAATATAGTTGTTCTTTGTCATTGAACTGTTACTATTTGGTCTTTCCAGGTACTCTGACTTCATTGTGAATGAAATCAACAATGAGGGTGAAGTTGTTCATTTAACCGACCTCTCTTGGACAAACACAGCAGCTGAATCAGATGTAGCTACAGTACGTGTTCTCCTCCTTAAACCAGTCTTGTGTACTTATTTTGTCACGTCTTTTATTGCTCGTTTGTTTTACTTACTCTTTTTGTCACTTCTTTTACCAGTCTTCAGCCATTCTTTTGTACTTATTTTGTCACATCTTTCATTACTTTTTTGTTCAGCTCTGATGTTCTCCAGGTTCTGAACTATGTTCTTCTGGCTTGGAATATGATCTGCATGAGAAGAGCAAGAAAGGTGATTAGCTCTGAGAAGGATTAATAGAAATTTGTTATTTTATCATAACTGATTGGGTAATAGTCTATTTTCTCAATTTCATTTCATTTGTCAACAGTTACATTACTTTCTTGTGGTCAAGACTGAAACAAGAATAGGAAAAAAAGAAAGAACTTGGCTGCTATTTTGGTTGCAACGTTTTCGTATTAACTTTTTTCTTCTGTTTCCAGGGCTACAATCTAAAGGAATTACTGTCTGAAGAAAACATTTCACAGTTGGAACATCTTTTGGAAACAAAAAGCTTAACAGATGAAGTTCTTATTCCTGTAAGTGATGGGCTTAAATGTTGGTGGCAAAGAATTTTAGCCAGCCCAGTAAACACTTCAGCATACGTGTTCTGATTGCGTCACTGTAACTGATTTGAAGGTGTCAACTTATATGAACAAGTATAAAAAGACAGTAATAAACAAATATCAACAAATGCTATATTGTCCAGGCTTTGCATAAAATAGCAGTTTTGTGTGCTCATATTTGTTCTGTTTAATGGGGTTAGAAATTTTATTTTGTTGATAATCTCAAGTTCACTGATCTAAGATGTCTTACTGATATGCTATGGAAGTAGACTATTTGCGTCTTTTTTCGTCTGAAGTAGACAAATTGATTATTATTACAGACTTGACCATCAAGTCTTGGTGTCATGTAGTTGTAGAGGATGTTATTTGTACAATACACTAAATTGCTGATTTCTGCAATGCCCATAATGTGAACAAATAAGAAACAGTTGTATGGAGTATCTTATTAAATACACCAAATATTCTTCAATGCTGTTTTGCTAAAAGTATGTCTAGTGCCCATTCTTTTCCTCTTTGGTCTTGTATCCATAGAAGCTCTTGTGGATCAGTACAGTTGGCTTTGTACTGTTCTCATCGATATGTATTTTATGATCAGTTATATAAGTTGCAAAGGTTCAGGTACAGCATTGGGTTCAACTGGGCTTGGCTACAGATGATGTGTAGAATGCATGGGCGCTGGTACTGGATGGACCCATGGATTATCATGGTTGTTGCCAGCCGTCAACAGTGGTGCTATTAGATGTCAGAACGTTTTTGGAAAACTGCTCATAATCCATGGAAAATTGAAGTGCTGGCTCTGCAAGTGCTGACTTGGAGAAAGAGGTACCCAGCTCATGAGGAAATTCGAGCAAATGCTACAAAGAACGACTGAACAATTGAGAAAATAGTAGAAAATTCATCAGCCACTACATAGTGAGTATATGCCGGTACACTCATTCCACAATGTTGGAGTGCATGAAGAATGTCATAATGTATGCATATATAATGCAGAAATTTTAGGAGGCATTTAGTAGGTGCTGCTTGAATTTATAGTTATGTTAAATGACTAATTTAAAATAGTGAGCAATGTTGGTATGCTGTTGACCTCAGGCTGGCAGTGATAAGGAGTTACGAGGTCGTCTTCACGGGGCCATTAAAGCCAATTTTCCTGACCTTGACAGCAACACTATCGATCGAAATGGAGAGAAATTCATACAGATTAGATACCGCACTCGGAAAGGTATGTCATTGGTCTTCTAACTTGATAGAATATTCAGTTTAATTTGTGTTTAATACTTTCATCACATCAGCCAATCTTGCATCATCTCTGCTGTTGCCGCCTATGTGACTCTTAATTGAGATGATGTATGCTTATGCTGATATAAGATATTGGATTCCCCGCTCATTGACTTCAAGAAGCCATCCAAACTGGTTCTCTGCAGACAGCCCTGAATGTTTTGACACGTGTAATCAGTGCTTTTGTAGGCACTTATACAGACAACAATAAATTTAGACAGATATTTGGTAGTCTTGTTAACTTTGGAATGCACCTGATGTGTCCGTACATTCCAACATTCATATAACACCTTTTAAGAGCCCCTCAGAAGCTCAGACTTATATTTTATATTTATATTATGTATTATGATAATACTTACATGTAATAATTTTTAAGTTTTGCCTGTTTTATTTATTTCACAGTGGAAAGCTTATTTTAGATGCAACTTAGTTATCAAATATGTTACAATCATTAAAGTTATCTGTTCCACTTTTTTCAAAGAAGATTAAAATTTGTGGCTTTGGAGCCATCTGACATAGTGACTGACCTCTAGAATTGTATGCTATTTTCTCTTTTGTTGTATTTAAAAAGTAATCACATTTTGTCAGATATCTTCACTTCTGACTTAAGTTCAATAACTGGCATAATATAAACTTAGTACTAACAGAAACCAAATGTTGCAGACCAACGGAAGCAGACCATCTGGAAGAAGAATACAGGAGACTACTGCAAGTTTGTTCTGTATAAAGAGAATAAAGATACATTAGAAGCTATCAACATCATGTCTAAGTTTCTTAGGTTGGTTATAAATATACTGGGATCTGCCAATTGCGGCATATCATCTCATACAAGATAGTAAGTAAACTGCAGCCAAAAGCAGATATTTAGAGATACATTCAGAGTCTTTAAATTGTTGTTAAAAGATAAAAGAAGTTTGTTACCTCTTTGCAACTATGTAAACTTTCCCTCCTTCACTTTAGTTGACAGTTTTGTTGCATCGGATAATCCTGTTGTGTGCTTGGTTACCTCTTTTGCTGTTCATTTTGAATATAACAGTCCTATTGGACCAGTGCCAAACAAATCACATAGTCCCTGCCCAATTCAATCAGTCGTAAATCCATAATTCTCTCAGTCTTAAAGAACAAGTGATTTTATCCAACCTTATGCATTGCAAAATTTTAATATCTTTCCTTTATTATTCATCTTTTCAGGAGATTACATAGTCAAATTTTTTTGTAATGCATATACGAGACACTTCTTTGCTTATGTTGCACCTGTCAATTTTCATGTAAAATGCTGTAAATGTAGTCCAATATGTTGTCCTAAAGTAGAAATTTAATTGAATAGGAAATTTGTAGCTTCATATTATGCAAGTTATTGAGAAGAAACTAATCAGATATTAATATCATAAATAATTTAACTATTTCATAATAAAATAAATAATGCCAATTTTTATTTTTAAGTTGCAATTACAAATTTCTAAGATTTTCTCAGAGTTCAAAGTCTTATTTGGCATTCAACCATATGACTGGAAACACAACAGTCATTAGCATTTCTACTGTTGGAATTGACCTGCATTTGATTAACATGTAGCTGGCCACAGAAGACAAACCATAACTTCATTCTTGAGTTAAAAATTTAAAAAATATAATCAAGTTAATTGTGCAGTAAACGTCCACCTGTACTATCTTTTTTCTAGGGTTTCACCTCAATGCTTTTCGTATGCTGGCACCAAAGACCGAAGAGCAAAAACATCACAGGATGTAACTGCTTATAGGTGTGTTTCAGTTAAGTTCATTTGATGTTCAACCAGTTGTGCAGACAGAATAGTTCATTGGCATTTTCCGACGTAGGAATCGCTCTGTGTTTATGTGCCATGGAAATCAAACACTTGCACGGCACTGTTGTATCAGGTGTTCCAAACTACTTTCTGGCCAAGATGTTATAGAAATGATACACCCAAGTATGGCACTTCCATTAGCCCAAAATGTTAGTTTCATTGTACAAGACAGGCGCCGGTTTGTGCTATTATATTTCAGAAGTGACACCGTCTTTGCATGGTGTATCTTCATAATCCGGGCTTGTTTGTAGGTTAAGCCGGCGCATTCTCTTCTGTGGTGGCTCACTTGGTGACATTTCGGATTTAAGGATAGAGTAAATGGGTGCAAATTTTGAGTTACTGTAAAATGGTTAGCCCTTGGTGATACTTAAATTCTTTCCTGAAAAAAATTACTCTTGCTGTAGATTTGTTTTTTGAAGAAACTCCATCTAGCAAATACTTTTCCTTTGTGAGATAATTTTAAAATTTATTTTAATGATAAAACCCAGCACTTTAAACAGTTTGAGTCATGTGAATACAACTAATCATTGACTGTCGGATCAAGGCAAAAAGAAACTTCTATGGGATGAAGGCATAGATGATTCCTTTAGCACATTTCATACTGTTCTTTTAGCACAAGGTTTAATTATTGCATTAAAATTTTAATGAATTAAT
The DNA here is from genome assembly GCA_964023275.1 of Norana najaformis. NCBI lineage: Eukaryota > Metazoa > Annelida > Clitellata > Crassiclitellata > Hormogastridae > Norana > Norana najaformis. The sequence continues at coordinate 26,786,538 of OZ029917.1, forward strand.
CGCTTTAATAATGCTTTAAATGCTCTGCCCTACTGATAATATTAACATTTGATTTGATCGGGGAGCCATCGGGATTTTTGAAAACTAATGATATGGAATTTGGCCAGCCTAATCAGGAACCTAGTTGTTACTGTGGTTTTGTTTCTTAAGTGAATGAAACATTCCTATGCATGTATTTTGTGTTCTGCTGCAGGATAGAACCCTCTCGTTTGCTTCACCTCAACAATTGCCTACGTAACATTGCACTTGGCAACTTCAGGTGAGCCTTTCACTATCACCCTTGACAACCTTTCTGTTTGGCACATGATGTTTTTATCTGTTTTTTTCAGACTGTAAACAACACAGAGAGAACCACATACACAAACAGTCACTAATACACCAATTTATTGACACATAATCAATATGTATGCGTTTTTTAAACTCACGCAAAGCACTGGCATTGAATCAGTTTCCGTTTGAAAAGTCTACGTTTTAACTATGGCAAAGTCAACCTGTGCACTGAATTAGATAAGTTTAGCAATGTATAATCAAAAATGATACAGATATCTGACTCGGGCCTAATGCATCAGACAGTCTGTGCAAAAGAGAAATGGCAGTAGTGGACTAATAAAACTAGTTGTTATTGATACTCACCTTAGCTATATATCATAGATCTCTGCATGTAGGATGAACAAATTTTGGACAGTTTTGAAAGTTCGAATTTGGGGGTTGCCTTATAGAAGGTTCAGGATGTCCTCTATGTTACAGGGAGTTTATGCTGATTTTAAAAATTTCTCTGCTTAAATTTTGCATGTGTTTATGTGTGCATTTTATTTTTTATCTAAGTTTATTCTAGTTTGTGTTTGTGAAGTGATGTTTTTGTTGATTTTATTTTCAGACTCTGTAAGCAGCCGTTGAAATTGGGAGACCTGTTAGGAAATCATTTCACTATTTTGCTTCGGTAAGTCTTCCAAATTGTCAAATAGGACAAATAAGTTACGGTAATTAAAAGTCTTACCTATCAAAGTAAAATTAATTTATAAAAATATCCTGTGTCTTCTCAGTTTATTTTGATTGAAAGCCCTGACCACATTGATGAAAATTTGTGACTGGGCCTGAGAGACCTTCCCAAAGTCAGAAAAATTCAAAATTGGATTTGATAGTGCACTGGATTGTACTGGAATTGATACTTAAATTTATCTGCTGTAAATAAAATAGCTTTTACATACAAAATTAGTTATGTAGCTTGAAGTTTAACATGATACCTCTTGATTGTTATAGTGTGCATCTTTGTGAAATTTGTGCACAGAAATATTCTGAACTTATTTTTCATACCTAATCGCCTTCTGAGTGTGTTTCTCGCTTATTGATTTTTGCAGTTATGGTGAGGTTTTGTCAGAGATGCTTACATTTCTGTAAATGCTTTGATTGTAGGAATGTTTTGGGTTTAGATGAGGAGGTTAAGGAGGGGCTTGCAGCTCTCAGAGACCATGGATTCATCAATTACTATGGAATGCAGAGATTTGGTACAACAAGAATTCCAACCCACCATGTTGGAAGGTAATAGCACAGCGGCTTAAATGAACAAGACTGTATACTTTTGCATTCAATTAAAGTTTCTCACTGTATTTGTATTCCTTCATCGGGTATTCATACCAGCATTACAATACAGAATGGGGTCTTCCATTAACAGCTGCATGGGTTAAAAGATTGCCACCATTTTGATGCTTGTTCTGGTGGTTAATTGCTGGGCTTCAAAATCTCAGCTAGGCCAGACAGATATTTCAAGATTTCTATTGCACTGATGTTTTAGCACACTTGGCAGTAACAGAACATGGACTGTTCAGACACACAAGGATCAGATTGAAAAAAGAGAACTGGGTAGAGACCCTCATTTCCCAAAGCAAAGGAAATCGTTCAGAGCTTCATACTTGTGGCTGCCACATAGAATTAACTAACCTTTATTCACAGGGCTAAGTTTCAGTTCTTGGGATTCAAGGAGAATTTGAGAAGTTTTGCAGAGTCAGATTGTTGTGTAGGATGTCTGTGCTTAAGTGAAAAAACTGTTAATAACAAAACCCTTTAGAAAGCAGTAGGTAATTAAAATTTACAAAAATGATCACTTCCTAGCCATTGCATATCATGTTTATTCTGTGATTTCTATCCCATGTGCTTTCTGCATTGTTTCTATGTATGTATCAAAACTTTGTTAACTTAAGTGCCTCTGAAAAGTTGTGTTGCACAGTATGGTCATTGTATTCAGCGAGAGCATCCTATTCTTTCCCAATTGAGTGATGCTGCGGAAAGAGCATGAAATGGCCAAGCCACAAACACATGCATACACGTGACAACCTGCAACCTGAAATCCTGTCAGCTTCTCATAGATGAAGCCTCATTTTGGAGACCCTGGTGTATCTTTCTACACTGGGGAGTTGATGGCAGGTGCGACATATGAGAAAGTAGAATTTGCATTTCTCTGTTCATGTTTTAAGGATTTGGAGTGTTGCTGGTCCACAAGAAGACATAAGAGCTTTCGTGCACTTGGGAAAAGTTTTGCTGCTGACCAAATGCTTAAGAATCGACACTTTAAATAGGTCTTATCTACGATAGTCATACTGCGCCAATTCAATAATGGTTTCAGTCTGCAAGTGTGAAGTTGACCAGTTCTAGTGGTGTATGAATGTGAGCCTAAGGCATTTTTGTTACATGGTCTATTCAGAGCTTTGCTGTGTGGCAAGTGGTCTGATGCGGTTGAACTGATCCTGAAACCAAGAGAAGGAGGTAAGAGATGCTCGTAACAGGCCATGCATTAACATCTTTGTTGTATGAGTTTCAGAAAATGTGTTTATATATCTGAATATTTATATAGCCCCTGTTCAGAACCTCTTAAGAGACTCTACATGGCTGTGTGAAAGACCTGTGTGAGTGTTAAATACTAAATTTTTTCCAAGTTTTGTAAATTTGTCAATTTGTGTTCCATGTTATATTGTTTGTATGCATTTGGGTTTGTTTTTGCAGAATGTTTCTGTTTGCATTTAACAAAGGGCTTTATAAGGTTTTGATATAAATGTTTTTCAACTACTGACTGTTGTCATATTTAGGCTTCAGTTTGAACCGTGCTTTCGAGAACTACTGCTGATAAAGTCATATATCTAAGTCTCATGTTGTACATTTTAATAACCCATCAGAGGTGAAGCATTGTTATAAATAACTTAAGGATTACTTGTATGTGTGTATAGTTATTTGAGTAGCCTTTTTTAAAGATCTTTTGAAAGTAATTCCATTTGTATAGTGCTTTTGAGTGATACAAAGAATTACTGAATATTCTACTTTACTATTCAGGTTTAGTTTGACTAACACACTTGCTAGTCTTCTGTCATTCGATCCATTGTAAACACCTCAATGTTATTAATTTCTGTTGTATTTTGTCGTTCTTCATGATGGTATTTGCTCCTGTTATTGTGTTATTTCTTGTTGATCACTTCTTTGCATGTGACATGGTTTATCAGATCGAGATGAAGTGTCGAGAGCTCGAGCCACATGGTGGTCTACCAGAGATGTGGAGAAGGCTCTGCAAGAACTGAAAGGCCACCAGTGTATGGAACGAAAGCTTCTGGAAGGACTAAAGAAGTATGCCAAGAATGACCTTGTTTCAGCCCTGTCATACGTGGGTATTAAAATGATGACTTCATTGACAGCTTATTAAAACAAATAAATTTGCTGTTTGGCCTAGACCAGATGTCATAAGATAGTTGCCACCAAGTTGGACTTGTGGCCAGGGCTTGAGTTCTTTTGAACTGATCTGAACTTATCAACTTGTGATTGTAATTTGAAGTTTCTGGATGGGTTTGCATGCTTTTACTTTGATGAAACACTTATTTTGCTGGTGCACACTGGCTGTTGAATTGATGAGCTCTCATTGGCTCTTGAGGCATAAAGTCTAATAACTGTAGGACTGCTCCTTTGTGAACTAGTGCATCTGGTGAATTTGAGCAGTGAAGGTACCAAGGAGGCTTTGGCTGTTTGGACATGTTGTGTGCTGCAACGGTGACCAGGACCATGCCAGGACCTTCTGAGCCATCCAAGAGGCCAGAAGAGACCCATCAGTTGCCCTCACCATACATGGACAAGAACAGTGGAAGCTGACCTGCGCCACTGAAATTTGGGTTACATACAGCTTGGAGACGAGCACAGAATAGAGACGGCTGGTTGCACTTAATTGAAACAGCAACACACCAGAGAGAATCACCCACAGATGATGATATGATGACGAAGGTACTGTTGCTGTTTCTTCTATCAGATGCTGATGTATGAGGTATGATTTGTTTAAAATTCAGTTTAACTAGTGATCATTATGTTGTTTATAGATTCCATGCAAGATGCGCCTGATGTACATTCATGCCTATCAAAGCTACATTTGGAACTGTGTAGTGTCAAGACGAATTAAGCAGTTTGGAGCATGCCCAGTGATTGGAGATCTTGCCATGCGCGACCCAGTTTCAGAAGAAGGAATTGGTCAGTAGTAGAAGGTCTTCTGCTCTGAAACCTAGAATATATGTCAAACAACAAAGTACTGATTGATGGCTGGTGGTGGTGGAACTGGGTCTCAGTGGAACCAAATACTGATGATGCAAAGTCCCAGTGGAAGCAAGAATTAATGGCATTTAATCTGGTGATGGATCAACTCAGTGTACACTAGAGCTCTACTGAATATTTGTATTAGCTTTGCGCTCGATTAGTGCTCTTATGTTTAAGAGTCACTGTTGCCATGTCTGTTTTTGAACCAAAAGGTCTAGCAACCGTGAAGACATAGTTTAGAGAATGAGTGATTATAGCTGAGCAGTTGTAAAGCATGCTTGATTAAATGGGCCATTATAGGCCCATTACTGAACCTTCTGTGGTTGTTTTTTGGTTGTCAGAAGAACATCAGGATGTGGAAGAGCAAGCAGCAGAGGAATCTGTTCTTGCAAGGACCAAGAAAACACGGAGGCCAGAGCCAGTAGAAGTTACAGAGGACAATGTGTCGGAATTCAAAATTAGTGACATTGTGCTTCCTTTGCCTGGCTATGATGTCCGATATCCAAAGAATGAAGTGAAGTCTTGGTATGAGGAGTTTCTAAAGAAGGATGGTATGGAAAACTTCAACTTCAAAAGCAGAGTGCGGTAAGTATATACTGCAGCATTACTGAGTTCAGGATTTTTCAAGTTTTCATGGAAGGCTTCATTTTGGGCTTTATTGTAACAGTTTGTATTTTATTACACTGGAATGGAAGCATTATTTCACCAAGCAAGATGAACCATTGATTGTCTACAGCTTAGTATGTAATGGGAAAGAGTTGAGTATAGTATATGGTCTATCGTGGCTTATTTCAGAGATTTAAATCTCGGGCTTGTACAGTCCGTGCACGGGGACCTTAAATGGCGTGGTGCCCATTCAAACCGGCAGCGGTGGTGAAGGATCTCACCAGATAAATTCATTGCAAAATGAGCAGGATCGAGGCCATACGGTTGCTATATAAAACCTATACATTTTATGGTGTCCTCATGAGACGGCTGTCAGATGTATGTGTACATGGGTTGCCTGGTTGTTGGCAGACGCTGTTTGTGGGTTCGATGTATGCATTCAAGTGCACTTGTGCATATATCACCATTTGGAGGTTTTCTTGAAGGAATAACACATATAAATACTCCATTAATTACAGATAACAATTTCAGTGGGGAGTTGAGATGCAAGTGGTTGTGCCACTTGTTTTGTAAAGAAGTTTCAACTGGAATTTGTACAGCACTGTCTTTCTGTGTGTGTGTGTCTGCACATCTGCGTCTGTGTGTATTTGCCTGCGTAAAAATTTTAAGCATTGATGAGGCAAAGTGATCAGACCAGGAAGCTTAAACCTGCATGCTGTACGTTACGAGGCAGAAGCTTTCCCAAGTGTGGTGTGATGTACTCCACTGTTGGCCATTAAGTGTTTCTTGTTGTTCTTAAGCACTGACCAAAGTGACCATGTGTTGTCCAGCTGTTTTTATGGATTTGAGTTGCCATCAGCTGGCCAATCAAGTCACTTGATAAATGTAGTTGTTTGTCAGAAGGGTTCTGTCGTATGACCTGTTGAGTGTTTTTCCTCTGCAGTGACTACTCTTTGCCTGGAGGATATCGTAAGATAATTGTCCAGCCAGAACATGTGGCCTGGGAAATGATGTATTACAATGACTACCAAGTCTCCCTAGTTCATGGTGATATGGAGGCATTGAAAAAGGAAGAGCTGCCTCCAAGACTATCAGGTAGACCTTGGATTTTTTCTGTTCCGTCATGACTAACAGTCTCTTTACGAATTCAGAAAGTAGCTGAATGTGTAAAGCAGCCAAGTTATTTAGTTGACCAGTCAGTCAATCAGTAAATTTGTGATAGTAGGTTAATAAGTATTAGCAGATAGGCCTATTAAATATTTAAATCCAAAAGCCTCAGTCAGTCAATTATAACAGTAAAAAGTCTGACTGACTGCTTGTAGTCAATGTTTAGTCAGTCTCTGAGATATCAATTAACAGTTGATGTACAAGGCATTTGTTTCTTTGTTTATATATGAATTGATCATGATTTTGTACATAGTCAAAACTGTTTTCTTGATTAATAACTTTCATTAACACATTTGAAATCCAGACCTTCTCAGTGCTCAATAAGATTTTCCAAGCTCGCTGGCTATTTTATTCAAACATCATAGAATTAAAGTATCTGATGGCTAAACTGCAGATTATACAGCTGAAATGAACTGGCTTTCTCTGTGGCTTATCGAAGTAGGAACACCATGTAGTTTTATATATAGAATGAATTCTGGTTTGCATAGCAAGCACCTCACTGATTATATATATATAGAGAGAGAGAGAGGGGGAGAAAGAGAGAGTTACGCTATCTGTACATTGATCACCATCGGGCTAATATAAAGTGACTGACAGGAGATCAACTGTCAGAGCATCACAATGTCACAGAACTCTCTGACTGAATGGGGCAGCAAGACACAGCTCACTGTTACAGTCCGAAGTAGCACTGGCCACAAACTCACACAAGTATTACCGCCCATGTGACCGGTAGTTGGTAACTAGTCGAAGGTATTTTGCATTTATAATGCAATAAATGTGGAAAGATTGACCAGGGGCCTTGAGACTCAATTGAAACCATGATCTAGGTGAGACAGGACATCGGTTCAACAGTGCCAGTGGAGAGGATATAGAGGAATGGCCAAAGTACTGAACCTTATGCACTGCAATGGCCCAAGTCAAACTCTACAGAAAAAGGTAAAGGCAACACACTTGTTCACAATCCTCTGTAGAAGATCCTCGGAAGCGTGATCCTGAGATCAGCTGAGGTGTCAGCAGCAGACATGACCACACCAATCCAATGACAGGATGCCCTTTTAATCTCCCAACATGTGCTGGTACTCATTAACTGACCAATAAAGGATGGAGGGCTGAGTGGGCACTAGGTAATGTGGTATTCCATAGAATAGATGATCATCCATCCAAATAATAACCCGACTCAGTTTGTCTTAACTTCACTGCACCTGCCAGCATCATATCAATAAACTAATCGGCTAACCACTCTGTTTTCCTGTCCCTACAAAATCCAACCCTGTATGGTGGTGATGCAGTACAGGAAGGCTGAACGGGTTTCTGAATGGCAAGTTTCATTCCAGTTTTTTGCAGAACCTCAGGTGGCTTAAGAAAATCTACTTAAGAAATTTAAGTTGTTGTCCATGGGTGGTGCACAGGGCCAATTGTTTACTCAGTAATGATACAGGCTGTCACCACGGCTTCTTGTCAAGTGGGTGATTTATTGTAAAGGAATGCTATTCTAAAGTAAGACTGGCCAGCTGTTGGATTGCGCTTTCGTTTTTGTGCATTTATCTATACGGACTGTTGCTAACAGAGGAGGCACAAAATAAATAAGTTATTAGATATGCTAACAACTTAAAATTGCATGCATTATTGACCATGATCGCTATCTGGTCTGTATTACGGAGATCTTCAAATATATGGAAGCTAGGTAATTGGTTGATTACTGTCTTGTTTTTAGAAGGCAAGTTCAAAGCCATCAAGCTGGAGCTGAGTCTTCCTTCTTCATCCTATGCAACCATGGCACTTCGTGAAGTGCTCAAAAGTGGAACTTCAGCTGCCTATCACACCACACTTAACGTCACCTGAGACTGACTATTCACATCATTTGTAATGATTTGTTGTGTCTGTGGAGCTGTTCCTTACGACGTGTTGGATTACATGAAGGAACAGCCTACATCATTAGGATTATTGTGTTATTCTGTGATGTTGAGAATTGAACACAAACAGAAAGAGCTGTTGGTGATGAGAATGAGGATGCCTTGATTGATGTCAAAGATTCTTGCCTACGATATACGACTGGCTTAAATCAGTATGTTTTTTTCTTACTGTTTTGGTTCCAACTCAGTACAGTTGCATTAGACAGAGTTCCAAACATAAAACTGAAAGACATGAGAAGGATGCGGTGGCAAGAGGTAAGACTGAAAGGTATAAGGTAAGTACTCATAAATTGAAGGTGTATGGGTGAATAACAAATTGTGAAGATAGTGATGATGCATGGAGGCAGAAGTGGTTAAATGATTGGATGATTTAATTCGTGAGGGACATAGAAGAATCAAAACAATGCCCCAGATTGTTTTGCCAACAATGCCATCTCAACAAATGAGTTACTGAGTTTTAATGATCTAAGCCGTTCAGATATATGTAGGTTTGAGTGTCATCAGCATAGAAATTTTATATGGGTCTGTAATTGGACAGGTTGCCAGGGTGGAGAGAAGGATTCATTGTATGTATGTATCTAATCTTTTATATAACGCATTCTAAGAACCTCTCAAAAGCGCTGTGAACATGGCTGCCCAGTTAACTTAAACAAGTAAGTCTTGACTAACGAAGAGAATGTTTCTTGGGACAAATTAACAGAGGATGAACTATAACACGAGTAAAAGCAGATGGGAAGGATTCCTCATGCAAATATGTAGAAATTGATGATGTAGATACTGTCACGATACATGCATGGAACCAATGTTCCAGTGCCAGATCCAACCCAGCATGACAACACTGGGCCAATGTGAATCCGATGGCACAAAAACCTCAAAACGCTGGTCCTCTGATTAGTTTCTCTTGAAACGACACTATAAAAATTTCTTATACTACAAAATTACAATATGTACTCAAATAAGTTTGGGCCTTTCACGTACAGAGGTACGGACAGTATGCGTGGCCCGGTGGCCAAGAGGCTATTTAATTCTTCTTAATGGCCCTGCAATTGAGTTGCGCTCTCCAGACTTATTGAACCCCCCCCCCAACGCATATAGATAAGTCTGCCTCTGCATACATTTATCAAACTTCCGTACACTACTGCATAAAAATCCACCATTTGTTCACTGTACAGTGTATTAATATAAAAATTATGAATAAATGTTGTTCTTGTGATTGCTCAAATGTAAATTTTTCTAAAACCTTAATAAAGCGCGCTCAGAATCCCCGCCATGCAATAGGGTTTGGCCTTTAAACCCCTTTATCTGCACCATGACTAAGCGCATTGCAACATGGCAGGCTATTAATGGGATGGTGAGAGCAGATAATAATTATTGTTTTATTGCATTTTATTATTTGGCTATTTACTACTATAGGCCTACGACTTGGCTATTTACATCGTATGTGTAGCCCAATTAAAATAAATTTTGAAAAATGCTTAAGTATTGGGATAAATAACCATGGGCGTCCGCAGCCTAAACATTGAGTGGGTATATCCTTCTGTCCCATAAATAAATATCGAGCGCCATAGTCCCTCCAAGTAGGCTTCGTACCACTGAGCTATACTTCATTCATTACCCATGCAGGCGCTACAGGAATTTGGGGTTAGAGGCTCAAACAAGGCTGTGCTGGCCTGGTTGGCTAAATTGGCTACAGCGTACGTCAAGACGCCTCTGCGCGTGAGCGTGCCTGTTCGCATACCGATAGTGGCTATAGTTGCTGAGATTTTAAGCTCGGGCAAGCACGGTCCGTAGGGCCTACACGGGGACCTTAAATGGTGTGGCTCCCATTCAAACGAGCAGTGGTGATGAAGGATCTCATTCAATAAATCTATTTTAAAATAGACATGATCGAGGCCATACGGTCGCTATGGAAAATCATATACATTTACACTCAGAGGATGCAATTTTATGCAACTTCTCAACATTAGATCTACTGTGGTAACCCTTAAGGATCAAAACTGCTTAAATCGGCTCAGATGGGTCGGAGTAGAAGTTTGATATAAACTGTAAGGCCCTCCTTCAATGGCTTTTCAACCGCACTCACCCTGGAACCGAACCCTTTTGTCTATCGATTTTGTTTTGACCGAACGCCTATGAATAAGCTGGACCCCATGATGTGGCTTTCGTTGGGCGCTGTAGAAATCTCGAGATTACGATTACTCTGGAATTTGGCTTGCACAACGATTTTGCTAAGTAGCAACTATCGACTGATGTCTTAAGGATTATCACGTGGCGCTCAGATTTATTTACATTTATGTAAAATTGCGATTATATAAAAAAAATCAACTTTGAAATTCAATTTCATCCACCTGTAGAGCAGAAAAGTAGAGCGGAAAAGTACCCATATTTCCCATATATTCCAGTTCAAAATGTTATTCCGCCCTCTGCTTGATTTCAAAACTGCATCTGTCATAGTCCATAGTCCATGCAAAACTTGGTTACTGTAATTCACTTTTCCTCACTATAGACAAAACCCAGAAAAATCTCCTTCAATCAATCCAGAATGCTCTCGCTCGTGCTGTCACCAAATCTCCCAAATACCCACACATCACTCCTGTTCTGAAATCACTTCACTGACTTAAAATATCAGAACGAAGAGTACAAAGTCTTATCCCTCACCTACAACACACTTCAATCCATCCAACCCTCCTATCTTCGTCAATTATTTATAATCCAACCACTCCGTTCAACCCGCTCCTCATCTATCCTAACACTTCTTCGCCCTCCCATCACCTCATCCTTAAAATTTGGAAATCGCTCCATAGCCATAGATGCCCCACCCCTTTGGAATAAACTCCCTCCAGAATTACGACAATTATCTGGTCCATCATACGGACTCACCAACACTTCGCCTCTTTCAGTTTCTGCGCAGGACTTTCACTCAAGACTGAAAACACTTCTTTTCCAAAAATCTTATCCTGATTCTTCCTCTTCCCCTCATGTCTTTTCTCGCTTCAATTTCAAAGATCATCCACCGTAGCCGTCCGACTGTCTGACTGCCTGACTTTGGATCTTGACCTGGACCCGAACCCTTTTGCCTATCGATTTTGTTTTGACTGAGGGCCTGTGAATAAGCTGGTTCCCGTGACTTAGCCTTCGTTGAGCGCTGTAGAAATCTCGAGATTACGATTACGATTATTCGTTGAGCAACTGTGGTGGATGTGCTGGTATCGCGAGAACCGTTAGTCTATGCTGATAGGCTGCAAAAACATGGCGACTTCATTTTCGGGTTTGTTTACATTTTAAAATTTCTAATAAATTTCTTCATTCTCGCTAATTTAAGTTACCTACTCTGACGATTTATGGCCGATAGACAAAGGCAACTTTCTTTTGTCTTTGTAGTTTCTAAGTATTGACTATATGACGATTCTTTGTGTCGGGTGATATCGTGATTGCTTTCGCAATCTTTGTCGCACTAAGAGAAAAGGAAGTCATGCAAGCTGGTTACTTTTCATCAATTTATACAATTCCTTTACATTTTGTGTCTTGCTATGACTTACTCTGAATTGTTTGGCTTAAGTGTCCCAGTCGTTCCTTTCACTGAAAGTTGGCCACAAGTGTGAGGAAGGGTTAATACTCCTTCATAAATGCTATTGTTTATACAAGTATCTGTTTATCATCGAAAGAGAGTGGCTTCCAGAAGACAGAACAAACAGAACTCACCAAATATTACTATGCAATACTATATTTCAAATCCCGAATAACTGAACAAATATATCAGTATATATGTAAGTATCGAAGCTTTGTTCAAGATAATATCGAATCATTGTCCAAAATCATTATTTCTTTCCTTAAATCCTTTAAGCTTTTATTTATTTGTGTTATTGTTATTTGGGAATTCAAATCAACAGTTCAGTATTTCAGAATTTTAAAATCATAACCAAAGGTTACAAACTCTTCTGTATGCCCCCACTAAGAGGCTTAGTAACGGATATTGCCTTGAGAGGCCCACCCTTGTTGATGGCTTATGCTAATTGCTAGCACAAGGTAGCATTATCATTCTACAATAACGTTTTGGTGCCAGAAATTTAGTTATTGTAGTCACTACCATATGTGGCCAGCTGCTAAGTTGACTCCATGCATAAGTTGATGGCTGTTTTGAGACCAAAAAAGTGAAAATCTCCCTCCTCCATGGTTAAGTGTAGATTTAAAAATGGATAGAATGGTGCTAGAAACATGCCAGTATGTTTTAACCACAACAAAAGAATATACCATTAGAGAAAATTCCCATGGAACTGTGTGGAAATATTGCCATTGGTGTAAGCTGCACATTCGTCATTGACACCATTAATGAATTTATCATTTGTCGTTTGAAATTAATTATATATGCCTTAACATAAACTTTAACTTTAAAATACTGTATTCTAAAAATAAAGCTGTAACTTCAAAGATAAGAGTAAAGCCTGAGTTGTTATTATCATTGTGGATCACAAAGTACTAGTCACAATGAACCCATATGATTTCCAGTTTCTGATGTCTCTCTAATATTTCACATGCCTTCCTGAAATCAGTACACGGAAATCTGCCTTTTCGGCTTGGCTGCAAGTTTTATTTACTGCTTTTGCAATTACCAAAACATTTGATCATTTGTAAAATGTATAAAGCAGACAGGGAGTTTTTACAAAATCAATATCAGTGAAACATATACATTTGACTGTTCTGGATGGCTCTGAAGAGCATAAGTTTGGTTTCAGTGCTTGTTAGTATGGTGCAGGACTGCAATTTAAGGAACATATATGCAAATCTATATACTAGGTAATCTAGCCAATTACTGAACTGCGGTGGTTTTTCGCCTACAGCAGGCATGGGGTTTCAAAAGGCAAACATGCCTAAGAGAACCAGTTCCTGAACATTCAACGCATGACAAATGTTGCATGTCATCTAAATGTTTCAGTGAAATTAAAATATTTTTGTTATTGTATTTTTTCCTGGGCAGCTTGTTGATGAATAGTGCATGTACTTGTGCTTGTCGTTTTCAATTTTTGACTTGCTCTGATATGCTTAGGTAAGTTGTGAACCCTTGCTATATTGTTTCGCACCATTTTGACATTGTACTAGTTTGTTATTTTGCAGTTGTTTTGTGTCGGGAGTTTACAATCATGTTTCATTGAGTGCGATGTACTGTTTCAGCTTCATTATTTTCTACGACTGTTTATGAGAATCTGGTCGACTCTGATGCATTTCCATCAACTCAAGGACCTGTTGTTATCCTGGGACATGCGTACAATTTGCCATCTGGTAAGATTTGATAAAATTTGCTTTGATTGATGTATACGACCAATGCGTGAGAGGAGGAGATTCTGTCACTAAACTATACAACCCATATACCGAGTAATTGTTATTATTATCAGTATTATTATTATTTTTATTATTAATTTCTAACTTTTATCATGCTGGGGTCTAATGCACAAAGCATCAACTGGTGGCACAACAAAGCCAAGCCACAATCAGGTCAATGTAGAGAAGGTCAGTCCACTAAGACCAGAGACAGGCTATGGTAGATAAACTATTTGAAAACTTAGGTAAGTCTTAAGTTGAGAACGGTATGACACAAGTGACTGAGCAGAATGAACAGATACAGGGAAAGAGTTCCAAATCTAGATCCAGCAAATGAAAAAGCTCATTCACCAAGAACAGTTCTGGTCTTAGGTATGACCAGAGCAAGACTTCAGATTACCTGGTTGAATAATGATTAGTCTGCAGAATGAGGACTGATTTTAAGTTGGCTAGAATTCAGTGCTTTATAAGCTATAAGCTCCAATTTGAAACAAATCCTTGCTAAACAAGTAGCAAAGATTTAAGCACAGGGTTTATATACTCATATTTTGACATATTTGTTATGGCTTTAGCAAAGGAGTTATGAACATTTTGAAGTTTCTGCATATTTGACTTTGTGATAGCAGCAAGAAGCGAGTTACAGAAATCAAGGCGAGCGGAGAGCAGTGCATTTACCAAAGATATCCTTGAAGACATGGGAACATAACACCCAATTCTGTGTAGGTCACTAATATACATGTATGGCAGCTTACAAATACCACTTACATAGTGGGTAGAGACACAGTAGAATCAAAAGCAATGCCCAAGTTACAAGCAGCATCAGCCAATTCAACAAGTGAGTCACCCTGTTTTAAGGATTTATGCCATACAAACGTCTTACTTTGATTTGGAGTGCCCAGTAGTAGAAATTCAGTTTGCAGTGGGTTAAGGAGGAGTTATTAGCTACCATCCTAGACTAGTACTCCTTAAAGGCATTGGACAACAGCTGTACCGATGAGTGACAAGACAAACTGTCAAATGAAATGTAGATTTGAGTAACAGTATTTTGGCATTGCATCATTTATGAAATTGACAGTTCGTTGTCGTGCCACGTGACCTGTAGGGAAAGCTTTTTATTTTGTTGGATTTCTGATGTGTTGATTGTCACTAAGAAGTTATGTCAACTCAGAACCACACCTCTCAGTAGCATTCTTGGTAAAGGCTTTTTATAAATGAGAGGTTCTCTCACCTCACCTTGGCATGGTTTTTGATATGCTACCATATTTCCATAGAATTACAAAGCACTAACATATGCTGATGATAGTGTCATTTAAACCAGTTAACTTTGTGGATACTAACTAATAATTAATTGATGTTTATGTTACCCCCATCTGTTTTGTTTCATCCATGGAATTTGTGATTTTAGTTTTTATTCTTGATAGATCATGATGCATTGGGCCAAGACGTGCAGTCGAAGCTCTGGTTTACTTACAGAAAAGGTTTCTCGGCCATTGGTGAGATGTTGGCAGATGATTCAGTTTGATCAGTAACCATGAAATTATTTGACATTGATTTTGCTAAGCTTTTGTTTCTGCTCGTTGTGCAGACATGAATATTAGTGAGACTGCTCAAACTGTAAGATGATTTTGACATCAATTTTAGCTTCTAGCTGCCACTGTTTGCTTAGCTGGAATGAGCTTTGTGGCATAGAATGAGTTTATGACATTAGAATGCCTGATGCAATAATTAAAAAACTTCAAGCAGTTGCCTAATGCACAATTTTTGGGTGTTATTTGCTCTTACAATTTTCATATTTAATTCAGTTAGTTTTCTACCAATTTTAAAATGTGGGCTGACAGTGCTGATACTATATTAGTTTAACAAATCTATCCTCAGTCTTGATTTGAATAAAAAAGTTCATCTGAAAGACCAGCAGGTTAAAACAAATTCAGATCTAAATATTCTGAGTTTTTAAATTTTGAATTTGAAATAAATCATTGATGGTTCAGTGGCAAGAGACAAATTTTAAATCAGTAAAGCTAAGACAGATGCATTCTACATAAAACTGATTAGGTTCTCATTTCTTCAACACTCAAAAGTAGTCATGAGAAGCAGATGCAAAGTCATTTAGGCAGAGTAGATCAGGTTAAATTATATAATTGAAGACTGTGGTTGGCAACCCACCAGAAGTGAGTGCTCTTTAAGATTGGAGATCCTTGCTTATAGCCACATTGGTGAGTTGATCACTGATGACTGCATTCAGAAAGATGAGAAGTAATTACAGAACTATGGTACTTTGTAGGATATGAGTGGCACACAGGTGGATGCTAAAGCCTTAAAACTGTACTGCTGGGTTTCGTCGAAATTGACTTTGGAGCCATTTAGACCTGATTTGTTGGTTATTCCGTAGATGTATTTACTATAAAGTATCGTCTTTTCACTTCTTTGTTGAGGTTTGAATCCTTACATGTCATGCTAAAGTGACACTTGCAAAACCTTTAGCTTTAGAACTCACCACTGGGTTCTGTTAGTATTGACTTTGGAGCCATTAGACCTAATATTTTGGTTATTATGTGTCATGTGGGTTTGTTTCTGGCTGTTTCTAGGGGGCTCTGGACCAACTTCAGATGTCGGTTGGGGATGCATGTTGCGATGTGGTCAGATGATGCTGGCTCAGACACTCATCAACCGTCATCTCACTAGAGGTTTTCTTTCTTGTATATTTTTTCTTTCTTTAGTGTTATGTCATATTGTTTACTTTCCTGTAGTTTCTTTCATTTTCATTTATTGTTACATTATGTAGATGTTGGTCATGGGGTGAGGTATAGTGTAGATGATGAATGTGACATTAGTGTTAATTCAGGTGATGGTGCAGAAGATGATGATGATGATGATGATGATGATGATGATGATGATGATGATGATGATGTAAAACTGTGTAAAAGATGCATTGCTTGTGGTAGGTTTTTAATTAAAGGCATTGTATGAGTGCTATAATTTAAAGAAATAGTGTGACTTGGATAGTAATGATCAGGAAATACAACTGAGGATTAAAAATTAAATTAAAATTAAATTAAATTAGGTTAAATGTTTTCTGGATTTAGACTGGATATGGAAAGCCGGTCACTATGAGCCAAAGTATTTTGAAATTCTGAGAATGTTTCTAGACAGGAAGGACTGCTGCTATTCTATTCATCAGATTGGTAAGTACAGAGATACTAGTTCCTTCAGTTTCTTCAGTTCAAAAGGTCAGGTAACTGGTAATTGCTCATTTACTTCTTCACAAATGCTGTCAAGTCAACACTGGTAATGTTAGGCACTTTCATTACTTCAGAGGTGCCATCCCAGATTTTAAGGATAATTCCACTAGAGTATAAACAAAATTGCAACATTACAGCAACTGGCTTCTTTTCCTTATGTTCTTATGGCTTGACTGTGTGTCTGGATATTCATATAGCACCATTTAAGATTCTCTCAATGGTGCTGAGAGGTTCTTATCAAATTTGATTAAAAACAGGATTGTAACTATTGTTCAGCATGCTTCCAAAGGTATACCATGAAAACTAATCCAAGCTCACATCTTTTTCATTTTATTATGTGGAACAATAGTTCTTTCTGGAATGCTGGAGTGTTGACCCATGGGTTGGGGTTAAAGCCCTACCAGGACAGAGAGGGATATTTCATCATTTCTGTTTCGGTGGCAAAAACTGCTGTAAAATTGGTTCTTGACTGCACGTTGTCAATGGGAAAAGGGTGAAGGAGGGAACTGGTATGAATTCACTAGCCTAACCATATCTATAACCGTTTCAGGCTTGGCTTTAACAGACTACTAGGTAAAAATTAAAGGTTACCTCCTTGCATGTATGCCTCAAGAAATTCCTCAGAAGCATGGTCATAAGGTTTGATGGGTCTTTTTGACTGAAGTGCAGGCACGACTATAGCTGGCAAACAAGATACCGGTTTAATCCTTCCAACTTGCGTTGGTACTGACTAAGATTGCTCGCTGAGCTGGCAAACGTGCCAACAGACCGCAAAACATTGAAAAGGGCCAAGTTGTTTCTTAACTTCAGTGTGTTTGCCAACTTTGTGTATACAGCACTAAGCTTTTTTATCTTCTTTTATCTTTTGCCTTTTTTTATTCCCAGATTTAGTTCAGAATACATGTTGGTTCTGTACACCTAAAAATGGTTCTTGCTCTAGAGGCAAACTCACTTTTTGTATCCACGATGTGATGCCACATTGTCCCAGTAGTTGGACGAAAGAAATTACCTTTGGCTAAAAAGCAGTTATTGCTGCCATGTGCTGCCGTCACTTTTTGAGTCTGAATTAATGTTAAAACTCAGCCTGTAAAGTCCAGTTAAATTTTACATATGACGTCAGAAGTCTGAATTATTTTATGATTTTGTTGAAAAAAATTATCATGCTGTATTTATAACTCTGCCAGTATTTAAGCTCTTGGGATAACAAGTTTAGCTTGAAAATGTTCACAAATTTGTTCTCTTATGTGTGTAAATCTATTTTGCGGACAAATATTGAGAATATCTTCTGTTATCCTGAAAATATATACACTCACAATTTTTTATTTAAGTGGGCATTGTGTGATGAAGTTTTTAAAATTGTAAATAATGACAATAGCTGTGTTAGTCTAATAATACTGAATAAAGTGGTTACCTTTTTCTTAAAATTGAATAATAAATGATCCCAAAAATCAAAAAATCCACATGCTTTCATAATCTCCAATTTTGCATTTTAATGACTATTCCACAGCATGTTGATTTGAAAGCTTTTACAATTTTCTGGTTTCCCATGACTAGAGCTCTGTCTCTGAGTCACTTGTGAGGAGGTCATTTCACACAGGAACACTGGGGTTCTAGTCATTCAGCTGTTGGGTTGGGGATGTAGTAGCCTGCTGGCTATCTGGTCAGTTTCCAAGGGATAATAGTAGTATTAGGAATGCAAAGCTATATTATATGCATATAATATACAGATATAAATATATAAAATTATATATACTATGTTGTCTGTGCATACATAAACTTATTAATTTTTTTTCTGTATATATAAGATTAGATAATGATAGGCATATAAAGGCAGAACCAGTATCAGCTCAAATAAGACTGCATGTATTTAAAAATGGACAGCAGCGAGTAATAACAATTACTCAGACTGACGTCACTCAATTTTTCTAACAATGCTAGGCCTAGCCATGAGTCAGATCAATTTTATGAAGTTTAGTCATCGTGGTAGGTAATCCGCTGAAGTTCTGATTAAAACAACTTAAAAGGGTAAGCTGATAGCTGAAGAACAGTTCCTGAGAATGGGATCATGTGGCAACTAAGAAAGCTTACTGTCCTTGTATCTTATCTCCTGGTGAAACCTGATCAACAGTTTTCCATTGCATATGTATATATATGCGCAATTTTTAACAAAGCCTATAGATATATATTGTACAGTATATAAAATGTTATATACGTATAGCATATTAAAATCTAGAAAGAATATCCATCCTGTTCAATCAGACAGGCAATCAGATATAGCCATTTGAACTGGTGTAACATTTGGGTAATGTGTCAGTCAGAACTCAGAGCTCAGGGCATTGACTTTGCTACAGCCAATAAACTGTTTTCGAGGTACAAATACTTTAAATTTTCAATCTTAAAGACTGCCATTTCGAACGGCCTTGGCTTGATTATTTTTAGTGTGGTCATTTGAGAATGGTGTAGTTTGTCAGCCATTGTCAGACAAGTTAAATGAGTAATTACTGTGGTTGGCTGATGACTTCTCAGCCACTGCCGGCTTCACATGTTTAATAGCTGCCTATTTGCATCTTTTGGCTTCATCCCTTCTGAAAAGGCATAATGTTTAGAAAATTTTATTGCTTTTGGACCGTATATTGCCTAATTAATATTCATAATAGAGTAGTCAAGAAAGAAGGTCTTATTTATGACTCATAACAGTGGAAAACATAAGGACACGCATCTGGGTTTTCCTATGAAATGACCTCATTCAGAGTTCATGTTCATGGCTAAACGTTGTTCAAAACTGTAGATTTTACAATATTAAGCAGAGTAACAGTGGTCTGTCGGTAACGCGTTTGGTCAATGGTCATGTGGTTATGGGGTCGGCCCTGTGTAATGACCCTGGGCAAGTTGTTTGTGCACACCTTGTCACCAAGCAGCAAGCTGTATAATTTGGTACCGGCATAAGCTTGGAAGTAAATGGCCCAGTGTCCAGGGCCTTAGGATTCATCCATTGCTGGCTCAAGGGCTTAAAGAAAAGGAAATGAGCACCTCCTCTATGTCCCATTTGTGGGATACTTTACTTTTTTAACATGTTTTTTAACAGCACACCAAAAGAAATCATCTTTTTGAAACACATTAGTACTCGAACAGATTTTTTTAACAATCCAGTGTTTTCCCGAGTTTTTAGTTGTCGACTATTGCACCTACCTAGTGAAATCTGGCAATGGATAAATGTGCCACTAAAAGAATTTACAGTTTTTATCTGATGACTTGTTGGTACCTGCTGATAATTCATTACTTTAACCTTTTTTTGAAGAATTAATAATGCTGTTTTGTTTTTTGGTTTTAGCAAGCATGGGTGCATCTGAAGGCAAGGCTGTTGGTGAATGGTTTGGACCAAACACAGTGGTTCAAGTGTTGAGGTGCATTTTTGACAAGTTTTGCATTCTAAAAGTCTCCTTTACATCTGGTAATTCATGCTGGCATCATAAAAACTGAATGCAGCTGGAAAGGATTCCTTCAGAATTTTTAGTTGGAGGCTCTTGCAATTTTCTCGAAACATGATTACATTACCACAGTGCTTAGTTAGATCTTACAGCTTGCAAGGGTTAATATCAAAACAGTGGCATTTTGTGGAAGATGCTCTGTGGTCACTTGGATACACCTGGAATATTGTAACTGCAAACTCCTTGAACTGATAATCATCCTAAGCATGTGATTGCCTCTCTCTGGTTTTCTTGCCCAACTGAGAATCGGCCTGGATCAATTTCAGGTCCATGCTTTTGGATCTTCTCCAGAGCCTCGTGAACAAGTTATCTTAAGATGAAGTTACACATGTGGGCTTTAGTGTTGCGAACTCTATACATAGAAATTTAATGTTGATAATAAGTAGAATGAACTTGGCTGCCATTGTTATGGGAGAAGTAAATATTTTGCATAGCTTTGACACTGTGTTGACAATGTTTGTTTTTTATATGAATTTTTTACAGAAAGCTTGCAGTCTATGACAAATGGAGTGAGTTAGTTATACATGTTGCGATGGACAATTCAGTCATAATCGAAGATATATGTAAGATTTGGATTATTTGGTTTTTTCATTGTGTTGTAATATGTTGGACATGAATAACTCAGTGCAACCCAATATAAATTTCTAACTCCTTCCAATCACTCTCTCTTTCATTGTCTCTGTGAACATCGTGTGCATGACCCTTACGAGGTGTGCATGCAGAGTGCTGCATTGCTAAACTCCGAATGGTTGTGAAGTTAACGTATCGTGTTTTACGACAGCAGTAACTGAGAAGATTTTACAGAGCCCTACAACTATTGATATATTTACCTATGTTGCTATTTATGGTTGAAGACATGTCTGGTCGCATTACTGTTTGGTTATATTACAATTACGTTACCTTTCATAAGAAGTGCTTTGTGTGTGCAATATGAAATTGGCATGTTGATGGGACAGACATGCTCTGTGGTGTGTCAAGAAACAACGGTTGAACAAGTTTACTTGACTGTTACATGCTCTCAATGTGGTAAAGAGTGGTGTGCAGGGAGATTGCTGAGGTGGTGGAAAAAACTCTCTTGAGTTTGAACAACAATGTGTCATACAAAGTGTGATATATTGTCAAGCCATGTAACTGTAAGGAAAGGTTGTTGAGCTGTTGGATTGCTGTTGTCATGTTTGCAGTGAAGCCTAAATATCCTTCTGCCCAGACACTGCATCTGGTGACTGTTGATGAGAAAATATTTATGTGTACCTTACTTTATTTCTTATAGCAGCAAACAATGCTTGCATGAAGAAATATTGTTTTTATGTGTAAAGGCTCTATATGTGTTTGTATGTATTTGTTTTCTTGAAAGAGTATGTTTTCAGCCTTTCACCACAATTTCGATATGTATCCTCTTAATCTGACATTATGCTGTCTAGCCATTTAATCACTGAGGGCAAGTTTTACTTTGTTGGATGGCTGTTGCCATGTTTGAACTTAAGCCAAAAGACCGGTCAGCCCCAGAACCTCACAAGATTATGTTTGATGACAGCTTATTATGAGTTGGTTACTCTACCAGCCATATAACAAATATTACTCTGTATCAGTAACGAGTCTGCTTTTGGTATTGTGTTTTAGGCAAGTTGTGTGAAACGAATGAACAACTTGGCTCAAGTTCTAGTAATTCTGTTATTTTATCAAAATTTCGGCTATCTCAGCCAGCAGGAACATTGAGCTCACTTGGGGAGAAGTTGAGCAGTCATGAGCAAGTTAACGGATCCCCTGGAAAAGACAAATTTAATGACAAACAAAAGGGGGAAAACACCTCGTCAACAGCATACAAGGGTTGGCGGCCTTTGTTGCTAGTCATTCCATTGCGACTTGGATTAACAGAAATCAATTCAACTTACTTCAATGCTGTTAAAGTTAGTGCCTATTTTTTGCTATTGTTTGATTTAACTACTTCTCGATTATGCATTTGCCTGTTAATTTGTTGTCCATTGTCAGTTACTTCTTCAGATTGGTTGGTCAACTGATGGATTGCATTGACATTATATGCATCTGTCAGATTCAGTGAATTCTGATGTACATCATTGCTTGAGATAACATGCAACAGCACTAGATATGCTGGAGCCCTTGTGATGCTGTTTTTTAAGCTTCATAAAAACACCGCACTAGAGGTCATACTCTAAAAGTTAATTAAAATTTGATGCCATGTCCCTGACTACATTCTATCTGAATTTGTATTATAATGATGCATGTTGCTCATGGAGTCGAGCATGAAGTCGTAAGATACGACTTGTCATGGATACCTGTGAACTTCATTGTGTCTGGTCTGCATTTTGATCATGATCTATAATAATTCACAAGTCAGCATCATTTAATGAACAGCTGCTGATGGTTGGATAACTTAACTTTCTCTTAGTTTACATGACTTGGTCATTTCTGTCTTTTTTGTAGTCTTGCTTTGAGTTGAAACAATCCGTCGGTATAATTGGTGGAAAACCAAGTCATGCTCATTGGTTCATTGGTTACACAGGTGAGGTTGAATTGTGGATCTTCCTGAGATCCAGACCTAGTTTCATCTTGATTTTACTGCTGTTTCTCTCTTTTCCATACACGTATCTAGTTTTACTGCTTGGCATGTTGACATGCCCCACACGTTTTAAACAGGTTGATTCACGGCATGCTTAGGGTGGTTGTCTGCTGCCTTCTTTCCAGCACAAGAACACAACTGCACCATGCCCTCGCTGTAACATGGGATTCGGGATCTGTACTGAAAGAAGAGTTTGCTTGTGAGTCCTTCTCATCAAGGGTCGCTGGCGAACACAGGTCTCCTTTCAGGATATGGTGGCGAGCGGTGCTATTGATCAGAGGCTTTATCTTCGGGTAGAAACTTCTCCCTTTCGCCATCCGATCAGCGTCCCTCTGTACCATCTCTATCTTTCTCTCTCTCACTGTCTCTTTCTCTCACTCTCTCGTTTACCTTCACCTGTCAATCACGGGCGTCCTCTCCGCCTCTCGTTAATGACATCCTTGGCTGTTCCCCAGTGTTCCGTACGAATTAATTACACAAAGACATAAGCTAAATTATCCGACATAATACGATCTACAATATGCAAAAACCTAAAATCCTCATTGTTTTCGAAATTTTCACTACAGGATTCATGTCAAGTTCTGCTTTATGGTTAGGGCTGCATAAAACTGAAATGGTATTTTACGGCCAAAATTTCAGCACGTGTTTATGTAGCTGTGTACTTGCAGGTTGTTTTATCCAAGTTCATGCTATATCAACATGTGTTGTAGTGGGGGTGCAGTGTATTCACTGCAAATTTTTCTGAGGCTTGTATTCATTCCAAGAACCTGTTGTCTCGTGATGATGTAATTTAATGATTATACGAGTGGTTTCTATTCGTGGATTTGGTAAACTTTTGTGGTGATTGCTTATGGATCAACCTTTCATCTCTGTGTCTGGGGTCCCAGTAACGGCATGTTTGTAACATTGATAATTTGCTGTTGAGCCGACAAGTTCTGTTGATGGAGTCATCATCATCATAAATCTACGGGTCCGATGCCATTCTCACTATGTTCCTCCACTGTTGTCTTTCCAGTGCGTCATGGCTCAGCTCCTGAAGTGATGCTCCACACCATTTGATTATGTCGTCTACCCATTCTTTATGGGGTCATCCTCTCTTGCTTGGGCCATCCATCATTCCGAACACTAATGTCTTAATCTTCCTATCGTTACTCATTCTGCATATGTGACCAAATAATCCCAGTGCCCTCTGAATTATCTTTTGCATCAAGTTCTCTTTGAGATGTATCCGTCTGTATAGCTCTGCATTGCCCACTTTTTTGTGTCCATCTTATTTTCATAATCTTCCTATAGCATTTTCTCTCGAAGGCCAGTATCCTTCTTTCCATGTCTTTCGTTATTACCCAAGCCTCACATCCATATTGACGTGCTGCTGAAAACACGTTTCAGAATGCTGCTTTTTTGTGTCCAGTTTTATGGCTTTGCTTTTGCAGATCTTATCCATAGCTTTCAGTGTTGCTGTTGCCTTTGCAGTTCTGACTAGTACTTCTTTCCTACTGTCCAAGGCATATATCATATTACATCCAAGGTATGTAAACTTTTCAACATTTTCTAACTGAATGCCATCCACAACCATCTTCTGCGTTAAATTCTTTTGCCAAATACTATTGTTTTTTAATAAAAATTCATGGTAAGGCCATATCTCTATCCTTCTTCTTTCAGTGTTTGTACTATGTACTTCAATTGTTCATCTTCTCCATTCAGGTCAGTAACATCAGCAAAGCAAAGATTATTCATCCTTACACCGCTGACTGATACTCCTTCATCGTTTTTCTTGATCTTTTCCAGTGCTTTTTCTAGGTGCATGATGAAAACACTTGGTGATATTGGATCACCCTGTCTTGTACCTCTGCTAGTGTCAAACCAAACTCCAGTTTTGCCACACACTCTGACCGCTGCTTTTGCATTGCTGTTGATTTCCTTCGGTAGATGAGTCAATTTATTATCCATGCCATACGATACCAAGACCGCCCATGTTAACTCTGATCAATGCTATTGAAAACCTTTTTGAAGTCTACGAAGCAGTTACAGATTTTCTTGTTCTTTCTTCTGGCTTTTTTCCTATCAGTCTTAGTGCTACTATCTGTTTGTACAGTACTTCTATCTCTTCTAAACCCTGCGTGCTTCTCTGCAAGATGTTCTTCAATCTGGCTCCAAAGCCGTTCTGTTAATGTCATCATCAGTACTTTACCAAGGTGACTTATCGGTGCGATAGTTCTATAATTATTGCATTCTAGTGCATTTTCTTTCTTGTGAAGAACAACTACAATTGACTTCTTCCATTTCTCCAGCACTTGTCCTTCTTTCCATACTGCATTGCAAAGCTTGTGTATCTCCTGTATCATGATATATCCTCCATTTTTATCATCTCGCTTGTTATACCATAGTTGACCAAACTTTTCATTTTCTGCTTCGGTCTAAAAATCCGTCCACCCTGGGATCATGCCTCTGAGGACCACTGTTGATGGAGGCATGTAACAAAGATCAGTTGCCTTACTTACCTTAATTATTCATTACTTTACCTATCCAGTACACATGCCATTAATCATGGTACAGCAAAGTCTGGTCATGAATCTAGTCAGATTGCAGGAGGCAATATATTGACGTGGAAAGACAGGAGGAGATACTGGCAGATAAGCTTGCCAAAAAGAAGCATATATACTGGTAAGCAGTGAGGATAGACAGTGATGCATGGGAAGAGAGATGCTGGGAGCATGATGCAAAAGTTAGCTTTTAAACAGTTTTAGTACTTGATG
Source organism: Norana najaformis (assembly GCA_964023275.1). Classification (NCBI taxonomy): domain Eukaryota; kingdom Metazoa; phylum Annelida; class Clitellata; order Crassiclitellata; family Hormogastridae; genus Norana; species Norana najaformis. Next base: position 26,812,158 of record OZ029917.1, read on the forward strand.
ATATGGTGGGTTGTTGTGTTACATTTGATTTCTTTAATCCATTTTCTGCTTGAAACTTTATTGCATTGCAGTGGTGAATTTATACCATGTTGCTTGCAGACAAATATTTGTAAATTAGATCCATGTAAAAAATATGTTTAATTTTCTAAATTGACTTATGTCTCTACATGCACGGTATTGAATGCTTTATGGAAGGCTTTTTCACTGACCATTTTTGTTGCTTTTGGTAATTACTGCAGCAGAACAATGCTCTTAAAACTGATGCCATTTCAAGTGCTAACCACTAAAAATCCTGGAAACTTTGTAAATACCTTTTACTTTAGACAAAGTGGGTTTTTGTTCTCTTTGGCAAACCATTTGTTTAATTTTTCCTAAATTAGGTGATCAGTTGTTCTACCTGGATCCCCATACTGTTCAGCCATTTGTGGACTTGTCGGGGAGAGATGAGAATGATGAGTCATTCCACTGTCGCCATCCATGTAGCATGGACATCACCGAACTCGATCCTTCAATAGCAGTTGTGAGTTTACAGCCTTTACAGCCATTTTATTAACAACCTTTTAGCCAAAATGCCACTTGACTTGAACAGACCCTAGCCAAAATGTATATGCCACTTGTGAAAATCATGATGTTCCTATTCAAACCAGGGTCTGTCTTCTTGATTTTGAACCTTGTAAATCATAATAACAATAGTAAGTTCTTGCATCTCGACACTGATGTTGAGTAGTTAGTTCTTTGCATCTGTGAGTAGAAAATATCAGTAAGTGCAAATTTATTGGAAACTGAATTTATCCAAAACGATTTTGATTCACTTTTAATTGCTTTCACTGAAAGACCAATAATTAATATAAGAAACAAGTGTCTCATTTTGCCTTAACTGATTACTGATGTTTACTGAACAGTTTTGTCATAAGGTAGGAAGATATGTTTGTAAAATAAGCAGATTATCATGACTGGGTGTGGCAGACAAGATTTCTTCTGTTCTGCCATTAAAGTCCAAGACACATTTTTGTGGTTTGACAGTCACCAGAGCAAATATTGTTTGAAAGAAGCTGCCTAGAAGCACAGCAACAAGCTTCATCATTCTCAGTGTGTTAATTTGCTGCTAAAATTTGTTTGTTAAGGGCTTCTACTGTGGAAGTAAGGAAGAGTTTGATGACCTTTGTTTGAAAATAAACAAATTCATTATTGCTGGAGCAAAGACTCCAATCTTTGAACTGCATGCAAAGAGACCTGCACATTTCCCCCCGATTCAGCCGTATTGCCTTGACAAGATCTCCAAAAAATCTTCTACAGGTCAGTCAGGACTCACAAGAACTGAGATCACTGCTTAGATTGTACATTAAATAAGTTTAGCTAATTCTAGTAGACAAGATGGGAAAAATTAGAATCATGAAGAAAAAATTATGGTAATGACTATGGTGAGAATGATGCTGACAATGATGATGATAGCTACTGCCACTGCATTTTATGCATGATGTTATCAGGTTTTTCAGTGTTTGCATTTCTTAGCACTGACTTTGGCTATCAATATAAACTAGTGGTAAATTCTGTTCTGTCATTTAGATTAATTTAAATATTACAATCTGTATGACAATATCAGTCTCATTTTGCATATTCTGATCAAAATAAATATTAACAAATCCACTGCTACTGCTGTGTAGTTTTCTCTGTAGAAAACACTGTAATACAGTTTGTAATTACACTTGACTTGAATAGTATCACTCAAATATCTCCAGAACTGCTTTAGTAGTTCTAATTATTTCTGAAAGTACAAGCAGTTGTAGTTATTGTTGCTTTTTGTGTTGTAGTGGGTGACAAACGTCAGACAGACACAGACGATGAATATGAAATCTTGTGATGAATGACATTTTGCAATGTTGCAGACAAATGTCATGTACAACTAGCATATTTAATAGTCGATGCGGAAACAAAATTTCGCATTTCTTTGACGTTTTCTGTGTTCTATCTGTCCGTGATGTTAGTTCAGAAGTTCTCTTCATAATAATTCTGCATCATGTAACTTCTTTTGACAGATATTTACAAAGTAATCTGATGAACAGTTGTTTTCAAATACACTGCATTCTCTGCACCCCTCTCCATTCTGTCTTGGCTGCTGTTGTAATAAATTACACTGATTTTTCTGTGATACCAAATGTATGGCTTATTCAGTCATTCAGTTCATTGTCTTTTTTGCTTCATCTTCTTGGGACACATATTGCCCTCACAGTGTGTATGTCACCAGACATCATCCAAATAGGTCTGTCCAATTTTGGTTTCAGCACTAAAATTAGCAAGATCAGTATTTTTCTGCCAAAGTTTTGCTTCAATTACATTAGGAACAGAAACTCTGCACTTGCTATTGACCAAAAGCGTAACAGTTTTTGTTATAGACAAGAAGCATCCTGGTGTTTATTTGGCATTAGCAGGCTAATTTGGTAGATTTTTTCATGCTCAAAATTTCTTAGTCCTAGAAAGTACATCCAGTCCTGTCCTAGCAGAGGCATTGAAAATTAATGTGTATTATTGAAAGTGTTTGTTTACCCCTAATTCTTCCAACTGATCATGAAGGGATTAAATTCAGAGTTTCGATTGCTTTACGTTTTGAGCTGTCTTGGTTCATGTTGATGTAAATAACTCTAGGCTGTTGAACACTGTGCAATGTTGCCTCTGGCTCTTGCTCTTGCTTTGTTTCTGTCCCATTAGGCCGGGCAAAATTTGTGTGCATGTAATTATGTTTACCTGGTATTCCTGTGGGTCAGCAGCACTTAGTGTAAATGTAAATGTATACAGTTTTATATAGTGACCATATGGCTTCAACCCTGTTTTTTTTCAATGAATTTGTGGGTGAGATCCTTTGCCACCACTGCCCATTTGAATGGGCACCATGCCATTTAAGGTCCCCATGTATGGACCGTGTAATTGTTCTCCTGATGCTTCTTAAACCAAGATGATCTAGCAAAAGAATCCATGCTGCTGGCAAGATTTGTAAAGCTATAAAATTATTTTTAAAAATTCAACAGCATGCATTTTCTTCACAAAGAAGAATTTTGGTTAATTAGGTTTATCTGCTTTGATGTTGCTTTGATTTGGTGGCTGATAAGTTGCACCTGTGCTATGTAGCCCAAAAAAATTTACCAGAGGTTTGAACCTTTAGAACATAGTAATTGCAGTCAATCATAATCCTGATAGATGCAATTAGAAATTTGGTGCTGCATAAATGTTAAATTTTTTTATAATGACATTATAAATTAACATAATATTGTACACCTTATTAATGTTTATGAAGCACCTTATTAATTGTAAAACTATTTATAACAACATTATAAATTAGCGTAATATAAATCATTTATAAATCACCTTTTGGTGCTTCCTGACAGTGTGTGTATGCTATTATAATAAGATAAGACATGGGGAGAGAGTGGATTCATAGGATTTTTGTCATGACTCTGGCAGAACAACAAGATTAGCAAAAATTTTCAGCGTTTTGGTTGTCCAGTTGTGTAAATAATTGTTTGTTGTGAAAATTCTGCTATTCAGATCTTAACAGGTGCATTATCTTGGAACAGTCAGGAAGTCGACAACCTGTTATCATGCCGAGTTATGTTTGTATAGTTTTAAAAGCGCTGGTTTGACTTGCTGTTGAAATAAATTTGCTGCATCATGTACTGGTTTGGTGCATAATCTTAAATTTACATGGGAGTTTGATTTCAACTATGTTTTCAGGTAGCTTTTTCTGATCCAAAAACCCTAAGGCCTTTGTTTACTTAATGAGGTCGTCCCTGAAGGACGTCCACAAAGCGGGAGGGAGGGTTATGCCCAAAGCAGACAAGGGGAAGGAGGGTTATTCTCAATGCAGACATCTGCATCAGAGTTTGGGACAAAGTTATTTCAGTGCAGCATGTTCCATAAGCATCAACTTTAGTCAGACAGCAGACAGTCTTTACTCTGTTGGATCCATTAGAATCTCTTTTTTGGATGTGACAGTAGCAAAGTACCCTACCCTGTTGCACAGTTAGCCCTGCAAGATCTCAAGTGTAGCCAAATCTAGGCCTTAGTACTCTGCTGGAATGTGAACATCCAAGAACGGGGATGCTTAATTCCAGCTTTGCCACCTCTTTAGAGCAAACTCCTCCCGGATCTATGACAATTTCTTAATGACTTCTGCTACCAGGTTATTTACATAATTGCTGCTATTGCAATTTCTCTTCAAGCCTTTAACACAAAATTTACCAACCACTTCAGAGTCTTGTCCTGACTCTTTCTCTCTTGTCTTCACAGAACTTGAAACACAGTAATGGCACCCGTTCAAACAAGCAGCAGTGGTGAGGGACCTCACCCAATCAATTCGTTTAAAATGAACAGAGTCGAGACCATACAATCACTATAGGAAAATGTGTACATTTACTTACAGCTTACATGTGCCATTCAACACAGCCGTCTGGCTTGTTGACTTCAAATTTCAACTTGGTTCTGAAACTCAACCAACCTACCTTGTAGAATGTGTTTGAATAAGCTGGTTCCCACAACTTGGCTCTTTAGTAGCGTTGATATATTGGTTACAAGTGGAAAGCCAAATGGAATTCAAAAGGTCATTTAATCTCTACAGGGGTCTGTACAGAGGCTAACGTATTGCCCTCACATAGAACAATAGAACAGTGTTGGCGACACCGACAGCAACACAAGGTCCTTCAAAGCCAGGCAGAAAACTGGAAGAACGGAGTCTGATGAGAAAGTGAATTGTAGAATGTAGCGGTTACTTCATTTTATAACTTAAATTTCTTTAGCTGTATTAATTGATTACTTATTTAAGTTTGATGTCTAGGGATCACTATATAATTACTTGAGCCTGCTGATGATACAGACATTGATACAGACATTGATCATATGCTGTTGTTCACCTTACTCAAGTATTGACTGTTATCATCAGTTTATAAATATATTTTGGCTTGTTAAATGTTTATTTAAAAGTTTTATTAAAGACAAAACAATGTATTATATCCAACAGTCCATTTACATTTATGCAATGACAGAATCTAACTAGCTTACTTAGAAGGCCAGCAATTATTTATGCTAAAGGTAATATGTAATTTAACTTCCCCAGTATGAGCTTCTTCATGACAGATTCTCCAAAGTCCTTCAGCAGAAGTATGGTTCCATTTCCATCTTTCGTGTGGCAGTGCGATTTTTCCCAGAGTCCTTCAACGTAGAGAGGCAATATGGCGACTCCTCTATAACACGCAGGATTACTACTTGGTAGACAAGCAGTCACTGTTCTTTCGATAATTTGTTGATCGAAAGTTCCTTCATTCGACGACCTAACTCGATGATGAGTTAGTCCAAAGCTTCACGAACAAAGACACGTTCGAATACGACGCTCTTAAGTTCCTTCGATTAGCTAACGCTACGAATCGACATCGTCCGATTTAGCTTCAAGTTCAGCACACTTCGAACGGTAAGTCTTTTAAGACTGCTCCTTGCAGCGAAGACTTAGATTCTACAAGTCTTAAGCGGCGACTTAGTATCATCAAATCGACCGAATAAACTGCACAACTCGAGAATTACGAGGCCTCCACAACGACCATCGCGTCTGCTACCTTCCAATACATCCCCAGCAGATGATGTCAGAATGTTCAAATTCTTTACTTTCATGATCGGCCTTGCAGTTTCAACGGTTAGACCGATCGTTTGGTGAGTTGTGGCTGCCGTTCAAATTCGCCTTGTTATGGTTAAACTGTCCATATTGAACAACGGATCTCCATGGCGTGTTTAGTCAATACATAGCAAACCCCCAGTAAAACCTACATAATATTCATAAATTAGCTTAACTGGCCTTCTCCATTTAACTAGGGAAAGAGGCCCAAAATGACATACCTAAGGGTTTTTTCCAAGTTTAGCATAATATTAATGGCACATGTAGGATTTAGTAATACGGTTCAGTAGATACCTAATGCACTCGCATAATGAAGTGGTCCGAATGCTAATAAAGATACAACAAATAGGGTAAACCTGCAGTTTTCTATAAATTCTAGGTCTATGTAATTTTGGACCACCCAGCGGGCAAAATGACATGGGGGTGTACAAAATGACATACACATTTATGATCCAATTTATGCCTATAAGGCTTATATTGAAATGTTAGGCCTACCAGTTAGTTTTTATAGTAAAATCAAAATTATTACGTATTTTACGTCCGAGGTATAGGTTTTGAGAGGTTCTGTGACTAAACAGCTGCTGCAATCACAACACAAATTAGGAAGAACATTGTCAAGAATTTTACATTTTACCATGACATGACAATTTTATAATGACAACTCGGGGACAAGCAGAACTGTGGCATTTATTGGCAACAATTTAGAAACACATTGTTTGACTTCAACAAGCTATTAGTCTGTGAGGTGAACTTTGAAGGTTTCATATGGAGGAAAACCCACCAGTACAACTCCATTATCACGTGCGTACATAAGTGCATCATAGTGCTTATGGCTTGAGTGTCCGTCAAGCAACAGCAGCACTTTGTTGACAGAAGTTGGGGCAACATATTTAACAAAATGCTCCAGTCAAAGTTTGAACAGTTTCCTAGTCATTCATCCATTTTCTTGACACAAGTTTAAGGTCCCTGATGGGTCATAGTCACCGAGCTCTGGTCTCCATCGCTTTCGTGGAAATATAACACAAGGTGGACTGAAAGATTCTATTGCTCTCAAACAGCATACGCTGATACAAAGTACACCTCTCACCGCACTGGCCACTGCTCAAACTTGTTTCTTCCCTCTCGATGCTAGTATTTTCTGAGTCTTTTGCGCCGTATTCAATCCAGACTCATTCGTATTGTAGACTCTCTGTGGATTTATACTGTGCTTTCTCATGGTTTCATCCAGGGCTGAAAACATTTGGACACTAGTGGCTTGCTAAAAGCTCTTGCCAGATCAAGTGAAGTTGCTTCAGGTTTTCTCATACTTACTTCTGGATGTCTTGTCTTGGACCCCTTCGAAATGTTTTTCCCAGCCATTTTAGTCCCATGATGGAAGTTATGCTGAATACCATTTGCCTCTACATTGTTTTATGCAAGCTTTCTGACTTCTGTACAGTAAGTCCAAACAGGCGGGACTCGAGTTCTAGAATATGATTTACAAGGTCATTTTCCATGTCTCTATCAAGCGACGGACAAAACCAACCAAGACCTTTTTCTGTGTCATTGACGTATTTGTCTATTCTTCGCTCTATGTCTTAATGTGGCCTGTGGCACGATGAACTCTTTTTGAAGCTCGTAGCCAGCCCATTTAATTATTTTCAACTGCTGTAATCGCTCGCCTCATACCTTCTGGATGCCAACTCTGGCGATCTGTTGTTTTCTCTTGTACTTGTTCACCATCATGTCACAGATAACTAATTGATATGGAGCAAAGATTTGTAGAATATAAGGATCAACATTATGCAGGGTTTCAAGGATAGTGCCGACAAACAACTTGGCATATGACAATAATTACTGCAGTGGATGAAATGACGCATCCTATGTCATTTTACCCGGTATGTCGGGCAAAATGACATGTATGTCACATTGCCCGGTGATTTGTGTGTCATTTTACCCTCTCTATGGGTGTTGAGTTGAGATCTAATGCTGTAGCCGCTGTGAAATGCTCCATGCTAAAAGCTGTAGGCGACGTGCTCGACATATGTTTACACTTTACAAATCACTACATTACTCAAAACACTGGATCACACGAAAAAATTTTTCGCCTGCTACTAGGCATATGTTATGTGTACTACACTAAATCGAATCTGCTGATTCCAAATCTGAAGTCAGATTTTGTGTACCACGTCAGGATCTTAAGATATGCAGCATACATGCTAATAATTATGCAAACTCTTTACAGAACTAGTATTTCCTTATAACTGTGTAATTATGCAAACTCAGAGTATTCACAACAAGAAACAAAATGTCATTCTTTTATAACTTGAAATTAAAATATGTTTTAAAATGTAATATAAATATATGTATGTTACTCAGATGAAAGCATACATTTCGAAATTTTGTCTCTAGCTTAACTCTATACGAGTTCAAAAGTGCTTTAGACACTTGCTCTTGCGCTTGTGAGTGGCCGCTGTTGCCCGCTGCAGAAACCAGCAGTAATCGCCCATCATGTTGGAATTGCAGTGGCCCTGATATCTTGCTTCAAAGGTGGAGATGTCTTGATGGAATCTCTCTCCATGCTCATCGCCTACATCACCCAAGTTTGGTGGGAAAAAATCCAGATGGGAATGTAAGAAATGTATTTTTAGTGACATCCGGCAGCCGAGTTGCTTATATGCTGTTAGCATGTTGCTAACGAGTTCAGCATAGTTCTCAGCTCGGTGATTCCCAAGGAAGTTTTGCACCACCAACGTACATGCATCCCAAGCGGCAAATTCCAGTAGGTTGAGCTTGATTCTAAATACAGTATCACGCATTAGTTCGCGGATTTCTGGCCCAATAAAAATGCCAGCCTTCAGCTTAGCATCAGTTTTGACGGCTCCAAATTTATCTCTCAGATACTGGAAGCCTTGTCCAGTACGATCCATTGCCAGTACGAAATTCCTCATGAGGCCCAGTTTAATGTGAAGTGGTGGTAAGTACACTTTCAATGGATCAACCAAGGGTTCGTGTTGCACGTTGTGCCGACCAACAATGTGCTCAGATCTAGGAGGCCACAGTTTCACTTTGTAATGGTTGCTGTCATCACGATTGTTCCACAAGCACAAAAAGCACATATGTTTTGTGTACCCCAGCTGTAGGCCTAGAATAAGTTCTACCACTTTGAGGTCCGCACAGATGTTCCATTTGTGGTCTGAGTAGTTGATCACTTTCAAAATGAGTTTCATTGAATCATATGTCTCTTTGAGGCCTACAGCGTGGGCTATAGGAACAGACGGCTTTTCGTTACCATTGTGCACCAACACAGCTTTCAAGCTCGCTTGGCTGGAATCTATGAACAGTCTCCACTGATCAGGAACATATTCGCAACCTAAATTCAGCATGAGACCGTTCACGTCAGTACAGAAACAGATATCATTTTCCAGTTTGTAATATGTAGCTAACTGTTTGTGACGATAACGGAAGTGTGATGTTGTGGTACCTTTTTGAAGCAAGTTCCACTCCCCTAGTCTGGAGGCTAACAGTTCAGATTTCTCCTTTGACAAAGCTAGGTCCCTCACCAGATCATCTAACTCACCTTGCTTATCAAATGCGGCCTACCCTCTTCCAAATCTTGATCACTGGATTCATAAACAGTAACGTCATCTTCTGTATTACCATCAGAACTGTCCGTTTCATCAGCACCCGCAGCAGGCGGAAATGGTACTGGATTCTCTTCATCATGCGGCACTGGCTTTAGAGCGGACTCGCAATCAGGATAAACGATTTTAGACTTATTTTTCTTTGAAAATCCAGCAACTTTAGTAATGCAGAAATAACAGTCTGCATGATGATTTCTTGGCTCGCGCCACACCACAGGCACAGCAAACGGCATTGAATTCCTTTTGCCATTCAGCCACTGTGTAAGCCCAGAGTAGCACACGGTGCAGCAGACATGAGGTGCCCAACTTTTATCCTGGTCTCCGATTTGACATCCAAAATAATACTTGTAAGCAATCATCACTCTCTTAGTTAACTTCTTGCGCTGGTCACAAAGAGTATATTTACCACAAACATAGCCTATTCATTTCAAAATCAAATCTCACACACTAGCTACAGCTAAATAAGAAAACTTCACCTTCGTTCTACGCAATCTCGCCTTATATACTGGTATTGATGCTGACGTCAGCTCGCTGACATGCCCAATCATGTCTAGCGGCTGCTGCAGGCTTGCTGTTAGGAATATTTCAGGCGACATTTGCAGGCATGCACGTATCACTGGCAGCAATCGTGGAGACACATACAACAGAATGTACAGACATAACCGAAAACGAGTCCTTACGTCATTACTTGAATGCATGCATAACTTAAAATCTAGACGTGCTGGGCAGATTCTGACTTCATATTTGGAATCAGCACATTTGAATCAATATAAGGCACATGCAATACTTTCAGTAGCAAAATCGTTGTGATTCAGTGAAATCTGCAGGTACCTTTGAAGCAGCCTCGACTGTCGTAAAAAATGAAATTGTATCGAAATGTCACAAATAGGAGAAACTTCAACCAAATACTTTGTGCATTCCACCAAATTTCTTCACTAGAAATAGCAACAACGCTTGCCGTGCTGGAGGAAAGTATGACAGTAACTTGACTCTATATACTGCGGTCCAGTCCACAAGCCATCTGTATCATTTTGCCCGAGTGTCATTTTGGGCTCCTTTCCCCTACTGTTTGTCACGGGCGTGTCAGACTCCCCTCGACTCATCGCTACTGCAGCAGACAACCCAGATGATGACGATCGGAAGCCCACGCAAGGACGACGACGCCTAGTGCTAATGACGGCAAAGAGACGCTATTCGTCACACATCCGACGAACCTGCCGGAACGATTGAATAACGGGCCTTCATCAACGAAGCTTTATTTTTGGTGTCAGAAGCGGGATTGATAGTGAAACTGAAACTTTGAAATTTCAGTTATTTCAGATTCGAGCAAGGCGGCGAAGCTACCCAGCAGCCAGCCTTACTACAGACGAGCCTATAAGGGAACCGATCAACACGGAGAGAAGATCAACCGACGCTCCTCGGAGGAACGAGCAACTGACGATCCGGCAACGGAACGAGACGAGCTTCGGAGGATCGAGCAGCTGACGATCCGGCAACGGAACGAGACGAGCCTCGGAGGAACGAGCAACTGACGATCCGGCAACGGAATGAGACGAGCCTCGGAGGAACGAGCAACTGACGATCCGGCAACGAATGAGACGAGCCTCGGAGGAACGAGCAACTGACGATCCGGCAACGGAATGAGACGAGCCTCGGAGGAACGAGCAACTGACGATCCGGCAACGGAACGAGACGAGCCTCGGAGGAACGAGCAACTGACGATCCGGCAACGGAATGAGACGAGCCTCGGAGGAACGAGCAACTGACGATCCGGCAACGGAACGAGACGAGCCTCGGAGGAACGAGCAACTGACGATCCGGAAACGGAACGAGACGATCCACGGAGGAACGAACCGACGAGACGAACGACAGGCGCCAACACAGCACCGAACAGAAGAACCGGCAGACAGCAGACGAACGGGTAAGACTCTTCGTTGTTGACAGGGTTCAATCGAATGGTCAGGAGTGGCAATCACGGGCCGAGATTTGGCTGCGATACGTGCTAGTGTTGAGTCTGATAGAACCTTTTTGATTTGGTCTCTGATAGAACCTTTTTGATTGGGTGTCGATTCTGACAGAATCCCTTTTTTGATTTGTGTCTGATAGAAACTTTTGGATCTTTTGTCTTCTAGTCAGTTGCTTCTGATTGAACTTTTGATCTTTCTGGACAATTGTTCCTTGATACTTGTCGTTCTAGAGAGTTGATTGAATTGCATTCTTTTGCACTGCTCTTATTTAACTCGCATCCTCTCTGAACGTCTATTCTTGTCTACGTCTATTCTTTTCTTGGGCCATGGATTCTTTAACGCCTGAAAAACAGGCCGAAAATAAAAAGATGTCGAGCGAGCGCCTTAAAGTATATTTGCTTAGGGCAGATTTGGAGGAGGAGGCGGTCCATGCCATGGATCGAACCCAATTCATAGAGGAAGGGGCCAAGCAAGTGGCCGGTGGGCAAGATAAGAGGCTCGAGGGTGTTCGTGTGACACCACCTAGATATATAACTGTAGATCCAGAATTTGAGCTCCAGCGACAAAGGTTCGAACGAGGAAGTACGAGGAGGAGAGGAAAGCGACAGAAGAGGAGAGGAAAACGAGAGAAGAAGGCGAGAGGAAGAAGAATGGAAAGCGAGAGAAGAGAAGGAGCGCCAACGAAGGCGAGAGGAAGAAGAATGGAGGTTAAGGGAAAGGGAACTACAGTTGAGAGAAGAGGAACGAGCGGAACGAAGATTGAGGGAAGAGAGAGAACGTCAGCAGAGAGACGAAGATCGGAATTTTAAATATTCTCATAGATATGGGCGACGCATCTTCCCGCTATCACCTGTATCTCGCTCCATCTCCGTGGACTTCCGGGGTAAATTTCCATACCAGGTCACTGTTGGCCATTATCGACCAACACTGCTTCAGGGGATAGGATACCCCTATGGAACACTCAAGAGAGTGTCCCCTCTCTAACCTTCTGTAAAACACACGGACCTTCGTACCGACCTACACACGAGGGGGCCCTTCCCCGCACTTCAGTCAGTCCTCTGATCAGTGTGTGGTGACAAGGATATAGAGCAGTCGGTATCTTCCCGTGTCGACTCCGGTGTTATCGGAGAACCGACCCGGACTATGATGTACCGGGTATTTTCTTGGTCTGCGTTAGTTTCCGGTCTCTTACGTACCGAGGCTTTACTTGGTCTGCGTTTGTATCCGGTCTCAAACATTTCTTGGACTGCGTTATGATTCCGCGGCGTCTTCCCGTTATCTCTTCTTGCATTTCGATCTGTCTTGGTTCATGTTGATGAGAACCGCGGCCGCCTCTTTCCCCGAGTTTCGCACAACCCGTTATCTTCCAACTATCATGACTACTCGGACCGTCTCGCGACTTCCCAACAGGGTGGGCCCGAGCCCTGCTAGACCAACGGAGCCAGTCAGAAATCAGACAGATTGGTTTGCTTCGGTTGCGACTTCCTCAGGAGCGCACGGACAGTATTACGGCACCAGTTATCTCTTACGGCAAATGCTACCCCTTGAATTCACACAGACCTGTCGCCGCATCTTTCCCCGAACTTCGCCCAGCCTCTATCTTCCACCTATCGTGACTTACTCGACCGTCTCGCGACTTCCCAACAGGGTGGGCCCGAGCCCTGCTAGTCCAGCGGAGCCACTCCGAAATCAGACAGATTGGTTCTTAACGGCTGCGACGTTCTCGGGAGCGCACTGATCAGATTTTTCTCTCACGCGGTCAAAGGGGTAGCTTCCGCAACTTTCCCACTTGTTTTACACGGACCTGTTTTATCTGACACTCGCCTACTACTTGGGTAGGCTTCCCGATGCCAACCCTTTACATGCTACAGACCTGTACTTATTTCTGACGAACGGGGTCTTTCCCCGGGTTCTGTTCTACCTCAACGTCCACCGTCGTGGCTCAGGCCGCCTCGCGATCTACGGTAGAGTGGGCCCTCGCCTCTAACCGGATCGGCGCCGTCAGCCCGAAACCAGACAGTGTTTGTCTCGGTCGTCCCGCCGGAAGCACACAGATTAGTCTTTTTCCTAGACCATCCCGTCCGTATATTTTATCGTAACCGGGACTTTATCGAACACGGGCTTCTCATTCAACAGAATCCGCCCTTCTTGCTGTTCATATCATGGGTTCTATGGATAAGCATAGCGTGACAGCGCAGCGCTTTGATCTTCTTGGCTTGTCTTCGACTTTCGATATTCATTTCTTTTGCACTGCCTCCAATATTGGTTTGATATTTCTGGTCCTTGTTTTGGGGTTTCTGGTGAATTGGTTTGCTACGTGTCTCAAGGTCCTTGAACTCAGTCAGTATAGTAAACTGGCAATTATTCATCCAATGCTTTGCTAACATGTGGTGTCCTGCTGGGTTCAGTGCTTGGTCCTCTTCTATTCACATTGTACAAGTTTGAATGGCTTAAATCTTTAAAACTACTCAATCACTGAGTTGACCGATAGGCCTATAGGTCTATTGTTCGGATTTCGTTGGTTGTTGGGGCAGCTTATTGCTTTATTGTTCTTTCTCAAACACAGCTGCATTCATTTTGCTTTTTCTGTTCTTGATGCAGTTATTATTCTTGTCTCCGCTTCTTTTCTTTGACGTCGACCTCTTTCAATTCAACTGTTTTTTGTTCACGTGTTCTTTCTTAAACGGTCCTTCTCTGAGTTGACCGATTCTGCTCATAACTTGTGTGTGCTGTGTTTGACTCTACTCTGTCCCTCCCTGACCATGTGAACTGTAAATCGTCAGACATGCGCACTCATGACATACACAGAATTAATCAACATGTTCCTGTTTTCTAGGATATCTCTGGCGAATCCACCAGCCTCCAGTTGCCTAGATTACTATAACATGCTTCTTACTGGTATCACAAAGTCAAGCATGCAGAAACTCCAAAGAGTTCAGAACTCTTTAGCTAGAGTCAAAACTAATATATCAAGATATGAGCGTATAACCTCTGTAATTGAATCACTGCACTGGCTTCCTGTTCAGCTGAATCTGTTGCAAAATGGGACTTTTAGTTTATAAAACATTGAACTGAGGTAATCACAGTATTCACAATCAATTCTTATTCCCGAGTCTTATCACTATTCAATTAAGTCATCTGATTGCCTTTCTCTGGTTATGCCTAAAACTAGAACTGCTTTTGGCGAACAAGCTTTTCTAGTTGATGGACCTCATTAGTCGCGTCCAGCTAATAATGAGAAGGAGGAGGGACAGCGTCCCAGGGTTTCTTCAGTCGGCGAAGCTGTTATTAGTATCAATTTATTAGCCAGGCGGCGCCACCGTTGCTCCCGTTCGCTATATTAGCCCACAATTAAAATTATGTTATAAAATTCTTTAAGTATACATGCTTAGGTTACATTACACTGTAATGGCCTGACAATAAAGAACTTAATTAACCCGGCCACCGGCCTGATAGACATTTCATATAATCTATTCTAATAACTTCTATGGCGTCATCATCTCAGTCGATGGCGAACCAAAGACTAGTCCTCATCCGGTTCTTCTTCATCCTCACGCGTTTTCTTTCTCTTCGAGTTGTTCTCCCTTCTTTTCGTCGCCCAATTCTACTTCGATTCTCGTTCCTCCTTCTTTTCGTCGCCCAGTTCTATGATTCTCGTTCCTTTTTGCGACCTTGTTCTTTTCCTTGACATCGAATTCTTTCAATTCAATTGTTTTTGTTCACATGTTCCTTTCTTCATCGGTCCTCCTCTTCGTTCGCATTTTCCTTCTGCTGCAGAAATATTTCTCTTGTTCTTTTCCTTTTCCTGCTCAGCAGCAGTTCTCGAGATCTTTCTGCTTCTGTCTCGACACTCCTTCCTTCCCTCCTTCTCCTCCTTCCACTCTGCCCCTCTATAAGACAAGAACAAACACAGAATCTACAACTTGGTTTACGAGGTTTTACCCTTCTACTCCCATAATGGATATCTCACAAACTGGCTCTAGCTTTGCCGCAAGCCGAGTCACTGACTGAATGCTGATCTTTAAGCCAATTATTTTAAGAAATAAGAAAAATTCGAATCCGTTTAAGCCTATGCCATTTATTTATAGCAGTTCTGAACAGTTCTCGCCTAAGAAAACAATTGTGGTCCAAATATTTTATATCAGTTAAGTAGCTTTAGCTGAAAACTAAAAATTAAGCAATCCAATTCATTTCTTTTTCGAATAAACATCACATTTCTGGCCAATTGACCATCTTCTCCGACAGGCCCGTTAAAATCTGCAAGTTAATTTTACTTTTCATGTGTAAAGCATAAGTTTTTGCGAAGAAGTTAATGCAAAATGCTCACTACCTATCAAAGACTACAACAAAGACCTTAGAAAGCAACATTTTAGCAATTCAAAAAGTAAATTTTGTTTGCTTATGCTGTCCTCGAACATCTTTTGAAGCCTTGCAAAAACATGTTGCCAAGTGAAAACACTTCGAAACGAAGCAAACAAATCTACACAGCTTGCAGTCGCTAGACGTAAAATTTTGGAAAGGTGTCTACAGATAAGCAGAAAACGCATAATGAACGGCGTATCGAAGGAAGCGAATCGCGTATCTAAGAAGAAGCAAGATGACGTCATATCAGTCCAGCGACAGCACACGCCATTTTTAATTGTATTGAGGAAATTTTAAAAGTATTCTACCTCTGGTGCACAGCCAACGGAAATGCACATGCTTCTTAAATATCTGCAAGTTGGGCAGACTATGAATATACGAATATAAAATATATTACTATTCCAGTAAGAAGGGTCCATGAATTTAATACAAATCATCATAATGTTGGTTCGAGCAAACCCACAATAATATTTATCCTCAGATCTAGTAAGATAGGGGCTGCAACTTTTGATTCCGCCAATCTTGGACGCCCACAGTCACTCGACATGCAAGTACCAATTTACCCTGTCCACATCACTGTATGTAACGAATGTATGATCTACTGCAAATAGCCGTTAAAATTAGTCAAATGATTTGACTCAAATCATCAAGAGACAAGTGGCCTATATATAAAATTTGAATTAACTTCAAGAGCAAAACGTTCCTTAAATTATAGTAACCTACCAGGCTTCAGGGCCTAGCATGAGCGAAGTTCACATATACATGCACGAAGCATGCATTTTGCAGATGTCATTTATTGGGTCTACTAACCTAACTACCCTAGAGCTACTCTATTGGTCACTCTGTAAAATTTATTTACGTCCGGCTGTTCGAGTTTAGTGTGCGAAAGGAGAAGAACATTTGGTGAAGTTTACACCAAGTTCCGGGACAATTTGGGATGAATCCGGGACACGGGACACACAAGGCCGATTCCGGGACTGTTCAGGCGAATCCGGGACGATTGGCAGCCCTGCTGCCAGATGACGCTGTTTTAATGACGTCATACTGTAGAATCGGTGTTCACTTGTCTGGTTCTAGAAATGTCCATTCGTTAGACGAAGGGTTGTTAGTGTTTGTTATTGTGTAATTAATTTGTGGTTGATTTGAACTGAACTGAAAGCCAAAATCATGAACAGCTTTAGCAGGAAAAGGAAGCGACATTCCGATTCAGCTGACTTGAGCGCATACAGGGATCAACATTATAAGGTATTTATTAACCGCTCGGAATTCTATTATAATACAGCGAGTGTCGTGCGCGTGTTTGATGCCATAATTCTTAAAGTGTGCGAGATTATTTCCATTTTATTGACTTTTGTTATTGATTGTTACCATTAACTCCTTTTTAGAGGTGTTTATTTGTAAAATAGCAGACTGTATTAAAATCAAAACAAGTTAATAATTATATTTGGCTCATCGTAGTTCTAAGCAAAACAAATGTGAATATATAGTGTCACGTGTTGCTCTCAAGGATGTAAATACACGGCAGAGCTATCTCGGTTCGAAACTTAAATTTTCAGTTTTCTTGGGCAATTTATTCTCTCTGGTTCGGACATTTTACTTCAATTTACGATAAACGGAATGTTTAGTTTATGGTTAGTCAAAATTCAGTCCAGTCGTAGAAAACTAAGTGTGTATGTTTCATGCGGGGTGTGACAGGATGGCACCCGCCAGATATGTGCACACATTGGACTTCATTAGACAACTCAATTACGGTAGACAAATGATTGTGTGAAAGTAATGAAAAATTTTGTTCTTGCTGAACATATGGCATCCACAGATACAGCTAGACAGCAAGTCCAAGCCTACCCATACTACAGGAGAAATGTTCACGTTAAACCTGTATTTTGACATGGTGCATTGGACGTAGGAAGTCTCAGAACAAAACCACTTTTGTTGCAGAAGCCATGAGCAGTAACAACCTTGATGTCTTGGTCGTCATGGAGACCAGGCACCAGTCTGCCACTGATGTTGTACTGAATATGTCTGCTGTGCCTGGATTTCGGTATGTTTCAGGGGTTGTGCATCTTCACCACTCATCATGGAGGCAGTGGGCTGGCAATCTTCAAACTTACAAGCTAAGCTGATTGAACTTGCAAAGCATTACACTACCTTCAAAGTTCTCATGAGTTCTTTCCATGCATATGTGGCCCACTCACTACAGCAGCCATCTATCGACTTAACTGTTGCTGTCATCATCCTTGTTCATCCAGGACTTTGCCACCTTTCTGAAAACTCTTGCCACCTATAACAGCTTGCTGGTTGTGACAGGCAATCTCAACATTCATGTGGAGGTTTCATAGGATGTCTGTGGGCTGAACTGGAGAGGCAGCTTGTCTGTTGCTCTGGCCTGCAACAGGACGTTGATGCACCAACCCATTCTTAGGGTGGTTGGTTGGACCTGGTCTTTTCTCGGAATGACTGCGGACCAATCACAGTTGCCCTGGAGCCTCCATCAATCCCATTCCTGTTTGTTGCTCCAGCAGTCACACATATCACTTTCGGAAGTCACTGGATAGAGAGGTGCCTGAATGACAGCTACCGCTTCCACATTTCTGCAGAAGCTATGCATGGAGATAGAAAGGGAATAAAAAGTTGGAGCTGGTGCCAAACTGACGCTTGAGCTTCCCTCTGCCCACATCCACATATTCTCCACGTTCTTAGTGTGGGCATCCGAGTCGTCGGCTGCACAAAGTTTCTATCTTGCGTGGTTACAGAACGTGTATAAGCGTCATCATTGATCCTTTTGGTGTTGCTGGAGGCAGCTCAGCGATAAGACACAGTGTGTGTTCATAGAAGGATATACCTTACAGTTTGCATCCGGAGCAGCTGTTCTGTAAGGTACTTTGACAAGGACGTAATTGCCTGAACTTCGCTGCATCCCGGCAAATGCACAGTTTCATTCCTAATTGCCTTTTAAATACGTTTCTCACCATCTACTGCTCACTGCTGGACTCTGTGATACTTCCCATAGCAGTACTTGAATTCGTCAATATAAATGACAAGTGGTTGCCTGTTTTCATTGAACTTTCCACTTTTTGGGAATGTCTTTCCACCTTGTTTTCACATTCGTTGTGGCAAAAATTGCACAATTCCACTATAATTGCAATCACCTCACTCCAGACTCCCTTGCAGTGATGTTTTGTGGTACATTAGTACAGCACATTTTTTGTCTTGGCCATTGCTCTGGTGCTCTGTAAGTGATCCAAAAATAAATAAGAATAAATAAATAATAATAATGAGAATTATTTTTTTCAAAGTGAAGTGACTTCTGCCAAAGAAGGAACTGTTTCAGATGCTCTTTAAAGTCCGTGTTTTCTACATGACAAACTGGCCCGTAACAGATCTCAGGTAATGGAATTTTGCTACCGCCTCCTGTGAGCTAGCCATTGCAAGCAACATTTGGTATTGGTCAGTGTGCTTGCTAGTCATTGTAATAATGTCCAACCGGTAATGACGTCGTTCTTCAATGCCTAGAAACTTTTTTCTATTTTCTGCAAATTTAGAAGCCATTTCAAATTTAGGCCTGTAACAACACATTTTAAAAGTAAAAGTGCATTCATAGGGACAGAAATCACTTTCAGATTTTGAATTTGGCACTTTATGATGTGGTGCAAAATATGATGTCTTATGACACTGCATTCAGCTTAACATTGTGTTGTGTTATTCTTTTGAGCATGCCTTAAATACTCTATAAATATATACTAACATTAAATTATTTCATGAACTGACAGGCAGCCACTGGTTGGTGTCAGTGTGACTGGTGGCATTTAACAGTCTTTGTTTTATTAAATCAGGGCATTATATTCTCGCAATACTCTGCTCGATGCTGAAATGTGAGATTACCCAAGATTTTGTCAGAAATAGCGAAAGAGCTACAAACACTTAATATGTACAACTCTGTGCAAAAAGTTTAAAAGTCCTTCACCCACAGCTGCTCAGTGCCATCGATTGATGCTTATTAAATAATGGCTCTTATTAAATGCAGAAATAACAATATGTAGCCTAAAATTTAACCAGATTTCTTCTGAATGATATGTTGCACACCTCGGAAAATTATGCACAGAAGTATGACAGAGGACATTAAGGTGCATTAGAAGTTGCATTACTATGAGGTTGGGTAAGGTGGGGAGTAATGGTATTTTGACAGATCAGTCGCTGGTCGCCAGAACGAGTCATCAATACCCGACACCAGCAAGATAAGGACCTACCCGATCGGAGAGAGAGCCGAGAAGTCAGACGATCAGCCAAACGATAAGGCGTGATTTCAAAGGGCGCCGACATCGGTTATTAATGGAGTTGGACGATCACACGATGAGGGGATGGAATCAAGCGCAGAGAAGCGTACGGACATGGGGACAGAGACCGAGGGCAGGACAGAGTCCATAATAACGGCACCGCAACAACCTTAGTCGTAGTGAGTAGAGTTGTTGCTGGGGATTACTAGTAAGGGCAACAATTAGTGCAGATCAATCTACACAGGGATGAGCAGGAGATAGACATAAGGGAGGAAGGGTTGCTGTACACGTCATAGCCCGGTGCTAGGCTCATCCTCGCAACGGGCCGGAAGACTGGCAGGGAAGATACGCCCGAAGTAACTGATATTTCCTCATAAGGAGATTTTAAGGGATAATAGGCAGAAATGCATAAGCCAAAGCCCTTCCAAAATAACAGACTGGCCAGGATATAAAATTATATAAGCGTCGGGGAAGGTAATTTGCGCAGTCTTGTCTAAGCTAAGCTTTCTGAGTGAAGTTCGGATAAGACCCGACAGAATACACTGACGATGGCGGACGCACTTTGCTTCCTTCATTGTCAGTATTCGGTTTTTGATACTAAATCTCGCAGCAAGCAGTGCTCTATACTTCTTACTAGTTCCCCCGGCTACGCTATAGAAGTATTTGGGACTTTTTCGTTCCTAATTGCTTTCTGAACTCATTTCTCACTTTTGATTTTTCTGATTTTGGCCAGATTTTGTCATGCAGTCATATATGGCAACTACTTTCAAACAAAATCAACACTAACATGAAGCATTACTGATTTTGAACACTTTTAAAAGTACTATCTGCCAATGGTTTACATCATTGTGGCTAGTAAGCTCAAAGACAGTCTTTTCTGTTGTGAAGGCTTGCACTGTAACCTACTGCCAGATGATTTTATCCAGTTGCTTTGAAAGGCCATACTGCTTTCTAGGTATGGGCCAAATGATAATTATGATTTAATACCAGACAATTTGTTTTTGGCTACATTAATGTCTCCTGTTTCTATACATTACTTTTAAGTTTGAAGAGCCTGCAGCCAATTGCCCTGGTGTACCAGTACAGGTTAATGTTGCCTGGGCTAATACTGCAGCTGCCTGGCACTGGTGTCACCAACAAGTAGCCATGGTGCACTGCTGCACAACTATGGTAATATATCTTGGTACTAACAAGTAAATAGAGGGGTGGCCCCTTTATCGTGTCTGGGCATGTGCAGTTACAGTAAATGTGGTCCTGTGCACGGCTTCTAGCCAGCTGCAGCCTGTGACTTATGCCACATGTTCAGCAGCTGTGTACAGCTGATACAAGTTGTTTCTCAAAGAACAAAGATGAAAATGAATATTTATCAAATTTTTGGTGTGAAATACTGCTGTTACCATAGGAGCTAAATGGGGTTAGATGTTAAATGATCAAACAAGACACATTTGGAAATTCTTAGTATTGTGCTGCCTGGAAATTAATGGATGATCTAACCAAACTTCTTGGTAATCCTCCATTTAGTGGTTTTATTATTTGGCAAACCAATAAATAGTATAATATATTAAATCACACATTTTCAGATTATTTATGCCCCAACGCAAGTGAAAAGTGCAAGCTAACATATCACATGGAATTCACTCATAATGGAGGAAATGCTACTTACTATCAATCATTTCAGTCTACAAATGTTGATAATAGTTTGTTTCACCAAATTGGTATTCATGATGCCAAGTTTATAGTTTGAAAAATCACTGGAACGAATTCAGTTGGGAATATGAAGGAAAATGTTATAGCAGTTTGTTGCTATGCTACAGGTGGGAAGACATTTGATGCAACCTCATAGCAGTTGATAAAAACTGCTGTTTAACTTTGTGTTAGGAAGTAATCAGATCAGATTTGTTCCATTTCTGAATTTGCACAAGCTAACTTGACAACAGTAATAATATGATATTAGATTGCTTTTGATTGATTGTATTTTTGTAGTTTTGTAAACTGATTCTGAAGTGTAATTTTTAGCAGTTTTAACATGAATGATGTAGGACATCAGCTGATTGAAACAAAAACAGATGTTATGCAGCAGAATTCTTTGATATCTACTATCTGCAAGTATAATTGTGAAGTTCAAATTTGTTAAAGCCCAACAATTGCTGATAAGTTTTCTCTTAAAATTTTCATCTGTGTAGGTTGGCATTTTTTCTGCATCTTTTAGTCATAGTTTTTACTGTAGGTGACTGACGAGGCCAGTGGAACATGTGACAAAACATTCAGTGTGAATACTTGACCTACAGCAAATTGATTTCTTTCTTCCTGTCTTCTGATAATTATACACCAGCTGTCATTCCTGTTGACCTGTTGAATTTTCTTACTTTAATTACTATTAAGAACACTACAGAAATTAAGAACACGACAGCACTTGGACAGCTTATAGTTCAGCACTCCCAGATGATGGCACAGGCGTATCATGCTTTCTCGTTTGTGGAACTATCTCTCTGGAACAGTCTACCACCAGAAATTTGAACTTTTGTACCCTTAACAGCTCAAGGAACATTCTCGGCCCATCTTAAGACGTACTTTTTTGGAACTTGTAGATAGTCATACTGTAGCGCCTTTTGTGAGGTTCTTAAAACATGCTATATAAGTTTTTGGATACACACATACATTTTACACAGAACAGTGATTAAAATTTGAGATTTGTCAATGGTTTCAAGATTTAAGCTAAAGCAGTAAAGGATTACTGTTGGAAGTCCATTAATTTGGCTGCTATTGTTAGATAAAGCTGTTAGATTAGAAACCATAGCTTTGTGCATCTCATAATTCAGAAATCAAGATCCAGGAGCCAAGCAGTTCACTGGACTTTGAGCTGATGGAAGACCTTTATCAGTTCTTAGAGATAATGAGGTATTTTGTGTGAATTTTCTTTGCTTTTCTAATTATTACATATGATGTGGTGATTTGAATGGCTTGATGCGAGTTTGGCATACGTCCATCATCGGTCAGAACCTGCCGCTATTGACGTTAACTTGAGACAAATTGCTTTATAACAGTTGGCCAAAGTGTTGGTGTTTAGTAATTTCATGATCGTGTACTGTATTGATAATGTTAATGGTTAGATTTTTGGGAATTATTTTTGAATTTGCTATGGCTTCAAACTTATAATTTTCTGGTGCCGTTCTCAGCCTGTTCTTAGTGAATGTCCACATTATTTTTGTTCTGTTGTCAGTGAATTGGCAGACTGCTTGCTATTAAAAACAAAGTATACACAAACAGAATTTGGCAATTCTCGTGGAAAAGTGACAGTTCAAGGTCTGTCTTGGTCGCTGATGCAAGACTCAAATTTGCAACCTATTTGCCACCTGTTTCTATTTGCTCTGCAAATACCTGATATAGTTTAGGCCATAGTTGAAGTCCCATCATTTTTCAAATTGCATATCCCCTGTGCTTGTCTTGTTGTCTCAAAGGCCTCACAGGTGGCAACTGGTTCTGTCCAATGGATTATGCTTTTGGATCGTGGTTTTCAATTGATGCCTTGTGCATTACAAGTATGGAACTATAGAAGTGTTAAGATTAGATTAGTTTGTAACAAGTTTGCAGTATGACTTGGGGATACAACCTTTATGAGGTCATGGAGGCCTCAAGACCCAGAACCTGCCAAATTTTTGTATAATATGCCTGGCACGTAGAATGGTTTATTCAACAAAGAGTGTTTGTGGTGAATGTTAGCAAAAGCCCAGATTCTGTTCATGGTTCAATCAAATCTGAAACCTATTCCAGTCTAAAATGTGGTACATCATGTGTTTGTATATGTTATGCCCTTGCAGTTACTTTTCTAAATACTACTACAATAGTGGCCAGTTGTCATAAAGGCTCTGCTTCCTGTTAATTAACATTTGTTCATTTTTTGATATAATAATATACATGTATTAATATACATGTATGTATCCATTAGATTAATGTGCTTTTCTTCATCTTCGCAGGGAAGTCGGAAAGAACAGGAAAAGCAGCTGCTCACAAGCTCCTGTCTTTACGTTGGAAACCTATCATTCTACACAACTGAAGAACAAATCCACGAACTATTCTCTCGAGCAGGAGATGTTAAGAAAATTGTAATGGGTTTAGACAAATTTAAAAAGACTCCCTGTGGCTTTTGTTTTGTGGAATACTACACACATGAGGATGCAGAAAATGCTATGCGGTATATCAATGGGACTCGCCTTGATGATAGGATTGTCCGAACTGATTGGGATGCTGGTTTTGTTGAGGGGCGTCAATATGGCAGAGGAAAAAGTGGTGGCCAGGTAAAAGAAATAGAAGAAATTCACATTGTCATCTGGCTGATTCTTTGATTGTGATGAGCATGCAAACTGAGATTTGTCTGTTGCAAGTCAATTTTAATCTGATTTCTGTAGAATTTGAGTACAATAGAAATCACAGGACAGGTCGACCTTGCCTAGAACACATCAGAGCACTCTGTCTCTGCATTCTGTCAGTTCTATAATGTCATTCAGGCTTAAACTTAAGACTTGTATGTTTAAACTTGCTTATCCGCTGTAGCCAGACTTTTGGTTACCCTACTGTATTAGAATTTTGACTGGACTTCTCTAATGGATTATGATGTTGTGACTATTGTGTCAGTTGAAGCAACCACTGATTAGAGGTGTGAAGTTTGGTAAAATACGGCCTGGATACCCGGGTCCATTCAAAGCGGGTACCAGACTACTGGTGACTCCATGTGAAACACTAGTTTTAAGCTTAGATCCCTTCCATAAATTAATCATCAAACAGGCTGCATGTGAGCCATTACATGCACTTGGGCCTAATCAGAGTCAGTTAAGCAGTCATCTTACCCACGAGGCCACTCTTTCTATTGACTCTTTAGTGACTAAAAAGTTAGTTATTGTATATGCTTCACTACTTGATAATTCTCGACTGCAAACATACCTTCCTCCCTGTAGCTACACAAGCTGCAAACAACTGCACATTATAAAGATGTGAACCTGTGGCCAATACAGCAATCTGCTTAAAATAATTGTTATGCTGCTTTGGTGGGTTTTTAGTTATATCTTATCTAATGACTAATATAGCACCGATATCATAATGCATAAAGCATCAATCAATGGTTGCTTCAAGCAAACTCAGTCAAAATCATAATCCTTTAGAGAAGCCAGGTCAAAATCCAATAAGTCAGAGAAACCAGAATTCAAGCTATCGTGGGTAGGCAAGCTGAAACAAGTTCTTAGCTTAGACCTGAATGACACTAGAGAACCAACAGAATGCAGAGAACTAAGCAGTGAATTCCGAACCCTTGGACCAGCCACAGAGAGAACAATGGAGAGCCCAACAGTGTCCAGGTGCATGGCACAACAAGAGTCAAAGTATCCGTTTATCGAGTGCTATATTTGCTAGTATGAGGCATGAGCAAGGAGCGAAGATATGTCGGCTCGGTGGTTTTACAATTCACAGCCTGGATGCCACTCTTGGGCTGGGTACCTGGGCATCCAGGTGTCTGCTGACAAGCCTACTGCTACTGTTGCCTTGCACAGTGTGAGAATGGTGCTGTAAAAGTCATTAGATTAGCTTTAATCTAATCACAGACATCTAATGAAATGGTTAAAAGTATTTTATTAGACATGAGCATTCTAGACGCATTAGTGTCTGCTTTTGGCGGACATACATTTAAAAATTTGCTAAGGGGATTTTTTTACCGAAGTCCCTTGCTTTCCAAGCAGTATGTGTCCTTGTTTCTCTGATCCCTGTCAAGGGCCTTTAGCTCATTTGTTGCCAGTTCAGGGGTTAGGCAAGGAAATGAGTGCTTCCCCTATATTCCACTTAGGGTTCCATTTAGGGATATAGAGATTGATCAGTGATTTTTACTTGTAGTATTTTTTATTAGAAATTAGACTGCACTATAAATAAAAATTTTTTAACTTTATTATAACTATTCTTATATAAATGTTGTAGGTAAGAGATGAATATCGCCAAGACTACGACACTGGACGTGGAGGATATGGTAAACAGGTGCTGCAGAAAATAAGCCAAATTACTGCCTAAGTGTTGCCAAATGCTGCACGTGACAGTTTAATTTACCTGATTCGTTTTGTAAGGTATTTGTATAGGTTTTGTGTTGAATCAAGGTTAAGACAGTGCAGAAACTGTTCAGAAACTGCAAATTTTTTATGTAAAACTTCATGTATGGTAACGGCAACAGTTTGTTGTTTTACTGATTTGTGTTTTTCAAGAACCATCATTCATATGTTTCTTTTAAGTCTGTGTTATATAAATCGTCAAATAATGCACAGATTATAATTAATTAATTATTCACTGACAAGACAAGCTGATGTAAGGTTTCATAAGGTGGCAAGGGCCATTATTAAAATTTCACTGAAAATATAGACTGTTACACTACGAACAGTGCCAGAAATATTTTCACCATACCTTTAGTTGTGTATTTTAGTTCTGCAAAACAGTTGTTTTCAACTCCTTTGGGAGTTTCTTAAGAGGTGCAATATAAATGCTTAATGCCAAGATAGATACACACATCGAATATGAGCCAATAGACAAGCTGACAGCAATGTTCCCAGCACATGGAGGTACTCTCCAGCATTTAATATTGTCCAAACAGGCTTTAATTGACTGGATGGTAAGTATAGAATCGTAGAATTATGGATTTTGAAATGAGTCTTTGTGGGTGATAACACTGTGCATAGGCAGCTAAACTTTGTCCAAAATCCACAGAAAACTTTGAAGACTAACACCAGAAGTGCAGAGTGGCCAAACACAAGAAAGTATCTGAACAAATGCAGTGGAGTCTGTACCCTTCCAACTCAATAGAAAATTGTGACAATTATGGTTAGACTGCGGTTTGTCCATGATTGTCACAGACAAGATGAATTCAGTGGTAATCACAGACTGCAGTGTCAATACAGGGTTCCAGAAACATTTTCTGCCCGTCTCAAGACGTTCCTATTTAGAGACCGTTAGGTAGCCATGCTGCAGTGCCTTTGTGAGTTACTTAAAAGGCACTTTACAAATTTAGTCATACATACATACATACAGAAAAACAGATAATTCAAGATTTCTGTCATGCTGGCACCTGATATAAACTTATAAACTAGGTACTTTGACTATGCAGTTAGTGGGAAGCTCAGACGGCAGTGAAGTTCAGCATCTTGTGCACACAACTACAAACTTAGTAAATAAAACTACAAATATGACTGGAGTTTAGTTGCTTAAATCAGGGCAACACGGTGGTCTCTCTTCTTACCGCACTTGGTCAGTAATCAAATGATTGCAGATTGGAGCTTGTGTGGACTCTGTGCCATGATCCTGGACAAGTTGTTCTGACAGCAGGAACGGGGCAATTGGACCAGTTTTTTAGGTCCTGCCATGCCTCCTAGCCCCCTTTCCGCAAACGGGCATACAAAAGAGAGCCTGAAGGACAGCCCTCTATGCTCTACAAATGCTGTCTACAGATGCTTTACAAATACGCCTTAAAAATCAAGTTCTTGCAAGGGCAGGGTGAAGGTGAGTGGATGGTTGAGGATAAGTTTGACCTGGTGAGCGTAAGAAGGGCCAGTGTATCATCAAAATTTCTCAGGACACCAAACCAGTTGCCATTACGGGTATCGACTGCCCATACTACGCCTACCCTGTCATTGCCATGGCCTGTGGTCTCTACCCCCCTCAGAGACCATGATCCTGCATATCTGGCCCCACTAAGAGACGGCTACCTCAGCTAGTAAGCAAGACATTTGTTAACACGGTATATGTCCATTGGCTGAGTGAGGAATCGTAGGCATCAGCTGCATTGCTCAGAGAGCATTGAGCGCTTTGAGGGTGCCTTAAGAGTCCAGGACCTCAGCCCACCACATGCCAGAAAATACAGGAACTGCAAAAAAGGCTCATGAGAATGGCGCTGCAGTTGATGTTGCCAAGCTCGAAAATCCTCAAGTATGCCATCATCTTGAAGGACAATGCTGGAGAGGACATCTATAACAGACAACAATATCAAGGATGGCAAAGACCAACTGACCTCATCATTCACAACAGCCACTCCTAGGCCAAAGCCCCCCACCTCCCCCAGTCTCCACAGATCCGCATCTACCTCTGGTAAGCCATCCGAGAGGCTACACAAAAAAAGCCAATTGCTGTCTGGATCATGGTCAGGCAGGGCAAATAGCTCTCAACCAGTTTGTTATTATGGATGGCCACACTTACACTGAAGAAAAGCATCGTCCACTCCAGAAGGCCTGTACCAACTTGGGAGACGACTCATTCACAGACAAAACCTTTGGGGCCAACCATGCAGCCGCAATAGTAGCCAGAGAATGTAATAGCCGGAAGCCAACACCAGGCTTGTGTGGAGCGTGGCCATGGCGGCCTGGGGAAATCCACGGGCTACGACACAAGAGATGTTGTCAGCATCGACGTAAAGGCCTGCTACCCCGCAAACTTCCAGGGCCTAGGCGATGCCCAGCCTTATTTTGAGCTGCATGGTCAGCCGATGCACAGAATGACTTGGGTGGCAATTAACGGTTCATTGCCCAATGCGAACGGCTACATGTAAATTCGGTAGTTATTGCAGTTGGGGCCTACAGCCTGTGCCTCAAACATCAACTTCAGTTAGGCAGCAATTTTGGATCATCATTAGTGGACTTTGCCAAGAGCAGCTGTACCGTCGGATCTAATGACGTTTATAGTGGAATTATTACAATTTGTTTAAATCCTCAATCGATGGTCACTTCGGTTTGATGCCTTGTTTGCATCACTGGCCACCAACCTTAGGGACAGATGCGTATTGACTGGTTCTCTCTCATTGGCAGTCATAATGACGAGGCTGGATATCAATGGACAGTTAACATATAAGCCTACTGTATATACCAAATTTATATGCAGATGTGCGCATTCGGCATAACCGCCTCCCCTTGTTCACATTTCGATGACCCCTCTATCCCATCTTGCGGAAGTCCTTAATGGACGACTTCTGTTATTTTTAGGTGTGTATATGGCTGTCCAAAAATGCAACTTTCCTGCAATGTATATCTATATATAGATTGTACATGAATCAAATTAATTGTATTGGTATTGCATTGCCAGTACACTCAACTTAATAAAGAATTTTAACAAAATTTAACTATAACATTTTTCAAGGCTAGATAGCTGTAATTACACCAAATTTGTAAATATGTGCTTGTGTATTTGTGCAGGAAGGAGATTTGAATACCGACAGAATAGACAGTTCTTCCCTAACGTCATTTATAGGCTGGCTATGCACCCCTTTGAGAGGCTTTTAGAAGCACTACACACATATCCACAGTGAACATTAGACATTAATCTGTTATAAACTTCAACTGGTTAAAACTACTGTGTGAGAAATTGAATTCAAAGTTCTATGCTAAATTTGTGCATTTCTTTCTCCATATTTCCTCAGCACTTATCTCGGGAGTGTTGGTTGGAATAACATGGTTGAACTGCGAATAATCCACTGTATAATGCCCTTCACTGGAATGATAAGTAAGCGTCACTGGAGCCAACGTGTGACCCCAAAGTATTTCACCTGGCAAATATGACGTACGAACTTGAGTTGTAAAACCAGTGGCTTCACAGCTTGCTTCCAATATAACAATGATTTCAAAATCTGCTACAAGCAATTCTTCAGGTGAAATCTTCCATAATGGACTGTTTTGATCTATGTGGTGAATGATTTTCATTGGCCAAGCCAAGAAAAAGTAATCATCATTTGATTCAGTTGTGACTTTCAACAACTGTTGGTATATGACGCCATTTTGACAGGTCTTCACTAAGATGACATTAATATCAACACCAATCAGTTGAGACCTTCGCATGTCTCCAATACGAAATGCAAGACATAAGCACCCACTTTCTTCATAGATGACTGCATATCTGCTGAATATGACTGTCTCTGCCCTGCGGTTTGGTCTGGAGAGCTTTGCAAAAATTAAGCCAGTGACAACTGACTGCATAACTGCACCAACAAGCAGCTGAAGCATTAATGTAAATATTGCTGCCTCACAATTTTCTGTTATTGTACGTCCACCATAGCCCACAGTTTGCTGAGTTTCAATAGAGAACAATAGTGCAGTTTTGAAGTCATGAACCCCTGAAACACAAGGTTGCCCTTCATTAATACTGCTGTTGTAATGTATGAGCCACCACACAAGTGCAAATGCAATCCAGCTGAAGAGATATGCGACAATACAAACAAGGATTGTGTACTTCCATTTCAGTTCTATGAAAGTGGTAAAAATATCAAGCAGATACCTA
This sequence comes from Norana najaformis, assembly GCA_964023275.1. Classification (NCBI taxonomy): domain Eukaryota; kingdom Metazoa; phylum Annelida; class Clitellata; order Crassiclitellata; family Hormogastridae; genus Norana; species Norana najaformis. Next base: position 26,842,318 of record OZ029917.1, read on the forward strand.
GAGCGACGCTTTTCAACATGGATGTTAGACATGTTGCATTCACCATTTTTGTGCACAATTCTCATCAGTTTTCGCTGTGCAAAGAGGCGACAACGTCGGGCAATTTCTGCCAGATGAATTCGGTTTCTGAAGAAGTTTCGGCAGGCTTGTTCTTCTCCTTCGTTCTGTTCAGCCAGCGCATCTGGTGCATCTTCACCCAAAAGTGTATTTTTGTTTACCGTCTCTTCTAATTGCAGCACATCATGTGATGCCCAGTTTTGTCCCAGTGATTTGGCACCTGAACACATGGACCAATGTGTTGGGCTCCAGTTGGCAATGTTGGTTTCACTGCTGAACATTGGAGAAGCTGTTTTCTCCAGCTTATCTGCTGAAGTCAAATGAATGTTATTATCACTTCCAACTGCATCTCCAGTGGCCCTTCCATAGTTAATAACAAAAAACATGTGAGTATTTCCTGACACTTTAGTCATGTGAGGCTTATCAGCTGAAATGTAAAACCATAAAATTAGTTAAACCAGTGAATAGCAAGGCAGTTTACACTTCCCCAATGAATTATCACTTAATCAGCCATTCAAGAAACCAAGAATCTTGTTTTTAAGAGACTGTTGAGATCCCATCCATTATCTACAAACAGTTAAAATGTTCTCTTTACTGTCTAACACTAGTATCAGCATTTTATTTTGTACAACTTCCATTTATTATTTATTATTTGACTCATGTATGCACTGACATTGACATTGTAAAGCACCCTTGAAGTAGCTTGCTACTGATGATGCTGTATAAATTATGATTACAATTACCATTTGTCCATGTGAAAAGGTGAAAAGTCTCCCACATTCCACAGTGGGACATAAGGAAGGCACTCAATTCTTTTTCAAGGTACTTAGTTATTAAAAAAAGATCGTCCAAAATTTTTTCACCATGCAAGACCTTGACTATGGTAAAATTACATATCCTTGTTTCTGATCTGGATCGGTCACTATGCTGGCTCTAGACAAATCCAGAAGAAGAAACTGACATGGGACCAGTATATTACAGGACTTGTTTCTGACCAATGACCAAGACAAAGTGCAACATGTACAAGGTAATGACAAGCTCAAGCCCACTATCAATTATACCAATATGTCTATGTGAAGAACAATTTAGGAAATGCTAAATAAAAATTACTTAATAGTTTGCCTTGAAAGTATCTAAAAAATGGATTTCTGTAAAAGAAGCAGTCATAATGGAACTGAAGGCCATTTCCTTATCAGGATATGTTTAAATACACTGAAACTGATTTATCTCTTTATCCCATAAAAACAAAAATGATTGCAATAATCAGTCTTCAGAGCTAAATCTGCAGTCTTAATTAAAAGATAGGCATTCCCTGTGCTTTTTGTGACAGTATATGCCATTATGGCACATTGTGTACCATATCTTCAAAGGCTTCATGGAGGCATAATGAATACTATGAACAATTTAATCAATTTAATTAACTGCTTAATTGTAGATGCAGTCGTCATTAACAGCAGGCCTCCTCTCTGAAGCATTGCCTTTTCCACAATTCCCCACCAACCGTCATTGTTGTAAACGCAATGTAAATGTAAAATCGCCAAAATTTCTCAGCAGCACACACAAGCTGTCAGGGTGACCGTGCAGCTTGTTTGTGTACAAGTGCTGATAGTTATACAAAGAAAGAACAGGTTACTTCAGCTCTTGGAAAGATTTTTAGTTTACCACAGATAAAAGTCCTTGTTTTGTACTGTAAAGTTAAAACTAGTTTTAGCTGCACACATCATAACCCACATGTCTCTGTTTTGGCTGAAGTGCAAGAAACTCCTGAATGTTTACGAAGGGCATCAGCATGTTTGGCATGGTTAGGTATGTTTGGCACAATATCAATAGCAATGTGCTGAGGCAGATGAACTGGCTTATCCTCACTGGTTGACTGACTTGAACAGATGTTGTTTTTAGACTGGTTTGAAGACAGTTTGAAGATCCTGTACATGTTTCCAATGCTGAAACAGAAGATATGTGCATAAAATTGACTAATTATGGCTATTAAAAGTGAAACAACAGTTCATTTAATGAAAAGATAGCCACTGCTATCAAAAGATAGCAGTGGCTATCAAAATCAATTGGCTATCAAAATCAACTGCAATTTTCACCAAGTGTTAAATATTTACAACCTCCTTTTTAATGGCAGTATTTCTATTAGGTAGATAGACTTCATATCATTTCATCAAATGGTCTTGTTCCATAACCTACTTTAACCACTGACTGCATTGTTTTCACAATTAGATACCTGGTACATGTATTTAGTTTGATAAATGTAAGGAGCTTCAGTTTAAATGTAAGGATGCATACATCCATCTAGGTTTAAACATACATCAGCAATCATCTAGGTTCATAGATTTATACATACATCTTAAATGTAGATTTAGACTTACCTATATTTTATAGTTATAGAATTAACAGATTTTATAGTAGATTTATACAAACATCAGCATACATCTAAGTTAGTACTACACATATAACTGGAATTTGGCTAATTAGCATAATGTAAGTTTAGTTCAAAGTATAATGCCTGTACATATTACAATAAATATTTGCATGCATTGAAGATATTACTTTGTGGAACTGAAATTGAAAATTAGCTGCAGCGAAGTTTTATTGATCAGTTTATCACTTTTTCACAAATTTTATATGCATATTTTTTAACCTCAAAGCACTGCAAATCAAAGAAGAAAATCCTTGTCATTATAAGAAAATCCTGCACATCAAAAGTTAAACATATGCACAAGAACTTGCTTATATTTTTTCTTTATTTGCCATGATTATTTTCACAGAACCTGAAACATTTATGCATTATTATTAAGTTTTCTGTATTTTATAGCGCCACTATACCTTAAGTTAGCATAAGTTGATGGCATACAAGCAATAACATAACTAAGTGGCTCAGAAGACATATAATCTGTGCTAGAACCACTGCAAATTACCAGGAATGCTGTCATGGATGACAGTCTGTCATCCAAAGTAATCCACAAGTCTACAACTCTTTAATTGAAAAATTTCTGCCCTAATGTCCATTTCAGTTTTTTAAATAGTTTATACCTCTGTCCTCAGTCACCTCATTTGGTGCTATTTCAAAAAACCTCTTCCATGCACTGCTTCCTTTCCAGTAATCTTATGACCTTCAGTTAGGTCTCCTCTGCTCTTTCTCTCCAGTGTTGTTAGCCCACGCCTTTTCAACCTTTCTTCACAGCTCAGTTCCTTATAAACCCAAATGATTTCGGTAGCTCTCCTTTGCACTACCTCGAGTTGTTCTATGTCATATTTCAGATACAGATTCCATACCTGGATGCAGTATTCCAACTGTGTCTGGATGTGATATTCCAAATATAGCCTCACCAGTGATTTGTACAATCTCAGCATTGTATCCTTGTCTCTGTTAACTATTGTCCTTTTGATCAAACCTATGGGTGAGTTAGCCTTTTCTGCTTCCTTCACAGCATCTCCACTTCTTCATCAACTACTGCTTTGCATACTTTAGTATCACCTGCCTTGAAGGTTTTGCACTGTTATGAATAATTACTGCCTTCCTTCCTCACTCACTTTAATATGAAAATTGTTTGTTTCTTTTCCCCATGTACATCACCTCACACTTTTCCAAAGTAAAAAGCATCTGCCAGTCCTGACACCATTTGAACATTCATCTTAGATACACTCACAGCATCTCCACTTCTTCATCAACTACTGCTTTGCATACTTTTATCACCTGCATACTTAGAAGTATTAGATAAAAATCCCATCATCTGTCATTAATATAAATTATGAACAGCAGGGGTCCAAGACTGATCCTTGTGGCAGAAGAAGAGCCGACCCTCAAGCTAGCCCTGACAGGCAGCCATGGATTTGAAGTTTTAGCAACTTCAGTTTCTTAACCTAGACATAAGAGGGCAAGTGGCCAGTCCTCTCCCTTGCCGCCTGATCTTCCCACTGACAGTTTATTCAGTGTATTCGTTATAGCTCAGCTGCAAGTGTGTAGCTATAGACTGTGCAGGCTGTTCAAAGCACAAGGGCCCACGAGGCCAGGGACCACCTGGGCCCTTAAGGGGCCAAGGCCCGGTTGCTCAATTACTTGAAGCAAAATAACCAAAGTTCAGTTTGCACAAGAGCCCGTGAAAGGCTAGCCACGCCACTGCTGAGTTGGTTATCTAAATCTGCATGATAACCAGCTCTGAATCCACATTAGTACCTGCCCTGTAATCCTGCATGCTTGAAACTTTTTGGCCAGCCTTACATGAGGTACTTTGTCAAATGCTTTGGAAAAAATCTAAGTAAACTACATCCTCAGGTGTACCCTCATCTATCCTTTCATAAACCAACCCAAAGAATTCAAGCAGATTTGTCAAATATGAACGACCTCTTGTAAATCCATGTTGACTGTAAATCCATGTACACATCCGCTGCACATCAAAAGGTCATCGCTGATAATATTACAAGCCTCTTTCGACAATACTATTGTTCGAGGCGTGATCCTCGATTAATTGGATAACGGGAGCCGACGTTAGGCCTAAGTGATCCAAACTGAATATACATTTAAGCAAATACATCGCAGTAAAGTTTAACGTACTTAAATGGCGGAAATAAACTTAAGACTTACGCCGCAAGACTGATCAAAGAATGATATTATCAGCAGTTCTACACTATAACTTAGCGAAAATAATCCACTTCGTTCCCTACAAAAGTTCATCCTAAGATATGGCGTCTTGGCTGCAGGTGTGACGTCTTTCACGCGATTTCAAGGTTTTGTAGCGCTTTATTTATTTAGACTGTTTTCAGCCTATTCGCTGAATTTGGAACAGTTTGTTTTTTACCAATAATTAAATGGATGCCAATTCAACTTACGCATTTTATATTTTAATTAAGGTTAATCCAGATCAAAGTCACACCAACGGCCCCAGAATAGATCGATCGGCGGAATTTAGTCAGTTATGACTATTGCAACGCTATCCTTGCAAGCTTGCCAAAGTTCCGACTTCAGTCCGTCCTTAACTGTATTACAGATCGTTTGAAAGAATCATTGCCACCCGAACCTTTTGCAGCTAATTTTATCCAAATACGGAACAAAAGATTCATCTTTTGATGTAATCGTTCATTTAGTGGATACCCAAGTGAACAGTTGCATTGGGTTTGTGCAAACACAAATACCATTTACCAGAGTAAAAGGGCAAGGCACATGTGTAGGAACAAACAGACAACGGAAAAGATCCACCTCCATCTTTTGCAAAAGGTTAACATGCCAAGCCGAATATGCTTATTAGTAGTAGTCTGGAAAAGTTAGGTGTGGCCAAAACTGATAGTGAAGAGATATACTTCAGCAGCGCCTTGAAAGCTCTGTTCTGCACTTCTTCCTATTCAAGTAGATGTGGCTGACCTCCTCTTGGATGACATCTAATCTCTTATGCCTGAACCCATCTAAAACTGAATTCATACTTATAGGCCTACGTGACCAGCTCAAGAAAATTCCTGACCCCTCTATCTCCCTCAGCCTGGACTCTGCCTCAACCCACACCTTTAATACTAACTCCTCTTTCCGTAATTTAGATGTTATTTTCGACTAGAACCTTACTTTTTCTGATCATATCACCCATCTTTCCCGCTCTTGCTTTATGCATATCCGCGACCTTCGCAGAATCCGTCTTATGCTTGACTTCAAAACCGCATCTATCATTGCCACATCCATAGTCCATGCAAAACTTGACTACTGCAATTAACTTTTCCTCAATATTGACACAACCCAGATTAATCGCCTACAATCTATCCAGAATGCTCTCGCACGTGCTGTCACCAAAACCCCCAAACACCATCACATCACCCCTGTTCTCAAATCACTGCACTGGCTTAAAATACCAGAACGAATAGAGTACAAAGTCTTATCCCTCACCTACAACACACTTCAATCCTCCCAACCCTCCTATCTTCGTCAATTATTTACTATCCAAACACTCCGTTCAACCCGCTCCTCGTCTGTCCTAACACTTCTTCGCCCTCCCGTCACCTCATCCTTAAAATTTGGAAATCGCTCCATAGCCATAGCTGCACCGCCCCTTTGGAACAAACTCCCGCCAGAATTGCGACAGTTGTCTGGTCAATCATACGAACTCACCAACACTTCACTTCTTTCAGTTTCTGCGCAGGTCTTTCACTCAAGACTGAAAACACTTCTTTTCCAGAAATCTTATCCTGATTCTTCCTCTTCCCCTTATCTCTCTTCTCGCTTCAATTTCAAACATCATCCACCGTAGCCGTCCGACTGTCTGAGTGCCTGACTCCTGGATCTTGACCTGGAACCGAAACCTTTTGCCTGTCGATTTTGTTTCGACTGAGCGCCTGTGAATAAGCTGGTTCCCGCGACTAAGCTTTTGTTGAGCTCTGTAGAAATCTCGAGATTACGATTACGATTCTTAGTCAGATCGCCTAAACACGATCTTAACTGCTTTATTGTCTTCAGCCTGGATGCGTTAAGAATTCGTTTCCCCTCCAAATCATAGCTTTATTAGCTCTTCAAGTGTTGTCCAGCAGGCCGATGTCATCTACAAAGTCCAGGCCTCTTAACCTATCACCGTTTATCCATTTCAGTCCAGTGTTACTGCCTTACGTCACCAAATCCACAATCAGAGTAAAAATCATCGGTGACAAAACACATTCTTGACGCACTCCAATTACAATCTGAAACCACTCGCCACCTCTCCTCCATGTTACGTTCTGAAACCACTCACCACGTCTCCTCCACATCTCATCCTGACACCCCTTCTTCCTCTTATCTCTCTGCTCTCCAACCCCAAACACCACCCCACCCCCGTAGCTGCCACGCTCTCTCCGTCTGACTTTTTGGATGTTCATCTGGAACCGGACCCTTTTGCATATCGATTTTGTTTTCACTGAGCGCCTGTGAATAAGCTGGTCCCCGCGGCGCGGCTTTCGTTGGGCGCTGTAGAAATCTCGGAATTACGATTAAGATTACGATCTCACCGCGCTCCGACTGCCATTATAAAAGCTCTTGGTGACTTTAATTATCTTTGCTGGAATTCCATAGTTATTCATCATCTTGCACAGCCCCTCTGTATGAATGGGTTTTAAATATCGATGAAGTTAATCAGTATACAGGAGCCTCCCACATTTGAGTCTTCTCAATTATAATATAACCTAAGTGTAAAAATTTGTTCGCAGCAGATTACCCTGGTCTAAATCCCGCTTGTTCGTGTCTCAATCTTTTGTCTACATCAATCCTAATACGATTTGGCATTGAATTGAACCAGCCTTTTGTTTCAAGTGGCGCTAGCTAAATGCCCTTGCCGATCCGTGGTATATGATTTTTGGAGAGAGAGCCGACAGTGCGGTCTCCTCGTACACGGTCACTCAGTTCGGATACGGAAGGCAGGCATAAAGAGGCAGGTAGAGGTCACTCCGTATGAGTTTGCCTAGTCCTAGTACGGGTAGAGGCAGGTAGAGGTCACTCGTATGAGTTTGCCTAGTACGGGTGAAGGCAGCTAGAGGTTGCTTCGGACGAGTTCGCCAGGTAGAGGTCGCTTCGGACGAGTTCGCCAGGTAGAGGTCGCTTCGGACGAGTTCGCCAGGTAGAGGGCGTTTCGGACAGGTTCAACCGGTCCGCCTAGCAGCTGCTATCGGCCGCACGCGGCGACTGGAGGTGAGAGAGTGCTCAGTGTTCAGTATAAAAGAGGTAGCGAGGTTGAGAGCGTGCAGAAGTGAGAGAGAAGTGACGCGGCAGCGAGGCAGAAGCGACGCGGCAGCGAGGCAGAGGCGGCAGCGCGCTTTCGTTCCGGAGTTCCCAGGTGGTATGGAGGATAGTCGACAGTTCGAATCTCACGGAGTTCGATCGCTTTCTTATAGGTATAAGCGTTGAATTCTGTAGGGCGAGGTTGAGGTGATTTCCTGCTGCGTCGTGTGGATTTAAAGCGACTCGTTGGAATTACAGTATATTTTGAATCAAGTCGGATCTAAAACTCTGGAGTCCGGGGTTCGATTCGCGCCTGGTTGGAGCGTTGGATCTATTGCGCCGAAGGTTTCTCGCTGGAGTTTCAAGACTCAGAGCTTGGGTCTTGGAATCGTTGGAGTCGGTTCGAGGTATCGACCTTCCGCGCTCAGTCAAGTCAGACAGGGGACATCTCTACTGTGTGGTGACGCATCGAGCAGGGAGTTTATATGATTTTCCATTTACTTGAGAATTTAATCAAATGCTCCGAGTAGATAAATAAGAATCAACTTAAGGTTAAAGAAGGATCTTAAAGAAAATTTTATTTCTTTGATTGCAAATAAAGTCGATTATTAATTTCGGAAATCAAGTCTGTGATTGTTGTGAAGAATGGCCGAGGCACCCGCCCGTGACGCAGCCTCTGAGAAGGTGGAAGACGTAGCTAGGGTGTTTTCACCAGCGTCCATTTCTGATGCTAAAACTGAATTTATGAAGCGCCTTACTAATTGGCAAGAACAAATATTAGAAGCACTTACACAGCGCCAAGAAGAAACATTTATACAGCGCCAAACCGAGTTTCAGGAGTTTCGGGAGGAAATAACGGAAAGTATTGAGCGCCAGGAAGAAGCATTTATACAGCGTCAGTCAATGATGAGTGAAAGATTATCGGAGGAAATCTTGAGAAAAATACAAGATTTTATGTTGAGCCAACCTTCTCAAGAAACTTGTATAAGAGAGAAAACTAAGATTGTTGTAGGGGAAAAGGACTCTTGTCCATCAGAAGATGTGATAACCTTTCGCCCGAAGGTCACGGACACCACTCTAAGTTCGGGAATCGAACCGCCACCTGGTAAGGCAACTGAAGGTATTGCCCCACAGGAATTACCAACCCTGAGGCGTAGTGCACGATTACAGAGTAAGGTTCCAACCTATTATGGAGAGAGAGGTCATCGGGTACAATTTGCCACCTCTCACGATCAGGGTTCGAATCTATGTAGGAGCAGTTACGGAATTGAGTCGCGACAACTCTACCCCTTACAACAACACGCTACAGCCCATAATGGTGATGGAGCGGGCGTAACAGCATCACTGTGGCCATGATCTTTCCAGGAATAGACAGCAGAGTAATGCCTTTCCAATTTGGATATTCTCTCAATTCTCGCCTTTTAGGGGTCTAAATGATGACGCCATCTCTCCAAGTCATCGGTACTCTGCTCGTAGCCCATATGTTGTTGCACAACTTTGTCAGCTGTAGGCCTATCGTCTCACCTCGGTATTTAATCATTTTGGCTTTTATTCCGTCATTTCCTGCAGCCTTTCCATTTTTCAGACTCTTGATTGCCTTTCGTATCTTTTCTTCGTTAACGTCTTCTATATTATCTGTTTCCAGCTCCTCAACATACTCTTCCCAGTCCGAGCCTCTTAAGTTGTATTGGTTCCATACAGTTTAGAATACTCTCAAAATGTTCTCTTCAGCTTCTGATCTGTTCCTCGTGCGTTCTTGTCATCAGTCCATCGATTTTTCTATCAGCAGGTCTGTGCTTCCTGAATGTTCCTTCACTATACGAAACAAAGTCTTGGAATTTCCTATTCTTCCTGCTTCTTACGCTTCATCAGTTATTCTCTCTAAGACGTACTTATTTTTGCTACATCTGCGTCCCTGTACACTCTGACATCTTTGAAAGATGATATCTACCTCCCAGATATATAAGCTTATGTAGACTATTTGGGTGCTCGTTTCTCCGTCAGGTGAACTGTGAACTTGTTTATTTTTTATGTAAGAAAAAACTCCTTCCAATCTTTAATTTGTAACTGCTGCAGAGACTCAGTAATCTTTCTCCATTATCATATCTTTCACCCTCCGCCATCCCTCCCATAGCCTCTTCCCAACCGGCCGTATCCGATCCAATCTGTATATTAAAATCTCCCAATATGATCTTTATATTGTGGCTGGGATCTCATCCATTAAGCTTTTAAAGCTGTTCATAAAATCAATCCTTTTCTTCGTCATCTGTTGTGTTTGTCAGAGCATATACCTGAACTATGGTTGTGTTAGAGAACCCGCAGTCTTGCTATTACTATTCTGTCGCCTGTTGGTCCCCAGCTTAATAGGCCTAATGTTTTGGCGCCCTGTTTACTCAGAAGAACCCCCACGCCTTTTATATCTTTGTCCTCCGGAATATAGTATTGCTGTGCCGTCCGACTCCAATCTTCCGCTGTCCGTCATTCTCATGTCGCTTATAAATCCCAAGGATTTGTAAATTGTATGTCTTCATCTCTTTTATCACCTGCGCTACCCTTCCAGCAATGTACACAGGTCTCACCTCCCGACGCCAATTGACCTTGGTTTCACTTCTGAAAACCGGCTTTCAACGAGGAGTTACAAATAGGAGTTTGGCGGGGCACCATCCCTCATAAGATTGTACAGCCTCTCAACTTCTTCATCTCCAATCATCCTGCAATTTGACAAATGAATCTGTTGCGATGATGTTCCGCTTCGCAATAACAACACTGCCAAGCAGTTCCTTGAACAGACCTGTGGTAGAAGATGAATCGTCAGGAAATCTCCCAATCAGGACAGGCATTCGTCGCCGGTCGCATTACCTACCTTTCGGTTGTTGACGGTCGTCGCAATTCAGGAGACTCTTCCCGCCCTTCCATTACTAAGTTCAAGATTGTCCGGTCAAAGGCGGCCTAAATAGGTATGTAGATCTGACGTTCGTCTTTTCGGCTGAAAACCTATTCAGCCTCGGAAAGTGAGCCGGTCCAGTTTCGACGAGGCTTCGATGACATGGGGCCATATAAAGTCGGAGCACACAATCAAAAGATAAATCCGAAAGAGGCTTTAACAGTAGTAGTCCGAACATAATGATAAATGTCGAACAAAATCCACGTTGAGACGAACAATTTGCCGAATTTTACCGAATTTGCGGAGTCGGCTAAACGTGCGGCTACTTATTATTATTTTTTACCCGAGGTAGGTATAATCCCTCAGGTGGTGAAAAGATTAGTCCGGAGACAGAAGTGAGCATCTGGAATAGTAATAATAATAATAATAATAATTATTATTATTATTATTATTATTATTATTATTACTACCACTACCACTACTACTACTATTAGTAGTACTATTATTATTATTATTATAATAAAAAATTTTTATTATTATTACGTCACTTCAATTATGAAACAAATCTATTGTTGCTGGAGCAACTAGAGCTGCTGTGGCGTCCAGGCTGGCACACTGGAAACAGGTCGACTAGCTGCACCTCCGAATCTCGTGATCTTGTCTGTGAGCGCCGTGGTGAAGAAGCAACCCTGAGTTAGGGTCGCGTAAGTGTAGAGCGTTCTGTGGGCGTTTCTTCGATGGAGCGCAAGAACTTCCGGTGTGGATCGGACGAACATCCAGCACCACCAACTCCCTCCTCTTCATCGCCGTCGTCGTCTGCTTCGAAGGCGCCTGCGTCGTGGGCTTCACTGACCCGAGCGTCGACGTCTCCTCGACCTCGACCCGCCGGCTGACCTTCGACAGGCGTTGTGGCTCCTTGACCCAGAGGATCGGTTGGGGCCCGTCGGCTGGGTCTCGACGACCAGTTCCAGGTTCTCTCCTTTTCTTTAATCTTGGCTTCAAGCACGCCCTTCTCTCCTTCTTTGATTTCAGCCGTCTTGTTCTTCGTTGTATTGTTGTCGATGAAGAACTTGATTTGCGCCTGGGTACTCTCGCTCGCTGCGTCGAGTGCGAGTTCTGAGGTCATGAATTCGTCTGATTGCTTCTCCTGAAAAAAATCCTTCAGATAACGTTCGTCTTTTCTCCTGTTAACCATTGTAAATGCTTTGTCATAGCTGGAGTCAATCGCTTCTTCTTCCATCGATGGAAGGTCGCGCGGAGACAACTGTTCTCGGTCAGGTAGAAGACAAGAGAAATTATGAGGAAGCGAAGTAGCATGGTCTATTATTATTATTATTATTATTATTATTATTATTATTATTATTATTATTATTATTATTATTATTATATTATTATTATTATTATTATTATTATTATTATTATTATTATTATTATTATTATTATTATTATTATTATTATTATTATTATTATTATTATTATTATTATTATTATTATTATTATTATTATTATTATTATTATTATTATTATTATTATTATTATTATTATTATTATTATTATTATTATTATTTTTATTATTATTATTATTATTATTATTATTATTATTATAATTATCATCATCATCATATATGTTCATAGTAGAGTTCCGGAGAAGCAGATGGCGTTCCCACGCTGGACAGCTACTGAGAGTCTTTGAAGCAGGTAGTTGGTCTCCAGTGGATCGTGGGTTGCCATTGTCATCCTTCGTCCTAACTCCCACACAAAATCCAATCCTTCCGTACTCCATGCGCCGCTGGTCTCCAGTGCGACCGCCACAAAAGAGTGGGTTTGGGCTATAGTGGCGTATTTTAGCCTTTTGGCTGAGACTGCCCGGTTTGCAGCTTCACTTTGTCCGGTTGAAGTAAAACCTAGATGTGACGCTGCAAATGTGTCAGAAACTGTCACATCCCATGTAAGACATCTTCCGCGAGACCACGGGATAAGAGTCACGCCATCCGGTCGTTTGCCATCTTCCCTGGTGAGTCCCAACGGTTCTTTCTGAGCAGGGATGTTCGCTCTGGTAAGCGCTCTCCATATAATGTCGTTGAGCATGTTATGGCGTTGTTGTCTGCCAGCACTCTTTCTGCAGACCAGACCGTGAAGTCCTCTGGCGTCGACTCTTTCGCCACAGTGACACAGATGTGGCTCGCACAGTGTGGTTCCCAGTCGCATTCCAACCGCGGTCCGTATCACCTCATCCGAAAGACGAAGTCCCAATGCGGTTACTGGAGGAGCCAGCATCCAATCTCCAGAGTGTGGTGCTTGAGAGGCCAAGAGACGAGCGCGGTCTAGTGGGTTGTTCGCAGACTCATGTAAGCTCGCCGACGCCTTGCTTGTCCAGCGACTGTCCCATTCCCTTTGTCGATGAGCTGCTGATCCAGTTGGTGGTTCTGCACCCGTGAAGACCATCCATGCATTCAGTGCGGTATTCACTAGCTCGTCTGAGGTATCGGCTGATTCTGGTGGCAGTATGTGTGTTTGGAGTTCGCTTGTGCTTGCAGCAGAGGCCAAGAAGGCAGAAAGTGCCAGCGTAGAAGCACAGCGAATCCCAAGACCGCCATCCCTAACCGGAAGGGACGCCTGGAGCCATTTCTCATCCGACAGCTCAACATTTAAGATAGTCGATAGTCCGTCTCTTAAAAGAGAGTCAAATCTGGTTAGACTGGGGCATTCGGTGCAAACGGCTGTGCGCATTGTGTAGAGCAGCTTCGGAACGCTCAGACCGTTTCGCAACAGCACTAGGGCGTCATGTGCGTGAAGCATTGAGAGCCTCCCAACTGCTCGTTCCAGATCATTTGCCTTCTCATTCACCACCTTTTCAACGGCTGGTCCCGGCATCAGTGGTGTGCCCAATAGTGTTGCCTCTCTTAATGGTGTAAGGTTGAAGCCGGAGAACGCGAGATTGTCGACTTGATTTTCGTCATTCTGGAAAACAATCTCGCATTTGGCGCGGTTAAGTCGAAGTCCGAGCTTAGCGGATTCCTGCGCGATCAGCTGAACATCCAGGGCCACCACATCCACACTGCCTCCCAGTGTTAAGTCATTATTATTGTTATTATTATTATTATTATTATTATTATTATTATTATTATTATTATTATTATTATTATTATTATTATTATTATTATTATTATTATTATTATTATTATTATTATTATTATTATTATTATTATTATTATTATTATTATTATATGGAAAATTTTTAACGCGCGCAAAGTTACACGGAAATGCGAATCGTAGGCGCGGATAGTCGCCAGGCGAAAAACAGCCATCCAGATATTGTGACGTTTCTGGGGGCTGCTACTAAGGACCCCCGAGTGCTTCCTCACGGCAACTGGTCCAAACTACACCAGGATGACCTAACCAGCGCCGTTCTGGGGTCGGTCCACCGGGTAAGGCTCCGTGGTCTGTCAGGAGGCTGAACACAGAGTCTTCGAGTTTCAATCGTGTATTGCTCGCAACTCAAAACGACAGTTATGACAACTGAAGTACAATTACGCCAACGACTTAACTTCTATTCCACTAAACTAGGTTAAAAACTCAACTTGACCGACTAACTGGCTAAACCACGACTGCGGAGTCGAACTCGACTACTGCTGACGGTCTGCTGCTGACGACTCTTCTTGCTGACTGCCAGTCCTCCGTGCTGCTGCTGACTGTACTGACTGCGCTTATATAGGCATCCTTAGAGGCTTAGAGGCAGAGGCTTAGAGGCAGAGGCTTAGAGGTTAATTAGCATAGAGGCTAATTAACATAAAAGCAGAGGCTTAGAGGCCAATTAGCATAGAGGCTAATTAACATAAAGGCAGAGGCTTAGAGGCTATTTAGCATAGAGGCTAATTAACATAAAGGCAGAGGCTTAGATGCTAATTAGCATAGAGGCTAATTATCATAAAGGCAGAGGCTTAGAGGCCAATTAGCATAGAGGCTAATTAACATAAAGGCAGAGGCTAATTAGAATAAAGGCAGGGGCAGATTCTCCACAATATCTAAAAGCCAATGAGGTTTAGTGAGTTTTCGGGCGTTTCTTGAAGGCAGAAAAGGAGTTTGAGCTTTGCAGAAACACTGGTAGACAGTTCCATTACTTCCGGGCAGATGTGGGGAATGCACGAGAAACTAGGACTGCTCTGCATCTTGGCTCAGCCAAGAGACCCGTACCTGAAGATCGTAGGTTACTTGGAGGGATGTATGGAGAGATTAGTGACTGACGGTAGGTAGGAGTGCTCATGGTAAGAGTTTTATAGGTCATACAGGCTAGTTTAAATTTTATCCGGGATTCCACAGGAAGCCAGTGCAGCTGGCTAAATAAAGCTAAGGAATTTTTGTGAGGAGGTACACGCAGAACCACACGAACCAGGGAATTTTTGGCGCGTTGGAGTCTTTTGAGTTCAAGGTTTGAGACACTTGTAAAAACCGATTTGGCATGATCAAGGTGAGAGCAGAATCAGACTACAGTTTGTGCCATCTTTGGTAAGAGCTGACCTGATGACTTGGCCTCTTGGAGCTTTTACAAAAATTGCAACAATTCTAAGTAAAGCTAGACTGTGCAACGGACTAACTATAATATAGATATCTATATTTTTATATTCGATATATTTATAGAAATCATTGCAAGTACGGTAAGCATGTGATGCATATCATGTATCACTTGCTTACTTGCAACGATTTTCCACGTGATGCATGCCACATCAACGATGCTGATCCCAGTGATCTCGATTTGTACTATTAATAGACATCATTCACTTAGTACTCTCGAGACCTCGTCCTTCCATCTCCTTGCAACAATTATATCTACCATATAAGCAATACAAAATGTTTTATACAGACAGTTAGCGCTCTTTGCAAAACTCTAGAACCTCTACATAATAAATTTAGTGCTGATTATAAATGTAATTGCAAATGATAATTATGCTTACTATTATTGCTGAAAGACGGGGCTAACTGAGATTAGATTGTGTACAGAATTTTGACGGGTTAAATGCGTCATTTTTGCCTTTCGCCATCTAGCAATTGGATACAAATTACTTTACGAAAGCCCATGAGACTGTAACTCAGGTTTTTTATGTAATTTTTTTAGCGAGTTGTGACTGGATTGAATTAATCTTCGATTTTCAGGCACGATGTTTTTTCTGAAATCATGCAACAATATAATTCAGTCTCAGTTACACGGTGTCGCTTCTATGGCCGTTTAATCGTCTGCGTGCCAATCTATACTCTGTGGGTTATAGTGCATGACGTGTCTTCCTTTCCTATGTCGGCAATTCTAGCGAAGTGTGCGAGAGTAAAATGTCGGCTCCTCCATCTGGATCAACTGGACCAACCCAGGCCCTTCAAAGGGGCATCGTTAAGCAGGTATATGTCGAAAAGAGTCCATCCATTTTAATTACGTGATTTGATTTGATATGATGATTATATTCAGTTATCACAGAATTGCGTATATAAGAGTTAATATGGTACCACGCAACTAGACCAGCTGGCGTGTTCTTATGCCTAGCAGGCTGCAATGTGGGTGTTCGATGGACTGGATAAAACGTTATAATATTACTATATAACTTGAACGTAAGAAAGAACAACACATACTGAGCCCTAGTAACTTGCGTAAGCACATGTAAATTAGTTTAACGGGTGTGGTAAGTATGTCAGTTGCTTGACCAGATGTCATGATCGGTAGAGTCAGTGGCAGAGCAGAATACAGTAGATATGTATTTCTTTATTTGTTAATTATGTTTTCTTGTTTATTTTTCCATGTAGAACGTGTGATGCTGTTTATGGATGCTGTTTTAGGATGATGGTGATGATGATGTCGATGATGGTGGTGGCATGATTAATGAATGAATGTAATGGTAATAGTGCTTATGGATTTAATATTTCATTTTATGCCCATTCTGTGTTTTGAACTCATTGTTTTATGCAGCTTTATAGCTTTTTGTTAAGTTCTGTCCATCTGTTTCATAACATATGTTTCATTAGAATGGATTGTCTTTTCCCCAAGCTTCTCAACTCCTCATCATGTAGTTGGGCCAGCTTAACAAACACAAATTTTGTTCTGTTGTCTTTCTTATATGTTTACGTTTACTAATGTAGTCTGCTTGATGAGCGTTTCGAATTTCCGTAATGATACTCGGTGCAGCACATTCTTGCATTAACAAAATTGAAATCTGTAAGAAACTTATTGAATTTTTTACCATTAGGTCATTTCAGGCGACACAGTTGTGGTAAGAGGGCCACCAAGGGGTGGACCTCCACCTGAAAGAACTGTGGGCCTGTCTAATATCACAG
Organism: Norana najaformis; assembly: GCA_964023275.1. Classification (NCBI taxonomy): domain Eukaryota; kingdom Metazoa; phylum Annelida; class Clitellata; order Crassiclitellata; family Hormogastridae; genus Norana; species Norana najaformis. The sequence continues at coordinate 26,859,243 of OZ029917.1, forward strand.
CTCCTCGTCTGGCTCGAAGACCAAATGTTGCAAACGAGACTCTAGACTCCAAAGATGAGGTAGAAGAAAGCAATCTAAATTAATCTTTTTAATCTGAGTTAATTCTGTAATGTGTGCAAGATGTGAATTCCACTGTGATATTGTATGTGAAAATGTGTATATAATATGAATGCCACTGTAATAGTATATATGAAAAATGAAATGAAATCTTGAAAAGATTACATTACTTATTTAGCATACATTATCAAGAGCCTCTTAGCCAATAGACTAAAATTATAAATTTATATTACATATTTAGCATACATTATCATGAGCCTCTCAGCCAATAGACTAAAATTATACCTCTGTTTGCTTATAATGATAGTATTCATTTGTAACCATAGGTAAAATAAGGTAATTTTATTACATGCCTCTGCCTCTGTCTTTCCTTTCTGGTTACATTGCTTGAAAAGAAATTATCCATTTCATGTGATGCTTTAGGATAAAAACAACAGTATAAGCAAACGTTAGCAATTTGCCAATGCATCACCCTGAACTTCGGATGACATAATGGCAAATGCCAACTTTGTTATTTTTTAAATTTATTAAATTGGCCTTGCAAGTGTTATTCAGTTGTAGCTAAGTGTGAGGAGATTATAACATTTTTCTAAAAACGTGCAGTGATGCAAAACAAACTCTTTATTGAGAAGCCTTGTCTCTCAAGCAGTATTAAAAATAAACTGTCTCCAGCCTATTTAATTAAAATGCAATCAGTACAACTGAAATTTGATGATGCCCGCTTACAAAGTTCATAAGTGTACTTTGAATCCAGGCAACAAGATACATTATGATCCACAAACAAACTAAATTACCCTTTGCCTTGTTGTCTTGTTACTTGTTTGGAAGGACTGTTTGGTAAATTGAGTTCTAGCATTGATTTTGGAAGGAGGTAAATGTGTTTTATTTTAAATTTATTCTTTTATTTTAGCCATATGCTTGGGAAGCACGCGAATTCCTGCGCAAAAAGTTGGTCGGACGAGAAATCTGCTTCACCGTGGAATACAGGGCTCCAGGCACATCCAAAGAGTATGGATGTATCTATGTTGGTAAAGGTAAGAGTTCTTATCTCTGAAGCAGATTAAACCGAGGCAAATGTTACTGATATGTTGGCAGAATAAAAGAGATAATGACTCTTTATTAAGCAACTCTTCCATCACAAATTGCTCTGTCTACCTTGGAAATGACTGTGCCAACACACCCACAAATTTAACCAGTTACTCGCATGCACACATGCACACACACACACACAATCACTCATGCATATGCATGCAAACTTTCACACTCAAAGCAAATCAACAGTTAGCCATACTAATCGTGTCTACAGACATATCAACTATTGAGTCATTCGTAGTCTTTGCAGTGTATATTTTAGAACTGTATTGGGGCTGCTGTGAACCTTCTTAGCAAATATTACTTTCTATAAAAAAAAATTGCAAAAATTGCTTTCTATATCCTCTTTATTTTAATTCTTTAACGTTCTAACCAGTTTAGTTTAGAATTTTATAGTGCTACATTCTTTCAGACACATCTGCTGAAAACATAACAGAATCTTTGGTGGCCGAAGGACTTGTTGAAGTACGAAGAGGAGGAATCAAGCCCAATGAGTAAGAGAATTCAATACTCGAATGTAACCTTACTTCCACCTGGAAGAGTCAAGGCCAGGTGAAAGTGGATAGTTTACAGTTGTGACCATGCATGAGAATACCCTCGCAAAGTCAAAAGTAAAATTGCAAGAGACATGATCAGAAGGCAAGTAGGCATAAAATGGGTCAAAATGAGTTCTTTGGATATTTATATTCCTTGTTGTGTCAGCTATCAAAATATGAGCCCTTACATAAGCTTTTGCTTTTTAAATATTTTTTATTTCCAATTTTATTATGATACCGTGCAACAGAACTTAATAAACAGAAATTTAACATGTCCCTTGGTGCCCTCAATTTGAAGTTGTGTCCTTTGATAATTATACAAATGAACAAGTCATGTAAATATTTTTTGTAACCAGTTATAGAGATTTTGTTGATGACAGCATCAGAGGTGTATAAATATGCTCCAGTTTACTGATCTTATAAACATTCATGACAGTGACTTATGTCGAATAATTGTCATGGCGTACATTTAGTTACAATTTCTTAAAAGTAGCCACGAAGATATCTTGACCTTTAAAAAGTTGTAAGTTTTTTACTACTTTTGATAGAAACATTTGGTTTTCGCCTAATTATTCAGCAGTTCCACGCAGTCAAGTGTGATGTCAAACTCGGTTTTGATTTTTTCCGACTTTGAATTTTCTCGTGCACGTTCGCTATTGGTTAATTCATTAATAACTGTACTGTCCTCATTTATATATCTTCGAAAAGATTTGTACAAATCTTCTCATATTTCCTCACTTGAACTTGGTTGGCCTCACCACTCATAATTAGTGATAATATCTAGAATTTCACTGGTCGGAACTACCAGTAGCAGGAATGTATTTTACAGTCTGTCAGTTTTGACTTAAATTTAATATAGAATGGCGAATCCTATTGAAGGATAACAAACTCAGGACTAGTTTTCTACACTCTTCTTCCATCAGCTGACTTCTTCCATGCCCTCTTCCATGCCCTCTTCTTCCATAAGCTCCCATGTCACATGGCCGGGTGTCCTTTCTTCCTTCCCCTCTCCTTCCTACTGTTCATCCACTGCAGTGTACATCCTTCACAACCTCCCTTCTTTCCTCTCTTCCTCAGAGTGTGTTGCAGGGTCTTTGGGGCCCTCTCGGTAGCAATGAGATCTAACGAAGTGATGATCTAGTGTGGTTGGCAGAGAACATAACAGGCTCAAAATGACCACTGCGTCGAGGCTGATACGAGGACCTATGAGACAACCTAAGACAGCGAGGAGGTCTCAAGCTCAGACTGTTCCAGGGATATGACAAGGATGTTGATGCCAGATGTGAATTTCACAAATGCCTACTTTAGGTATTTGGCGACGCCAGTCCTAAACCAGGGTGAGTTTGGACAGAAGCTTGAGGAAGCCAAAGTGAAGATTCTTAAACATCCGAAGGAGTATACCAACAAAGGCTCAGGCTGTCGGCCCAAGTGCTGTGTGGCATTTGACCTGGGTGTTGCCAGTCACTGCATACGTCAAAGTGCATACCACCACGAGCGGTTATCAGTGTGCACACCACCACGAGCGGTTATCAGTGTGCACACCAATGACAACCACTGCTTGGAGTGGGCAGTCCTCTCTGCATTCTACCCAACCAGGCAGAACCCGCTTTGCCCATCCAAACATGTACGCACAGACCTGGTGGTATCAACGAAGATGTGGTTGGTACTAGGGATGCTGTAAGGTCATCTGCTCCTCTGCCTTATGAGTAGTGTGGGCAGTCAGCGCATTTTGTGCCGGCCTCATGGGCGGGCACGGCCATCACACCCAGCTGCTGGGCCCTGTGGAGCATTAAACCACCGCCAGCCTCGTGGGAGTGGGCATCAACCAAAGCAAACGGTGGCTGGGAGGTGGTGGTTTTGGTGGAGGTGGAGCAAGAGGGCAAAAAACACTAGGTGAAGTCAAACCGCCCTTTTACACCCACAGCACATAACTGAGTATATGTGTTACAATAATAAATTTAGCTATGTTGTAATGTTATGTACTGGTTGAATGAAATTGTTTTTAGTGAAAACCAGCAGAAGCTGATTCAGTTGGAAGATGCTGCTAAGGCTGCAGGAAAAGGAAAATGGGGAAGTGCTGAAGAATTAGCAGACCATGTGCGTGACATCAAGTGGACCATTGACAATCCACGCCAGTTTGTGGATGCTAACAAAACCAAGGAGATTGATGGTAAGCATAATTAGATTATATGTAATGGGCATATGTTTTCTGTTTGAAAAGTTAATAATTACTCTGTACCCACTGAATTGTATTTAGCACTACAGACTTTGGAGTCTTATTTGTAAAAGTAATTCTTTTCATTACTTCATATTTGCTTCTTGATATAGTGTATGATGGGGCACTCATCTTGCAACACAGACAATGGTTTTATGTAAATTGCTTTTTTAACTTATTATTAGGAACTTAGCCTCGAAATCTTTGGCATTTGCTAGATGTTACCCAAGCAGTGTAACAGTCTGACTTGAGGAGAACTTCACTTTCTTGCAGGGCTTAAACTTTGTGCATAGTAATAGTACTAATAGGCGTTAAGTTTCAGTTATGTTATATTTTGCTCCTATTATGTTCCTATATAAGTCAGTACTTCATCAAGACATGTTAATTTCCAAACTGACTTTTTTTTATTTGTTATTCAGCTGTTATTGAACATGTTAGAGATGGTTGTACCATACGTGCGTTCCTGCTTCCATCATTTCAGTATGTGACAGTCATGTTGTCTGGAATCAAGGTAAACCATGACTTTCAGTTATTGCTGTCGTGTTGGCAATGTAGCATCTTTTTTGTTTACGGAGTTCTAGTGATGCAAAAGCGAAGTGTAATGTAATAGAACCATAAAGTAATAGAAGATTTACAAATCAAGTTTGATCCGACAGATGCACTTCAGGCCCACCTCTGGTTTAATGATTATGGCATCTGACCTGCTGATATCACATAGCTTGACAGTTAAATGCTGAGAGAAGTTGTCTGTCTTTTACTTTCAAATGTGGATTGGTTACAAAGGGCTAAATTAGTTTGCTCAATTATGACTCTCCCGTTTTATAGAAAGTCCGCTTTTTAGAGGAACAGAACTGGGGCTTTGCAAGTGCACAGTTCAGTTACACAGCCATATTAAGTTTTTCTTTAATGACTGGTTTCTTCTAACTATCACAGCAAATGCGGTCAATTGCAACAGCACCAGGAAACCAACTTTCCCCTTCATATTTACAGTTTTGTTTATATCTGTTAGCTAGCAAAAACATTTTGTATGCAGAAAAATTCTCTAATTGGGTTTCCCGTGGTTTCATAAAGTTACAAATGCCAGTTTGAACAATATTTGCAGCAGATGTGTCCAGCCATTTAAAATTTACACAGTCCCTTCCTTTTCTTGATCATTGACTGCTTCTCTGTATTCAAATTGTTTTTATTCTTCATCCATGTCCAAAAATTAATTGTATAATTTGGCCTATGTTTTGAAGGCTCTTGAAACAAATGTTTTTGACAATGTTGAATTTTAGGATTGTAAATAGTGACAGCGACGAATGTTAGAAGGGTGGATGTCATAATTGATGATGACTTTACAATAAACATAAGCTATTTTTTAAAACTAAATTAGTTAATTTTTTAGCTTTCACCTGTTGCTACAAGTTTGTCTTACCAGCTTTTGCTCTATCAGTGGCTGCATTTAGCAGTGTTTTATTGCATTTTGTTCTCTTCATGAAATTTTTTATGGATTTTTAAATTTTTAATTCTGATTTCTATTTTTGAATATTTTTCACATTTTTATCAACTTTGAAGTCAGCTTGTGAACTGATCAACTTTTTCTTGACAGAATTATTTGATAAATAAATGTCAAAAATTAAATGTAACAATTCTACATTTCTAAAGATTTCACACTGTTGCTTTTGTATGGTCAAAATCACTAACACAATGTAGCTGCCATAGAGTTAATAAAAATGTTATTATTGTTATTGTTATTAGAGTTAATAAAAATGGTGTTGCATATACTTTGAAGAGTCCGATGTTCAAGATTGATGATGACAACAAGACAGTTCCAGAGCCATTTGCTGAGGAGGCAAAGTACTTTACTGAAGTTCGACTCCTGCAGAGAGATGTTAAGATTCTGCTTGAGGGAACATCAAACCAGAACCTCCTGGGAACTGTTATCCATCCAGTGAGTCTTGTGCTTCTTCTTGCAGAATTTTAGCTTGGATTAGAGGTACTGTTTGATACCATCATATGTGGTCATACATAGTTATTTTGATGAAACTAATTCCCAGAAGTTACGTATGTTGTGTGACTAGGAACTTCAGCAATAACCATTGGGTTAAACTCTTCATAGCTGAAGAAAATAGATTGCCATTTCATACTTTCATTTTGGTGATACCTGGCATTTTGCCATCAACATTTGTTTGCTGCTATTTGGTTGTTGTCAGCCACTTAACGGCAACATTGCAGTAATGTAAAAATTTTGCTGATACTTTGGAGAGTTCTTTACTTGCGAAAATCAGTTAGAAATACGATGTCAGTGCTTTATAGCAGCTAATGCGATATGCTACACAACTGTTTGATGAACTATCAGCTTGGCAGACAAAGAGAAAAGAAAGATCAGTGCAACAAGATATATGCGCTGTATGAGTTTTTCTTCCAAAGATCACATATGTTAATAACTAAATTTGGGGTCCATGGCTGTGGCCGTGTTATGCAGTGTGTTCACAGAACATGATTTCAGAATCTTGAGAGTCCGGTGTATTTATTGCAGTAGCTTCACTGCCGAGCATCTGTGCTAGCTACTGACTGATTTTAACGACTTCTGTTGACTGCTGGAGTTTTGTGATGACTTCTTTGAATGTTCTATTTTAATTTAGAATGGGAATATCTCTGAATTACTACTTCAAGAAGGTTTTGCCCGATGTGCTGATTGGAGCATGAAGAATGTGACAAATGGAGCAGACAAGCTAAGGGCAGCAGAAAAGTAAGAATTCTTATACTTGTGTTGTATATATTTGTGTGTGCATACACAAATGTGTAGAAGAACTCTGTACTTATCCAGTTACACCAGATAGTTAATTTTACCTATGCACTAGAATGAAAACACTGTTACTGTTGTTGAAGGCCATTCTGTAGTTTAAAGGAGAGGTTGTCCTGTTGCTAGATTGCAGTTTGCAGTTGTAATAGTTGCTTATCAGCCTTGATCTTGTTCAACCCCAGGACTGTGCCCTTATGGATGTGAGTGCTCAGATCAAGGTCATGAAGTTTTAAGTCTCGTTGGCCTGTGTCAAGATTGGAATTAAGTCAACCCTAACGATGTAATTAGTCTCGAGTGCCTGCACGTGTTCCACTTTTTAGGATCGCCAAAGACAAGAAACTTCGTCTCTGGAAGGATTTTCAGTCTTCCACTCAGTTGTTGGATGTCAAAGAGAAGAACTTCCAGGCTAAAGTGAGATGCAAAGCTATCCTTGTGTTGTTCAGTCAGTTGTTCACTACAACTGTTATTATTATTATTATTATTGTTATTATTATTATTTTGAAAATTTGTCAAAGTCACCCAGATATGTGAATCTGAGGTATGGCTAGGCAGATGTAATGAAATTTTGTACAGCACATTTTGAAAAGATCTACTCAGGGGTTCAGTCATCCCTGCAAGGGCAAAACAGAAAAGCTTTGAATTTTTCAGCAAAATCAGCAAAATTGTAGGTGCCAGGAGCTTTTGTGTAACTCAAGTGGTGGAGGTCAAGAGGAAGAACATTTCAGACATATGGTGCTCTGACAGAACACTTGGTGGTTCATAGGAATAGAGCGAGCAAGAAACTCGTCACTCTTAACCATGGAATGTAGAAATCTAAGGCTGGCCGAACCAGAGAGTGGGTGATTAAATTCAGTTCTCTAAAGTAATCCAGTGCCAAATCCAACTGATACTTTCAAGCTCTCTTGCTAACCTTATATTTGCTGAATTAAGTTAAGGAAATTCTGTTGGCTTTAGTGGAGGGTGTTGCATCCATTGCATGTATTAGAATTTGTTGAGTGATTGATTGTTGTTTTCATCTGTTTTGCATAGGTTGTAGAGATTGTTAATGGAGACTGTTTGGTTGTAAAAATGCCAGATGGGTCAACAAATAAATTATTTTTGGCCAGCGTTCGTTCTCCAAGGTTAGTATAGAATTTGAATTCATGTTGTCACATACGGCTTATAGGATAGGACCAAGTGGGTAGAGTTGCTCTACACCTCTGTACGTTTTGGCAGAAAAGCCAACCTTATAAAAGATGTTGTGTTTTGCTCAGACTGGATTTTGATTGTTAGTCCTGCTTGACCATCTGTTGACAGTCTATCAGCTATTATTATTATTATTATAAGAAGATTTATAAAGCGCTAGTTAATGAAACTTAATGCTCCGCAAAAGCGCTAAATCGTTTTTTGTCTCCCTGCATGGATGACTTTGGTTCTTCTGAGCCATTCTGGTTCTCTTTGAGCTGTTTTTCGTCACTGTGATTTTTTCTCTTTGTTTGGTCATATGTCCTGCAGCAGAGAGGTTATGTGGTCAGATGGATTGTATTTGTAAAGTAGACATATGCGTACTTGCCATTAAAGAGCCAGACTCTGGGGATTACAGTGTCGATAAAGCTGATGCAAGAAGTCAGTTTCCATTTTGCAAAGACAGTCTATCGTAAATTTTAACTTGGTAACTTTGCAAAATTACTTCAAAAATGACATTTAGTACGAAAAACAATAATAACCATTAAAATTTTGTTTCTTTACATTTTACTGTGACCAGTTGTGGCAGGGAAAGGTTTGCTCAAGCCACCTTTGGTGCATTTCATGTACTGATGATGAGAAATTTTGCTTGGATTCACTCATTTTGATGTATTTGAAGCCTTCAATCATTTTGCTTAGATGTATTTGAAGCCTTCAATCACTTTGCTTAGATGTCGCTTTGGCTTTCTTCATGTCAGCAAGCCTACTCATTTTTATTATCTAACTATCTTTACTGACAGTTTTGATGCTACAGATTTACCCAAATTGATAAACGATAAACTAAAACCAGCCAGTTTTATCGTTGATCACAAAGGACATGCTTCTGGTCATTTCTTGGCAGTAATCAGTGAATTATTTAAAACCTGCAGAGGGACTTTGAGTTAAGTGATGTACAAAACTATCAGCATCATTACATCTTGAGGCCACAGACCGGTTTTTAAAAAAATTCTGTAAATTTTACGAATTTAGCGTTGGTATTTATGTACATGAATTCTTTCTGCCATGTCCAAAAGCCCCCCCCCCCCCCCCCCCCCCCCATTCTTCATTGGCTTTAGACCAACAGCTGAAGCTGCATTAGTCCATTACCAGTAATTGACTTCATTGTAATCTAGACACCTAGACAATATTATCTAGTTTTATGACTAGTCTTTTGGAGTGTGACAGTGTTTTAGTTTAGTATACAAAGAGTAACTTTAACTTTTTATGAATTTATCTTTTATTACCTTTTAAATTTATTACCACTTAGGGAAGAATAATGAACTTGTGTAATCTAGTGTAGTTTGTTTCAGTGCATGTACTCCATTGCACCTGCTGCACCCAACTGTGTCTTTGTGTATACACTACAGTACCAGATTATACATGTATTAAAAATTTAAAATACTGAAAATGAAAAAATGGTTCAGGCAGAATTTTGTCAGCACAAATTGTTCACACTAGTTCGCTGCATTTTGTGTTAAACAATTTGCACTGTGTATTTCATATGCATGATAGGCATACAAGTCTGTAATTTGTACAGTTCTTTTCTGTTGTTATTGCTCATCAAATTACACTGGGCAGAAATGACTACATTCAGTTGGAGATGGTTATCTGCATGTTCTTTTAAATGCCTTTATTCCATTTGTGTGGCAACTTTTCTAAACATTTTATGTTTAGAATGATCTGATTGTCATTGTTATGTTTGACACTCAAGAAATTAAATGAGAACCTGTATTGTGTTTTTGGATGATGTGAATTGAGAAATCTGTTGAATTTTGCTGTCAGGATGGTAGAGCCTCAGGCTGAACAGGACGGAGCCAAGAAGAAAGACTTGCGTTCACGCCCTCGCCCTCTCTATGACATTCCATACATGTTCGAAGCAAGAGAATTTCTGAGGAAGAAACTTATTGGCAAGAAGGTTAGAATTGCTACTGACAGATATGTTGGAGGGATGACTAATTTGGTTGATTACAGTCTTCTCTGTCAGGCAGGCATTAGTTAACCATTAACATATGACTTGTTTAATAATGATGTTGTGTTTGAAAGTTTTGTCTTTGTTACACTTCTGTTGTCATAGTTTCATGTGATTACTTTCCAGTGATTTCTAAATGTGTGTCAGTGTTTTGTCATTACTGGCCTTTCCCATGCAGAGCATGTGCATACTAGTTCTCTCTTTCTCAGTATCACTGTCTATTCCTCCCTTCCACCTTTCCTCTCCCTCCCTTCTTCCCTTCATCCCTTGCCCCATCCACCTCCCTCCATCCCTCCCTTTCTCCGTGCCTGCCCCTTCCCTGACTCAGCTTTCCTGCCGCCCTCCCTCTGTCTTTCTCATATATGTGTGTTTGTGTGTATGCATATATATATATATATATACATGTATATCTACACACCACAAACAAGCTGAATGCCTATGGCTGGTTTTTCACCTCATCAAGAAAAGGGCAACACCGATTTTCGTTTTAATGCTTGTACAACCTGCCGAAATTCAGTACTACATCATTCAACGTGACTGCAACTGACTTGCATCAGCTGTTACGTATGATATTGAAATGTTGAGAAACAAGGTGCATTGCTTATTTAAGATCTGACATAGACCACAGACTCAGATTGATTCTGATTTTCACCTATCACCTATATGCCAATAAAGCACAATAATATGCAAAATTTTTCATTGAACCACAGCTGTGAATTTGACAGATTGTGCCATATATTGAAAAACACCAGTGGCAGACGACATTGTAATCTCAACTGTGATTGGCTTATATGGGGCGTTTCTTAGTATTGTGCATAATTTGTGAACGATATTATTACAGAACTTAAAATACTTTACCACATTTCTTTACGCATTCTGCCAGCAATCATCTGATCCGTACCATTTAATTCGCTGGCAGCAGCCCTGGTGTGCCACATGTGCATGTACGTTCGCATGCATGGACACTCACTTCTGTGGCTATTATTATGTAGACAGGCACTTTTACTGATCAGGATTATGTTTGTAATTAAGTATAGATATTTATGTAAGTGTGTGTTTTATCGCAGGTCAGTGTTCAAGTGGACTACATTCAGCCAAAGTCACCAGAGTTTCCTGAAAAGACTTGTTGCACAATCACCTTTAACGCAATGTGAGTTACCTATTATGCTGAACTTGGAGACTGAAAAACTGTCAAAATAAACAGAATCTAGACTGCAAATGAGTATTTTGGTACACTAATGTGAACATAATTTCCTGCTAATGAGTCATAAGTTTTAAGCATGTGTTTGTATTAGAAACTTCTGTGACATCATGTCATTGAGTCATGGGGTTATTGACTTATTTGTGATTGGCAGGTGGGCATTCTGCAGAATTTTCAGTTAATTCTTTGTTCACCAATCTCTTCATAACTTGGGGATATTTGTTATCTCATTGCATTGCCACCAGTTATGTCGACCGCCTTCCAAGATTGCATATCGATTGGGCTTCAAGCTGTAAGCTTGCCCAATTTGCAGCAAAGTGTTAACAGTAGAAAAGATACGCAGTCTTTGATTTTCTTAAGTATTATTAAGTAAACAAACTGTTCGATGACAACAGTACTTCAGCTGTCAACAAACAGTTTTCCACATGCTCAAATCTGTCAATGATATTTGTAACCCAGGCTATCAAGTGAGTACATGACAGATTCGTTACAAGACTTTTTGCTCCCTTTTTAAAATGCATCTGTGATCACTTTCTATAGGCTTTTTCCACAGAAAAGACCAGACTTGCCTATGAGCTATAGCTGACATCAGTCGGTGTGCATGTGTCCCCATGTGATAAATTGCACACTGGCTGACATCACACCAAACCCCAGCTCGTGCTTGATGTGTGATAGCTAGATGCAGCCAACAATCAGAGGCAGTTCATGGCAGATAGATGCATCCAGTAACTGCAAGCACATGTTGAGTGCATGCTCAGACAAGTCAGTGTGACATTGCAGAAAATTCAACAGATGCCCGCCAGTCAGTTACAAACAACAACCCGATGACTCATTGACATGATGTGAAATTTCAGATACATACACATGCTTAAAACTTGCTGTCTCGTTCACATTGTTATAATGAGCCATTTTCTGCTTGCCTCTTACAACAGTTTTTGAGCCAAAGTACCTCTTGGCATGTGCAAATCCAGCCTAGAATACAGCAACTGAAGCCCACAAATTTGGATAAGTTTACGAATATAAGATAACAACAGCTTATGAGAATACAGCCAAGCTAAAATGAAAAATTATGATTAGCTGTGCCTGGCATTTACTGATTAAAGTTGATCTAACATTAGAAAAAATTTATTTCAGTTACATTTGTAGTAGCCTTACTAACTGTATATGCTAGGCATTATTTGTTGCTGGCCCTGTGTGCCATTCTTTAAATAATTATGTTTTTTTTGTAAAAACATTTTCAAAACTTGTAACTTATCTTTTCATTAGTTAATTCTTTAAGTTGAGTTAGTAAGCACTACTGTTATATTAATTAGTTGATTTTTAAATATTGATTTCACTGGTATGTTTTTGAAGAGTATTCTTTTAATAAGAAATAAAATTTAATGAGGTTACTTTGTCATTTGCGAGTTAATTGATTAAGTTTCTTTCTGTCTTAGTAATGTGGCTGAGGCGCTTGTGAGCAAAGGATTGGCAACAGTTGTGCGGTACAGACAAGGAGATGACCAGAGGTCATCTTGTTACGATGATTTGCTCAAGGCTGAGGATCGTGCAGAGAAGAAAGGAGTGGGATTGCACAGCAAGAAGGATGCACCTGTTATGCGAGTGTCTGATCTGTCTGGAGTGAGTTAAAACTACGCTGTCACACGGATCTTTTGTTTTATTTGAAATATGAAGCAGTTTGGGCTGTTGTTTACTCCAGCTTCTTCTTTGGCTTCCTCTATCTTTCTTCCATAATACAGGACAGCAATATTGTGGGAGTGTTTAAGCTTGTAGTAAGGGGAGTGTTTAAGCTTGTAGTAAGGGGCTTGCAATAGTTGTGATTTCTTGTTGCAGGATGTACAGAAGTCGAAGCAGTTCCTACCTTTCTTGACTAGAGCTGGTAAAACGGAAGCACTTGTGGAGTTTGTGGCCAGTGGTTCACGTATGAGACTGTATATTCCAAAGGAAACCTGTCTCGTAACTGTCCTGCTGTCAGGTTGGTTGTCCAGACTTAGTGATTGCTTTTGAAAGATTGTTGCTTTGGCATACCAAACTAAGAGACAGGGGGTACCTACAAGACCCCTGGGAACGAGACGGTAACAGACATTGTGCTCATAGACCTAGACAAGACTGAGATGTTTGCCTAGCTGTCTGAGACTAGATCAAGATCTTACATCCCCGAGACGAGACCGAGACCTAAGGACTGAAAGTTTATTTTATTGTCGGCGCAGCAGTTTTGTTACTGTTATAATGTAGGCCTATGCTGACTTCTGTTTAGGAGATTTCATGATGATTTTCTTTATAATTTTCTTTATTGTCATTGTACTTACATTTGTAGTTATGTTATTTTGTGTCTGTGGTCACTCTTAATATTCCAATAACACCAATAATAATTCTTGGCGACAGACTGACAGCGCACAGGCAGAGAAACTAGTAAAAAATTGTAGGCTTTCACCTGTCATGGGTCTATGACACAAAGTCATCCAGCAGTGAAATCAAATTGCTGAATTAAACAAAAGAAAGTGAATATTGACCGATGTCAACATCACTCATTTTTACTGGTGTTCTAGGTTGACTTTTAGTAGGGTTACTGTTTTCTAAAAGTAATCAACAACTTAATACCTGCAGTCTTCTACTTCATTGAAATCAGTCATACATCTATGTTCATGAACATGTGTGATCCCAAGTTCCACATGTTAAGTAGACAAAAAGTATTGTTATTGTGCTGACACAGCATATGGTGTGATAAATCTTATTGTTTAAAACTTGTCAGTGTGCTGTAGATAGCTACTGTATGGCTATGCTGTTACAGAAACAGAAAGTTGTATTGAAAATGAAATGCTAATTTTAACACATAACAGCGGACACTTGTTAAATGCTAATGGATTAACTATTCTGTAAAAAAACTGTGGTAAACTTATTTCCAGCTATACATATTTTACGCATGGTGGTATCAATGGGCAATATTATGATTATTTCAACTTGTTATAAACATCGAGTCTTGAGACTTGCCCACAAGACCTCAGCAGGCAAGACGGAGATGAGACCCAAGACATCCTATTCCATGAGACCTGTGATGTCCTGCCCCGAGACCAAGATGTTGAATGTGTGTTGGAAATTTGGTTTTGGGATTAAAGCACTGGTTAATTGTGATGTAGTGTTGTAAGGACTCATCTGCTTTCATATCAGTGTCTATACACCAGTCAGAATATCTCATCCATGGATATTTGTAGAACTGATGCTCGTATAACCAGGGTGTGTAATGATGGCACCCCAAGTCATTCACAGGATGGATGACTTCGCTTGTGACATTAGGGTAAACTACAGGGAAAATTGATCTTTCATTTTTGGCTGTAAAATTGTCCTAAAAATTAGCAGAACAAACTGCAAGATTTTTAGAATTTAATGGCATACTGCTGAACAGGTTTGTCGACCTACACCTCATTTTCTATATGTAATCTACTTACTAGTTTTGAATGAGGCCATCATTTGAAGGTTTTGTAATATATTATTGTGCAGGAATTGAATGCCCCCGTGGTTCAAGACCGGCACCAGGCAACACGAATCAGATGATTCCAGCTGATCCTTATGGTGATGAAGCTCTCCAGTTTACCAAAGACCTCATTCTGCAGCGAGAGGTAACTCTTGCAACTGTAATAGAACATAAATGGCTTCTAAATCTTGCTTCATTGGTTTTCTTCAAAATGACAGACGATAGAATCAGGTTGATTACATCTTGTTTATTTCATGTTTATAGTTAATTAGACAAATGAGAAGTTTTTTCTTGTTTTGTAACTTCTTAGATGCTTTGTCCTTAAGTAGGTCCAGGAATCCAGTGATGCTATTCTCTTCTGTTCTTTGCATTGTTTTCTGTAATTTGACTCCTTTGTCGATCTGTAAGTTCAGCAGCATACTTGAGATCTTTCTGTGATTTCTTTCCTTCCATTATTTTTCCAGTATTTTTATCAGAAGTAAGTTGCAACAAAAGTATACATTCTGTCAGCGCCCACTTGCATTAGACTCCGTTCTTCTTCATTAGTTTTATTTTCTGTACAACTGATTTTTGTTAATTTCTACAGACCACATTTGATATGCCTTTGTATTTTAAATTCCTATAAGGTTCTTTCTTTTTTGAGTAGAGTTTCATTATTTATATTAAGCTTTTGACCATTCTTTTCTTTAGCCACAAATTCATTCTTCCTCTTGAAAGTTATTCTCTCTTGTAGAACGCTCTTTGAACTGTTTAAAGGAGTTTTTGGTTGACTGTTTGGAGAATTGTTTGGCCAACTGATTAAAATACAGTTTGGCCAACTGTTTGGGGGACTGTTTTAGGGTAAGCCAATTATTGAAGTAAAAATCTTAGATATCATCTATTGCTTGTTTTGTTCTTCCTTTGAACCGAATGGCTGACTAAAAGTAAGGAAAACAGAAATATGACACAACTGTTATATGCTTTGTGAGTGGTGTTACTGATGCCACAAGTGTTTGATGTCAACCATGCATGTCTTTCTTTGTAGGTGGAAGTTGAGGTAGAGTCAATGGATAAAGGTGGAAACTTTATTGGATGGGTGGTGGTTGAGGGAGTCAATCTGTCTGTTGCCCTCGTTGAGGAAGGTCTAGCCAAGGTCCACTTTACTGCTGAGCGCAGCAACCATTACAAGGTGCTTCTCCAGGCAGAGGCAAAGGCCAAGGAAAAGCGTCTCAATGTAAGTCAAGAACTTTCCCTGTTCTTTCTGCTTGGCTAATCATGGTGTCCGTTGATGTAAAGTAGGAGCAGTAGAATTTCACATCTGGTTATGTTTTGGAGGGGCAGAGGGCAGTGCTGCTTAGGTGAAAAGACTTCCAAGTTTTCTCCAACTTTTTGCATGGCCTGATAGATCCAAAACCAGACATCTCCAGGTAAAGTTATGTTGTCCAGTAACTATCGCAAAGGCATTTTTACAATGCGCTGAAGCAGAAGAAAAGTGAGAAAACCACATGAATATCTGCTTTGTTTACAAATGAGCATCGCTAGGCAATTATTAATGCAATGATTACGTTTAGCAATGATCTGAGCCACTGATTCTTGCAAGCCATAACACTATGAAAATGTATAAAATGCTGGCGAATGTATGGTATTGGCGAGCAGGCCAACCTCTTCATAAGAATTTCCACCAGCCTTTATTGGAGGCTGGTGAAAATCCTAGTCTCACTGATGCAGTGTGCACACATCGCTGCTGATATCGCTTTTATTTTTTGAAAAGTTGGAGAAATCATTAATGTGAACACCACTTATGCTACTGTTGTTTGTGCTACTCATGAATGCATGAAATTCTTCTAAATTAACTCTTCGTCTGACTCTGAATTACCAAATACCGTGCGCCAGATTTCGTCTTCATCTGCCATCGCGGTCATAAAATGTGAACGTAAAACGGAACACATCAGTGACTTTTCAGTCTGAAATCTCTGCAACCGACCTGCATGTGTGTAAATAACCACTGGAAATGTTATAGCTTATTTGTTACCCTAATTGGTCATTGAATTATTTGCATAGGACAAAAGCTGGTTTCTCGACTTCCAACCACTTTTGCAAGTTCACCTGTAGTGTTGCAATTTTATGACTGTGGTTGTGTGCGTAGTTTTCCGATAGTGCCGATTTGCACCTGTGGTGGGCAACAGGTCAATTTTCCCAGTTGGAGTATTGGTTTATGTCTGTTATTGAGTAGCTTTTTTGTATTTTATTGAGTTTTTAAATTTTAAGTGGAACTTTGTCTCAATTCAGCAGTGCTTTTCTCTTTATAAGTTTTCTAAGTGAATTGAATCCAGCTATTTATTGATTCACTACAAAAAGAAAGAAATGGTTGTAACGTGATTGGGATTTTCGTATGGCAAAGAGAGTGTGAACCATTTGAAGTACTGTTTTGATGTAGCTCTGGTCGAAGTATGAGGAACCAAAGGAGGAAGAGATTAAGGAAACAACTGTTCTTGAAAGAAAGATCAACTACAAGACGGTTGTCATCACTGAAGTCACCAAAGAGCTCCAGTTCTTTGCTCAAAACGTAGAAACGGGTAACATCGTCTTTATGAACCTATTCTGCTTAACATTATGCAGCACCTGCTGTCTCAGTTGGCTTAAAGCCCTCTCTAAATTTGCTCGGTTTTATAGCTTTTCTTATATGTTTTTTCTTCCCTGTACCAGTAATAATATTTCAGCCTTGGAGCAGTAATTTGTCTTATAGTTAATTACTTATTTGAATGAATGAATATTAAGAGATTAACGTGCCAGACATAAAAAATAATTTGAATTAGAGCATTTATTAGGTGTATGTCATTTATTCATGGTATGTCATGACCACATTTCCAGGCTTAGTCTAGGTCTTCAGAGACCTTGTTTGTAGTACTGAAGGGGAGGGAGAAACAGAAAGGGAATTGGACACATGGTTCAATGGGAGGGAAGGCTGTAGCATGGTAAAAGCAGACTAGAAGTAATGTAGATACTACATTCTGATGGGCTTTGATTTTTCTTGTATGTTTATATTACCCTTAGCTAATTTATACAAAAACTGATTGAGACTGTCTGACAAATGTTTAGCATGTAATCTGTTGTTTTTATTGTGAAGGGCCTCAGCTGGAGAAGTTGATGGAGCAGCTGAGGGCAGAGTTTGGCCACAGTCCTCCTTTGCCTGGAGCTTATACACCAAAGAAGGGTGATCTGTGTGCTGCAAAATTCTCTGATGGAGAATGGTAAGGCCACAGTAGATCGATCATTCATTAGTTGATGTAACTGTTTATTTGATTCTGATGTGATGCTTTTCTCATTTAGTTTTTCCACAGAGGTTCATGCAGTTGTAGTTTGGTTGTTGTGATAAGGTAAGGTAATTTTTCAATTAATATGGTTCTTAATGACATGTTGTCCGCAGATGTAGTGTTCTTGGGTTTATCGGATCATTTCGCTGAAGCACAGACATAATTACACCTAAGCTAATTTTGTACCTACCCTTAGATTACAGCATTCTGTGGCAAATTCATGTGGTGAAGTGCTCAACTTGGTGTGGGTTTATCTTCACCTGAGGTTGCACAGCTTAGGGATCCTGACCAAGCCCTCAGTATTCAGTTGCTTAGCATCCTGGACTTATGAAAACCTAACAGCAGTCTGAATGCTTCTGCTGTACCACTGTGAGAGTGCAAAGATTAACTGTTTGTCACCATTAAGTAAAACTTATGGTCTTGCCAAAATTTTAAATAATTCCAGTTGAAATCCAGCTGGGAAAGTAGAGGAGATAAATGGATGTGGGAAAGATGTAAAGGTCAGTGGCCCAGCACAGTTGACCCCACTCTACAAACTGACAGTGAACGTACATCGGTAGAAAGTTCTAAAGTAGTCTTGGTCTGGTGACCAAAAAAGCTAGTCATTTGAGGTGTGTGCTGTATGTCTTAGGTATCGTGCTCGTGTGGATAAAGTGACTGGCTCCACTGTTGCTGTTTTGTACATTGACTACGGAAATGTAAGTGAGCCTACTGCATAAAACTACAATAATACTATCTGGTGATTAAACATGTTCTGATGAGTAGCTGATTGTGTATGAGATGCTGTTACTTGGGTTTTGCAAATGGCTCTGTCATGTATTGTCTGCAAAGGTGTTAGGTAATGAGTTTGCCGGTAAAGACTCTCACTGAACCTGCGTTAATATTAGTTTATTTATAAATTCATTTCGATGTTGTTTATGTATTATGTAGTGCCTCTGGTCCAGACTTCAGTTTATTGTGCTAAGCAATGTTGTATTAAGGATATTTTTAAGATCTGTGCACAGGGTCCTTTTTTAGAGTAGGCATGAATCTGTATTAACACATTGTTACATAACACTCAACCAGTTGGTGGCCACTCATGCAAAAGAGAGATGTATATGAGGCATTCCGTGCGAGATCAACCAGACCCTCCCACCTTCAACCTTAAATTTGGCTGAAAATTTCTCCATGTATCTGTCCACCATTTTGAGGCACAAATACAAAATTTTATTATGTCAAAATTTGGCTTAGATAAACCATCTTAAAGTGAGGTGGGGTAGGGGAAAATTGGTATCCGATTTCGCGAAATGTTCTCCGAGGCCATATTCAACATGAAATAACTCAAGAAGCAGAGCAGGTAGAGGCATGAGGTTTTCACTGTATTCAGAAAGTTATTGGTGACCTAATGAGCCTATTACAATGGCTGTGCCTTGAATAGAAACTTTACAGGACAGCTGTCAATATGCCATCTCAGAAATCGCAAACTGGTATTTTATTCAGTTTGCCTGACCAATATGATGAAAAGCAGCTGCAAAAAATTTTAATCTGTTCATATTCTGATTTAGCATATTTAGCTCCTACTGGATGTATTTTACTGTGGTATTTATTTACAAATAAAATTATACTGACATGCTAAACTTGGTCCAACTGACGAACGGGGGTCAACCTCACCAGCTGATATTGGGAAACTGACAACTGGAATTTACCTGAACTTCATATTTCTGAAAAGTGCATGCAATGACCTTTCTGGTGATACAAATTTTATTTTGGTGCTCGGAAGCAATCAGGAGTAATGCTTTATTGAATATAGCTCTATTTTTTATGTCGCGACTAACCATTTTGGTGCAACAAAGTACTTCTAAGCTCAGAGCTTTTTACAAGTATGTATCAAAGAAAGAACCAAGCATAAAATTACAAGCATACAGTGTAAACTGCAGAAGTCTAGAGCTACTGATCAGTAATGTTTGTGTGCACTGTGTCCAACTTAGTTCAGTCACATGCGAACGCGAGCATTAAAACGAGACTGTGCAAAGTTTTGAAGCAGTTTTTCTGTGTTTCTCATTGTGTCCTCATCTTACTGATATTGATGACCACTTGATGTAGTTGATGGAGCTGGGAGAATGCAAAGTATGTGATCCAGTATAACCCAGCATTCGTCCTTCTTTCTTGGCCACTAAAATGCCCCAGAAGATCCAAATGACCTCATAAAATTAACCAGCACAGTTTGCTTGTCAGCATCCTTGTCAACAGTGTTACCAATGTACCATGCCTCATCATAAACAGCTGCAACATATTTCCCTGGTGGACGCAGCTGACCAAATATCCATTGCATTTGCTGCAACTGAACCAACAGGACTCATCAGTATTTAACAAAGCATTACTCCTGATTGCTTCTGAGCACCAAATTAAAATTTGTATCACCAGAAAGGTCATTGCATGCACTTTTTGGAAATTTGGCTTAGGTATACCATCTTAAAATTTGGCTTAGATATACCATCTTAAAGACATACCATCTTTCTACTGCATCTGATGATACATGAAACATTCTTAGTTGCTATCCATCGAGTGGTATGAAGCAGTGATATCTTCTTGTGCCTGCTATCGTCTTGGCTTCAGAAAGTCTTCAAGAACATCAGTTTTTGGAACAAAGATGAATTTGATGCCTGTGATGTTTGTCTGGGCCCACTGATGCAGTTGAAGTGGTGTCAAAATATGGTTGGTCTTGACAGCCTGCAAACTTTCTCGTGCAGCCAGGCACTTGATGGTGCCACCTATGCCGTCACTTGGCGATTTTCCATGACTGGTGGCAAAAAGAGCCATTCTGCTGTGATGTTGAAGTCCTGTTGGTAATGCAAAAGATCGCAGAAGTTTTTAAAGTTCTTATACTGGCTGGCAGCACCATCACTGAAGTACATAACATGTTCAATGTTTGGTATTTTTTTCTGAAATGAAGGCAAGAACAGCCCAAAGAAAAACGTAAACCGTGATAGCATCATGCTGCAGGCAATCACCGGTGACACAGATACTGAGAGTATTGAGAGTGTTATCTTTCATGTAGTAGACTGTGAAGGGATGCAGTGTTGCTTGGTGGTTGTTTCAGTGGTGTCCTTAGATAGCATCCTGTACAATAAATGAATAATTTTCAGCAAAATCCAATAATATTACAGCAGAATTGTCTTTTGGTGTGGTGTTTGAAGTTGTAAGGAATTCAGCTTGGGACTTTGCAATGAAATGATGAGATGTGAAGAACTCCATCTGCTTCAAGTTCTTCAGTGAAGACTGCCACTGTCTCACTCCTTGACACAATGTTGACTCCATAATCTGCTTGTTCCCACTGCTTGAAATTAATTTTGTCTTCGTCATCCATCTCTGCTTCTGAGAACAACAATGCCAGAAAGTCAGAAAGGTCCTTCACTCCAGGACATGCATCATACTGGTGGATCATGCAGTTGCAAGAGTGGATATCACAAACCACTTTGACATGAGATCCTTGTAGCCCTTAAATCCCAATGATTCAAGTGCATATACTATCAACTTAACATTTTGATGAATGGCACACACACAAACTGAATGAGCGCCTTTAGATCCAACTGTGACAGGTTAATGAATAATATTAGAAAAAAGCATGTGCTAGTCAATTTGATTGCAGACTTTGATTTCAATACCTTTTCAAATATAAACAAATAGCAACTTTTATAGAGGTACACATAACAGTGAAAAATGAATAATCACATAATTAACAGCCAAAAACAGACATGCATTCTGGTTAGTCGCGACATCAAAAATAGAGCTATATTCAATAAAACATTACTCCTGATTGCTTCTGAGCACCAAAATAAAATTTGTGTCACCAGAAAGGTCATTGCATGCACTTTTCAGAAATGTGAAGTTCAGGTAAATTCCAGTTGTCAGTTTCCCAATATCAGCTGGTGAGGTTTACCCCCGTTCGTCAGTTTTACCAAGTTTAGCATGTCAGTATGACTTCATTTGTAAATAAATACCACAGTAAAATACATCCAGTAGGAGCTAAATATGCTAAATCAGAATATGAACAGATTAAAATTTTTTGCAGCTGCTTTTCATCATATTGGTCAGGAAAATTGAAGAAAATGCAGTTTGCAATTTCTGAGATGGCATATTGACAGCTGTCCTGTAAAGTCTCTACTCAAGGCACAGTCATTGTAATAGGCTTATTAGGTCACCAATAACTTTCTGAATACAACAGTGAAAACCTCATGCCTCTACCTGCTCTGCTTCTTGAGTTATTTCATGTTGAATATGGCCTCGGAGAACATTTCGCGAAATCGGATATTAATTTTCGCCTACCCCACCTCATTTTAAGATGGTATATCTTAGCCAGATTTTGACATATCGTAATAAAATTTTGTATTTGTGCCTCAAAATGGTGGACAGACACATGGAGAAATATTCAGCCAGATCGAAGGTTGAAGGTGGAAAAATGTTAGAACATTGGTTGATTTCACACGGAATAGGTCATATTCTAGGTTTTCAGTTGAATGCATTTAAAGTGCTTTTTAAATGCCATTTAAACTCTGTTCACCCTCTGATTTCCTTTTTGGAAAAATTGATTTAACCACCACTCTGTTTTGACTGTGGTGTGCACTTTTGAGCCATGGAGAAAAGAACTTGAGCAGTGGCTTGAGCTTGAACTTGAAGAAAGAACTTGAGCTGTAGTGAGAGTGAAAATGGAGTGTGTTGGTGCTGTGTTGTAACTGTTGTTTTGTATGTTGTAACTGTTGTTTTGTGTAACAGAGAGAAGTAACAGAAGTGACACGGTTGGCTACTTTGCCAGCTTCCTACCATTCTTTGTCTTCCCAGGCCAATGAGTATGCCTTGGCATGCATCATTCCGCCCAAAGACGTACGTACTTCTTTTTATTTTGCTGGTTATAGATAAGTTGATGCTTGCAGCTTCTTCACCTTCAAGTATTAGGCTGCAGTCCAGAATTTGTAAAGGCTTGTTTTGTCCAGAAATTTATGCAATACGATGAGAACACAGCTGTGTGCAAGCTAGCAAAATTAAACTTACTTTATGCTGTTAACTTGTCAACAATATTACCACTCCATTTTCTGTTGAAATCGAGCACTGTATGCCTAATTACCCAATAAGCAAGAAAATAATCAGTAACAGGTTCTGACGACAAGATGGTGAGGTTGGATTTTTCCAGGACTGGTTGATTTGACACGGAATGACCCAATAACACAAAGTCAATGTATCGCTATAGTTTTTGTAAATTAGTCACATTTTCTGAAAGCTTTATGCAAGGGGACTTTATGCATTAATGATTAACTGAAGCGAGTATATTCACATTTTATTCTTTCATGTTGTGGTAATCAGGAAGTCTTTGTGTGCAGGAAGAAGATATCCAGAATGCAGTTGACTTCCTCTACAACGAAGTACTTAACAAGCAGTACCTTCTGAATGTCGAATACAAGACAGGTGGCCTCGAGTATGTAACACTCGTTTCCAGCAAAGATGACAACAAGGATGACATCGCCAAGCTGCTCATCTCAAATGGCCTTGTCCAGGCTGAGGGACGCAAGGAGAAGCACCTTTTGAAGCTTGTGACTGAATTCAAGAAAGCTGAGGAGAAGGCAAAGGAGAGCAGGGTATGTCACGTCTGTGTAGCTTGGTGTACAAAGTGACTCCCCTGAACACACGCAAGGGCTCTTCAGCAGTTATATTTAACATTGACCTTAGGGAATCTTGCTTACTGTGCATTTCACGACTGTTTAATGCATTAGTCTTTCACCTTCTGATAAAGGGTTTGAATCAGTATGTATAACATGAAAATGACCATTGGTCATCTAGCCACATGACCTATAATCAAAGATTGTCTAGCTGTTGGATTGCTGTTACTGTGTTTATACTTCAGCCACAACAGCTAAATCACAACTCCTCAAACAACTGCAATATTTTAAAAGGCTGTGCAAAGCTGATACACTGTACATAATTATCTGCTTATGTTTTAAAAGATATGTTGAAAGTGCATGATTGTTATTTAGTGTAGTAACAAGACTGTAGATTGTAAGAACATATTCTTTCATGCCAGAATGATTTTCTTAATTACATTTAGCTCAGATCTGTATAACCATATTGTTTGGTAATTCCCCTCTGGGTGCTGTTGTTGCTCAGTGTCCTTTTTCAGGCAGCGTGTTAACATTATCAGCCAATCAGTGCCTTTGCTATGGTGGTACTGTGCTGTCTTAACTTTTGGCTAATCTAACTATTGTAGTGCTTGAAAAGCTTTTTGTTTAACTTGTGCAAATGTTTCCTATAAAACTTGTTTCAAACTGCAAAGTTTTCTGTATTAATTTTGAATTATTTCTGAATTTTTTAAGCTGTTGTCAGTGTGCCTTTGAATTGTTTAACTATTTTTATTCAAAATTGCAGAAGAATATCTGGAGGTACGGTGACTTCACTGAAGATGACGTAAAGGAGTTTGGATATCAGCCTTAGTCGTTGGTCAGACAGGCAGGAGAAAACACAAGTTGAAGCTAGCAAATTACCAGATTAATCGAAAATAAGTTGAAGCTAGGAATCTATTAAATACAGTTCTGTAATTTTTTACATGCGTGTTCAATGTAAATTTTAAAAACTCCATAATAATACATTGCAAGACCAGCATGTGTGTTTCGCAACTAAGTTCAGCCAGCTGTGTAGCCATTGATACAGTTGAGGTATGTCTCTAGGTACTAGCCATGGTTGTTGATTGCATGGTTATTCCTGACCGGGTGTATGTTTCCCTTTCATTAAGGTCGTCTTGGTCGTGTCAGGTTAAATTGCCTCTGATTCGTAGTTATGTGCTGTCTTAGCAACATAGTTGGAATGACCTGCACAAGTGTGAAGTGTAAATGCAGTTAATGTTAAGTTACCTAACAGTGAATTTTAATGTTTTAATATTGTGCTCAAGGCAAAATGTGTAATGGGTTTTGGCTCTTACTAGTCTCCAGTTCTTTGCCTGCTTTTGGCAGTGTGTTCAACAAGTTCAAGAAACTTTGAAATGTTCATTTATGTTCCAAATTTCTGAGCACTTTCAGTCTTATTATCTGAGTAAGGAGTTTTATGGTTGTAACTTTTAAAATATCTGTATTTTTTATTTGTAAATTCTCATAAAAATGATGGTCGCACAAGAAAATTTGTCTTGGAGTAAAAAAATCAGGTTTCCTAGAAAAATGTCATGAGTAATAATGCTCTTGTATAAGAAATTTTTATTGATCCATTGTTATTGGATTGTTACTGATGTATAACTAGTGTTTAATCCAGTGGAAAGATTTCAGAAAACAAATGAACAGTCCTGTTTCTTACTGCATTAACAGTTGATATAAACTGGTGGGAAATGCAATTATTAAATCAGTTTAGTTTGTGTTTATTTTCTAATCTCTAATCAGTGGATCACTGCAACATGGCTTTTTTTGCCAGCTGTTTGATTTAGTAATCACTGAAGCAATGAAACCACAGGATGAACGAATCTAGTGACGTTGCTGTAGGATCCTGCTAAGAGCGTTAAGAGCCAATCAGTAGTGCCTGTGTCTTGTGTTGGTATGCCTGTGCAATTATTTCTGCCAGTTTAATACTTGATATCTTTGTCAACAACTTGGGACTAACTGTTTTCCAGGTTTTTCTCTGCTACTGTTATTATTATTATTATTATTAGTAGTAGTAGTAGTGGTAGTAGAAGTAGTAGTAGTGGTAGTAGTAGTACAGTAGTAGTAGTTGTAATGGCATAGGGTATGTCAGGATTTAAGGGCTGGTAAGCTGATACAAAGTGGATGATTGACCTGTTCATATTTTCTGATATCTGAAGCAGTGACATACTAGCAATTACAGTATATGGACTGGCAATTCTGCAATGTGGTGCATGGTGAAAGTGATTCCTGTCAGATTCTACGGACGAGATTTTTAATACCCAAACATACTAACTCGTTTTAATGGGAATTGTATTGCAGAAATATGCATGGAAGTTATAGAAAACGACAGAAATAGGTCAGATTTTGTGGAAGAAAACAATCTCAATCTGCTACAAGAAGGAAATATGGCAGAATGGACTCCACTAAATATGCCACCGTTCTGATGTGATTTGAACATAAACTGCTGAATGTTACCATTTCCATTGTAGCTGGAGAACACAAGTTTAGCTGTTCTTATCATGTTCACTTGTTTCAACTTCTGTTGGTTCTGACTGCACTGTCATTATTTATCAAAGTAACTCAGGATAGAACTTGTTCAGTTCAGATAACTGTTCTAAGGATAAATTGTCCCAATGATATTATTACTTGGAAATGAAGGTCAATGTTTGTAGCACACATTTTGTCCCCATACACATCAATGCAGCAACAGCTTACTTAGGTAGAAAGCGATTCATCTATTGCTGTTGTCGTCTTGCAGTGGTTACCTTCAGGAAGAAGTATGGTGCTGTGGAGTTTGTGAATTGTGCAGGTTAAAGGCAGTCTTAACATGCAAGATTTTTTAACTTCTGCAGGTAGAGAAACGTTCGTTTGTGAATGTCTGCATACAGAAAATAATGTTCATGTGTCAGTTAGCAAGATCCTTTGGCTTGTGTTTGACTTGCTCTTGTGTATTTATTGGTACAAATACAGTATTCTAAACTGCGCTACATGTTCATTTGAATTCTTCCGATGACCAGGTACAGAGGACATGAAAAGACTGCAAAGTAAGCAGTCCACAGTATTATGGCTGCAGGCGAGGGAGAACCAGTCTCCCTCCAGTATGCTTCCAACTACAGCAGTAGTAGTAGTAGCTGAAGCTCGCTAGCGAGAGACTAAAACATACAAGACATTGTAGAGCTGCCGGGTCTTATTGTCACTTCTCCCAGGGAAAACCTCTAATGAAAATCCAATGCAGTATAGAATTTTTGTTGTCTGACTGAAGTTGGTGTTTAAGGTACAGTACTGGCTGTACTGAAGTAACTCACTGTACCAAATTTAGATGTCGATGTCTGAACTGGGTGTAACTGCCCAACCCTTTGTCCGCATTTCGATGATCCATCCCTCCCCCTTTGAGGACGTCTTTAATGGGGGCAATGCTTGGTACATCTCCTCGCTTTTAAAGGACGCCTTTTGAACCTTGCTTTACAGCTTAGATCTGTATAACCATGTTGTTTGGTAATTCCCCTCTGGGTAATTCCCCTCTGTTGTTGCTCAGCGTTTCAGGCAGCGTGTTAACAAGGCCAGGATCTACAAGGTTTTAATAATGATAGCAATAGCTTCCCACACCCTCTGGATTTCATCATTTGGGTAAAAAGTAGCAATTCTGTAGAATAATAATAATTATTACTTATAATTACACTAACTTGTTCAGAGTGTATTTTTAACTTCTGAAAAAGAGCCTATTTACCTTGGGGGGAAAAATATTGAAGTGCATGCATTATTTGTTTTCCTAATTCAATTTTTATATTCCTAGGAAATCATTCTACCACAGGTTAATAATAACGTTAATGCATAAGAATCAGTGTTGCATCGTTTGTTCCGTCATGCAATCCCAATACATGTACTGAGTAAGGTGATGCCAGTGTAATGTTGAAAAGCCGCTGTAATGCGATCGTTTCACATTCGACTAATAAATGAAATATTTGAAATGAAAATCTACCGCACACCCGTTTCAATAACTGAAAGCTGAAGTTCAGGCTGACAGGCCGAGTAGATTAGATGGCAGAAGCTATGATCGTCACGACTGGAAGGCAAACCGAGACGAAGAAGAGATGGAGACAGTGAGGAAATGTTTACCTAAAGTCAAATTCAGATGGCTCAATACTGTCATTGGACTGGGTAGCTTAAGAAGCAGAACCATTTGCATTGGTATCATCCAAGCATACAGTATCCTTTCTTGATGCTTGCACCGCTGCTCAGCCAGCGGTGTGCCCAGGAATCAAATAGCATAATTCAGCATTGAGGTCGTCCATTACGGACATCCGCAGAGGGGGAGGAAGGGTTCATCCATGAGGGTACAAGTGGGACAGGGTTTGCCTAATGCGGACGCATGCATCTAACTTTGGTGCATACAGTTAAATTAGTGCAGCCTGCGCCGCCGTGAGCACCAAATTAAGTCGGAGCAGTCGGCAATGTGCTGGAAGGAAGATCAGTGTTTGTGGCACACATTTTGCGCTGGCTCTAATTAGAGTCCTTTTGCAGCATCAAAATACCCCACACTGTAGCACCGTAAATTGCACCTGCAAGGACGACTGGCGCTTCACAAGTTCTTTTTAAAATGGGTGCCGCTTCAGAAGCTTCACTTTTAAGGTGGAAATAGAATCCGCAACTGTAAAAAGCAACTGAGCAATGTCTTGCCTAGTAATTACAATGTCCGGCGGACGAGAGCTGAATTCTGCTATTTTATTTCTTTAATCTAAAAAATATTGTAATCTCAATTTAAGGGGTACCAACAACCGTCAGTTATGCAGAAAGTGGCTCCTAAATTAAATTAAATTTAAAAGTTCTTCCATATGATCCTGACGTTCATTATTAGAAAGATAAATCTTCTCTGGAAGCCATACCGTCTATTCAGTTACTTTTCTCTAATCCTGAAGTTAATCCCTATAGTGCTAGTCTTTCCAACATGTAGGCTTGGCATGTGGAAGTTGATACCAACCGTGCCCATTAATACAAATGTAGCCTAATGATTGACTCGTAGAATAGAAGACGCCGGTACTAAGTTGCTAACCACTAGATTAGGACTGCTATTTATGTCTACCTAGGGCAACAGTAGAAATCTGTGACAATGACATCTGTCTTTTCTCATTTTCTGCTGTTTACTTCAGTAATTTGATTTCTGCTGGATGACCCATGATACATGCATGCATGAATACATGGGCTACATACAACGTCATAAATACATATATACACACTTGCATGCATACATACATACATACATACATACATACATACAATGTAACAGATGCATGAATGCATACATACAATATCGTACATAAATACATGTACGGCATACATATAAGGATGGTTAATAAATGGAGAAGTAACAGTAGAAACCGAGGAGTGATATTGATATGCACGAGGAAGGTCATTACTTAGGGGAGGAAGAGTAAGAGGAGGAAGGAGGAACTTCTGCATTTTGCCATCCGGTCTGACATTAATTTTATATGAAATGGTAATCGATAGCTGTAGATAAACCATCGCCGCTGTCAGATGTGAACGATTGATTGAGCCGATTCATAATTAGGTCTACCGCTGTCCAAGGCTTTCAGTTTGCTGCCGATTATCCTTATCATCATGGTCATTGTTGTCACCATTGGCTTCGTCGACGTCATCATCATCGTCGTCATCATCATATTGTCATTGTCGCTGTAAGGCAAAACGTCTAACTTTGAACTTTGTACTTGTATGCATGCTTGTAAGTCAAACCCGGCAATCAATGTAGGTATTGATTGTTGACCTTTCAGGCAGGTTCGGGTTGAAGCCCTAGTCGCCTATGGTTTTAGAAAATTTCAATTGAAATTGTAACTTTTAAAAAGTAATTACGTTTAAACGACTGGTAGCTAGTGTGGAAAGGTAAACCTCTGATCAATGCTAGGGTGGATGACTTTTGCCATAAGGTCATCATCATCCAATGGGGTTCACCCCAGAGCCATGGCTGAAAACAGTTTTAGTTGGTATATTATAAAAAAAATCCAGTGAAAACTTGACTTTAAGTGGTAAGTTATGGGTAAACGAGAGACCAGGCGGTAGGGGAGTTTAATAATGAATGTCCTGAGTTGAACTTTCTTCATTGATAATAAATTTGTTTAGAAATGTGCGCGCGACTATATAAAACGAGAGAAACTAAATAAATGTTATATAAATTAATCTTATAGTTTAATGGTCATATAATTATGTTAGAACATATTTTTTATTCTGTTTATTTCCGGTTCTGGTTGAGTTATGGTACAGTTAGACCGATATTCTGAGGGTAAAAGTCGAACTGAACTCAAACAAACAAAACAAAGACCGGGTAAACAAAGGTCTACGGTTGTCTCTCGTCAGCCGCTTGTAACTTGGACTTAAGGCTGAGCAGTATTCAAACGAGATTGTGAACACCAAAGCTTCTTTGCACTGTCTACTAAATGTAGATGTGTACCATACTTCTTCTATAAGTACACGGCATAGCATACTACTCAATACTTGCGATATTGCTGACTTCCACTTACCTGGCTGAAAGTTGTATTTCATATACAGGCCTATATATATAGTACATGTATGGTTTATACCAATAGGTTATAAATTAATTTTATATTTGCAGCGTTAATTCATTCAGAACACCCACCTGCACACATTTCACTTAAGTGTGGGCACATGACTTCCCCCAAAATGGGATGGAAGGACCGTGAATGGATTGGTTCTTCTGGGACCGCCCTTGATAGCAGATGCTCAACACTCAATGCTTTTGACCTCGATAGCTTTCAAATGAACCGGTTAAAAAGTTGTGTTCATAGCTAATGCATATCCATATGGGGTATACATTCAAAGGTTATAATTATGATCAACTGCTGAGTTAACTCAATCAAAACACGCAAACATTTCAGCATACGGAGTATGGTTATTACAGCTAAGTCTTGGCTTGGGGCCAAGTCAAACTCAGATGTGGATACATGACCGGATTGACCCCTGGATTCACCCTTTACCAGAAAAGGTTGTCTTCTTGCCGTTATGTAGTTGACTCATTCCGCACTCATTGATGTGATATACGTTAACCGTCGTGTCTGCTGATTGTATTATCATAATTTATTTGACCCACAGTCCTAAAGCAGTAGCATCATTCTCTTGTTTATTATAAACATCGTCATTCGGTCGGAGTTTGTAGCCGATGATGCGGAATGGTAGAGATGTTGTCGTCACAGGTGGATGGCTTCACAGATGGATGCATCCATCATCCCGTGCATCTGGAGTCTCTGGTTCAGCAGCTGACGCACAGCCACCTAGCCCGTCTGCCAGCCGAGAGTAGTGTAGGCCTATCGATCTACGCACCTGGCGAAGGGCTACGGCCGAGCAACATCTAATCATCACTAGACCGACCAATAGAACTCATGCGCATCCGATCTTGAACTGGAGGAAGAGAGGTGAGTTAGACAGAGGGAGACCGACTGAGCGACTGCACGGTCTATACCCTATGCAGGATGCTAAAGTCAACCACGGGGATAGCTGACTCAGCACTAACAGAATATTCGCCACTGCAAAGGTCGACAGACGAATCAAAATGATGTAGGTTATTGTAAGTCGAAAGGACAGTGGAAGAGGCAAACTAAAAGAAGCGGAAATATGTAAGTGGATTGCTTCCGGAAAAAATGAATGACATTCGAGGACGAAGTCTCAACTTCCCGTCTTCCGTTTGGCTGACCCACGTGACCATTCTACTGTCGCTATCTCTGCCAGGTCAGTTGTAACCAGGGCTACCATACAGCCCTATATACTGTCAATCGTAATCTCGAAAATTTGTATAGCATTACTTTAAAGCTAAGCGCAGGGCACCAGCTTATTTACAAGAGTTGCGTCAAGTCAGAGGGGTTATCCAAAGAAGAACAAAGGCCGGTTGCCGAAAGACCAGAGAGAGAAGGCGACAGAGTAGCTGTTATGGTGTTGTATGTATGTGTAGGTTGAAAGAAATTGGAAGGCGGCGGCGGATTGGGTGAATCAGGGTAAAATTTCTTGAAAAGGTGAGACCAGTTTTGAATGGAATGCCTGAGTAGTAATAGGTATGAGTAGCTTGAGACAGGTGATGGTGAGTGAACGACAGAAGGGATAGAGGAGCGGAGAATTTGCGAAATTCAGGAGGGAGATCGTTTCAGAGTGGAGATGCGATGTGGTATATGGATCGGTTGGATAACTTAAGATGAGTAGTAACAGGGGTACGGGCAAGAGTGAGATAAGAGGATGAACGGGTAGAGCGGTATGATTGGACTGTAGAGTTTGTGAAGATAAGTAGGATGGGAGTATTGTAGAGAGTTATAGGTTAGAGAAAGAACTTTGAAATGAATGCTTTTTCGGGATTTTTCAGCCAATGTAGTTATTTTAGGATAGGAGTGAGACGGTGTTGCTTGGGTGTCTTGGTGACAGGTCGGGCAAGTGAATTTTGGATGAGTTGAAGACGCTTAATTTGAGTGAATTCAATGAAACAGGCGACGAGAGGTTGGGGATGTGATTTTTAAACGACAGATGTGGGTCAAAGGTGATGCCAAGATTGCGTTCAGGCGAGTTAGGGGTGAAATGAGAGTGGAGGAATCAGTTGATAGGTGGATGGAAGAGTCAGGGATTTTTAAGAGTCTTACTGGTAGATATATAGGTCAATGAATTCGGTTTTGACAGGTTTGAGGCAAAGGAGGCTCGAGGACATCCATTTTGAGATTTGGTAGACAACATCAAGCATCTGAGTGGTGGACAATGACAGGAGACTTGGAAAAGAAGGATATGAAGAGTTGAGCGTCTTCAGGATAAATAAGGTGCTAGAATGAAGAGGATTCTACGAGACGGCACAGCTGAGTAGTGTACAAAATGAAGAGAAGTGGCTCGAAGACCGAACCTTGAACCTTGATGTAGGTTATCGCGGTGCCAACCTAGAGTTTGAACTTATTTCAGATGAAATGGGAAAATGCCAGTCATAGGAGTCTTCCAACAACCGAGCATTCGTTCGGCCTTTCTTTGCAGGTTGCAAGCTCGACAGTCACGAATTGTGTGTTTGGGTCTAACACGATGCATCAGGGATGAGTCAACATGCAGCGAATATTGGCCACCGGGTCTCAAAGAATAAAACCGTGCGCTTATTTTTACACATTGTTATCGATTAAATTTAGTCTTTTCATGGCCTTTGGCGGTGCCCTAAGAAGATAGTTGCTCGACCGCCTTCGCGGAGCAAGTTATATGGACGCAAAAATCAATAAACAGTAGGCCTAGCCTAGGCGTCGTAGCGCGCGATGCTACTTTCCAACGTCTCCTGTGTTAGATAGATTCAGCTGGTTGAAAATTAAGCTTAAGGCGACCGTACACCGATCTGATCCCATTCGATTGGCCGAATCGAATCAGGTCGTATCGGTGCGGCTTACCTTAGGCTTTAGGATAACAAGACTGGTTGGTTTTAGTTACGTAGTATACGTAGTGACAACGAATTTACAACAGACCTTGGAACTTCCCTAGCCCTCTTCCTTTTTAGGCACAAGTTCCGCTGGCTTAATTCCACTCAACAGGGTGGACTGGCAGAAATTATACATGGTTTGATCAGAATTCCATGGCCTGAGGTATTACAGAGACTTCAGATATCAACAAGCCACTCCTATATTGCTGTCTATACTTTCAGCACTAGGTAGACTGTACACCATTGACTGGACGGCCGCTTACCCACAACCTTGCATGACATTGTCCGCTGCCTGTAGCTAGAAAGTCTGCGCTCGTATTTATTTGGCTGCGGACAAATAATCCATCTGTCTATGCGAGGGTCAAGTTCTCTAGTTGTCAAAGAGGTAGGTAGAGGTGGGGCTATTTATGGTAAGCGACTGAGTGAATGCAGTCACCATCACCGGGCAAAAACACACCATAGAAATGTACAAGCGAGCTGGTACCATCCAGAGTCTCACGCCCCAAGTACAACCCAGACCCTTTGAACTGAGCCTCAAGCTCGCGGTTCTGGCGTCTGCCCCGGCCTGAGCCGCGTTGCTGGCTTGCTTGCTTGTCCTGCACAGTCCCAGCAACGCCAGAAGAATGAAGGTCAGTGGTACTAAGCATAGAATTATAAAGAGTAAATGGAGACTACACCCACACTAAACTGTGCTACAGTAATGAAAATTTCTGAATCTGATTGTGTTTCCAGGTGCTAATGCCAATCTGAACGTTACGTGGTGCCTAGATGCAGACAAAGAGCAGCTGCTGAATTTGTCGTGTGGTTCCGCTTCATTGATTCGCATCAGTTCCGTCATCCATGGTTGGCAAAATGTCAGCCAAAAAGCGGAGCCGAATGGATGTCACGCACCAACACAGAACGACGACTGTGCCGAGAAATATACGAACGTCAAACTGGTGCTCGATACCTGTTCCGGTCTATCGACCTGCGTCATTAGTTCGCTAGAGATGAAGCCAGTGCTGTTGAATTCATGTAACGGAAGACGCAGTAATTACGTCTACGCTGAGTACGAATGTATCGCTGGTAAGTGTATACGGTGCAAATACTTACCCAGCCAGCATGCCCAAGTGGGCCTCAAGTGGGCCTCATAAGGTCATCTTTGTGAGGCCACATATATATATATATATATATATATATAGGCAGCCGAAATGGAGCCCATAAAATTTTGACGGCGGCTCCAACTGGGCCATTTAACTAAGCAGGCAGTCCTACAAGGACTAAATATAGTCCCATTTTTGCAGCTGATAAGGTACGCCAATATGGGCTGAATATGTCCCCATTTGGGTAGCACTTTGGTTCAACTACATGGTTGTAACATAGGCTCCATGTGGGCAGCCATCTGGTTTACCTATGTGGGCTTACTATGGGCCCCATGTGGGTTAAGCGATTCTCTCTGTATTCGCATTTTATCTGTATTAAAGGCGGTCTATCGGTAACGCGCTTGGTCAGTGATCATGCGGTCGCGGGTTCGACAACGTGTAACAACCCTGGGCAAGCTGTTTGTGCTCACGTGCCTCTGTCACCAAGCAGTAGAATTTGGTACCGACGCAAGCTGGGAAGTAAAAGGCAAGTCCTGCGATGCACTGGCCCCGTGTCCAGAACGTTGGGATTCGCCCATTGCCAAATCAAGGGTCTAAAAAAGGAGATGAGCGCCTCCCCGACGTATAGGCTTTCATTTAAAGAGGGATACAAGCGAAATCGGTGTCACATGTAATAAAATAATAGGATTCGATTAGAATGAAGAGCTGAAGAGATTTTCGTGTTGTCTTCTTTCAGTTGGCAAACAAGCGACCATCGTCGACATATGCGGCAGTCGACTGAAGCAGGAGGGTACGACACCGACGGGCTACATAACTTCACCCAATTACCCGCAGAACTACGACGCCAACACCAAGTGTTCGTGTCGCCTGCAGACGCTGGTCGACGGCGAACAGCAGCGGTGGACTGAGATCGTTTTGCAGCTGCTCGATTTCGAGCTCAGTCCGGTTCCGAACGAACGAAGTCCATTCGATTGGCTGCAGTATGGGCGTCAGGGTCGCAACTGGGGAGACGGACATCGGATGGGCGTTGGAAGAACTACTGATCCAATCTTCACAGGCAGCGACCGTGTCGATGTCGACTTCAACACGGACGAACAGCGCGAAGGTCGAGGCTTCTGGCTGAAGTACTTTGGTAGGAACACTGAAAAGCCGTCGTAACATGAGCTGTCTTAAGTTGCTTCGTAACTGTTGATAGCCTGGTGTTCTAGACATAAACTGACTACGTATAGAACATGTGACGAATCCATTTGCTCTTTTGTTGGCCTATTATTGCCCGCATTTGATTCAAATAAGGAGAAGTTATAGTCTTATGAGTCGGTATCCTATTGAAAGGGCGCATATTACAAAAGCGGCAATCAAGGGCGCAATCAAACGTAAATGTAAATCTCTAAAACTTTTCAGTGCCACACAAAATCCAGGTCAGCCAGACCAACTTATTTACCGGCCTTACATCAGTAGCTGTCTTAAAAGCTATATTAAACGGGTGAAATTAAATAGGGTGCACGTTAATAAAGAGCATAATAAGGACGCAAAATAACATTGGCGAAATAGAGCGCCAATTATGGAGTTTTCAGTGTATTTTATAAGAGACTTTCGCTCTAGCTAGTACCCTAAAACCTATAATAGAGGTAGGATACTGGCGGTGCTCAGTTAATATGTGTTCTTAATAACAGCGCTATCATAACAGCGCTATCATTAATCTATTAATATGCATGATTAATCTAAGTTACTCTACATAAGCCTTTATTGCTGGTTTTTTCCTGTGCCCAACTTAGGCGAACATATTATAAGCCTAGGCCTAATTGCTAACTTATGAATGTGGTCTATACGCTTATATGAGCTGTTCATTAGACTGGAATAGTTTATTTCTCTGCCTGTCTGTCTGTTGTCACTAGTCTAGTCTACCTCGACATCTTTCGGCCAAAAAACTGCATCTTGGTCTGTAGCGCCAGTTTACAACCAGTCTAGGAAGCGACCCAGTTGGTAGGACATTTGAAGCCTTGATGGGAATTTGGTCATATGGGCTTCATGTGTCCTACAAACGATGTTGCTGGTGAAGTCTAGATGAGGCTATAGCAAATACTTACGAGGCAGTTAAATTCTTGACAGCTGAACATACATGCACGTCCAGCTGTCAAGGAGATGTTTGTTTAAACTGAGGCGTCGTTTTTGATCGATGAACAACACAACGCTATGATTGCTTTGCCCTCGATCACAAGTGACAGGTTAACAAGATGATACATTTGCATGTATTTTCATGTGCATGAACTAAGTGTAGACTACTAACATTGTATGGTTATCGATCGTATCATTATAGTTAATGCTGGTCGTTAATTTAGGTCTAAACATTACCAGCAAAGAGGAAATTCCTGTGGAAATCGAATGTGGACTATACACTTCGCCTGGTGAGAACTTTCGCTATATTTGCATAGGCCTATGTGCCAGCCTGCCCACATGGGGCCTATGTGGGGTCCACGTTCTTATATGGAACCCTTACAAGACCCATGTGGGTTCCCTAAATGATCATGGGCATGTTGGCTGGGAAATTGATTTCCATACCTATATGGTCACAAAGATCATTTGAAATTAGATGGTCAGCTTGTATGCAGAAACTGTGCATATTGAGACCAGCCATAATATAGTGTTTAATACTAGGCTCTATGAATGAGCCAAATATCAAACACTGTTCTCGCTGAACAACCGAAAGCACAGCCGAGGAAGAGCGACAGAAATACATATACAGTGTAGCTATCAACCAGAACAACCCCAATTCCGAACCCCGACTTCGAAGACCGGCTTTCATCGAGATTCTTCATATAGGAGTGGGCGGCCCACCATCCGTCGTAAGATTGTGCAGCCTCCCGACTCCTCCGTCAACACTCTTCCTACATTTTGAGACATGAATTTCTTGCGTTGTTTCATCCTGGCTTGGTTCAGCCTCAGACTTCTTGCTGAATAGAGTCTGACGCGGAGTTACATTGCATTAGGGCTTGCAATTATATGGTTGCTATCGCATTATATGATTTTTAATTCGTCCTTTGCCAGATTCCAGGCAAGCACTGAGCTGTTTTGAGCCTCGTCGATCCGGGGAACTTTACCTCAGCTGCACAGCTTACGGCGTCATCAACATCCTCAAAGTTCGGGCAGGCTATCGCCCTCCTGTCGATCAGACGAGCAACCACCTGCTACAGGGCTGCACGGCAAACGAGGTCGTCGCACGGGCGATGTGCATCAGCGAAGTCAGCATTCCAGCGATTGAAAGCCAGTGCATGAGGCGGACAACATGCAATCCACCGGCGCCATCTTCTGCCAACCTCACGGCCGCCTGCGGTGACCGACCGACCGACTTCATCTTGGTCAACTATCAGTGCATCCCAGGTACGAAACGACGGACGCATAGGGCGATGGACGGGCAGACGGACAGACGGACCGATGGGTGGGTGAGTGGGTCAAGGGCGGTTGGATGGAGGGACCGATTTACACCGTGAAGATGGACAGATGGATGGATCGATTAGAAACGGAGTATATGTAGAAGGAGGTGGAGCGTTTTCTGTGGCCATGGTTACCGTTAGCGCTTTCTTTAGAAATCATCCAAGGTTGTGAAACTCGTTGTGCTGCATTCAGTGTCCCAGTGTATCGACCCACCTGACGAATTTCTCGTCAAAATCCGACGACGAATTAGGATGTTGGCCCGACATTGAAAATTTGGCCGAATAAAGGCTGTACGGTCAGATATAGCAGAGGCATACTGGATGATGGACAGCTAAGTATTGTT
The DNA here is from genome assembly GCA_964023275.1 of Norana najaformis. Lineage (NCBI taxonomy): Eukaryota > Metazoa > Annelida > Clitellata > Crassiclitellata > Hormogastridae > Norana > Norana najaformis. Next base: position 26,897,001 of record OZ029917.1, read on the forward strand.
ACAAAGAAATGTGTTGAAAGGGTTCGTTTTAAAATCAGTTTGGCCGATTCCTTCGCGACTTTCAGATCCCGGCTGTGACTGGTGTGGCGTCCCCGAGTGCTACTTCTTCAAGGCTAGTGCGGGATTCGACTCTGGTGGTCTACCTAGAGCTTTTCTAAGGAGGAAGAAGAAGTCGACACGTGCTGACGTAACAGAACTCTCTGACGACATCCGTACGTGACGACGACCGACTGACGACTGCTCATAAGCGTTGCCTTTATATACACATGGCGCTGGAGCGTTGCCATGGTTTCAGTCCACTGGAGCGTTGCTATGGACTGGAGCGTTGCCATGGTTTCAGTCCACTGGAGCGTTGCTATGGACTGAAGCGTTACTATGGACTTAACCCACTTGGTCCAAGTTCACCACACTGGTATAGGGTCAAAGTCATCCCTTCTTCATATAAACGCTTACATATTTTAATAACGGTCACCAACTTTACTGTACAGTGATGGCAGACGTAGATGCACAGGTTAACGCTGGGTCGAGAGTCCCCGTGCAGCTCCCACTGGCGATTAGCCAGGCACGAAATCGGTTGCTATAGACGGCCACTAGTATTTTTCCCAAGGCCATCGCAGCCGCATATGGACCTTTGACTCTCAACTGAAGCCGTAGTACATAATAGTTTGCTATAAAATATGTTTTTATCTCCAAATAGCCGCCTCTCTGGTCTCACATTTAGCTTGTAGATATCTGGCCGTTTGTAAGTTCCAGAAAATCTGTTGATCCAGTTTCCGATTAGGTTCAACGAATTCAAAGCAGCATACTGTATCATTAGTTTATTCTAACACATTTGACGCTATGATTCTTGCTAGATTCTAGTCAGTCTGGAAACTTGATGGATATCTGTGGAGAGGATACTGACCCAGGAAGGACCTTTCTCCAGGGGTCTGACAGTGGATTCATCAGCTCACCACTCTATCCATCGAATTATCCACCTGACTGCAACTGCTTCTGTCAACTGGAGATCACACCATCTAAGCAAGCGCAGGTTGTCTTCTACGTTCTTGACCTCAAGTTGAGCAGAGTGCCAGATGAAGAAGTTAACAACAGCATCTGCTCATCCCTGGCTTCCGGTTGTTCGAACAGTGATTGGCTAGAATATCGAAGCGTCGGCCAGAGTCCTGGCACGGGAAGAAATTTTTCCTTGGAGGGAAAGGAAGAGCCAGTCTACACTGGAAGGAACGTTGTTCTGATTACCTTTCATTCAGACTCCCAAATGGAAGATCGTGGCTTTTGGATAAAATACGTCGGTATGTTTTGTTATATTCCTTTTATCTATATATCCTGCAGTTCTTCATTATTTTGGTTAGTGTTTCTCGGTATATGCGTGTGTCAGTGGGTAAATAATTCACAGATATGTCCTATATCTAAAAGCTGCAACAGTGCCACCGTAAAATGTACAATACATCGATTGGCTGTGGCTTCTCACTAAAACTGTGCAATCAAAATCAAAATTCAGTCAGGTAAAAAGCATATAAAAATTAATGTGAAACACAGAAACATCAGGCATACTTATATGTGCAAGGTCAGTTCATAATCGTCACCAAAAGAATAGTTGGCCTGGCATTGGTTAACAAGGCGTACATCAAGATGCCATTTTGTGCATGAGGATGCCGGTGCGCTTACCGATAGTGACTTTCAAAGCTTTGATCTCAGGTTAGCTCGGTTCGTACACGGGGACCTTAAATGGAGTGGTGCTCATTCAAACGGGTAGCGGTGGGGAAGGATCGCACCTGATAAATGCAATGAAAAATGAGCAGGGTCGAGGACTCGAGGCCATACGGTCGCTACATAAACCGTGAACATTTACACTTGCATTTACTAGCACAGACTTCTGGAGCATAACAAAAAATTGCAATTCATCGGAACAGTTAAACAAAGCAACCAGATGATGGGCCGATGTGGACCTTGGGAGTCAGCAGGAAAAGAAGGCTAGTCAAAATGTAGTCCTAAAAGCGGTTAATACATGCTCATGTTTTGCAGCTTTCGCAATAGTTTTTGAGTTCTTAACTCTTTAAAACTTCGTCAGGTTAGACTTTGGTATAACAACGAGTGTAGTAAGTTTTAATCGCTAAGACTATTTGAAACAAGGGTATTATCACGGACACCCAGTAGGCCTAATCAGAATTCATAGAGTGCTTGACTTTCCCTCGAATATAGGAGGGTAACGGGTAGACCTGCATACCAGATTAGTATGTTCACCTAAATATATGCTATCCGTCACCAGCTAAACTTAAGTCGCGGGTCTTTAGAAGTGTAAGGTTGGCATGTTCCGGCGTCTTTGAGAGGTATGTACTAAAAGGCGCTAAATAAATTTATATATATATAAAATCGTAATCGCTTTTCGTACAATTATACGGCGCCTTTTCAAGAAATCTGACAACGTACGAACGTACGTGCGTACATACATAGGGGCCTACTAATCTAATCTAATCTAATCTAATCTTAGAACCTCTATAATAATGCTCAAGGCATCAGCCGATGGTCGCTGCTATGCAAAATCGTTGTGCAAGCCAAATTCCAAGGTGAGTCCGGTCGAAAAGCCAAGAGGAGAATCATAGATGACACAGAAATAGCCAATGGAGGAAATGAGTCCAGGAAGAGGTGAGTTTTTACTCGAGATCCGAAGGCCAAAACAGATTTTGCAGAGCGAACTTTTGCCGGCAGAGAGACGCTGAGTACGTATAGGGGCAGCGACAGAAAAGGCACGTCTGCCGAGAGCTGTTCTTGTCCACGGAATAGTCAGATTTAGACAGCTAGAAGACCTGGTCGAGTAGAGACAAGTCTTGGAAGTCAGTACAGAGTGAAGATAGTAAGGTTGATTGGAACAAGTTAGCATGGTCAAGAGTGGCGAAGGCAGGTAAAGAAGACCAAGTGCAGTAACTTTGTCATTGTCCACAGATCGGAAATTATCATTGTGAACAGAGAGAAGAGCTGTCTCAGTGGAGTGGAATTTGCGATACACACACTTGACTTGAAAGGGAAAAGTAAAAGGTTTGAAGATAGTTTTACCCTCGGTCGACTTTTAACAACACGTTCAAGAAGTTTACAAATAAGATTCAGATTTGAGACTAATCTCGACATCGCGTTAGAATCCAAAGATGATTCCTTCAACAAAAGGTGGACTAGCTATTGCATGAGAGAAACATGATGGGAAGGAGCTCCCAGCAAGCGATAGATTGATGATTAATGTCCGGATGGTAGTACCAAGCACTTCAAAACATCTTTTTGAGATGGTGAGTTGGAATTGTCTCTTAAAGGCAGTCTTGTCAGAAGATGAGAAAACGAGTGACCATTCGACACTGTTCTTTGAAACGTCCACGATATAAGGCTAGTCGTAAACGGCTCCAAGCGCGTTCAAGTTTGCTACATCGAGCTCCAACAATTTAAGAGTTAGACCAAGACTTCGGGTCGCGAACAACAACCTTTTGGATTTAAGAGGAGTATGCTTATCAATCGGTTCGGTTAGAACATATTGGAGTTGGTAAGAAAGGGCATCTGCGGATGGATTTGAGTCAGAAAAGGAAGTGAGGAGTAGATGTCATTTTTGAAAGTCTGGACATCTAGTCGATGCCAGGGTTTGAAAGTGATGGTAGTGTAATTCGGTGGTGGTTTGATATGAAAATAAATTAGATCGGCGACAGCAAGGTGATCTGAAAGATCAGTTTTCTTAGACAAGAAATCTTGGGTTATGTTACAATTGGACCTTGTCACTAGGTGATCAAGGGTGTGACTTTTAGCGTGTTTTTGCAAGGTTACGTGCTGCTTAAGATCAAAAGAAGTCAATAGTTTATGAAAGTTGGTAGAAATGTGATTTGAATCGACATGATTGTTAAATTCATCCGTTATGGCCAATTCAGTAGAAGATGAGGTTCGAACTTCCAAAAGAGCTTGAAATTCGTTAAAGAAATTCGTTAAGGAAAGTGACAGAAGTCGAAATTTATTTAAGATTGTAAAATATCTGTTGCCGGAATCCATGGTGGCAGTCATAGCTTCAAGAGACGTTGGGGAAGGTGTAGGAACAATAGACTCGGACAAAGGCAAGAAAAATTTTTGTGCCTGTAAAAGAGCCGTTTGAATTCACCTAGTATTTTCCGCCCTCTCGTTCCACTTCTACCAAAGCCGCCGCCCCCCACCGTGCCTCCCATCCACAGTTCGGAAACCGCTTTTTGGTTTATGCCCACTCCCTGCAAGATGTGTAAGAAGAGAATGTGTTACGGATACGGTTTTTATATGATAATAACGACTCTTTGCCCTTGCACGGTCCAGTCCTGGAAAGGATCAGTTTGACAGTGAACAAACTTCTAAAAGAGGGAACACAATAGAAGGGAAAAGCGTCATTAATAGTTTTGAAAAGTTATAAAGAATAGCAAAAGACCGATGGTTCGTTAACAAGCTGTACGGAGATAATGCACGAACGGCAGGCAAGAATAAATAGTCAATGAAATGAGAAATAGGACAGCTCTGAGAATGTTACAAAATGGATCATAGCTGACCAGAAACACTGAGGAACGCGAAAATGCCACAGTAAGCTTTGAAATGAAGACAGGCTGTATTCAGGAGAGAGCAAGGACTTAGCTAGTGGGCGACTTACTAGCACAATAGAGCCTAAATCATTGCCAGCCGTGCTAGTTTGGGCCTCAAAACATTGAATTACAATCTTGTAGAGTAGAGAGAGGCTCACTGGGTTAATCCGATAACCAGCAGTGTTAACCATGTACATCAATCTTAGGATACGAGTGCATTAATCTCAATATAATTGAGAAGCAAAAACTTACGTGGCCGTGAAATAAACTGTAAATGTAATATTAGCAGATGGCAAAAATTAGAGAGTAAATCTGATCACTTTATTTGTATTAAAAACGATGAATTTGTGCAAAAAAACTAAAACGTCGAAAACACTTCCTGTCGATATACAAACTTCTATTATGTAATGACTTAGACCGTTAATGACTTAGAAACTGGCATCATCGTCATCGCCATCGACATCTTGAATGCATTACCGGTGAGTGATTGGCTGCATTGCCTGGTGACAGGTAGGTCAGTCGATGGATCCAATGCACCTGTTCTCGTGCACTGTGGTCGCTTTAAACCGCAGCCGAGCTCAGCAAGCGCCACAAAACCAGGAAATGGTACAGGACCCAATGCAGCAGTAACATCAACAGGTCACGATGAAGATGAAGTCAGTCATCGCCCGGGTGGAACAGAAAACAACAAAACAGGTAACAGCTGGGTCATAGAATTTCTTTCTCCAAAAATATTGAAACTAAACTTTTTAACATATTATAAAATATTATTGAAGAATGTTGTTTATTAATTGGCTCAATTTTTTATTATATAAGACGTCGTGGTCATTTTATTATAAGTTATAAAATCGTTTAAACGCACGCATTGTAGTGAGTGTGAACGACGTTACTGCAACGATTGGCAGAAAAGTTGATTTGGAATTATTTTAACCTATAATGTTGTACCATGCTGGAACAGTTTGATACAAACCATGCTAGAACATTTGGTACAAACATTATTATACCCTAAAATAATGCCAAAATAACGGTTGTCAAATTTTGCACTAACGCTTTTCTCACGTTCTGCAACGCTTGTGTTTAAACGATTTAGCTTCCTAAAATAATCTGACAAAACAACGTTTAATCAACATTTCACCCAAACGTTATATCAAACATGACGTTAATATAATGATGACATTAACGTTCATTACTGTTACATTAACGTTCCCTTAACGTTATTGTAGACTTGTCAACGTAATAAAAACGGAGAAAACAACATTTTAATAAACGCTTCACACAAACGTTACATAAGTAACGTTGCTAACGTTAAAGTAACGCCAGAACAGCGTTTTATTAACGTTTTCGTAATGTTTCAAAGTTTAATGTAGGCCCCAGCGTTTAATCAACGTTAAAAACTGACAAAACAACGTTTTATAGAGCCATTATGCAAACTTTAGATCAACGTTCCTCAAACCATATTTCAACGTTATTTTTGACGTTTGTGAGCTGCCTGAGTGTGTACAATATTTGCAAATGCTACACACAACCATATACAAACCAAAACTACATGAGGTAACAAATGAAGTCAGAACCACAATAGACTTCAACCTACGAGAACGAGCCAAAAACACCAAAAGGTCTCTCGGACCAAACAACACGAAGCGGCGCCTATGGGCCAAACCCAAAACAGTCCCTCCAGACCGAAGACCTTAAAGTACTATCACGCAACGCCAATAGAGATCGTCTTTCCCGCCTAAGTGACCACACACCTGTCACTCGTCTCGAACAGGGTAAGTCACACGCAACAATATACATATGTATGAGTGTGCGTATGTAGGGCTCGCTGGACCTTTATATCAAGGCCGTTCTAAGAACGTGTCGCAAGCACTGTTCTCGGGCATGTCATATAGATGTGCTGTTGTGTAAGTCGTGGCCTGTGGTTGTGTAGACAATGTGTCTGATGGAATTGTAGGGTTGATCGTCGGAATAACTGTGTCGGTTATCGTCTTCGTTGTTGTTCTAGTTGCACTGGTGACTTTCTTTCTGTACAGGCGTCGAAAGAGGTATGGCAGCATAATTTTGAAACAGCTCAGCTGAAGTTCATTCTTAATACAGCATATATCAGTTTGCCTTAAAAATAATATTAATCAGTTCGCCTTACGACTATTAATTAACCATCACCATAATAACGATAACGATGAGACTGACAACAACGACGACACAACAACACAAATAATAATAATATCAATTTTGTTGTTGTGACTGGAGATACAAATGCTCCTTCAAGATTTGAAAACAGTTGGAGAATTTTAAATTATTATTATTACAATTTTTTTTGCCCTGAGGTATTTATGATCCCTCAGGGAGCTGAAAATTATTACAATTATTATTATTATTATTAAAACACAAATATTTTAACATAAAATGCAGAGGACTATTGTGAGCAATTCGTGTTAACCAAATTTTTGTGTTAAACGCCTGATCAACTAGTACGGATTAAGCATACTATATTTCTTGTTAAGCGTTTTCGTGTTAAGTGTTTTCTACTGTATTATTAGTATACCAAACCTTTAGAAAACGTATACGATACAAAAACATCACTAATAACCACTGGTACACTCACATCATGCACTTTTAAAGCAGACTAGAATGCTTAGAGACATTAACTATCTGGTGTCAAATCACAACCAGTGTCACTTACTGCCAGACATTTTTGTCTTATTGCTATAAAATGTCATTACTGGTTGATTGATGTAGGGCTAAGGCTATAACGACTGTGCTTTGTTACCACGCATTTATTTCTGAGTGTTCTTGTTACATTAGTGTTCTCCATTGCAAGACATTGCTGTTAAGAATGTAATTATAATTCATGGTGTATAATTAAACTAGTATTTGACCTTGTATTTTAAATTTAGAATCGATGCCAGTATGTAACATGTGGAGTTAATTTGATAATAGAATGCAAGCCGCCAAGTTACTGAATGAATCGAAGACGAATTCTTGGAATAGCGGGAAGCGAGGCTTGGCCTTTGGAAGAGTGGAAGAATTTTCGCGCTCGGACAAAGGCAGTCTGAAGACGAACCGATTGTTGGCCAGGTGGAAGAGAAGCAACCCGAAGACAAGGCCAGCAATCGATAGACCACAATCGCTACCTTTTGCTGTCTTCTACAATGAAGCTTACAAAATGCAAGATCCGACGCTCTCTCGCAATCTCCACTCGTCTGTCCGGAAGAAAAGACTTTCTCCACCACCCAGAGACGTCACACTCCACGTCTAGCCCTTCCATCGCTACTATATCCGTACCTCCACGCATCTAGTCATTCTCTTTTCACTCCTTTCACGTTCTTTCTTTCTATCCATCCATCCTTCAATCCATTCCCACCCACCTTTTCATTCACCGTCCTTTATTCCTACCTACCTACCTACCTACCTACCTACCTACCTACCTACCTACCTACCTACCTACCTACCTACCTACCTACCTTCATTAATTTCTTCCTTATATGCATGCATCCATCCTTCTATACATCCATCCATCCATCCATCCACCGATACTTCATTCCTTTTTCTTTCATTCATTCATTAGTTCGTTCGTTTCATCCGTCCTTCCTTCCTTCCCGTCAGTCATACAGTAGCCATAGAGTTTTAAACGAGCGACTGTTGACGATGGAATTCTGAGTAACTGCCACATGAACTGACCTGTGTCTCTTATGCTTTGCTCGTAATTCAGGGCATTTTTTAATAAAATTGTTCAACTCTATGTAAACAATAAATGTTTGCATTGATTTAACTGTGCATTTGCGGAAACGTGCATGTGTACTGTTTTGCGCCTAGACTTAAGTATAATTCGGTTAATCATACATGTATGTTGCCAGTCACTGGCGTTTGCTATCAGCCGAAGATGTCGGCCTTCAACAGAGGCACACGCAGCAGAAACAGAAATGCACCGTGGACTGGAAAAGGGTAGAAACGATTTGGAAGCCTTTGACATCAAAGAAACCAAGGCATCTCATCCATGTCCACGTCTGTATCTCCCAACTGTAGATCTCTAAATCACCCGGTGATATTCTAATCTTGCTTCACTTCACATTGATATTACAACTTACGAGTTATTCTATGTTTAACTGATTTAAAAGCACTTACTAAGCGCGCAGTCGGAGGGCCTAAATTTGAATCTGAGGTAGGCTAGGCCTACGGATGACGACTGCAGGGAATTTTCAGATAGGCCTATGACGCAGAAATGTCAAATGCCATTGCATGTGAGTGAGCAAGTGTATGTATATATATATATATATATGCATGTATGTTTGAATGTATGTATGAGTGTATGCATGCATGTATGTAAATGTACGCGTTTTTATAGCTACCGTATGGTCTTGACCCTGTTCATTTTTCAATGTATGCATGTAAGTATGTTTGTAACTGAACATTTCTGTAGCGCCCTATACAAGTATCTCGAAAGCGCTTCTCGTTAGTCTAAATGACGCTAGAGGTAATTAAGAACAAGCTATCAATGTAAGCAAATAAGCTTAGATGACTGGAAAAGTCACCAAATGCTGGCCTGTAACGGAGCCCAACGCAGAGTTGACAGATGAGACGTTGTTCCGAGTTCCTGCATCGTCCGCGTTGCGTTTGAGGACGAGGACTGACGACGGCCAATGTAGCATTTGCAGCACACGGCAACGCTTCCCGACTGGCACTCCCTGGGGCTTCCGAACAGTACTCAGGTCACAAGGTCTTTGTAGGACAGGCATTCGAATCAGACTGTCAGTAGAATATCTATGTGATGAACGGTATACACGCCACTCGAAAGGCTCAGCCTCAATGCCGACTCGGCCGTGATTGACGTCTGAAAATATGAGAATTATCAACCAAGTTCAGCATATTATGAACTAATGAAATAATTAAATCGTCGGGTAAATACAAATGTACACAGGTTTATATAGCGACCGTATAGCCTTGACCCTGCTCATTTTGCCATGAAATGATCGGATGAGGTCTTCCCCACCGCTACCCATTTGAATGGGCGCCACGCCAATTACTGTCCCCCGTGTACGGACCATGCTAGCCCGAGATTTAAATGTCTAAAACAAGCCACGACCGGGACGCGAACCAAAATTTAGGTCCAGAAACCGAAAATCCTGTTCATCGAGAACAGTTCTAGTCCTAGGTATGACCAGAGAAAGACAATCAGAAGACTTTGCAGAAAAATGGTAAGTCTGGAGAATAAGGGCTAATTTTATCTATGGCTGGCCGGAGTTCAATGTTTTATAAACTGTTGGTACCAATTTGAAACAAATATCTTTTGCTGAACAGGAAGCCAATGCAAAGATTTAAACACAGGGATTATATGCTCATATTTTGACATACTTGTTATGATTCTAAGTAAGCAAGTAAGTAAGTAAGTAAAGTATCCCATATCCCACAAGTGAGACGGAGAGGAAGTGCTCATTTCCTTTTTCAGGCCCTTGAACCGGCAATGAACGAATACCAAGGTCTTGGACATGGGAGCATTGCATCGTAGGACTTGCCGTTTACTTCCCAGCTTATGCCAGCGCCAAATTATGCTGCTTGGTGACAGAGGCACGGTGTGCGCAAAAAACTTGCCCAGGGTCGTTACACGGAGTCGAACCCGCAACCGCATGATCACTGACCAAACGCGTTACCGGTAGACCACCGTGCTGTACCTCTAGCCAAAGAATCCTGAACTCTCTTTGAAGTTTCTGCATGTTCTACTTTGTAATACCAAAAAGAATCGAGTTACAATAGTCGACTGGAGACCAAGGCTATCTTAGATGACATGTGGACATAATTCCGTGTTTGTCACGAATACACATGCATGCTGACTTATAAATACCATTTGCATAGTTTGTCAGAGACAGAGTAGAATCAAAAACAACGCCCAAGTCACAACTGAACAGGTGAATCACCCAGATTTAAGGATTTAAGCCATACAAACTGCTTAAATATAGCGGTGGTGGTGGTGATGGTGGTGGTGGTGGTAATAGTAGTAGTAGTAGTGGTGGTGGTGGTGGTGGTGGTGGTAGTGGTAGTAGTGGTAGTGGTGGTAGTAGTAGTAGTGGTAGTAGTGGTAGTGGTAGTGGTGGTAGTGGTAGTGGTGGTGGTAGTAGTAGTAGTAGTAGTGGTAGTGGTGGTAGTGGTAGTAGTGGTAGTAGTAGTAGTAGTAGCAGTGGCGGTTCCAGGATTGCTTGCGCGGAGGGTCAAGAGCATTTCCAGAGGGGCGTCACATTCTGGCAGTCCACCATGCGCAGGTCTGGTCTTAGGGACGCATGCATATAACCAAGAGGGGCGCGGGGCGAACCACCCCCTCACGCCTATAGCTAAATCCGCCACTGAGTAGTATTAGCAACCTACAACAGCAGCATTGGTATTATTATCGTATCAGTTATCGTTATTGTTACGAATAGGGCCATATGAGCGCTGCAAATTTTAACGATTTTTATACTGATGACGCCTAATTACAGAATTACGTCATTAGATAACCTCTTAAACGTTCGAAATTCTCCTTCGCTTTCGTCTGAGCTTTGGATTAGACATATTTGAATATTTTCTGCTCTTTTAAGAGTTTTCTGAGTGTTTTTATCGAAGATGATTCGTTCTCTTCTGTGTGGTCTGTGGCCCTGGTCGCAGCCGATTCCCCGGAGCGCAGAGGAAATTCAGGTAAGCTGAAATCACTGCAGTAATCTAACTTTTACATCAAAATGACCAGCTTCCATCGTTCTCTCTTGCAACAGACGTCGGTTACAAGATCTTTGTAATTCATCAACGTATGTTCCGTTTTGAGGGAACGCGTCTTCTAAGCGTGACAATGCTAACTTTATCCCAAATTGAACGCGGTCTATTCCGTGTGTTTTTTGTAGGTATAACGACAGGTGGTAGGTTAAGCGGTTAAATGGTGTGGTTGCATTTATGCAGGACGACCTTCGGAGGTGTTTGGCCGAGAGACAGCTTCTGGAGAAGCAGTTTGCGGAAGAAGACAAAGTCTGTGCTGAGCGTGCGTTCGAGATGGCTCGCTTGATGGAGGAGTTCGTACGTCGAGTGAACAACGCGAGGTTGGATTCTGCAATGGCTGGGAAATCTTACGACAAAATGTAAGTGGTTATGTGCTAATTTTGGTCTTAATTTAAGTTAGCAAATTCACCGAAAAAATAATTGAAGAAGTGATTTCGAACATCATCTGACTTACTTACACGTATTGGCCCGATGGCGCCGTGTTCCTCAGTCACCATTTACATTTAGAAGCGTGGAACATGCCGTCAAGTATGTAGTCTATGCTTTACTTAATCGCAATTATTTTCTACAGTAGGCCTATAACAATAAATAAACAATTTTAGCAAAACATTTTGGTGTGATATTATATTAACTTATAAGCAGCAGTAAATAGGAGTTTTCTTTTTATCATTGCTAATAAAAGTCATTTGTACAGTTCATGCGCACCAGACGCTCGGAGACGCCAATGAGCTTCGTTCTACTGCTTAAGCAAACTTAACCGATGACTGTTTCTGGAGTTTGAGTTCTATAACTAGCGTTTCTTTGCAGAGTAGGGGAAATTGGAAGCTGGTAGAAATGGGTTGATAGTGATTTTCAGTAATGATTGGAATAGGCCTACTAGCTGCGAGGATCCCGATTAATTGAGGTCGAGTGCGCACATTTTGCTCGGGAAAGAATTCAGTAGATGCTATTGGTGGGATTGAAAATGAGGACTGGACTAGTGGATGAGGAGAGCTGTTACTTGGTGCGGCAACAGGCTATGGCAGACTTTTTAAAGAAGAAGCTGAATGAAAATTAGCCGTGTGAGACATTGTTTGGAAAACTCATGGCTAGACATTTTAGAAGATTATGAGAAATGTTGACCACAGATATAAACTCCTACAAGGCCAATGGGATTGAGCCTACTCATATTGTTCTAGAAGCTTGGAACTCCATTTACAAATGGGTGTTTGACTTTTGAACAGCTTACCTCATCCAGCATATGCATTTGCCCCAAAGAGTGGTTTGGTATATGGAGTTGAAAGCTGGACATTCTCAAATTGAGAAAAGTTCACCCCATTGCTGGATGACTTCTGTAAATAACCCGATCTTATCAGCTTTGATCTAGCTAAACTATTTTAGTTGTATTAATAAATGTGTCAATCAAAAATACCACACCTGCAAAATCTAAATATATAAATGGAATGCCTCATCTTTGCTTGATGGATGGCCATTAGCCAACATGTGTTAATGTAGATTCTTTTAGGAATTAAAACGATGGACATGTATTGGGTCCAGTCAGCAAACTTATTTCATTATCACTAATATGAAATTGTAAATGTAGGCCTACTATTATCTATAGCAATTATAATTAAATTGGTAATTGTAATTTGCAGCTGTAATTGCAAATTTATATAATGCCTCTTAACTAGAAACTTCTTATGGGGGGCCCTTGTGGGTGCTCCTGACCTGACAGCAGAAAACTGTGATTGAACACAATGGTTTTCAAGTGCTTAGGGAAAAGAGGCAAAGAAAGACCAAGGAGCTAACGTTGTAGGTTGCTAGACAATCTATGACATGATCTGACAACCTGCAACATGATTCATGGGAAACTTGTTATAAACCTGTTTTTGGACCCATATCAAGAACCGTGTTATAACAAGACAACTGCATTATAACAAGTTTATTTCTTTAGTAGAACTTTAGGACCCATGTCCTTGACCATCTTATACCAGAATTTGTGTTATTGTGAAGAATGTTAGAATGAGTCTCTGCTGTAAATATAATCCCTCAGGATTTATAAATTAAAGTGGGAGCAAATATGATATATGTTAACTGCTATTTATAAATTAAGTTGGGGCAGAAGTGATTTTTGTGTAAATGCTATTTATAAATTAAAGATGGAGCAGAAGTGATATTTGCTAACTGCTATTTATAAATTAAGTTGGAGCAGAAGTGATATACATGTAAATGATATTTATAAATTAAGTTGGAGCAGAAGTGATATATGTTAACTGCTATTTATAAATTAAGTTGGAGCAGAAGTGATATATGTGTAAATGATATTTATAAATTAAGTTGGAGCAGAAGTGATATATGTTAACTGCTATTTATAAATTAAAGTTGTGGCAAAAGTGATGCAGGCTTATGCTTAACTGCTTGCTATTCTTCAGTGAAGTGTGCAACTGTCTGCAGTCTGGTTATTAGTTGGTTTAATGTTTCTAGATCTGTGTCCATCTTTTGCCACATAATTTTTCTAAAATTATACTGTATTATAAACTTGAAAAATATTTTTGTTGTAGATGCAGCAGAAGATACAAGAAATATAATGTTAGACGTTATATTTAAGTTGTTGTTGTGTGCTTGTGTGTCTTTGCAGAATGAAGAAATGTTGGACGAGCAAAGAGAGAGATGCCCAGATTGCTTTGTTGGAATCGCTGAACCTCGTGACCATCCGACGTAAGAGCCTCCAGAAAGTGAATGAGAAGATCTGCAGGCTTCAGGACGATCTTGTTGAGGCAGTCAATCGTGAGAGTCAGGATCTGCCCTTCGGCGGTGAACAGCTGGGTGTAGAAGTGTGCTTTCCAACTAATCCTCCGAATGTGGTTGACCAGGTTTCCAGCGCCAGTTGCAGTGGATTGGACCAGAAGGCAGTTGACTGGGAGGCCAAGATGGATGTAGCCCATCGGAAGTTCCAAGCATCCAGCGCCCGTTGCCGCCAGCTTGTGAAGGACTTTGACAAGCGCTTGATCGAACCGATGAGGAAGAGAACTCCGTACCTTGGTGTGCCTCCAGAGTCGACTGCCTTCAGCGGATGACCTCACTTCCTACCTGTGGACAGCCAGACTCCGCTTGAGTGGTACTTCAGCTGTCACTGACATCGGAATGCAGTTAGTCTTTGAGAAAGCTGAGATACTTTGTACTGAGAGAATCTGGTACGTGGATCGTTAGCCATTGTTTTCAAGAGCTTACACCTGAAACATCAATCGTTTGCTGTTGGTTTGGTGACTGGGAGATGACCTGTGTTCTGCATTAGAAGGATTTCTAACATCATTCCTTCTAAAGTGGTGACACTTCGTTTTGGTGAAGATGAGCTCCTGCAACTATCTTTCTGCTTCCTTCCTTCCTTCCTTCATTCCTTCCTTCCAAGCCAGTTAAGTAATAATTGTGTCACTCTTTGTGTAGATTTTAATTACATTTGTAGCTCGAGTTTGCTGGATTCTAAGAACAAAGACTTCAGTCAGTGTTGCTCCCGACCTCGTTGCCACATAGGCAGCTTGTGTGTTTACAGCCTGCCCAAGGCTGCAGTGCTATCTGCTAGTGGTTAGGTGTTGTGCTAGTGGTGTGACCTCAGACCTTGTGCATTTAGTTTTGATTCTGTCTGTCCAGTTTATAATATTTTGGCTATCAGGTAATGGCATTCTGGAGCTGAAATGGATCTGAAGCCCACAAAGAGCAGTTGGTCTAAATGCACCTACTGACTTCCGTAGCACCAGTGTAACTTAAGGTGACCAAACATTTGCTAGGCTCACATTTGCCACCACTTTTTTATGTGCTGCATTTACAGGAAGTGCGCATTTGACAGCTGCTTATCGCAACTGTAATGTAATCTCATGTAATCTGTTCTGCTTTCACTCCATCTGCTGTCTTCCTCCTTCCACTTTCACACAATCTAATCTTAGCTGTTCTTCCCTTTACACACAATCCACCCTCTGTCTTAATCTACTGTCACATGACCTCCTGGTATATGTTCTGTCCCTCTCAGGCAATCCAATCACCTTTCACTACATCACAATCTCTTTTAACCTGTTCCTCTACATTCTGTAATAGATGTCAGATAGCTGCTTGAAGTGACTTCTCCCTTAAGTTCTGCCTTGGTAGCTTGATCATTCTTCACTATCTTTGGACTGCCAAACCTTATGTTTATTTCTTTGAGATAGGCAAAGAAGAGCAGTGGTACACTAGGATTTGAACCTAGGACAGAGTCAGTGAGAGCACTTTGGACCACGGATAATACCATGGTGATAGGTTTTGTGTAGTATGAGAGAATTGAAGGTGACAGTGAGGCTACTCAGTCTCTGTGTGTTTGTGTTTCGGTGTGGTGATGGTGCAACTCCGATCTATGGATTTTGTCTACACCTGGTGAGGTCTGAGGATCATGAAGATCAACAGCGATCAACAGACGGCACTTCTCACAGATGGAAGCAAAGACCCAGCTACTTACTAGCAGTGCATTTGTGTCATATGTTGGAATGTTATGATTGAATTCTGAGCAGTGTTTATGAAGATGTAGAGAAAACAAGAATGCAGAGCTGTTGAGAAGTAGAAAACTGAGTTTGGTGATCCAGAAAGAAATGCAGGAAAGTGTGCAAAGTGAAATAATGCAGAAGGAAGGAGACTTTGTGGAAGTAAAAACAGAATGGATGTGATTCTATGAAAGGGAAGAACAGAAAAGAGGAGATTGTGTGAAACTGGAAGAAGATAGATGGTGAATTGGGTGTAAGGGAAAGAACAGCTGAAGAAGGTAGAGAGAAGACTGGATGAAAGGAGAAGTACAGATAAGAGAAGATTATGAAATTAGGAGATGAGAAAGAGGAGGAGCCTTGTGAAATTTAATGAACCGTTAGAGGGTGGATGAGGCCATAGCAACAACTGCAACAAATGTACCGATGATGGGAACTGTGAGATCTGAGGAGTGCTTTATGTTAGAATTGTTTTTCTTTGGTGCATTTGGATATGGTCTTTTCAGCTTCTGGCTGAAGGTGCTTTCACTACCTGTTTCTGTCCTGTAGGCAGTGTCAATTAGCAACTGCTTTTCCAGTGGGGTTAGAATGCTAGCTGTGTTTCCGAAGATCCTGTCAGCATAAATTTCTGTTTAGATGAAACTGTTGGCTGTTACGGTAATCCCATACTAGCTTCCACAGTGCCATGGTCATAACAGAGGTATCAGTAGATGGCAGGTTGAGTACAAGCATACTTCTGATAGGATAGCTTTAAGATTTTGAAATCCTACTTTATGTTGGAGCATTCTGTATTGCCAGTGACTTATATGGCTCCAGTGACCATTTTAAGTTTATTTTTCTTGCACTTTGTTTTCTAAACTTCTGTAGTACCTTGTATTCCTAAACATCAGTGGCATATACAATGTAGATATCAACTGATGCCAATTTAGCTTGATGCTACTGTGTTCGATATGTATTTCTGGTTTAGTTTTATCCTATTATTATTATTACTATTGTTACTATTATTATTTTATCCTATTATTATTTTGTCTTCTTAGGTATAGCTGTATCCTCTTGTCTCTTTCTTTGAGTCTAATGCAGGTTCTCAACTTCCCCAAAACCATCAGTAAAAATGGTTGGTGTTACCACTAGGATTTGAACGTAGTGTTTTGATGCTTGGTTTGCTGTTAACTTGTGTAAACTCTTGCATTCATGTGGCTGATGTGATATTGGTCCAGGTTCTCAGTGAGCAGAGTGAGTTGGTCAGGGTTGAATTGTGTCTGTCCGTTGTCAGTGATGGCTGTTGTGGATATTGTAGAGTTGATGTTTATGTATTTTGCAGGGACTACTTGTTTTAGGTGTAGCTTTGACTACAGACTCACTTGAGCATTGAATATTTAGTTAAGGACTCACTTGAGCGTTGAATATGAAAAGACAGTAGCGAAAGACTTGTGTGAGAATAGTGATGACCAAATGCTTCACTTATTCTCTTCATTGTTTTTGATTGCATTTGGGTAGTTCAATCATCTACAGCTTCTGAGGCCGTTTCATTTATTTTACATTTAGATAGTTTTTAAGGGGTGTAATCTTCTGAATCCTTGTTAGCTCTCCTTTCTCTTTTTGCTATGTAAGCTTTATTAATACTTTTTTCTTATTTCTTCCTTGACATGTGTCTCCTTGTGATGTTTATGTGGACCTTGTATCCATAGGTCTTCATGTTCATGTGTCTGCTGATGCCTTCTCTTCATTTCCCTCTACCAGTTCTCCCTCAGTCTCATCTTTCCATCCATATTAGTTCCATTTTCTTTTATTACATCTTTTACAAGTCATTTAATATGTGTTTGTTAATTACTGTTTGGATATTCTTCTTTTTCAGTTATCTGCCTGAGGCCTATCCTAAACCTTGTCTTTTTCTCAGTATAGACCGTTGTCTTTTATTTATCAATTGCCATTTTTCTCAGTGCAGACCCTTTTCTTTGGTTTTTCAATGCCATTTTTTCTCTGGGATCAGGAATCTTGTCATTTGTTTATATATCGCCATTTTTTTCTTTGGTCTGGAACCTTTTCTTTCATTTTTCATTTGTCATTGTTTCTGGGGTCTAGTCCATTGCCTTTTGTTTATCAATTGCCATTTTTCTCTGTCTGGATTGTTGTCTTTTGTTTTATTCATTACCATTTTTCTGGGCTGTAGAACCTTGCCTTTTGTTTATCAATTGCCATTTGTCATTTCTTTATCAACTGCCATTTTTCTCTTTCTGGATCCTTGTCTTTTGTTAATCAGTTGCCATTTTTCTCGGGGGATCTAGAACCTTGTCTTTTCTTTATCTATTGCCATTTTTCTCTGAAGACTATAACCTTATCATTTGCTTATCAATTGCCAATTTTCTGTGGGTTCTAGACCCTTTTCTGTGATTATCACCTGCCACTTTTCTGTATGCTCTAGATCCTGTTCTTTAGTTTATCAATTGCCATTTATCTCTGGTATCAAGACTCTTGTGTTTTGTTTATCAATTGTCACTTTTTCATTCTAGAGCATTGTCTTGGTGTGTATCAACTGCCACTCTTTAATATTGTTTATCAGTTGCCATTTTCCTTTTGGGTCTAGACCCTTTCTTTCATGTATGAATTGGCATTCTTGTCTGGGTCAAGACACTTTATCAACTGGTGTAGACCCTTGTATGTAGTTTATTAATTGCAATTTTCTCTGGGACTAGGCCCTTGTCTTTTGTTTTTTATCAATTTGCCATTTTCTCTGGTGTCTCGACCCTTGTCTTCTGTTTATCAGTGGCCACTTTCTCTGTCTAGACCCTTTCTTTTATTTGTTGTAGTGTTTTATATCCTGACAACTATCTCTTTCAATCTCTTTCTCACTTATGGAAAATTTTAAACATCCAAATTTCTTGAAATTTAGGATTTTTATTAAATTGGGAATTTGGGGCTACTCGTGATGATGACTATGAATTTAGAATTAGTGGCTTCAAGGCTTGCGATGGCTGAACTACGGAGACCGTTGCCAACACCTCCTCGTGGTGTTCTCTGGGCATGCAGTTAATGCTGATGGTTAACTGCATGGCGAAGATTGGCAGTTTAATGCAACAGGCTTTGGCTATCAGTGTGCTTTGTTGTTTTGCTATGGTTCAAACTGGCAAACTGCTACATGACACAGCATGAGTTTAGTCAAGCTGTTACTATTATACTTTGTCGTAATTTAATCTGCTTCAGTCTACCACTGGACTGCTCAAACCTTCAAGAAGAAAACTGAGGTTCATTTGAGAAAACGTTTTGGTAAATAATTTTATAGGCCTACACTTAATTCCACACTGATCCTAAATTCCCATTTCTCTCAGCTTAGACACAACCCACCCTAACGGCTCCTTTCCCCTTCTATGTCTGGTCTTCAGGCAACCGGACTTGGTTCTTGACCTGACGTCTTTGGACAACACCACGAACTTGATGCAGTGTGCATGAATAAGCTGGTGCCCTGGGCTTAGCTTTTGATTGGCACTTTAAAAATTTTGAGTTATGATTACGATTAATTCAGTTTAAGCTGTGAAGACATTGGTGACTTTTTAAATTAGCCTATATAATATAATAATATATGTATGTATGTATAAATGCATACATATATAGGCCAGCATATGGAGCGCCTCTGATTAATGTAGCAGCGCTATATAAATTTACGATTACAATTGCTGAATATTTTGTGGATTTGCCATTCATATGAGACCAAATGCATTGGGTAGAATTTTCAAGAGTCCATGCTGAAGGTGCATAATGCATTGCTTGTCTGGTCCAAATGCTTACCAAGTACCATGGGCTCAGGAACTAGGAGCCGGTTTACATATATACACCAGGAATGTAACATAAATTATTGTAAAACTCCTTAATTTTTAAGGGCCACACAGAGGCTACATTAAATGTGTTATACCAGTTTTCAGTCATGTTTACCATATGGAGAACATATGTAGAATATTTATCTGGCACTGTTGTAGTAAAACTTAGAAGGGATGATTAATTCTGTTGTGCTTTAACAGATTTGTGCCATAGGTTAGCATATGTGGAGAAGCTGCATCACCCGATGTGCCGTCCTGCACACGAAAGGACTAAATCTAATTCTAAAATCTAATCAACATAAATTGTTGCTCTCAGTCTTTAGTGGTTACTTTCCAACTATACCAGAACCTCCCTATAACATGTCTTGTTCAAATATGGATGGCTGCGAACATAATTGAAGGATGAAAGCACACATTCTTAGCGGCAGCACGCGAATTCTTGAGATTTCCTAACCCCTTGACCGCCAGGTGGCGCTTTCTGACCTAATTACACATTCCTGAGGGAGCTTCGCATATAGTATATGTGGTCTTTCGCTACGAGATCGCTATGAGGGGTTCATTTATTAGCGTGGCGAGGCGGTATTTTTGGTTATACAACTTAAAAATGACCAGGAAATACGAAACTATGTGTCTCAAGAATTATGATTGCTATGGATTCGATATAGATCATACGCTGGCCAAGTATAAACTACCCACGTTGTTTAAAGTAAGTTTTTGAACGATAATCCTTTTATATCGTTCACGGTATGATATGCAATAGCCGGTTCAACCGGTGTTTTTATCTTAAGTCTGTTAATAAAAGTAATCAATGCTTTTTTGGCATCATGAATTATTTTTATAGTATATTCGAAAGTACTAGTTTCAGAATGACTATCAGTGTAACTTATAAAATTAGAGCCGAAAGGAAGTTAATCATATTTCGTGTTAAAAATTTTCCAGCTTGCCTGGTAGCCCAGGTAATTAAAAATAACAAGTAATCCTACATTATTGACCACAGCAATTTATTTTGGCATAATACAAAGACTTTTAGACCTTGTCATAGAAATTTCAAGGGGAAACAAAACTGTCATTTCAACAAGCCTTCAGATCTTCCCTGCGATATTTGTGAAATAAGACGATCATTCAAAAGGAAAAATTATGAGAAAACAGTGTCATAAATCATAGCATTAATCAGATACACTTGCAATACCAAAAATTATGTTATTAAAGTATTGCAGTTATTAAATTATTGGAATATAAGATGTGATACTGGAAATTTTGTTGTCAGTATCAAGTACTAGCAATATAATATGGTTATATTGACAGTCCTGTAAATTAGTGACTGTCTGGACCAAGGGGTTGCAGGTCACGCTTACTTACTTACTTGATTATGTATGGGGCAGAAGACAGTCTTAAGATGAGCCAAAGTTATGGTGTTTGTACAGACGAGACACAACGAGAAAAGAAAATTAAAAACTTCAAAATCATCTACTTAGGGACTGGCTTATAATGACATTTTGGTACTGTGACCAGGGTAAATAGAAATTCAGTCATGGATTCTGGTCAACAGTCAGTGACAGAAGTTTTAAAAAAACAGGTTTGATGGTGCCTGGCGGTGATGCCAAAGTGAAATTGGTGGGTGAGTGCTGTGTGCTAGCCTGTATGAAGTGTTGTGTTTGACTTGAGTTATGCAGAGCGACATTTTGGAGTCAGTCATCATTGCTTAGAAGTCACTGTGAGGTGTTTTCACACATTAGTAAACTGTGGCTGCAGAGGTCAATTTTGGTGGTTTGATGTGGCGGACAGTGAGTTGCCCATTTTGCCTCTTCTTTCTGAATGAATTTTGGAGTAATTCTGAGGGTTTCAGACGATGGAGGCATTCCAGTGTTTGATGACAAATGATGGCTACTGTTCCTGGAGTTTGGTTCAACTATGCCTTTGACTTTCCAGTTGATGAACTTTCCGTGTGAAAACAGATGTTTTCAGTCAAGTTCTGGATGGAGTGAAGTTCCAGTTCAAGTCAAATCTAGTGGTTTTGACTGTACGGTTTGACCAGTTAATTTTGATTTGGAATAATTAGCAGTTTGACTGATATTCTGGTAATTCTTAACCATGGAAGAAGAGAAGTAAAAACTAAATGCTTATATATGGGCACCTTACTTGGAATTTTAGTCCAGGTTGGCTCTGATGTTGAATCTATATTGGATTTAGATGAGGAAGAGCCTGTTGTACTTTTCCTGATGGTTAAAGGCGTTAAACAGGGCTATTTATCTAAACAAATTGTTAAAGGATATGACAGTGGTTGAGACGATGCATGAGATGATAAAAAGGGAAGAAAGGGCAAATAAAGAACAGTTGGAAAGGGATGAAAGGATGAGAAAAGAGCAAGGTTAGTAATAATGTGTGTAAATAGGAAACATTTTGTCTTAACTGAATTTAGTATTAACCATTAGGCAAAAGTCAGCGCAGCATGCCAACCAGAAATGCATTATGGCTACATGACTTACCATGGAGCAGCAAATGACACATTACTGTATATGATCATGGTAGGCTACAAACTTTAGCGACCATTTTTAGATGTGAGTCTTAGTAAACCACCAGTCTGTTTCAGGGTGAACCAGCAAGTAAGGGGTATTTTAAGGTTTTGTGGAAGGACTAAGACCGATGCATGCCATTATGACATCGTTTTGACAGCAAATCAGAATCGGTCTCGGACAGAGGCGTCGTCGTAAGACAGGGAGAAGCCTTTGAACAAGGTCACAGTAATGTACGTGCTGATTGATTTGGGGCGGATGCCTCTGTATTTTGCAAGGTGCTCAGAAGATTCTGACCATTGACCAATGTCTTCTCCATATGGCAAAGATTCGTCAATGAGGATATTAGGCTACTTGAGAAGAGTTCTGAAAGTTACATGTATGTATGATAACAGCAGGAACTAATCTGACTAGAGTAGTCGAAGATACTTAAACTGTCTAAGGTGTCTAGCTATGGAGCACTTCCAATGTGGTTACATATCTCACTACCATAAATGCGCCACATGACTGGCTTAATGTCCTTTATTGTCAGACAAAATATACCCACAAATGAAATGGCCACATTAATGTAGACAGCTATAAAATTCTACTTCCTATACATAGGTATCATTATGGTAATAATGATATCTGTGGTCTCATGCACCAACGCATTTTGACCAGCCAGAAGCTGTGGTCAGTGAGTTTCTTATCATCAATCACCCAGTTACATTGTAAGCATATAGGCCCTACGCTATCTTATTCCTGGAGTGGTGACGTTCATCAAAGACTGACGCTGTCAAACTGTCCTAGAGAGCAAACCCGAAACCTTATTGCAAGCTGCGTCTGTTGTGTATCAGTCAACATTTCGTCTTATCAGAAGGACTTTGTATTGAATAATTTCATGGGACCGAAAATCTCTTTTGTAATAACCGATGTTTTCATATCATGACCAGTTTCTTCTTAAGATAATAATTTAATGTTAAAGTGCATTAAAATCGTAATCTCAGTATTTCTACAGCGCCCAGTGGGGGGCGTCTGTGTCGCAGGGACCAGCTTATTCACAGGCACTCAATCAGAATGAATTCGATAGGCCAAAGGGGTTCAGTCCAAGTGCATTTGAACGGATCAAGCTTTCATTTCATGCTAAGCAATATTTTGTACTGTACGCTTTCGTCTTAAGTGTTTTGCACTGAATGTTTTGTTTTGTTTTGTTTTGTGTATGTACTGCCATACCTGTGATTTCTTATGGTTATTTGCCACTGGTAGAATTCAGCAGGCCAATTTTCTGGCTTCTCTGTAAATACTGCTTTAAAGTTTTAACTCAGAACATTGTCTTAAAAAGAGGGGGACATAATGTCAGGACCAAGAGTTGCAGGTCAGGCTTACTTACTTAGTTAATTATATACATGTTGTTGTCCATGGGTTTAACGACATCTTATGGCAACTAAGGCCGTTGACGTCTTCGACATGAGAATGTTGTTGACATTGTCCATAAGTTCATTTCTTTCTTCTTATCGTTTCCTTTAAGATTTTTGTTTCCGTAGGTAATGTATGTATTTTTTTTAAACTGATTGCAGCACGACATGGAAGAGAGACCAAATGCAGGCGAAGGGGGGTTTTGTTGACTGGTTGATGGCACCTTTGTCGACTTCTTTTTGGTTTTCTTCTTGTTGGAAGACTGTCCACTGTCCATTTCGGCTCTTTTGTGTCCATTAAGGGTCTTCTCAGTTGTTATAAAGCCATTTAAGGCTCTTTTGTGGCCATCAGGCTCTTTTGTGGCCATCTGGTTTTTTTGCCATCAGGCTCTTTTGTGGCCATTTAAGGCTCTTTTGTAGCCGTCAGCCTCTTTTGTGGCCATTCAAGGCTCTTTTGTAGCCGTCAGGCTCTTTTGTGGCCATTTAAGGCTCTTTTGTGGCCATCAGGCTCTTTTGTGGCCATCTGGTTTTTTTGCCATCAGGCTCTTTTGTGGCCATCAGGCTCTTTTTTGGCCATCAGGCTCTTTTATTTAACGAAATCAACAAAGACTATATACAAATTAGGTAGGTGTAACAATTACAAGGAGCAAGTTCTAGGCCCATATAACAGATTATTTCACTCTTAAAAACAGAACAATATATTTTTACATATTTACATATAGACAATTTTCAGATAAAATTTTTAAACAGGCTAAAACATATTAATTACAGATTCAGTTTTATTTACATCACAGATGTTTTGTCAGGGAGAATATCACACATACAATCGAAAAATATTTACAGATTATATTTACATTGGTATAATCCATTTTATTTAAATGACTCTATCTTTGTTGATGCTCATCAAGATTTTATAAACCTCTAGGTAAAGATAACGGTTACACAGTATGTTTTTTACAGTAAAGTCTAGTTTCTTTTCCTGGCATTTTTGTTTTAGTATATATGAAATATTCTGTTTTTTACAGTTTAATAATACATGTTCAATTGTATCAGGTACCTGACATTTTATACATAAGTCTGTTAGGCTCTTTTTAATTTTCTTAAGCCAAGTGTTAGTTAGGATATGTCCTAAACGCAGCCTAGTAATTTGAACTTCCTGTTTCCTAGGACAGTCCATATACTTAATGTCAGTGGAAACCAGAGGCTGGATAGTTTTATAAAAACTCCCTCTAGTGTCTTTATCATATTCATTTTGCCACTTAATTAAAATATGATTTTTAATTAAAGCAAAAACTTCACTCAATTCTATATATTGAGTTGAACTGATTTGTGAAAGTTCTAGGCCTTCCTTTGCCAGTGAGTCTGCCACCTCATTACCAGAAAGCCCAATGTGGCTAGGAATCCATGCTATTACTATTTTACTGTGCTTCAATAAATTAATTTTTTCATACAACTGCATTACAAGATTTGGTCTAGACTCAGATTTATTTTCTTTTATAGAGGTGGCTGCACTTAATGAGTCAGTAAAGATAACAAATTTTTGTAATATGAGGTTTTCATTGGTCAAAATCCAGTTAAGCGTTTCAATAATTGCAGACAGTTCAGCAGAGTACACTGACGAGCTATTGACTAGTCTAAAAATTTTATGAATTTTGAAGGATGGGATATAATAAGCTGCAGCCACCTTATCTTCAAGCTTTGATCCATCAGTATAGATAGGAATATAATCATTATATTTATTAATAATTTCTAAGGATAAGTATTTCATATAATCTTGTAGATCAGTTTGTTTATTTATTTGTTTCTTTAACGAAATGTCTACTTTTATAATTTTATTAAGCCAAGGTGGTGTATTTGAATTAATGGGAGATTTAAAAGGCTGATGCAATGCAGAAAAGAATTCCTCTGTTCTTTTAAATAAAGACTGTTGTTCCCTATGCCATTTGCACTTTCCATAATAATTTGCCCAGTGATCTTTCATGGTCTTCATTGCTGGGTGGTCTTCAGAACCGAGTATCTTAGACCCAACCTTGAGCGAGTTGTGCAGCCGACGGAGGTGAAGGGGCATCTCACCACACTCGTTCTGTAGGGCCAAAATCGGTGTACCCTTGGCAGAACCACAGGCGATTCTTAAGGCCTCAGACTGAATATTTTGTAATTTTTTAATTTGAGAATTACTAGCGATGGTATAAGCTACATCTCCATAGTCAAGTATAGATCTTATTAAGGCTCTATATATGGCCAAAAGGGCTTTTTTAGATGCCCCCCATTTATAACCAGCCACAGCTCTCATAAGGCTAATTCTTTTCTTACATTTGGTTAAGATATATTCAATATGGGGTTTCCATTTTAATCTTGAATCAAAAATAACTCCAAGAAATTTAGCTGTTGTTTCTACTTTAATTGAATTATTGTTTAATTTAATAGATAATTTCGGTTTTTTTAACTTTTTGGTAAATAGGACTGCAGTAGTTTTACTGATAGATATTTTGAAACCATTTTTATTACACCAAGTGTCGATAATGTTTATGGCGTTTTGCATTTTTTCTTCTATTAATTTAATATTTTTATTTGCATAAAAAATAGCACTATCATCTGCAAAAAGTGTTATTTCTATATTATCATTACCCGGGTTAATATCATTGATCATTAATAGAAATAACAGAGGAGATATTATTGATCCCTGAGGTGTCCCATTTTCTTGTAGAAAAATGTTTGAAAATTCAGACCCCACTTTCACTTGAAAGGAGCGATTTGTAAGAAATTTTAAAATCCAATTAAACATTTTGCCTTCAATTCCTATATTTTTTAATTTACTTAATAATGTGGGCACATGGAGCATATCATATGCCCGTTCAAAATCAATGAATATAGCCAACACATTTTGTTTAATTTTAAGTTTTTTAAGAATAAATTCTTGTAATCGCAAAATATGATCTGTAGTACTTCTATTTTTTCTAAATCCACTTTGGTTTTTTGATAAAATGTTGTTTTTTTCAGTGAACCACTGGAGCCGTGTATTAATCATTTTCTCCATTACTTTGCAAATGGTGGAAGTCAGTGATATAGGTCTGTAGGACTCAGGGGATGTAGGATCTTTATTTGGTTTCAAGATAGGTGTTATTATTGCATGAGTCCAATCATTTGGAAGGGTTCCCTCATTCCAAATTTTATTGTAAAATTTCAAAAGAACTTTTAAAGCATATTTATGAAGATTTTTAAGAAGGTCATAAGGAATCCTATCTTCTCCTGGTGACTTGTTCTTTTTGATGCTGTCAATTGCCTCTTTTAATTCTCTCAGGTTAAAAACAGTATTTAATGCATCTAATTCATCATCTTTTATTGCATAATTTGAAATTTGTATAGTTTCATTTTCATTTTGCATATTTTGTAAATGATCCAGAAATTCTTTCTTGTAATTAGCACTACTGCTGGTATCTGCATATGTCTGGCCCAGTAGGTTAGCTTTTTCTAAATTCGTTTCAGCTACAGTACTTTTATATTTGAGGGTAGGGATGGAAGTTTTGGAAGCTGTCCCATTCATTCTTCGGGCCATATTCCATACAGCTCCCAATTTCGACTGGTTGGTTAGTTCATTGCAGTAGGCTTCCCAGCTCCCTCTAGATTCCGTAGCAATAGTTCTCTTAGATATTGCATTCAGTCGCTTATATTCAATATAATCATTTAGATCCTTTGACTTAGCCATTTTATTCCTGACCCTATTTCTTTCATAGATAGCATTATCACATTTGTCATTCCAAAATGGTAGGGGACGATGTCTTTGATTTTTGCTTTTAATGTACTTTTTAGCTGGAATTGAAGAATTTGCTATAGAAGCAATTTCAGTAGTTAAATTTGTAAAAGTTTGATTTATATCATCAACCAGGAGGGCTTCTGATATAACAAATTTACTCTCTGATTTAAAGTTTTTCCAATTTGCTTTATCTAGTTTCCAGAGGTTCATCCCTATTTCATCTTCCAAAACTATTTCTTCATTTACCCTGGTAGTAGTAACTAAATGATCAGATCCTAAAGTTGTGTTTTCAACATAGTGATAACAGTTAAGGGCTAAATTTTGCGTTACAATTGATAAATCAATTACAGAATTAGTGCTGGATTGATTTGATATGACATGTGTGGCCTGTCCTGTATTTAAAACAGTTAAGTTATTTTCATTTAAAATTTCTTCTAAAACATTTCCATTTTTATTGTTTGTACTGCTTCCCCACAATTTATTTTGGGAATTATAATCCCCCGTTGCAATAGTTCTTTTGTTTTGGAAAATTGTTTTGAAAGATTCTTTATTAATTTCAGTTTTTGGTGAAATGTATAGATTAATAATTTGAAGAGGCCCTGTATTTGTCTTAATTTCTATAGCTTGAATTTCAATACCAGGAATTTCAGTTACGTTTTTAAAAGTAAAGTTCAGACCGACTTTGACCAATATCATTAATCCTCCTGTAGCTGTAGTACCATTTTTATCTTTTCTAACCATAGCATATCCTTCAATTACTGGATTTTTGCTTTTTTCTCTTAAAAAGGTTTCTTGGATACAAATTACTTCTGGAGGTCTTTTAGTTTTCCCTAAGAAATTTTTTAGTTGATCTTTATTTTTCATAATGCCTCTGGCATTCCACTGCATAATGCAAATATCCATATTAGAGTAAAAATTTAAACAAATAGTGTTAATGAAATTTATTTAATTTTCTTATCAAATTGAACTTTGTAACTTAGTATTTAAAAATAATTCTGTTATTAAAAAGAATCTGACTGGCTGAGGTGGAAAACGTATCTCTAATTTCAGAGACGGATTTCTTTGAGTCAAATAGAGCAAGGCAGCCCAGAATGAATGAAGTGGTTTTAAGTTCAGTTAATTTTGGGTGTTCTGGTAAACCCTTCTGTTCAAAGGTTACGACTGTTTTGTATTTAGATTTATCAAAATCTAGGAAGTCTTTAGTGTTCTCATCTTGATATTCATGAAGGTTAACTTCTAAGGGTTCTTGGTAGTGATTTGGTGTTTTTCTTTGACTATTTATTTCAGATGTATTTGGGTTTTTTCCTCTTACTATATCCGAGTAAAGAATTCTTTCTTGAGCTTTCTTTTTTAAAAACTCTTTGATTTCCAAAAATCGAGGACACTGTTTATAAGCAGCACTATGTGCCTGCTTACAATTGGCACATTTAGGTGTATCTGTATTAGGGCACTCAAGAAAAGAATGAGGGCCACTACATTTGCTGCAAGTAGTTTGTCCCTGACAGGTTATTTTGGTATGACCGAACTCTTGACAATTGTCGCATCGTTTTGGTTTGGGCACATAGGGCCAAACCTTAAAAAATCGTCCAGCAATATTTATTGAAGGTGGAATTAAGGTACCTTTGTTAAAAGTAACTAATGTTGTCTTAGTTGTATCTGGATTACCTATTTTTTTCATTTGTTTCAGGCCTAAAGATAGGGCTATCTCTGTGAGATTTTCTTCATTTTCCTGTAAGCCATATATGACCCCCTTAGGTTCAAATTCTCTTACAGGCTTATTCAAACTGATATACTGGTTTGATGGTAGTTTGTTTTTCTTAGTAAGGGCAAAGGGTAAAGTAGCAACTACTGCTTTGCCG
Source organism: Norana najaformis (assembly GCA_964023275.1). Classification (NCBI taxonomy): domain Eukaryota; kingdom Metazoa; phylum Annelida; class Clitellata; order Crassiclitellata; family Hormogastridae; genus Norana; species Norana najaformis. The sequence continues at coordinate 26,926,114 of OZ029917.1, forward strand.
TCTATTTGTTTAATGTTTAAAACCTTTTCCTTCTGTAGTTCTGTGAAGGCAATTATTCTGAGGCCTTCACCAGCCATTTGGATTTTTTCAACATCACCTCCAATTTGTTTTATCAGCTCTTTTTTAAGTTGATAAGGCTTCTGCTTAAAGTAATTTTGTAATTCCCGTTTACAGCTTGAGAGGTAAACTGTTCTAGTCATTAGATCATCTATTTCTTTTTGTTTTTCAGGACTGATGTTTTTAGTCTTTTTATTTTTAGAATTTTCAAATATAATCAAAGTATTTTGCTTAAGATTTTCAATAGGTTTCCCTTGATTCAATGGTTTACGTCCATTATTTAAGCTCATTTGGGTAAAACTGGAACCAGACTGCCTACATACAGAAATTCCACCATCAGCCTCACCAGTCAAAGGAGCAATGCTATGTGCAATTTTTTCAGGGACAATTTGCCCTGCACCATGACAAACATCATTTAACTTAATCACATCATTTACACCAATTACAGATGATTCAGTTTCCATTTCAATTTGTTCTCCAATGGCCGAGATATTTTTACCTTGCCCTTGAAGTGCACATGCATCACGGGCATCATTTATAGTAACCACATTGGTTTCTTTTGTTTCCATTCTAGTTTTTTGGGGGAGATTTTTGACAGAATCAGAGATGGAAGAGGTTTCCTCCTTCTTACCCAACATGGTGTCGTTTGATTCTGAAGGCGGTTGACGTCGGAAGTCGTCTTTTGTCATCACCTTCGTCTTCTTCTGTTCCTTCGTCTTCTCCGTTTCAGGGTCGTTGTCTTTTTCATGTTCGTTTTCATATTTAGTTTTGCAGAAAATTTCTTTCGTCACCTGTTTTCGTGTTTCAGTTGTAGTTTCCGAGTATGTCTTATTTTCAAGTTCTACTTCATTGTCAACATTTGATTCTGGGTCACTCCTTGTGTCGTAATTGTCCTTGTCATTGTCGTCCATTTTGAATTTTCCAGTCGCACACTGGTAATTTACAAGAGTTTCTTTCACAGAAGTAGAAGAAGAGATTTCCGCTTTGTCATCTGTGGGAACATTTCCAACCCTGAGCGCCGTCTTCTTTTTTGTATTTCTCGGCGTTTGCTTAAAAGGCATGACGATTTGGGTCGATAACGTCTTTTAAACCATCAACTTTCAACTTTTCAACCGTAAACCTCAACAACGTTTATCATACATGGGACAGAAAGGCAGTCTTGAAGGGGGTTGAAGTTATGCAGTTGTAAAGATTAAACGCAACAAGAGAAGAAACTTGAACTACTTTGATTTGTGACGTGTTTCAAAAACGTCAATTTAGGGACCAGCTTATGACAGTGACCAATAATGGAAATAGCATATATTATCCCTTGTATATATAAGCAGTTTAGACACCAGACAGTAGTGTGTGACATTTTAGACATTTCTAAATGGATGACTATAATTGCAGGACACTTATGATGCTATGACAAAGTATTTGGTGAGCAGAAGAGGATATGATAAAGATGCCTTTAGTTTTGACCGAGATTTTTGGTAAGTATATTTCATTTATGTATAAAAATATGGATGACACCTTTTCCTTCTATGGTGTTCCTTCTTGTCAAGTAATGTTTTGACCAAACTGATCCTTGTCCAAGACTAGATTGTCTGGCATGGAAAAAGTTGTGGTTATCATATTAGTGGAAAACTAAGACAAATCCTCATTCTCACACTCTTTTCTGGTGATACCAAGCTGAAACCATCCCTTCCAAAAACCTTGAACTTTTGCCATCTGAACTTTGCCTTTGTTCTTTCCAAAGCTCCAGTTCTTAAAAATTACCTCATTTAACAAAAAATTGTCATTTGACACTTAAATAAACATGGCTATGTCCTGATTACTTTCAGTCCTTCTTTCCAAAAGTAACTCCTTCTCTTTCCTTGCTGTCACCAAAACTCCAAAGTACAAACATATCCCAATTCATGAAATCACTGCATTGGCCATCTCCATAGATTTTAAGCAAATTGTAATCAAAAACTTATAAAGCGCCACTTCAAGATAAAACTCATCGGAGGCGCTTCCGGCCCAATTTCCCATGACTAGTGGGGAATAACACGGTCTTCAAATGCTTGCGGAAAGGAGAGGGAGGAAGAGAGAGGAAATAGTTGAAAGACCAGTATAATCATCTAAAGGCTCTACATATGAGCCAACCTCACTATCTTCACCTATATGCTAACTCTCAAGACTTGTATTTATTTGACCGGATCCTTTGTCTTAAATTGGACTACCATGGACAAGGACAGCTGTTCATGGCAGCACCTTTTTATTGGTGACTCTAGACCTTGGAACTCTTGTCCAGCAAATATTTGCTGTGCAGAGTCTTGTCTAAAAATTCATCTCTTCCTGGACTTGTTACTTCCATAGGCTGTTTCTTTTTTCTTTTGGAAGTCGGTGTTGGCTTTCAACTGGACTCACCCTGGAATTTGGCAAGCACACTGATCTTGCTTAGCAGCGACCATCAGCTGATGCCAAGATCATTTTTACAGTGACACTATAGGAGTTCTTGGATTAATTATTATTATTTATTATATCTAGACATTTGTAAAGGTGCTCTTCGCTAGTCTACCCTGGTTTATGATGTTAATAAGAGTTTGAAAAGAATAGCTGATGTGCATGTATACCTACCACAGAGTGTAGCAGCCATTAAATGAAATACAGTTTTGCAGAGAAATTTCCTAATATCACACCACTATAAATTTGTTTGCCTTTACATTAAAGCTGTAGAGTTTATTTAAAGTTGTTTTGTATTGATTTATTATTATTATTATTTATTATGAACTATTAATTTGCAGTAATGTCCAGATTGTTTTAGTGATTTTTCTATGTTCTCAAAATATTTATTTTTAACTAAAAATATTAGACAGATTTGTATATAGGTACATATGACTTGTATGTATATTTATTTTATGTATTCATGTTGGCATATCCAAATTTGCAGCACAAGAGGACTTGTCTTAGATCTTGAACTGGGAAATTTCTTTAAATTGGCTGAAGATGGAACAATTTTGCGGTTGGTATAAAGATGCTTCCTTGATCTTGATTTTGTTTTCTTATTGCATTTATTTTTGTAATTTAATTTTTAATTGATTGTGTTTGGAATCTTTCCAGAAGTTAAGCTACATTTTTTTGGTTTTAAATTCTACTAGCGAAATTTCTGGTATGCACTTATTTAAATTGGCTTAAATTTTATAAACTGATTTAGAGTTAGTCTAATATTGCTTTGAGGAAGTATTATATTTGTACTCTGTTTGGTCTAATATATTTAACTATTATTTAATTCTTAACTAACTTGGCAAGCTGCCTGTTTCCCTTATTATTGTCCGTTCATTCACCCCACCGACTTGCTTACTTTCCCAAACTCAGTTGCATACAGCAAGCCACTCCTTTTCTTTAGCAAAATTCTAAGATAAGTTCACAACTAATCCAGGCCTGGCACCTTTAATTGCATTTGAGTTTATGAGTTGACCCATAAGCCAAAGATTCTTGAGTTGTGTCCTTTAAGGCTACAGACTTTGCCTTTTATATTCACTGTACCTTTCATGTTATTTGGACTGGACATTCAGTGCTTTTTCAGTCAAGCATCTGTTTCTCTGCAAGTTTTTCACCCCCTACAGATTAAAAACTAACACTACACTATCCACATCATTTGCTGCGATTCTCATTATTACTGTCCCCTCTCTTCTATTCACTTGCATACATACGTCCTCAGTCTATCCAGCTGTCATTGTTGGAACTAATGCCTCTATTTTATTTCCCCATGTTTCCGAAGTCCATTCCTGTTACCTTATCCAACCAGCCACATCTAATATTTCAGCAAGGCTCTTCTGTCTCGATGTGTTCGCTCAGAATGCTCCCATTTTTCCAATTCTACACCTAAGTCGAAAGCTCACTGGAATTATTTGTTGCTAGCTTACCTTCTGTTGCTTCTTTCTGGTGATCTTGAGCTTAACCCTGGTCTTTACCATCTTGAAACTACTAATTTCTGCCACCTTAACATCCATTCTGAAATAAGTAACCCTGTCTTCAGAATTACATCTTGGTTAATCTTGTAGATATTCTTGCTGTCAACAAAACTCGACTGCAACAGTCTGACATGCTTTCTTTCATTTTGAACACGATTCCTTTGTCTTTTTCTCCCCCAAATGAACCTTGGCTGAATAGACTTGGTGGTGGAGTTGCCTTTCTTTGCAAATCACACCTGAAATTTTGCTTGCTTCCCTTCACCTATTCCAACTCCAATGTTATTTGCCATTATTGCTACCCTGAACTTTGGAAATCAGTACCTCATTTTTTTGCCCTCCCTTTCACTTTCTGACTTTTTCTCTGAATTCCAGTCATTGCTTGAATGCTGGTTTCTTCTGCTGAGCTTATAATGACCAGCACCTTTAGTACGCACGTAGATACACTGGACTGTGCTTTACATAACTTCCTGGAAATGCTCTCTGGTTTTGGTCTCGTGCAGCACGTCACCTTCCCAACTCATGACTTGGGCCATACACTTGACGCGGCATGGTAGACGAATGGTTAGAACACTTGGATTGTAACACAGAGGGTACGGGTGTGAGCCTCCCCAAGACAGTTACTGTGTAGGGACCTTGAGCAAGTGCTCCACTCACAATTGCTCAGCGCTTTTGATTGATGATTAATCATTCTTAATAAATAAATGTAATACTAATTATTATAATTGCTCTTATAACCAGTCCAGCTGTTCTGCTGTTTCGAATATCTCTCCTTCTGAGTCATATTTGTCTGACCATACTGCCATTACTGCTCCGGTTTCTTTCCACCATAAGCCACCTCCTCCTTACTCTTTCATCAGTTAGTTACTCTTCTTCGAAAATGCTTAAAGTTTCCTCCTTCAAAGCTAACATCCTTTCCTCCCCTCTGTGGTTGTGCCCAGCAAAGACATCTACCGAACTTGCTGGCCAACTAAATTCAGCTTTATCAGAAATCACGGATCAACTCATTCTTGCTAAGCCTAACAGGGTTGCAGCTTATCTTTACCAGCCCTGGTACAACTCAGAAATTGCCGCTGCTTGGAGGCTACATGGCAGGCTTGAGAGTTGTTGGTGACACTCCCATTTACCTTCTCAATTCCTCAAATTTAGTTGACTGGAATTCCTTGTTAATGATATTTCTGTTGCAGTTTCTAAAACAATTGTAAGTCAGCCAACTGTCTTTGTTTCATTATGTAGAGCAAGTCATGGTACACAACACATGACACAGGAAGAACTTGAGAAGGAGTTTGGGAAAGACATTCGCTGGAAGCATTTTGATCAGTTAATTGGTTCTGTCAATAACATTGGAGGTTGGTTGTAAATCTGTCCTTGCCTTCTACAAATTATGGAAACTAAAATATCTTTATATATTCAACTGTGTGTGTGTGTCTGTGTGACCACCATGACATCGTGGATTTGTGATTTTTGCCAAATCAACTCCAAAGCGTTGATTTAGTGGGGTTAACTTGCTCGACTGTCATTAGTTAGCAAGCCAGCATGAGTTTCCCATCTTGGATGCATCGTATCCACCTCCAAAAGTGTTGAAATCTTCATTTGCAATTTTCCTGACCTTTTGAAAACTTGTGGTTTCACATTTACTGGATGGGGTCATGTGACAGGCAAGATGACTACTGGAGGAAGATACGATCATGATATTTTTCACAATAAAATGCAGTAAGTTAATTTCATAATTATTTTTAAAAATTTCCTTAATAGTTTCTTGTTTAAATTAAAGCTTAATTTCTTTTTAACATTCCAGATTAGGGTATTTTTGAATGTTTACTGAAAATGACATCAAAGACAATAAGATTCTAGGCTAATCTTCTTGCATATGCAGTTCATGCCGAGCTAGTTGCAAGCATCATCACCAACGAGATGCAGAGCCAATAGTCCGCCATTTGAATGTGTTTGCGGACTCCAAGACATCGACAATGTGTGCCACTGTCTGCACTGCACCACAGTTGCACTAAGGATCAGTGGCTTGACCCTACTTGACGAGGCTGTGTGCAAGCAGCCTGTCCAAAATCAGTTAAATGCAGACCAGAGTCATTGAGGCAAGTTGAAGCCTGGAGGACAGATAGATGGCTTAGCAATGAGGCAGTGGTTATTCACATTCACTGCTATCCTTTCATCCATCCATGTAGAAATAGCTGTCATGTCCCCAGACCAAATTGGGTGTCTCGGAGACAGGCATGCTGGCGCATACAAAGTGATATCATCATGAAGTGGCAAATCCTTGTTCACATCGGTCATTTTCTGAAGCCTTCAAGTAGCCTCTTTTCTGCAGGGGTTAGGTGGTGCGATGTTGCTTGGGACCAGCAGCCATGGCAGCTGGGTTGGGCACAGTTTTCCTGAAATAATGCATATGGTTGCATAGAGAGGGGCATCAACCGACCGTACGTAGGTCGAGCAACACTATACAGAGGCACAATACTCTGCTGCTGAGTAGCAAAGCACAGTGGCTGAAGTTCTTAATGTCTGGGCACTGGCGCCCCAAGTTGAGCCAGCAAGTTTGCACAGCAGGTCGTTAAGAGTGCTGATCTTGGCTGCAGTCTTCTTCAAGTGGAGATGGAATGTAATTGACATATCCAAAGTCTTGCCCAGGTATGTAGGGGTTTTCGCACAGTCGACGTATTGGCCATTGAGTTTTGCGATTAATTTGTGCTCAGCTTTTGCATTGTGGAGGTGAAAAACACTTGAAACAGTTTTGGACATGTTTGGCTGAAGTCTCCATTTCTTACAATACTCAGCTATGGTTTCCATGTCTCTGTTCAGTGCTTCCTCAAGTTCCGTGAAAGAGTGACCCTGAGACCCCGAGACATATGTGAATCATCTTATTTATTATTATTATAAGTCATTGGCATAGATGAACTTGTGTGACTGTTTGGGGGAGGTCATTGATGTAAATTTAGAAGAGACTTGGAGAGAGGACAGAACCTTGGGGTAAGCCATTCTTCTGTACTATCCAAGAACTTCATTGATCCCCATATGTACTCAAAAACACCAGTTCCAAAGGAAGACTTCGTTGATCTCCACCATCCATCGGCACAGAATACTGAATAAAACTGTATAAAACCACGAAACATTTACATATTATATCATTATGATAATGGCACATTTTTCTGTAGCAGTTTGATAATGTGTCATACTTTAGCATGATTTTTATATTAACAAAGTCTATCATGTAAAGCAACTTAGTAACACAATGCTTCTACTAAGGTGACAAAGAGGACACGCTAGCACCATAGAAATGATACATACGTGCTACTGCTATGTGATGCGCTTATAAAAGTACAGACATTGAGCCATATCTTTCAGATCACACTGCCATTTGCTCAAACTTTAGCTTCCCATTTAAAACACCTGCAAATTACAAAATTGTTAGATTTTGTGCTTGGCAGAAAATTAATTAAAATACACTAAAGCATGATATTTTAGCATCTTTATTCTGGTTATACCTCTGGTACAAACCGCTAAGGCACTGGCTCTGCAGTTCCAGTTTACTTATCTTAACTCCATGACAGGCGAATTCCTTTTAGAACTATGAGAGTAGTAGGGTGCTGCAGCCTTGATTTGACTCTGCCACTTCTGAAGCTATTATAGGTGCTGCAGGTGCTTGGATCACACTAGTTTTGAGTAACGGTGCAAACTTGTGGAAACACTTGTTTCATCTGCTAAATCTGCATATTTAACAAATTTAATTGCTGATAGTTCTGCATCAGAAAAAACTGTGGATGGTTTTGAATAAGTTATGACATACAGAGAAGTTAACTTTTTCCTCTGCTTTGTTCTTGGCTGTCCAAGAGCTTGCCAGTAATTTCTTGACCTTCTCTGCTGAAAAACTTTATGGTATAAGGCTGAAATTTGTTGGTTCCTCAGTATGTGATAAGTTTCCTCATCCTAATTTTTCAACTCCCGTCTTAGACTACTTTCAGCCACCAACTCTTGTAGAGGTTTGCAGACTCATCTTTTCTTAACCTAACAAAACCTCTTTCCTTGACTCCATTCCCACATCTATTCTGAAAGAGTGCTTTGATGTACTGGGTTAAACCATTCCATTAGTGTATCAACTTCTCATTGCATGAGGGATCCTTTGTGCGTGCGTGCATATGTGTAAATGTCTCTACAACTGGACATTTTTATGGAGAGGAGGATGTTAAAGAAGGTTGTGGCCAAACATATTCTATCTGCAACAACCACTGGAAGGGAAAGGACATGAATATTAAAGAGCAAAGATAAGGCATTTGAACTTTGCCTGACTAATTGTGTATAGGGAGCATGTGTATATAATTACATATAATTTATCATTTACTCAAAACATTTTGAAAAAGTTAATGCTTTGTTAAGTAGGTACGATATAGTGGTAGATTAGGTTAGTACCAGAACATTATCGTTTATTCAGCAAGTAAAATTAAGCTGTGTTTTAACTTCTGACTGATCCATATAAGAAATCGATCTGATATTCATTTTTCACAGATCGATACAGAATATTTGAGAATTTCTTTGATATGCCAATTGGGGTTGTCTGTGCTCATGTTATAGACTGGATAGACAAGAAGGTTTGTAAAAGGTTTTCAATTTTCATTCACAATTTGACTTTTTTTCTATTAGCTTTAAATATTTTAAATTGCTATTAAGTTACTTGTATAGTTCTGCTTTGCATTGTTTTGGTAATGTAGAAGTTTTACATATACATGTATGTAGAATCTTTCAAGTACACCCCAGTAGCCCTACATTTATGGCTATCTCACATATATAGATCAGTGTGAATATGTATTTTTCCTCCGGTGAGTGAGCAGGTTTTAAGCACGCATTTGTACAGGAAAGTTTCACAGTGCAGTGGTTATGAGTCATCAGGCTGTTGAGTTATTTGTGATTGGCTGGCAGCATCCTGCATGCAAATGAGCTGACATCAGCAGTGATTCTTGCAAATGCCCTAACCCTTAAGCTTGTCTGCAGACTTGGCAGGAAACAGCTTATATAAAGTGATTACGGGTGCATTGTTGAGAGAGCACAAAGATTTATGCTGGTAGTCTTTCATATGCTGAGTTTAAAGTTTAAGTTGCAAATATTGTTAATACATTCATGCATTAGAAACTGTGATGATTCTAGGGATGTTAAATGATAATCGGAAATCCGATAATCAGTTTCGAAAATGATTATTGGTTTTCTTATTTACAAAATGATAATTAAATTAATTTTTTTGGTCATTTTCGTAGTGAAAATTATAAGAAATGCCAGACAGAAATATTTCATGGATTTGTTTAGTGTTTACGATTGTTTTGATCCAATGTTACCGACAGATAATAAGGTGCGTTTGTTCAAAATTTGTGAGCGCTCCTTGCTGCAATCTTTGCATGTGGGCTTGGCTTCAGGCGCGCCATTGCCGGGCTCAACCCTATGGCTCAGCGGGCGTCCGAGTTTATCCAGTAGGATGCACTGCATATCGGTCCTCATCCAAGACTATGTTTGCTCTACTGGCCGCTGCAGCCCGGGCAGTCGCTCTTATCAGAGGTATGCCTAGCTTGCATCCATGATATCGTGGCTGTTACTGTTACTGCACAGGTATGTGGTCATATTCACTGAGCTGTGCATCCTGCTGGATGAACCTCTTGCAGCCGGCTGTATCCAGGGCTGAAGCCACGCCCACATACTAATGGAAACATTGGACCACGATTGCCTATATGTTTACTATTAGGAATATGTTTTTATACTTTATTTATGTTGTTTAATGAATAAAAGTTTTCTTAAATAAACGTACAGTATAATATATGTTCTTTTAAAATTTAAATCTTTAAGTAGAAAATAAACATTTCGGTGTTGACTGACACTGCATTGCATGTACGTACGTAACTTACGGTATGTAATACATAAAGTAACTTGCATTATATTTATTTAATAATATATTACATTTGCTAATTGCTATGAAGGCCAATAAAAACCGATAATCAGTGTAAATTCAGATTTGTACAACCGATAATCGGTTTGCAAAAAAAAAACGATATTAACAACCCTAGACGATTTAAGTACTGTTGTGATTGAACTGTTTGTTTAATTAATATACAATCAAAAATCAAAGACTGTGTCTTTTCTTGAGTTAACGCTATGCTGCAAATTGGGCTAGTCAACTATTTGTAGCCCATTCGGTCGACATTTTGGAAGGTCGTCAACACATATCTATCCTACCGCTGTCACAAAGTATGAAACCTGCTGAATCGACAATGGAAAAATACAAGTTCACAATCTGTGTAATTTTTTAAGTTGAAATTTGTGTTCAGTTGATTCATGTATGTAGTGGTGCAACATTTGTCTAAATACTCATTTTACAGTTTTTTGAGTTAATTTATGTTTGTTTCCTACATAACTAGTGTTTGTTGAACAGTGACAATAAACTGCAACATAAACCAGGCCTAACATTCGAATGATGCTGATTTGGCACAGTCCAACATGACAAATATTTTAACATAACTCTCGTCTCTGTTTACCAATGTCTTGCCTGATTTGTGTTTTCTTGAGCTTGTTGGTAAATATTTAGGCAGATGGCAAACAACCTGAAAAGTACAATTTCTGGTCAGATGTGGTTGAAGCCATTGAATTTACATACAATCCTAAGCAGTTTAAAGGTATTTTTTCTTGTTATTTAAATCATTTCAGGTAGATTTGGTAAGGTAACGTGGGGCAAGTTTACTGTAAACTATCAGGAGAAATATCCCAGAATCAAACTTCTGTAAGGCAATTAAGTTTTAACTCGTAAAATATATATTGGTGCCAGGCTTGGCTTAGGTTTAACTCCACCCCTGTATATTTGTTGGCAACTCCGTGAATAAGTTGAGTGTGTGAATTGGACAGAGTTTGTCCTGCATGCAGTCATGTACCCATGAATGGAAGGGCAGGGAGTACCAAGTGCAGGAAGTCTAATAATATCATTAAGCCTCTCAAGTACTTGAGATGAATGTACACATACAGTATGCTTGAGATTACAATATCTCTTGGCTGAAGTGCAGAAATGACACTAGCAGTCATGTAAAGAAGTGCAGAAACATTGCCAGCAATCAAGTAGCCAGACTTATTTTTGAGTTTTTAGTGACATTTCTAAGGCGTCATCTGAGGCACGGTAAAATTCAGAAGTATTGCCCATAACCATCAGCTGTAACTGTCTGATTGTCTTGTTTTTGATGAGCATATTGTTTTGGAGAATATTTTTACAGCCTCAGTTTTTTGTGAATTGATTGAAGTGAGTCGATTTTATGAACAGCAAATGAGGGAGATTTCTTTCCAAAGTGGAAAGAAGACACTGGTTTCTATGTTCAGAAGTGTAGCCAATCTCTAAAAAACTGGCTTATACAACTTCGAAATGACAAGAAGAAACTTTTTGTTATCACTTCATCAATGGAAGATTTTGCCCGCGCTTCGTTAGAGTTCATTCTCGGGTGAGATAACGAGTCTGTTTCTGCTTTCAGTCAACTACTTTCATGCTCATCTGATCCTTATATCCTACTGCAAGATATGGGAAATGTCACCTTTTAAGAAAAACTGTTTAGCTTCTTAACTTTCTGCTGACTTACTAAGTTAGTTGTTGCATTTTGATGCAATGATGTGAAAATGTGTAATGCAGGGTAATTCTATCAAATTGATACTGTTGCTTCATTGTGTTCCTGTACAGTAAGAGTATAATTTTTTTTAATTTCCAAGGTTTGTAACTTTGTGCCAAACGACTTCATCTGTGGCCTTTATGCCATGGTAATGCGCAGTTTAAATTACCTGTTTCTGAATGTAGGGTATTGAAAACAAAAGGAAACATAATTGATTTATTTGCTATTTTGCCTAATTTCTGCTATATAGTTAATTTTCAACTGCTTTAGTAAGTACTGCATACATCGTATTATATTTGTTTATATTTATATTATATTTGCATTGTTTTTAGTGACCTGTTGAATTAATTTTCTAAACTAAAAAAGGTCTGCAGGTTTTCCTTGGTGTTTCAGAGATGATTGGCGCAGTTACTTTGATCTCTACATCACACTTGCTAAGAAACCAAGTTTCTTTACTTCTGACAGATCTTTCCAAAAGTTGGGTGAGATGAGTTTATTCTGGTTGTGGTGTTTGGCTTCTAAATTTATTTTCTGTCAGAATTGTTGTCCAGCAGTGATGCATTATCCTTTGCCTGCCAGATATTTTTAACCAATAATCAACCCCACTTTTATAGGGCATATTTTAGGAACACCTCAGAAGCGCTGGGGACATGGCTGGTTTGGTATGTAAAGCCACCAGTTTTGGATGCCTCATTGCTTTCTTCAACAATCTGGGTGATACGCAAATCTAGCTCCAATGGTGATTGATGTTAGGTAGGAGCAGTCAAACTTTGCATGAGGTTATGTTTTGGAGGGGAAGAGGGCAAAAAAGTGGCATTGCAATTTAGGTGAAAAGAATTTAAAATTATTGCCAACCTTTTCCATGGCATGATAGTTCTCAGACTAGACATCTTCTGGTAAAGTTATGTTGTCCAGTAACTATAGCTATCAAAGCAGTTTTGCAAGTTTTGGAGCAGAAGAAAGTGATGAATCTTTGTGGATGTCCACTTTGTGTACAGTTGGGCATCGCTAGCTTTGTGTTTGGAGTGCTGCGTTGCTAGGCAATTGTTAACGCGACAGTTAGGTTCAGCAACAATATGAACCAGCAGTTCTTGTTAAAACTATGAAAACATATCAAACATTGATGAATCTGTGGTATTGGTGAGGTGGCTAACCCTTTTCATGAAATTTTTTGACCAGCCTTTATTGGAGGCTGGCGAAAATTCTACTCCTACTGAAGTAATGACAAAACAACATCGCAGCTGGTATCACTTTCATTATTGTTTTTGTTATTAGTATGAATGCTGCTTACAGTGCTGTTGGCTCTGCTTCTCATAAACACGTGAAATCCTTAAAAATTGACTCTTTATCCAACTCGAAATTACCAAAAATCTTGTGCCATATTTTGCTTTCGTTTGTCATCACAGTCGTAAAATGTGAATGAAAGTAAACAGATCACTCGATTTTCAGGTCTAAAAATCCACACTGTTTTGTATATGTATAAATGACCAATGGGAAAAGTGTAGTGAACTTATTAACATAGGACAAGTACTGGTTCCCTAACTTCTGAAAGCCTAGTAAATGCAACCATGATGTCACAATTTTGTGCCTGTGACACGTGGATGTTGCAATTTTGCACATGTGATAGACAAAGGGTTATGACATTTGCAGCGCCAAGGCGTCTTTCTGAAGAAAATGCTGCTGTCAAGTTGACCTGATTAGTGAGTTGAACTATCTGCTGAGTTTCTTACTTTATAGAGTTAAATATACTATTGGGTCGTCCATAAAGGACATTGACAAAAAATGACCTACTTTGGACTGCTAGCTACCCTCTTGTCCACATCTGTTCGCATTTAGCATTACCCTTATCCTCTTTGGTGACATTGTGCTTCAAGATTAGGAGACCTAGATTGGGCTATCCTGTTGATCTTGCATGGCTAACGGTGCTATGGGGATGGGTATTTTTAATTCTACCACATCCAGCGAAGCGACTTGAATTAGATCCACCACAATACAGACTGTCTGCTGTCCAACTTATGTTGGTGTTTATTGCACAGTTTGTGCTGAAATAACTCTATGTACCAACTTTAGATGCAGACATCGACATTGTGCAAACCTCCTTCCCTTGCCTGCATTTGGGTGACTCCCCCCTCTCTTGCTTTGCAGACTTCCTTTATGGATCACCCCTATGGGTAGTAGTCCTGTACTTGTAATACTGCTTTGATAGATGAATCTGGAAAGGTGGTTGCTGTGACTGAGTTGCATGAAGGAGAGATCTACCTGAATGGCAATTTTAAAGTTCTCATGCAGCATCTGGCCAAGGTCATAGGCAAAGACTCACCCAAGGTAAGTCAGACATATCCACCCTTTCCATTTCAGTTCATTGTCTATTTGTTGTTAAGGACCTCCCAAAGAGACTTTCTTTGCTAGTGAGAGCTCATGGACCTAGATTTTGGAACTCCTTCCCTATATCTGTTTGTTTTGTTCAGTCACTTGTATCATTCTGTGCTCAACTTAAGACTTATGTTTTTCAAATTGCTTATCCACCGTAGGCTGCCTCTGTGTCTTATTGAACTGATCTTTTGTTTGCAGCTTGGCTTTCGTGCACTTGTTGATTGATGCCTTGTGCATTAGACACTGGCAAGATAGAAGTTACTATTTAATTATCAAAGAGTTTGTGTTCCAGTTTTGAGACAGTCTGGTCAGCAATCACTATGCTCTGTCGCCCTTGGGGGTTTACAGGTTCCTCACTTCCACACGTCACTGCAAACTCATCGGGGTTTCCTTGTATATGGCCCACCTCTTGGAACAATCTTCCTTTCAGTATATGATTCTGCACAACACACAAGCTCTGTTAAGTCGCACTTTATTAGATCTGTTAGATGGATAACTTTGCAAGCAGCACTTTTGGGATGTGCTTGAAAGATGCTATAAAGTTTTTGTTACATTACACTACACAGCTTGTTCTGTTGTGTGTTACTTACTTTATGTGAACCTGTTGTGTTTGTGTAATAGACTTTGTGGTTTTTGTGATGAATTTAGGTTCTATTCTTTGGAGACAGTCTTCGATCTGATGTCTTCCCAGCAAAGCAATTTGCCAATTGGGACACTGTTCTTGTACTTGAGGAAATCAATGCTCATATCTGTACAAATGTATCGAGTCAGAATTGGCATGAACCACCAAACAAGAAGCAGAAATCCCTGACCGATCCAAACGGTGGTTGGCTCTGTTCGTGCCAGTGGGGCTCACTCTTCATCGATGGTCAAGGGGTGGAGCCTCGCTCAAAAGAGGCAGAGCCCAAGCACATCACAGGAAGGCCGCACACTCTTTGGTCTTACATCATACGGAAATATGCAGACATCGCTGTTCCATGTTTGGACTGCATGGCAGGTTCGTCTTTTATTGTATTGTATTGTATTTGTATTTGATAACTTATATAGCGCTTGTTACAGAACAAACTACTCAGAGGCGCTTCCAGCATGAGAGCCCCTGGGAAATAAGAACGTCTTTAAACAACAAGCTGACTGAGCTCTATTAACAACAGTGACCCTAGCACGAAGCGATAGCAGAAGTTCATTCCAGAGAGATGGGCCAACAACAGCAAAAGCCCTCTGCTGAGCAAGAGAGGACTTAACACAAGGAACAAATAGATCCATACGATCTAAAGAACGTAAAGGGTGGGATGAGGTACTAGAGTGTGGAGGCTGAATAAGATCACAAAGATATTTTGGAGCTTGGCCCATGCGAGCTCTTATTACCAGTGAGAATAGTTTAAACTGAATACGAGATTGGATAGGGAGCCAATGAAGTTGCTGAATGATGTAATCAGAGATATGAGAGAAACGAGGAAACGTGATATTAACCTGGTCGCAGAATTTAGTACTGACTGAAGGGAAGACAGTCGATACTTAGGCAAGCCAGCAAGTACAGAGTTGCAGTAGTCAATGCGACAGCATATCATGGCACGAATCATAGTAGTAAAGACAGAGGAAGAAACAGAACGACGAACAACTCTTAAGTGCCTCAGTTGGTAGTAACAAGACCGAGTCAAACTAGAGACATGGTTTGCGAAGGTAAGGTTACAGTCAAGTATAACGCCCAGATTACGAACACTAGACGAAAACATAAAAGAGGAGAAAGCTTCAGATAAACAAGAGTAATCAATCTGAGCGAGACGGTATTTAGAACCAAGCCAGATCAACTGAGTCTTAGCAGGATTAAGGCGAATCGGAACTGGTTTCACGGAATGTATTTGCTGATATCAGATTCTTTGTATTAGGAATTCTAGTTTCTAGAAATGCCCACAATGAATGACAATCAAACGAGTTCTAATATGGCAGTTAATCTGATCTGGAAATGTCCATAGCGCTATTTTTGTAGTGCATGAGGCTTCACATGATGTTGCTCTCAAGCAAAAATCACATTCCAGAATCATAGTCCTTTGCACTGAAACAGTTTCAAGTTACTAGCTGGACATCACCGAGCTCCAGTTGGAAGGCCAAGAGTTCTAGAATTGGTGCTGACCATTCTGCTGTTCTACTCTGTGACCAACTGGCCGGTGGTGAAGAATGTCATTCTCCACAAAACTAGTGGCTGAGGGATGTCCGGGCACAATGTCTTCCACCACCTGCGAGGGACTGCTTGTCATTGGGGTTTGTTTGTTGAGAGCCTCATTGTCTGTCATCACTCCTTTTCATACATACGTACCTTTGCTCTGTGCCAACTGATAAGGCTAACTGCTGTCAGTGCTGTGTCTTTTCATCTGATAGCAGCACTGTAGCAATTCCAAGGACAATGATAGTTCATGACAGGCAAGATGTATCAGTTTCTGGCCCTAGACTTTGGAGCCATCTGCCTTCTGTTCATTCAGTGAGTTTCTGTGTTCTTCTGAATAGCTTTACTAAAATTTGAATGGACTGACCCAGACTGTAGCTTGCCTATTGCTTTTGATTGATGCCTAGTGCCTTAGGGACATCCATAAAGGCTGCCTGCAAAATATGACCTACTTTGGACCCTCTCTCCCTCCTTGTCCGCATTTGACATTACCCTCCTCCTCCATCACCTTTGGAAACGTCCATACTCCAACAGAGCAGTAATGCCTTTATTAGGCTACCTGTTGATCCTGCAGGGCTCACTGTTACAGTCTGGAATCCTTTGATCCTTTGCTATGTCCAGCAAAGGCAGTCTGATTAGATCCGAGGCTGTCTGCTGTCTGACTGAGGTTGGTGTTTAACTGTACTAAAATAATTATGTACCAGAATTAGTGGTGGATGTCCGCAATGGGCATAGCCTCCTCCCCTTGTCTGCATCTGGGTTATCCCTCCCTAACCTTCTGTGTGGACATCCTTAATAATGGATGAGGCATTGTTACATTGGTGCTTTACAGCTGTTAGATGAAAATGAAGTTTGATGGAATTTATTAGCTGTCCTGTAATGTAACCAGTGCTTTTTATAGCATTTCCAGAGGTCATGTAATAATTAAATTGCCATTTTCTTTGACATTCATTATACCAATACTGAGATTTCTTTGTGATTTAATTTTTAAAATTATATTTGATTGCATTTGATAGAGTTTATTGTGTTTGTTTTAGATTATCCAAAGTTTATTGTGTTTGTTTTAGATTATCCGATGGACTATGAATTTCGTGAGTTTAACCACAACCTTTTAAGTGGATGTGGGTTTTATCCGAATTCTCCACCAGAACTGAAGGACTTGTAGGTGCTGTTGCTGCCAGTCTTCAGTTGAATCTTAGATGATTATAAAACCTTTTCACAAATGAGATGTGTAATGAAATAGAACCTTTGACATAAGTACCTGTCTTCTTATTGGGTAATGCAGTCAAGAACCATGTTTTAATATAGCATTGTTCAGTGTAAATTTGCCATTTTTTAAAATGCACTTTAGTGTGTTCACGGTTTAAGAGCATTATTCCGTAGCATTGGAGTGAATTGATTTCAGTGCTTTCATCAGGTTTTTTGGCATACACTTTTCTAGTGTGATGGATTGGTAAATTAGATGTGCTAGTGAAGCTGTCCAGAAGTTATTCTTAATACAGTGAGAGGTCACCATTGCTAATGGGGTGTTTTCAAACTCGGTTTTTGTGCATTCACCAGACATACACTACTACAATGTCTATATCATTGTTCTTAGGCTTATAAAGTTTGTGTGTATGCCATGTTAATTTATACTAGTCATTGTGAATTAAGCATCAACACTTCAATGTAACCAGTTTAATTTAATATGAACCACGTGATTATAACCCTCAGTAAAAAACAGTTACTGGTATTTTGACCTGATTTACAAAAATCATGGTCTGATTTTGTCAAAGAATTATTTCAATAAGAAATGTGTATAATAAAATGCCTTTTAATATGGTTTTTGATTGATATTTATCATGCTGCGAGTGTGTTTCTTAAGCACCAATATATATGATATACATGTATAGAGTTTCTCACAAGGCATCAGATGGTTAAACATGACTATTACTGGCTGAAGTATTCTCTCCACTACCTAGTCACTCACAGTATTTCCATTACAAGCATGACCAACTTGCACATTGTCTTATCTTAAGAATCGAGTGTAGTGTTTTACTCATGTTACATTTCTGGCATCCTGCACCCACCCATTGCACCCATTTTTGTAGCACTCTGCTCATTTGACAGTGGTGATCTCTGTACCCTAGGCCGACTTCCACAGTGTAGCATAGTGCATTTGGGGTAGTTGGTACATACTATTCACATTCAGGCTGTTCAGCTTGTTTGCCCAAGTGTTTGTTGACTGAAATAAGTCCTCAGATGGGCATACATATATGTCTTGCGTTGCAGTAATGTTTAGGCCTTAAGGTCAAACTAACGGCCTGGAGATGTGTGGCCTTGACCCAAGGCAGAACCCAAGCGTGCAGTAAAGACCTTCAAGAAGTGAGTCAGCCAAGTTGCAAAGAAATTACTTAATATACACGAAAACTAAGGCCCTGTATTTATTTTCCTTTTTTTGTACAAAATCATAAGTTCTTTTCAAATTTTGTCAAAGTTTGCACTTGCTTGTAGACTTTGATATGGCACCACTGTTGGAAAAGAACTGGTCTGAATCAAGGTCTCGGGGGAACTTAACTAAGCAAGCACCAAATCGTGATTTGAATGTTGGTTCAGTGGCCATAGAGAGATATGAATTGTTTTAGAAAAACCTGCAGAAATTAATAATAAGCAAAACAACTCATAAAATAATAAACTTGTATTTATCAAGAACAAAAACCCTTGTTTTCATATTTTCATACCATTTACAGTGAAAAACAAAAAATGTTTAACACAAAATATCTGTTAACATGATACGGATGCCTGTACCATTGCAGCATCAATGTTTTTAATGTAAATTAGTTCATCACAAAACTAATAACATGAAAATATCGCTTAACACCAACAAATATGTCGGTCCCATGGAAGACACTGCAACACAACACCTTGGAGAACATGAAATGTTGAATTATTTTCAACATCTAGCTCCTCTCATCCAATGTGAAACGCGTAGTTTGTTTCAAGATGAACTTTCAGGCCAGTGGTGGTTGAGATATTCATTTATGACACTCAGGGCCATCTTATCCATTAGGCACAGTAGGCACTGTGCTTAGGGCCTATGAACTTTATAGGGGCCTACGAAAGTCAAAAATGAGATATTGAAAAAAATAAATTTATTGATTGACCCAAAAATAGAAAAAGGAAATACAAATTTAATAACCTTAAAGTTTGTACTGAAACAGTTTAAGTTAAGCTGTGCAACATTGTTAACTTTGCAGCTCTGCTTTAGCAAAATCACATATAATGTCCTCAAATGTCATTTCCCGCATTAAGTCATTTTCAGTGTGTTTAGCTCTAATGCAGAGTTGGCAGTTGAGGCCTACGAATGCGAGAGTGCCTATGGCCTACGACGACCTTAAAACGGCCCTGATTACAGTGCCCTGACACTTTAGCCTATCCATTCACAACCCTGCCAGATCACAGCATTGTGAGCCGCACAAGTACAGGCTGTGCAGCATCTTTTAAGACTGATGGCCAATCATACCAGCCACTTCTATAACAGCCATTTCATTGGCAAATAAACAAATCATATTTTGACTAACCTCCCAGATTCATTACATTTCAATATTGTCATACTCAACATGCCTTGAACAAAACGAATTAGAGTCCAGTTATTTCAGTTGTCCTAAAACTTAAATGCAGTAAGTGTGTGTCTGGCTATTTACATAGTGCCTTTTAAGAACCTGTCTGGGCCCTTATCCGTACCCTTGATAGGCAAATTTCTAATTCAGCTGTTACCAACTCTTCATCAAAACCATAGACACAGTTGATTATCAAATTTAAGGTGTAACAGTTAAACTGTCAGAAATGTTGTTCACTGCTACAGATGCATAAGGACTGTAACAATGACTGTAACTAGCATATAGAAGTACACGTAGACACTCAGCGAGTGTCCACTTGCTCCGATGACCGGATAATAGCTAGGCATATTGTTATCTTCCCAATTCGTTTTTCGCTTGTACGTACCATCAAAGACTGATCTGAAAAGAATTATAATGGTGCAATCATCAACCAACCATCAAACATATGGAGTTCAGATTTTTGGCTGATTGATAGAAATACCAAACAACTGATTATTATTATTATTATTATTAGGAAAATTGTTAATGCTAACAAAGTCACAGAAATTTGAATCAGAGATGTGGATAGTTAGTTGCCAGGTGAAAAGAATTAGATATCCAAATGTTTTAAAGCCAGTGAGAAACAGAGTTTTCAGGCATTTCTTGAAGGAAGTAAAGGTGTTCGAGCTTTGGATAAACATTGATAGACAGTTCCATTCCTTTGGGGAAGCAGTGGAATGCATGAGAGATTTCTGCATCGTGGCTCAGCCAAGAGACCCGTACATCCGTACCTGAAGATCATAGGCTAATAATCTGATAATCAATTCTAACACATTATTTTCTTATATTCATGTAGTGCTAATGCATAATGAAAAGACATCAATCATACTAAGCAACTATTTTCAAGATTCGCACAAGATTAATCTAATCTAATGACTTCTGCAGTGCCATTATCATAATGTCCAAGGCATCAATCGATGGTCACTTCAAGTCAAAATCGCAATCCAAAATAATAATTCTTTGAAGATGCTAGGCTGAATTCCGACAGGTCAGAGAAACTTGGAGCTAGGTTACGGTGGGTAATGACATCAAAGAATTGACAGAACAAATAGAACTTGGCAGCAAATTCGAAAGCTGTGGACCAGCAACCGAGAAGGCCTGAGAGCCCAATACAGTTTGGGTTTGGGGCACAGCAAGAGTCACAGTGTACACTGAGCGAGTGCAATATTTGTTGGTATGAGGGATGAGCACGGACTGTAGATAGGTCGGCTGGTTTAAATGTAGTATTTTGTTAACTATAAGACAGATTTTAAACTGGATTCTTTGTTTAGTGGGTAACCAGTATAACGAATGCAATATTGGTGTAATATGCTGATAATTAAGTGTATTTGTTATGGCTCTGGCCAGAAAGTATTGAATGATTTGTAGCTTGTGCAGATCTCTGTGAATTGCAGTAGTCAAGCCTACTAGAAACCAGTGCATTAGCTAGTGGGATTATGACAGTATGAGGCAAAAGAGACGAGCTAAGTTTGCAACAGTGAATCAGCTCAAAGATCCAGACCCTAAGGTTATGCATGCAATATTGCTTCTGCAGGTAAAAGGAATGCCTCTAATGAGGTGAGGAATTTATCATTCAGGCCAGTTTAAAAGTTAACCAAAAATTCAACAAGCTAGTCAATTTCAGATTGGTTGAAGCCTGAGAAAACTACACAGATGTATGTATGCAGAGCCTTTCAGAGGGGGCCAGCATGGCCGTTTGGTTTTAGGCCTCTAGGCCTCACATAAAGAGGAGGCCTCAGATTTTGAAAGAAGTTTGTATGCAATAATTATTAACATTATTAAATTATTTATTTCTCCTTTTTTATTATAATTCACACCTGCGATTTAGTAGGTTATGATGTGCTGCAAGATTGGGGCCTCGTATTTGCAGTGTCTCAGGCCTCTCTGGATCTCTGAAAGGCCCTGTATGTTTGTGTGTATGCAAGTATGTGTATATATATGTATATGTATATATATGTATGTATCTTCTTCTGTCTTCTCTTCCGCCATTTATGGCGATGAGGCCTTTATGAAACTTCTCCAAACTTCTCTGTTCCTGATTGTTTCTCTAACTCCAATCAAGCTTGTGCCTCTTTCTCTCAGATCTTCTTTGACATTATCTATCCAGGTCTTTCGTTGTCTTCCTCTGCTTCTCTTTCCTTCTATGTGTCCGTGCAATGCAGCGTTTGGTAGTCTTTGTTGCGTCATTCTGATCACATGCCCAAACCATCTGAGTCTTCTCTTTGTGATTGTTTCTACTATTGTTTCATCAACTCCCAGTTCTTCTCGTGTTTTTTCATTTCTGATCTTTTCTCTTCTGCTTCTGCCTATTATTCTTCTTAGCCAGCCCATCTCTGCCACAATAGTCTCCGTTCGTCTTCTTTTCTCAAGCACGAACGGAGACTATTGGTGGCAGAGATGGGCTGGCTATATAATCAACACAGGAGTAGACAAACAAGTATAAGCTTGCAAAGTGGCTCCAGTCAAAGCAGATCCAATATGACGATTTGCCCTGATGTGATAAGCTAAACTTGCAGACTTGTTATGTGGAGTCAGAAAGCCTTTTGTACCAAGTGTTTGATAGCATCAGAAAGCAGAACATCAGTGCTTGGCAAAGGAGCCAAACCAAATGGTTTCACACTTATCTATGTGGAGTTCATACACATGACTGTACCTATGAAAACCCTCACAAAAACATCGCTTAACACGAAAAAATCTGTCAGTCCCACAGAAGAAAATGCAATAAAAACCTTGGATAACATGTGTTGCCTTAATTTCAACATCTGGTGCCACTCATCCTACTCTAAGTCTACTCTTGGTTGCCCAGTGATGGATATTAATAGTATTGGATTGATACAGCTATGGCATCTGGCCTTATGCAAATTGGGCATGACTTTCAGGGTAGAACAAAAAGGATTTGCTTACATATAAATCAATGCAAAATTCTTTAACTTCACACATTTTAAAAAGTCTGCTCTGTGGCCACAAAATGTAATGACATATAGAGTTTTGTATATCATTTAACTCAAAGTCCCTCTACAGGTTTTAAATAATTCCTTGGTTATTGCTGAGGAATTGGTGTGTAAATGCATGCAGCATAGATGCCCTCTGCCTATGGATACGATAATACTGGACAGAACATTATTTTGGTGCAGCAAAAAGACATATTAAGGGCTATTTCATCAGAAAATTGGTGATAAGGTAAGAGTAACTATATGTGATAGTTTTACAAAGAGACAACTTTTAAGCACTAAATAACCAAACAGTAAATGCTTATACAAAATATTTGAAAACTGAAATTAAGAAAAAATGTTTGACATGAAAGTTGGTCAACATGAATTGTCCTGGTAGTCCCCTACATTTTGCAGTATGTGATTTGCACTGTACTTCTATTTTCAAATTTATTATGACGACCACAACAAAAACTTATTTTAACACATCCTTTGGTGCCCCAATTCGAAGTCACGTGCATCAATTATTATGCAAATGATTAAGTCATGTAAATATTCCTCCTACCCAGTCTTTTATGGAGATTTCATTGATGACAGCCTCAGTGGCAGCGTATAAATACACTCCATCTTACTGTAGTCATAAACACTCACAAACCCTAGGCAGAGCAACTCAAGTCTGGCATAGTTTTGGTAACCTTTAACTTGCGATTTCTCAAAAATACCCAAAAAGAGATCAATATCATTAAAGAATTGTAACTTTTTTTACTGTTTGTGATAGAAATATGTGGTTTCACCTAATTATTCAGCAATTTCAGCCCAATCCAGTGCAGTATCAAAACACATTTTTGATTTTTTCAGACTTTGTGAGGGTTTTCCTTGGGCACAGTCACATATGAAACAGAAAATTGCTGTTAAGCCACAAAGACTCATAAAAGCAGTTGGCTGTTCTGTTGTCACATCTGCACTTCAACTAAAGATCATGTCTTTGAGTGAATGGACCAATCAGTCAAGAATGAATGAAGTGAATGGCAGAAACTCCTTTTCTTCTAGCATGGAGCTGACAAAGGACGAATCACATAAACAGTAAGAAAAAATATAATAATTTAACAGCTTGACTAACTTGTATTCTTTTAGCAGTTTCTGCAACCCAGACGTGATGTTCTGACCAAATTCACTTCTTACATCCATTGCTATTTCACCAATCAAATCGTCTGTTAGTTTTTTCTTTGCAATCAAATCAGTTACTGTGTAAAGCTAAAACAGATTATATCAATTTCAAGTGTATACGTGTCTTGGTAACTCTCCTGCAGCTGAAACTTTCTTAATAATGCTTAAAATCATTTACAGCTGTTAACCAAAAATAAGCAAAGAAATCGTAAAAATTAGTGAGTTCTTACTAAGAACACTTGGTTAACAAAAGGATCTGACAAATTCAAAATATTCAGACAGTAATGCATCCCAATACAAATAAAGTTAAAAAGATAAAGGCAACACTCTTGGTTAGATGCCTCAATAGAAACTCCTGAGAAGCATGTGGTCCCAAGGCAGAAGGTACAAACACAGTCATAGCAGTACAACAGGAGATCAAATGACCCTGCTAACTTGTGCGGGTACTCATTTACTGACCCCAAAGGGCCAGTGGGCCAAATGGGCACCAGGTGTTTGGCATTCCAGGGAAATTATGTGTGTGATTCTAAAACCAGTCTGAGAGTCCTTAAAATCAGCTTTCGATTTTGTATAAAGTCACCTAAAATTCTGTTTTACTTCCATGTACAGCAGTGTTCAGAGATCCTGGTCCGTGCTGTATTAAGCACAACGAATGACAACAACTGAATGAAGTCTGCATGCTGGACTGTCATTTGAGAGGTCGAGGTTCAAATCCCTGCAGAAATTTATTTTAAGATTTTGCCTCCACTTTCATTCCTAGCCAACTCAGTTATAATGATTACACTGACCATACACTGCGAGTGGGAAGATCAGACGGCATGGGGGGTGCTGGCCACCTGCCTTCATATGCCAAGGCTAAGAATAATGGAGTTGCTAACATTTTTTACCCACAGCTGTCTCAGGGCTAGCTTAAGGGGCACTTTTCTTTTTCATGCTAATTTGCAGAAAACATCTGTTAAATTTTCATTTTGGCCTTCAAAATTCATGTGTTTCCCTCACTTTTTGGGATATAAATATACGAGAAGTTTTTACTGTCTTTCATAATTTCTAAATATAAATTAATGTTCAATTTCTTGTAATTTTTTTACAAAATTAACCTGTCCTCTTCTAATATGTCAATGATTTGTTAAACATTTTGATTACTCTTAATGCAAATCTCAATTTCAACATATTTATATTGATCCTAGGAAAGCTGTGTGGATTACAGAATTAGGCCTAATATTCACCATGAAATCAAATGGCAGACACAGAAAGGTCTGGTCTCCTGAGCTAGGACCCCATTAAAAAAGACAATTTAACATAGCATTGGTGGATATGGTAGACCTATCTAATCTAGGACTCCCAAGACAACAGCTAATCCTTTTGAATCTCAGAATCTATAAATTTATCATAGAGTTGGGTCTCTCCCCAAGAACTTTAATATAGGAACATTAACAACTCTAAAACTGCTAAGCATCTTAACTTTTTTGTCTCAGCAGACCTATCTAAGAAACCAAAGATTTGGGTCATATCTAATATAGGACTCCCAAGACTGAGTCCAACCCAAGAACACCATTTGCCAAGCTAAGCATTGTCAGGAAAATTGCTGTTATGCACCTATGCCACATCACCCACATCGGCTATTAGGTCGGACTGACTTTTAACACTAGAAAGACTGCAAATGGTGGGCAAGGACTTGCTGGATTTTGGTGTTAATCCCGCCAACAATAAGAGGGTCGCATGGTGCGGCCAAAGAGAATTAGCTAGCTTCTACTTTAAAAATGTCAGTAGTGCTCTTAGATACTGTAATCATAAATTCAAAACTTTGCACACCATTCAATGAAAACCATAAAACTAGCCTATTCAGGAGCACTCAGTCAAATCTAAAATCGTTAACTGTTTTACCTGCAACATTGTTTGTAAAGTGTAAGCGTTTGTCTCCAGCTAATAAATCTTACTTAAGCCTGTTGCAGCATGGATGGCAGGAAATTATATCTGCCTGTCATTGAAAATTATTTAATGATGCCAATACATTCACTGTTTTATAGAAGACTTCTCCTTGTTAAGCATTCGAGGCAAATGAAGACCCAAAGTGTGTGGAACCAAAGATATGACCCAAACTACAGTCTTACAAATATCGAATGCCAACAGTCAAGGAAGTTTTGCAGCAGAGTTGTTAATGTTCCAATCCTACAGTTCTAAGTGAGAGACCCAACCCTTTGGCAACTTTAAGAAATATATATATATACGTATTTTATATATATATACATATATACACATATATACATATATAAGTCTAGATAAAACATACTTTATACAAACACAGAATTTGAAGCATGGATTTAAGTATGTCGTACCCTCCTGTTACTTACCACGTTATCACTACGAGAAAACAAAATCAAACTGGATTCACTGCATTTTCCCAGATTCCATTTCTTCAGTAAACCAGATGCTAACTTTCTTGCTTCACTGAGCACAGTGTCTAGTCGCCAAGCATGCTCATCACTGTAAAAAAAGGAAAATACTACAAGTTTTAATATTTTAAATCAGTCAACAACGCTAAAGGAATCTCAAGGATAAAAGGTTTTTGTATTGTTCACACCCACACATGTCCCTGTAAAGACTCCAATCTAGGTTATGAGCCCTGTTCAACACTCTAACCAGACGGAGTTGGAACCTGGCAGCTCCGGTAAAAGTAATAGAAATTCATCACAGTATGTATGTGTATACAAATGTATTAATGTATGTACGTATATGACTATATGTACGATGTATGCATGTACATACATATGTATGCACTGTATGAGACCATGCATGCATGTACGATGGAACATTGCATGCTGACATCTCCGATTGCAATTTTTGTGACAATAATATAGTTTCAAATCAGTTAACAGTCAGTACTGGATCTTCTTGCACTTCGTTGGCCAATGCTTTCCAGGGCTTATGGCATTCTTGCAATTATTATACATAAATTTATTATTAAAGAACACAACTTAAGATAAGAAATAAATTGAAAAATAATTATTTAGTGACTTTAGGCTAATTGTTACTGAAGTAAGCAATAAAAGATGAAATCCGAAATTAGCACTGAAAACAAATTCGGTTATCAGTAAAACCGTAAAATGCCTTGCAGCACCACACCAAAACAGCTGCGCCCAAACATACCCACAGTATGAAAAGGACGTGAGCAGAAACTTTTAAGGCACACATACAATCGAACCAACATCCATATGATTTCAGTGCCAGGCAAGCCAGTACTTTAAGCACCAAATTATCTGCACGTATAATAGGATGTTTAGACAATGTACGTTGTCCGGTAGTGGCACCTTCTAGGGAAAAATATGAAAACATCTCTGGCAGTTGCTTTCATTGCCCATAGCCAAAGCAGAGAGAAAGGGATGGTAGCACAGGGAAAGAAAAAGGGAAGTGGAAAGGGAGACTAAGGGATGGGAGAGGAATATGGGAATGCAAAGGAGAGGGGGGGAGTGAGAGGAAGAGGACAGGGAAGAGAAATGGAGCTAGAGCTACAATGGAAGAAACAGGGAATTTTCTCTAGAAGGGACATTATGCCAAATTAGTGTGCAGATGCTTTACATGTGATACACATGTGACAGGCAAGTTTAATCAACTACTGCTAATAATTAAGGCCCATAAGAAATAAGCAATTACCTTACTGTACTGTACAAGTTAATAATTTGTCTAGATCACTCTCAAAATCTTAGTGTTTTCTCTGAATATGTTTATTTCACATCAACAAAACTCACTTTTGAGCTGGAACTTTATTATCAGTTGGATTGTCTGTCAGCTTCATCTTGTTTACCAGGGCAATCGTTATCAAATACCCTGAGCTTTTTGATTTGCAGATGGCTTCCGAACATGGACAAACAGTTGAGTTAAGTATGCCTATAATTTGTGAATCCAGTATATCATCTGAAAAAATCAGAATTATGAAAAAATTCAGAATTATTAAATGGCTGCAACATATTTCAGGACATTAGGAGCTGAGATAATAATCCTCTTATAACACATTTTTGCCTTCATCCAGCTCAAGGAACATTACCTCTGGTAACAGAGGTATAAAAGTTACAATAAGGCTACAATAACTCCTCAAGTTATAATTTTAAAATAAATTTGCTGAAATCTTGAGGTCATTACCTTGTGGCAAAATCAATGGCATTGCCAGTCCTGGAATATGCAGCCTTAGGGCTAGATTTTACAGCTCTATCTACAAAGATACAGTAATCTTTCCCTATGGGTTTTATGTCTCAAAAGAGAATTGCCAATATTATGACACATCAGGATTTTAACTCAGAATGCATACTTAGTAAAATGCCAACAAATTTCTATGTTGCATGTATGTATGTATCTAGATACTTAACCCTTTGCATGCCACATGTGTAAAACTGCAACAATGGAAACCTCTCCCTGCATGCCACAGGTGCAAAATTGCAACATTATAAGTGCACTCACTAAAGCAGTTGGAAATCAGAGAACAAGTGTTTGTCCTATGCAAATAAATCAACTGTTAACCAGTGCAATAAATCAGCTACAAGTTTATTACTGGTTATCTATACACATGTTGGAAAGTTGTGGAGATATTAAACCTGAAATTTGGCAATATGTTTCGTTTTACAGTCATGTTCTATAATTGCAATGGCAAATTAAGACAAAATTTGGCATATGACTTTCGGTAATTTGGAGTCGGATGAAGAGTTAGTTTTGAGGGATTTCATGCGTTCACAAAGTACTGTAATTAGCGCTTAGATTTACAGAACCTTTCAATCATAATGAAAGAGATAACAGCAGCAATAGTAGGCAATGCTGCATCACAGAGAGCTTTAGCCAGCTTCTGATCAAGGCTGGTAAAAATATTTTTTGGGAAGGGTTGGCTCACTTGCTGACACAACAGATTTGTCAACGTCTTATATATTTTCATAATTTTATCATGAGAATCACTGGTCGAGATCATCTCTAAAACTAATCGAGGTGCTAATAAGTGTCTAGCAACCAAGTGCCCCAAGAATTATGCTGGCGATGTCCATCCACAAGGATTTATCATTTTTTATTCTGCTCCAGGCAGTTGTAAAAATGTCTCTTTGATACTGGACAACATAACTTTACCTGAAGATGCCTGGCTTGAGGTAAATGAGATATAATGTGCTTACCCTTTAGAGGTGAAATGAACCAAAACCTCAAAAACATCTGATTCCAGCAATAACAAGGGCTAAAATATCTGGCATGCAACGGGTTAATATAGCAATACGAAGCCACTAATCCACCTACAGATCCAAAGTGGCATCACGGTCAGTTTCCATTTCAATCACTATCTCTGACTGAAATGGAAACATTACAAACAGACATTATGGATATCTTCAGGACAGTTCCTAATTAGTTATCTAAACACTTCGCATCTGATTAAACAGTAAATGCAAAAGCCAGCGTTCTAACTGCAAGATAGTTTACACCTTGGTTAAATCATAGGTGATGTTAACTACTGACCATTACCAGAGTCATAAAATTATAACTATAGAAGCAACAGAATTCAAGTTTTTCATATCCTACCTTGTTCAACTGATAATACATGATCAAGATCACAGACGTAAGATGGTTTGCCATTGCGGCCACAACTGTTTGTGTCAGTGACCGGGTTTCCTATGTCTTCAAGTGATCGTGCAACTGGTGTATTTGGTGTTGTGTCAGTACCAGAGCAGTCAAAATTAATTAAAGTTAAAATCAGAGCCACAACAAATAATGGATAACTTAATTCACTTGTCCTTTTTGCCATTTCTCACTACTGCACAGAAGGTAGAAAATTCCTCAAGTACAGGCAAGAATACGGTGCAGTTTTTCAGAGAGAATTCCGTAACCTGAAACAAGTAAGATTTATATTTAAATGTAACACTTGGACAACAATGTAAATGAGTGTTACGTGGGTACTCTTGCAGAACGCACGGGCTGAGCAGAAAAAGTGAAGCATAACACTGTAATTGAATATGCTCCATTGACACTTCATATTGCTCAGAGGTTGAAAGCAAAGCATTGGTTAACAGAAAAGTACTGGAGCAGTACTGGTGTCATTCACAGCTTGTCATTCAAGAATGGCAACTAACTGGTTCTATGCCAGCTTCATCTCTTCTCATACAATAACAGGACAGTAGCTGAAAACATATTTTTGAACAGGCACAAAAGAGTAAGAACTTTTAATAGCATGTGTTCTGAGTAGTATTCAAATTGCCATTAGCCTTTGATGCAATTTTTCAAAGCTGTTGAAGTTCCAACCTATCTGTATTTGTTTTTCATTTTTCACTTTCATGTTTCAGGATTTGCGACTTTCACCTTGATGCGTAATATTTCTATATTTTTTTACTAAAAGGCTTAATAAATCGCATTATAAGCACATCACAACTTGCTGGAAACACGTTTCATCCAAAATTGTTTCTTTTTACGAGTTATATGCTCTCTTAGCAAGTTTTGTTGTCGAATGATCACAAACATACGAATTTATGAACATTAGAATCACTTTCCCGCATAAGACGCTACAGTTACAATAATTCATGAGTATTGCTAGATGGCAATAGGAAATGTCGGAAAATGGATAGTTAGTGTTTCTGCCTGTACGTTTACCGAAGTCATCGATTGGGTATCAACAAGTGCGATCGGTAGTACTGTAGTGTAATGTCATAAATGAATTCGGATTAAAATATTAAAGCGAAAGATTACTAAACAGTTGGTTAAAGAAGAAGCAAGGGATTTACCTACGTCAATCAGCCGCACACGGAATAAAACTAAATAGTATCATTAAATCAACAAGATGACAAATTAACATGAATATCCTTTAACTCAACCCACGATCTATGAGTCTTAGTCACCCCACGGGCATGATAGGTCATCGTTTGAGCCAACTAGTCGTCGCCATTTTGTGGCCTTCACCGCATGTCAAAGGCCCTTTTCAAAATTGAAATAAGGTAATGTAATATAAATCTCCGAAATTTCTCAGTGTAGTATGGTGCAGGAATAGATGCAGGGTAGGACAGAGCAAAATCTACTCTGAACTCGGAAGATATTCTTCATGATACTTCAAAGAACGGCTATATATGCCTATTATTATTGCACTTAAAACTCATCTATTTAGACTGCATTATGATTAACTTAGCTCATGTTACGCGCTTTCGTGCGACTAGTTTTGTTTAAGTCAGCTATAAATGCTGGCTTACTCACTTACTTACTATTAACAGAAGAGTTCTTGCACAAAATTCAGGGCGAGTCGTACAACGATTTATGCAACGTTCGCGAGCATTATCGTAATCGTATGCTCGAGATTTCTACAGCGCCCAACGGAAACCAAGTCGAGGGAACCAGCTTGTTCACAGGCGCTGAGACAAAACAAAATTGGCAGGCAGAAAGGGATCGGTTCAAGGTCAAAATCCAGGAGGCAGGGAGGCAGACAGTCAGACGGCTACGGTGGATGGTGTTTGAAATTGGAGCGGGAAGAGAGATAACAGGAAGAGGAAGAATCAGAATAAGATTTTTGGAAAAGTAATGTTTTCAGTTTTGAGTGAAAGACCAGCGCAGAAATTGCAAGAGGTGAAGTATTGGTGAGTTTGTACGATGGGCCAGATAATTGTCGTAATTCTGGATGGAGTTTATTCCAGAAGAGTGGAGCAGCTATGGCTATGAAGCGATTTCCAAATTTTAAGGATGTCGTGACGCGAGGGCGAAGAAGGGTTAGGACAGAAGAGGAGCTGGTTGAACGGAGTGGTTGGATTGTAAATAACTAACGAAGATAACAGGGTTGGGAGGATTGAACTGTGTTATAGGTAAGCGAAAGGACTTTGTACTCAATGCGTTCAGGTATTTTAAGCCAGTGAAGTGATTTGAGAACGGGATTTATGTGATGATGTTTGGGGGCTTTGGTGTCAGCACGAGCAAGAGCATTTTCGATACATTGAAGGCGATTTATTTGAGTGGTATCTATATTGAGAAAAAGTGAATTGCAGAAGTTTAGTTTTGCATGGACTATGGATGTGGCAATCGTAGATGCAGTTTTGAAGCCAAGAAAAGGGCGGATTCTGCGAAGGTCGCGGATATGCATAAAGCAAGAGCGGGAAAGATGGGTGATACGGACAAAAAGTGAGGTTTTGGTCGAAGATCACGCCTAAATTGCGGACAGAAGAGTTAGTATTAAAGATGTTGGCGGAGGCAGAGTCCAGGTTGATGGTGATAAAAGGGTCAAGAATTTTCTTTATCGGGTCGCAGAGGCCAATAAGTATGAATTCGGTTTTAGATGGGTTCAGGCATAAGAGATTAGATGTCATCAAGGAGATTTGTATAACCATACGAAGAAAATGATCTATAGACTCGCTGAAACAATTCGGAGAGAAAGAGATGAATAGTTGGGTGTCATCAGCATAGAGGTATTGGTCAACTGAAGATGCTTTAATTAATTAACTGAGTGGGGTAATGTAGAAGATAAACAGAAGAAGTCCAAAAACGGAGGATTGTGGAACTCCGCAAGTTTGAGGGCATGATTGAGAAGAGGCTTCCGAAGTTTTAACGGAGAAAGAGCGGGAGGAGAGATAAGAGATTGTATCCAGAGGACAGCAGTATCAGCAAAACCAAACCCGGCTGAAAGTCGTTGGAGTAATATATTGTGATCAATGATGTCGAAGGCAGATGAGATATAAAGGAGACAGAAACAAGAAACCTGTTGATGAGAGATGGCAAGTCTCGTGACTTCGTGTTTGTGACACAAGTTCATCATCATCATCATTATCATCATCGTCATCATCATAAACCATGGGTTCAAAGCTCGTAGGGGTCCCATGCCGTTCCCACTATGTTCCTCCACTGTTGTATTTCCAGTGCGGCATGGCTCAGCTCCAGCAGTGATGTTCCACACATTTCGATTATGTTGTCTACCCATTCTTTAAGGGTAGACCTTATAATCAAGCCTCACATCCATATAGCATTCTTTATTGGGTCATCCTCTCTTGTTTGATCCATCCATCATTCCAAACACTAATGTCTTGATCTTCCTACCAATGCTCATTCTACAAATGTGACCAAATAATCCCACTTTTCTCTGAACTACCTTCTGCATCAATTTCTCTTTGGGATGTATCTGTCTGTAAAGTTTTGCATTGCTCACATTTTGTGTCCATCCTATTGTCATAATCTTCCTATAGCATTTTCTCTTGAAGGCCAGTATCCTTCTTTCAACGTCTTTCGTTAATATTACCCAAACCTCACATCCATATAACATGCTACTGAAAACTCATGTTTTCAAAACGCTCAGTTTTGTCTCCAGCTTTATGGCTTTGCTTTCCATTATCTTATCCATAGCTTTCAGTGTTGCTGTCGCCTTTGCAATTCTGACTAGTACTTCTTTCCTACTGTCCAAGGCATATGTCATATTACATCCAAGGTATGTAAATTTTTCATCGTTTTCCAACTGAATGCCGTCAACGACCGTCTTCTTTGTTAAGTTGAAATATCGCCATATCACACTTGTACTATCACGCGTAGAATACGTATAGCTGGGAATAAGTTTTCCATGTACGGTGCTCTCATAAGCATAGTTGATTCATCAGTTCTTAACCGCCTTCCGCTGTTCATTCAAATTAGTGTCTCATTTTCAGTAGACCATAACTTCCTGTTTCGGTACGTAGCAGCATTCAGCCTACAGGCCTTCGTGTGGTAATGTGGTAGAGTTCATTTCTACCGATTGAGATGATTATTCTCGTCCAGTTCGCATTGTACAGTTTTCATCTTTTATTCTCGAAATGTCATTCAGCACTTGAATGTTCTTCGAATGATTGTTTGACATAACGCGAGCGCGATTCTAGTTCGATGAGGAGCAAGCGACCTTAGCCTACGACAAACCTTTACTCTATTTTACGCGGTAGTGTCGATAAGACACTAGACACTACTCTGACTACATTTCTAACTGCGTTCTATCTCCGAGAGTAGAATCTCAGATCTAATCGACTGATCTGTATGGTATCTCGAACCAGACTCCCTTAGTATAGATCCTGTCTGAGGTTCTCTCGTCCGGCGATACGTGTCGGACCCCCATTGGTCAATAGTTATGGAGTTACTCCGGATAGTCTATTCGATTGGACGCTAGGATTCTCTTTGTCTGAAATCTACAGCTTGGTTTGTCTGCGTACTTCTCTCAGACTGGTTCCGTGTTGCTCTGTTGATTCGGCGTGTCCTCTGGCTTGACTCCGTTTCTACCTGCGTCTGTATCTGTACAGGTTTGGCCTTATGTATTCTTGCCTGTATCTGCACAGCTGTCTGAGTGGGCTGGTGAGTCAGTTGTATGGAATCTAAGATTTCCTCTACCTGTCTGCACGAAATAATAAATCAGACGCCCTACTGACTACTCGCTGACCGGGGCGCTGATGTAAACCAGGTGTTGGTATCAGTTTTCTGCGATTAGCTGTCCTCTTTATCCTAACCTCCAATAACTTCTATAGTGGCTAGACTTACTGTGTAGTGTGATATACTACAATAGCTTACTCAAATTAACTTGGCTATAGTAACAACCATACAATAGCTACATGTATCATCTTCACGTTAGCAGCGACACAATCATTCCTAATAACCAACTTTAAACAAAGAGTTTAAGGCCTAATACATCGTATAATGTTATAATAATAATAATAATAATAATAATAATAATAATAATAATAATAATAATAATAACAATGATAATAATATTAATAACAATAACAATAATAATAACCATTTAACCCAAGTATCGGGAGACAAGAGAGAGATTTCTTTCCTGTTCCAACGCCTCTCCATTGCCATCCAGCGATCTAACGCGATTGCCTTTAATGGCACATTCTTAGAGCCAGATTTAAGCGAAGACTGGCAATTCCAAAGAACAATCACCAAGCCTGAAGCCAAGATTAAAGAAAAGGAGAGAACCTGGAACTGGTCGTCGAGACCCAGCCGACGGGCCCCAACCGATCCTCTGGGTCAAGGAGAGACAACGCCTGTCGAAGGTCAGCCGGCGGGTCGAGGTCGAGGAGACGTCGACGCTCGGGTCAGTGAAGCCCACGACGCAGGCGCCTTCGAAGCAGACGACGACGGCGATGAAGAGGAGGGAGTTGGTGGTGCTGGATGTTCGTCCGATCCACACCGGAAGTTCTTGCGCCCCATCGAAGAAACGCCCACAGAACGCTCTACACTTACGCGACCGCTAACTCAGGGTTGCTTCTTCACCACGGCGCTTAAAGACAAGATCACGAGATTCGGAGGTGCAGCTAGTCGACCTGTTTCCAGTGTGCCAGCCTGGACACCACAGCAGCTCTAGTTGCTCCAGTAACAATAGATTTGTATAATAATAATAATAATAATAATAATAATAATAATAATAATAATAATAATAATAATAATAATAATAATAATAATAATAATAAACTTCATAAACTGAAACATAATAATAATAATAATAATAATAATAATAATAATAATAATAATAATTGAAGGTCACTTTAGCAAAACTATTCGTGAATTTCTCGTATCAAAGTTAAAGAAAAATGATCACTTTGGCGAAAGTTATAATAATAATAATAATAATAATAATAATAATAATAATAATAATAATAATAATAATAATAATAATAATAATAATAATAATCATAATAATAATAATAATCATAATAATAATAATAACAATAATAACAATAATAATAATAATAACAATAATAATAATAACAATAATAATAATAACAATAATAATAATAAGAGACACGCGAAATACATTACCATCAGCTTCAGACATGCCCCCTCTTCACGTCACCGAAGGCGAGGTCTTGCGTGCAGTCCGCTCCTTTCCGGCGGGTTCGGCGGGCGGTCCTGACGGAATTCGCCCCCAGCACATCCTCGACTTAGTAAGCTGCAAGGAGGTCGGCCCCAACCTTGTAAAATCCCTGACTTCCCTTACGAACCTTTTGCTGGCAGGGATATGTCCAGACGGTATCAGTCAATTCTTGTTTGGGGGCACCTTGTTCGCCCTCAGGAAGAGATCGGGGGGAGTTCGGCCAATTGCCATTGGTTATTATTGGAGACGCCTGGCTTCTAAATGCGCTAACGCTTTCGCCGTTGCTCAGCTGTCTGACCACTTCGCTCCTTTCCAGCTAGGAGTTGGGACTCCAGGGGGCTGTGAGGCGGCGGTGCACGCCGCCAGGCGCTTTCTCACTGACTTATCCCCCGACTCAGTACTGGTCAAACTTGATTTCAGCAACGCCTTTAATAGCCTTAGCCGCACTCACATGCTGGCGGCGATATCGGACGTCATTCCGGAGCTCTACCCCTACTGCAGTTTGGCTTATTCCAGACCTTCCTCTCTTAAATACGGCGATTTTACTATACTCTCACAAACAGGTCCACAACAAGGAGATCCCCTCGGCCCACTTCTCTTCTGCCTTCCCATTCAGCCGCTTCTGACAGGTCTTTCTTCTCCTCTACGCCTTGCCTATTTGGACGACCTCACTCTGGGTGGGAAAGCATCCGTAGTGGCGGCAGACGTCGAATCTATTATCGGGGTAGCGGGCGAAATGGGTTTGACACTAAATGTCAGTAAGTGCGAAGTGATAACACATATCCAATGTACCAACCTGCCATCTCCTCTAGACTGCTTCACGGTCACACCTTCTGACAATGCTTGTCTTTTGGGCGCACCTCTTTCCACGGGCGGAGCTCTAAGGGATGCACTGGAGAAGCGATGCGCACAACTATCACTAGGGATTGACCGTATGGCTTACATATCTAGGCATGATGCCATAATTCTTCTTCGCAACTCACTAAGCTCTTGCATCCTGCTCCACACACTCCGCTGCACACCATGCATGGACAACCCGGCTCTTGACACATTCGACCAACTGCTGCTCAAAGGCCTCATCAACATGCTCAACTTGGCTCTGAATGATCAGAGCTGGGATCAGGCATCTTTACCTGTCCGAGACGGAGGTCTTGGTATACGTCGCGCGTCCTCGCTGGCACTTCCCGCCTTCTTGGCTTCAGCCGCAGGCACCACGTCGTTACAGGATTCCATTCTTAGCTCTTGCGACCTGCCCCCGTATGGCCCTTTGGAACAAGCCCGGACCCGCTGGTCAGCGGAATTAAATGCCCCCAATCCCGAGGCCCCAATATCCCATAAACAGGCAACTTGGGACCGCCCACTTATCCAAAAGAGTCTGGCAACCCTCAGAGCCTCAATAACATCCGAGTACCAGGAAGCCAGATTTAAGGCAGTTTCTTCACCACACTCTGGCGACTGGCTTTTGGCGCTGCCCATAAGTGCCTGCGGCTTGAGGCTAGACGATGAGGCTGTACGCATCGCAACAGGCCTAAGACTTGGGATAGACTTGTGCGCCCCTCACGTTTGCCCCTGTGGGTTTCTGGTCACTGCGGACGGCTCGCACGGTCTAGCATGCCCTTTAGGCCCAGGGAGAACAGCAAGACACGCCTGTATCAATGACATCGTGTGGCGCGCCCTCGTGAAGGCTGGCTTTCCATCAAGTAAAGAACCAGCAGGATTGGTTAGGTCCGACGGCCGACGACCTGATGGAGCAACCCTCATTCCTTGGGAAGGGGGTAAATGCTTGACCTGGGACGCCACAGTAATCGATACTCTGGCAGTCTCTTATCGATCCAGAACAGCCGTGGTCGCAGGTGCTGCTGCTGAGATCGCAGCAGAACGAAAGACCTCAAAATACAGTGATATTCTCTCGACACACTGCTTCGTCCCTCTGGCCTTCGAGACTCTAGGCCCCATAAATCAGGAAGGCTTCAGCCTCATCAAGAAAATCGGACGCCATTTAACTCAAGTATCGGGAGATAAGAGGGAGACTTCTTTCCTGTTCCAACGCCTCTCCATTGCCATCCAGCGATCTAACGCGATTGCCTTTAATGGCACATTCTTGGAGCCAGATTTAAGCGAAGACTGGCAATTCCAGAGAACAATCACCGTGCCTGAAGCCAAGATTAAAGAAAAGGAGAGAACCTGGAACTGGTCGTCGAAACCCAGCCGACGGGCCCCAACCGATCCTCTGGGTCAAAGAGCCACACCGCCTGTCGAAGGTCAGCCGGCGGGTCGAGGTCGAGGAGACGTCGACGCTCGGGTCAGCGAAGCCCACGACGCAGGCGCTTTCGAAGCAGACGACGACGGCGATGAAGAGGAGGGAGTTGGTGGTGCTGGATGTTCGTCCGATCCACACCGGAAGTTCTTGCGCCCCATCGAAGAAACGCCCACAGAACGCTCTACACTTACGCGACCGCTAACTCAGGGTTGCTTCTTCACCACGGCGCTTAAAGACAAGATCACGAGATTCGGAGGTGCAGCTAGTCGACCTGTTTCCAGTGTGCCAACCAGGACGCCACAGCAGCTCTAGTTGCTCCAGCAACAATAGATTTGTATCATAATTGAAGTGACACAATAGATTTGTTTCATAATAATAATAATAATAATAATAATAATAGTGCTCCTCAGGACCACATTTAGTTCACCCAAGCTAT
The DNA here is from genome assembly GCA_964023275.1 of Norana najaformis. Lineage (NCBI taxonomy): Eukaryota > Metazoa > Annelida > Clitellata > Crassiclitellata > Hormogastridae > Norana > Norana najaformis. Next base: position 26,964,517 of record OZ029917.1, read on the forward strand.
TGCACACTTTGAGATGTTGCCCGTGTGTGGGTCACCCGTTACTGGAGAGATATCATCTGCTGCTTCGTGAAGGTTTTGTCTCTATTTTTAATTTGGCCCTCACAGACCATCAATGGCTTCAGGCCTCCCTCCCCATTAAAGCTGGAGGTTTAGGCCTACGCTGGGTGTCTTCGCTTGCGCTACCCGCCTTCTTGGCATCCGCTGCAGGCACCCAAACGTTGCAAACTGCCATTCTTCACAAAGGCCAAATATCACCAGATTTTCATCTCAACACTATGGTGGAACATTGGTGTGCACTCACCATGACTCCACAACCTAGTACTCATCTCTGGCAGAGACAGTCCCAGTGGGATAAACCTCTATACGAAATATCGAAAACTACACTTATTACCAATAATAACGACGCGTACCACCAGGCACGTCTAAAGGCGGTGTCATCGCCTCATGCCGGGGATTGGCTATTTGCCCTCCCCATTAACTCAATCGGTCTTCGCCTGGATGACGAAGCCGTACGTATAGCCCTAGGTCTCCGTCTCGGAGCTATCCTGTGTCAACCACATAATTGCACATGTGGAGCTCTGGTGACTGCTGAGGGGTCGCATGGTCTCTCTTGCCGTTTGGGACCCGGCAGAATGGCACGTCACGCTTGTCTCAATGACCTTATTCACAGAAGTCTGACGCGAGCGGGCTTCCCATCAGTGAAAGAACCTACGGGTCTCTCTAGAACAGACGGCAAGAGACCGGATGGCCTTACCCTGATTCCTTGGCATTCGGGGCGCAGCCTCCTATGGGATGTCACCGTGATTGACACGCTGGCACATTCTTACTTACAGGCAACCTCTGTTACAGCAGGAGGCGCAGCTGAACTGGCGGCCGATAGAAAAACTTTGAAATATGATCATCTCACTAATGCATACCACTTTGTCCCTCTGGCCTTTGAGACTTTAGGCCCTATCAATGGTTTGGGTATGACCTTTCTCACAGACTTGGGGCGTATATTGTCCCTCATATCCGGAGATAGTAGAGAAACAGGTTACCTTTTTCAACGCTTATCTATAACATTACAGCGTTTCAATGCAGTCGCCTTCCACGGTACATTTGTGGTGCCGAATCCAGACGAGGATTAGCCGTTCCAGAGTCCCTCTCTCTCTTTTTCTCCGGAAATTTTTGAACAGCCAAGGGATTATACTTACCTTGGTAAAAAAATAATAATAATAATAAGCGGTTGCAAGAGATATTCCTGAGCTTTACCGCTTCGCTCACGCTCACGCCGCATAATTCTTGCAGCCCGCTCTTAAAACATGGATCAAATATTCTTCGATCAGAAGAGGGTACCCAGCAAGGTGACCCGATGGCCCCATGGAATTCTGCATCACAATACAGCCAATCCTGCAACAGCTGAAGTCCGAGTTGAAAATAGCGTTCCTCGATGACTTAACACTGGGAGGCAGTGTGGATATGGTGGCCCTGGATGTTCAGCTGATCGTTCAGGAATCCGCTAAGCTCGGACTTCGACTTAACCGCGCCAAATGCGAGATTGTTTCCCAGAATGACGAAAATCAATTCGACAGTCTCGCGTTTTCCGGCTTCAACCACACACCATTAAGAGAGGCAACACTATTGGACACACCACTGATGCCGGGGCCAGCCGTTGAAAAGATGGTGAATGAGAAGGCAAATGATCTGGAACGAGCAGTTGGGAGGCTCTCAATGCTTCACGCACATGTTGTGAAACGGTTTGAGCGTTCCGAAGCTGCTCTACACAATGCGCACAACCTTTTTGCACCGAATGCCTCAGTCTAACCAGATTTGACTCTCTTTTAAGAGATGGATTATCGACTATCTTAAATGTTGAGCTGTCGGATGAGAAATGGCTCCAGGCGTCCCTTCCGATAAGGGATGGCGGTCTTGGAATTCGCTGTGCTTCTACGCTGGCACTTTCTGCCTTCTTGGCCTTTGCTGCAAGCACAAGCGATCTCCAAACACACATACTGCCACCAGAATCAGCCGATACCTCAGACGAGCTAGCGACCATCCATGCACTGAATGCATGGATGGTCTTCACGGGTGCAGAACCACCAACTGGACCAGCAGCTCATCGACAAAGGGAATGGGACAGTCGCTGAACAAGCAAGGCGTCGGCGAGCTTACATGAGTCTGCGGACAACCCACTAGACCGCGCTCGTCTCTTGGCCTCTCAAGCACCACACTCTGGAGATTGGATGCTGGCTACTGCAGTAACCGCATTGAGACTCCATCTTTCGGATGAGGTGATACGGACCGCGGTTGGAATGCGACTGGGAACAACACTGTGCAAGCCACATCTGTGTCACTGTGGCGAAAGAGTCGACGCCATAGGACTTCACGGTCTGGTCTGCAGAAAGAGTGCTGGCAGACAACAACGCCATAGCATGCTCAACGACATTATATGGAGAGCGCTTACCAGAGCGAACATCCCTGCTCAGAAAGAACCGTTGGGACTCACCAGGGTAGATGGCAAACGACCGGATGGCCTGACTCTTTTCCCGTGGTCTCGCGGAAGGTGTCTTACATGGGATGTGACAGTTTCTGACACATTTGCAGTCACATCAAGATTTTACTTCAACCGGACCAAGTGAAACTGCAAGCCGGGCACTCTCAGCCAAAAGGTTAAAATACGCCACTATAGCCCAAACCCACTCGTTTGTGGCGGTCGCACTGGACCAGCGGCGCATGGAGTACGGAAGGATTGGATTTTGTGTGAGAGTTAGGATGAAGGATGACAATGGCAACCCACAATCCACTGGAGACCAGCTACCTGCTTCAAAGACTCTCAGTAGCTGTCCAGCGTGGGAACGCCATCTGCTTCTCCGGAACTCTATTATGAACATATAGGATGACGATGATGATGATGATGATGATAATAATAATAATAATTATAATAATAATAATAATTCAAGAATTTCAATAATAATAATACGATTTATAAAGTGCCGTAGTATAATAATAATAATAACTAGCCTATTCCGCGCAGACCATCTGCGCGCTAGTTTGGTAATATGTCCTTTCTGGAGAAAATTCCCTGTTACTCCATGTTTCTCTCCCTCCCCTCCACCTTCTCCTGCCACCCTCCCTCGCCCACAGTCTCCTCCCATCTCCCCTCAAATGCTTCTCCCTCTCCTATAGCTGTCCCTTTCTCTGGCCAAGTGGAATGAAGTTACTTTGCACCTAACCATATCCGACCCAGCGACCATCCGATCGAAATGTACTAAATGGACCAGGGACCAAGGCTACGTGCGTCTTACCACACACACACACACACACACACACACACACTTCTGTCCATCTGTTTGTTGTCTTCTGTCTGGCATGTGGAACTTTTGATCAGCCGTGTTCATGAATACAAATGTACTGATTTATTTCGACCGAATATAAAAAACTGCCAGCGCTTAAGATGCTAAGTGCACGTATCCTAGTGGACTGTAGGCGTATTACCACATGTTAACTTAGAACACCAGTAGTAATCAGTGGCAGTAGCATCCGTCTGTCCTCTTCACTTTCTCTTTAATTCAGTAGCTCGACTTCACTGCTGGATGACTTTGTCGTAGGCCTATGATAGGCGAAACCCTACAACTGTGTGCAGTAGTTTCTCTGTCTGTCTGCTTTAGGTCCATCATCATTTATTAATATTGTTAAAGAAGTTGTTCACTGCTTTGCAAGACAGGAAGCAGCCAAAAAACTAACGCTAAAATCTGCAGCTGTAAGTGCAACTACAATGAATAGATACCAAGCAAATTATTAAAATATTGAATCATTGCAAAACCTCCTAAAACGGAAGTCAGTATTAAACAGTAACAAAACTGCCAATAAAAAAACAGTTTCATGGACATTTCAGCCTCTTTTCAGAGGCCAAACGTCTTTGTCTCGTCTTGGACTCCTTAAGTCTTAGTTTCTGTCTCGTCTTGGAGACCCAACATCTCAATCTCTATCTCTTTTCACACTGCTAGATGAACGACTCGGTTTCGTCTTGGTTTCGAGGCAGGACGTCTCGGGTCTTGTTTTAGTCTCGGCCCCAAGGGGCTCGTAGGTATCCCTGTATTGGCACATGATATAGGGTTACAGGTTAGAACAATCGGTGATTATGGTCTTTGGGCAAGACCTTAGCGCATAATTACTTAGCACCATCGATCGATGCCTTTAGCCTTTGAATTTAGTTCTTTAACTAATATGACTTGGAATCGGCGACGAAACAGAAACCAGTAACAGTTGTAGGCCTACACAGTTGATGTTTGACGCGCAAGAAATCTCTGAGCAATCTATCGTCTTTCAATTGTTTGAAATCGACTGTCACGCACCGGGATATCTTTACATATCAAGCCAAACAAAATATCCACAGATCGTTCGCTAGACTGTTTCGAGAGTTTGCGCACCCGGTGTAAAGAAGAGAAAGGCGGAAGACAGTGAGCGACCCCCTCCGGCCGAAAGAGCGGCAATCTGTTGTCGCCTCCCTTGCATTGTCGTTGGATAGATGAGTCGGAGTACGGCGGGTGACAGGGCCGACTGAAGCAAGTGCACGCCCGCAGACCCACGCGCTTCTGCTTCGATGAAGCGTGGAATGTAGGGCGACGACGGTCGACAGCCACTCAGCCACAGTAGGGGAGAATCGTCCGATGATCGGCAGAAAGGAGATGATCTCTGCTGCCAGTTGTCGGGCGTATTTTCGGCCGGCGAGTAGAAGTGTCTCTTGCGATCAACAGGTGGAGCAACCGTACGCAACGAAGAGCGAATGTCTGCAAAGTGGTTCGCTTCATCGTTGGACATCTCAGTGACCTCAATGACGTCATTGTTGCGGTCACTGTAGCAGTCGTATTCAACGCGAGTTCGTTTTCGTTCTTGTTCTTCGTGAATTGATGAACCGTACATATCAAAACCAGAATGATTCCGGTTTTTACTGAAAAGAAGATGCAGGAAACGGTTTTCGTTTTCATTTGCCTGCTCTTGCTCTGTCTGCTCTATCCTCTCGTCGTTCGGCATCTCGTCGACTTTCATCCGTTTCGTTGGGCGTTCAATCGACTCAGTCATCTGCCAGTGCTGCTGTGACACGACATCTGTCACGTTGATATTATCCGACATGTCACTTGTCACTGTTCCGCGTTCTGGTGTGACATTTGAGGCGGATCTGGAGTCACGACTTTCATGGTCACATTGGTCACGCATCACTACAGACAGGAGCACCAAGTTACATTTAACATAATTATGCATAACAAGTTCTTGTTAATAATTATCATCAAAGACGGAAAGTGTAGATCATAAGGGCAGATAAAGCGCCATGGAGGCTAATCTGATACTAAGAAAAGAGCGAGGGTTAGCCGATGAGCATCCGTTACGCCCCGTTATCACTTATGACACGCAACAGACTGCGTGTGTATTCCCCTACCTTCTCATTCGATCATGACGCGTATCAGATCCAGCATTACAGTCACATGCAATGGCCAACAGTCGACGAGCAATTATTACTCTTCTAGAATGTCATACTTTGGTATTCGTATCAACATTATACGCCATCTCATCGATGCTCTGCGATGTATTATGCAGATTGTCAGAACTCCTTGGCTAGTGCCATAACAAACACGTGAAGATATAAGCACATAACCCCGGTGGTTAAATCTTTGCATTGGCTTCCTGTTCAGCAGAGGATTCATTTCAAACTGGGCCTTATAGCTTGTAAAACATTGACTCCGGCCAACCATGATACCTAAAATCAATTTTATTCCTCAACTTAAGACTTGCCTTTTCAAATTGCTTATCCACCATAGACTGTCTCTCTGTCTTGTGGACTGACCTTCTGGATATTGATCTGATCGCAGCTTGGCTTGGTGCGCCATCGGTTGATGCCTTGTGCATTATATACCGACGTAAGAATTTACTAATTATATTACATTACTATCCGCCAATACCGTCATTCGCATGCAAAGTCTATCGTTTGCTTGTAACATCAGAAATACTATTCTTTGTGTATAAAAGACTTTCTTTTGTGTATATGAGGTTATCTTTTGAAAGTAACTTATGCAGTTAAAAGGTTAACGGTTGTTTATAAACTACATTACACAATGCACAAATGGAATTCTGTGAGCCTGCGTTTTTGATACGGTATCGACTGCCCATTACAGGGAGGTATCGTCGATGGCACAGCGCCCAGCCAGCACTACTGATTAATTCTCCGAGCGGATCAGATCTGAAGCGCGAAGGACCTCCGAATGTAGATCGCTCAGCTGTCAACCCAGGGAGAACCAGTCGGTGTGTGCTAGAAAAGCTTCGCGGGCGCTTGTCTTTCTCCATCCTCAGTGTAATATGAAATTGCAGAGACTGGCTACGGCATCAACCATCAGCTGCGGATGGGATTATGTTAATTTCTACGTGTTTGCGAGAGTTCAGCAAGTATCATTCGACTTCTGACGAGCTTGTAATTCTTCTCGAACTCTAATATCATTTAGTCTAGCGAAGGTTTTCAAGTTGATGTGTGAATTTATAGATACACAGCGACATAGGCTCTTAAAGGCATAATGCATTCGTACACATACATACGAAACACTGTGCTTTGCATATGACTATCTTATGTACAAATGGCTATATCTTTAATACATGAAAGGTTAATTTGTGTAATTTTTAGAATACGCCTTGTACTTAATGGACTATGGCTTCTTGTAAAATCATGTGCATATGCAGTCACTATTTAGAAAATAGGAGATTGTATGTGCAGACACTACGCTATGAATATATGCATTTACTTCCTGGTATTCAAATGACACCAAGAGGCGTTTTTGTATTGTATGCGGAAATAACTCATGCAGCTCATGTGGTCGAGTTGTATCCATCAACTGATTCATGTATAGTCTTATAAAGAAATCGATACAACCGGCGTAACCGAGGACATTAGATTTTTGAGAATCTAAGAACTCGGCCCGAGTACTGATAGAAGCTTACTTAGAGATCGATAAGGCAAGTACAGGTTTGATGACTGTTGAAATGAAACAATAAGTATGGTATGGTAAGTGCTAGTTTGATGACTGTTGAAATGAAATGATTGAGACGCTGTCTCATGCCTATCAACAACAGGACCCTAAACGTTACCTTTAAGAATGGTTTTGCTCATTGGATTCCCCAGCAGGCGTAGCGCCTACCTAAGCATCACTAAGGTTACAAATATTTATGTGATTCCAACATAAATAATCTTAATTTTCTGACGTTTGTAAACCTGTTGCTTATTAAATTCAGCTGATTGAGCCCATTGTTGCCAAAGCAACCGTTCACTTTTTCTTTGATCGCCATCACTGGCCGTAATAACAATCTAAGCCACTTTGAAAATTCTTAACTGCTAACTAATAATTCATAGTTCATTTTACTTTAGGTACACTTGTATGTGCTGTAAGCAGACATTACATAATTTCAAAGTGAAGGACTAACGGACCATTGATTGGCTTTAATTGTAATATTAAGTACCGTTTCTTGAGATTCTTGACTTGGCTGCTGTTGGCGGTGGTGATGATGATGATGTTGTTGTTTGTTCGCCTGCTTGAGTTGAATTGTTCTCACAGGCGTTTGCCAGGGTCTTCTTTTCCATCAGTGCATCGTTCGACAGAGGGTTGCTTTCAGATGCTGGCAGTTGAGGAGAGACTCTGTCCCTCTGCATGAGACGATGGCGTTCATAAGATACTTTTATCCTTTTATTCTCCTCGTCTTTCTCTTCCTCCTCCTCTGCTGATTTTATGGGAAACAATAGTTTCGAATAGTAGGCAATTTCTGAAAGACATTTATACACATTTTTACATTCGTATGTAATGTATTGCCATAATTCTAACGCGTGTATATTATCGGGTATTATACAGCGCTACTTCAAGAAATCCATAAGTGGCGGAAGAAGAGTTTTCTGGTATCAATCGTTTCATGTGTGTGAAGATACATCATGTACCCATATATGAATGTAGTCTATGTTTAGCCTACAATAAAATTTCGGTTAATTGAATATCCCACATGTACAGCTACTAATTAAAGTACAGTATTACCCAGATGTTCATACACTACATACGCACATATAAAGGACTGAGAACAAGCGAGTTGTTTGTTATAAGCAAAGCCCATGTTACTGGCCTAATGTAAGTCCTATAACACTGGTCAACATAGAAATCGTTACTGACTGGAAAAGGCCCTAATGTGTAGCATCTTGGTGTGCTGAACACGAATATAACCATACAAATTTTTTATTGGCTTTCGTTTTGAAAATATTTCATATAGTTCATTTTTTATGTTTCACCATGTAAATTTATGCAGTAGGACTGCGACAATATCCTAAATAAGTCTAGAATGATGTAATATTCCACCTCATTGCATAATCCCATCATGGACACATCATGCACAGTTGATTACGTCATTTTCTGATGCAATGTAAAACTACAGCCAGTCGGCTGCTGACGTAAGATGACGTCAGCAGTGTACTATATAAAGCGAGTCGGAACGGTTGAGCATTTACAATATTACAGACTTTGTGCGAGACAGTTTAAGTTACTGTTTTATAAAACTATTATTACTTTATCCATTTAGATACAATACAGAACAGTAATGCCTCGGAAGTGCGTAAATACTGTGGACAACTTTTGTTACATTTGTGGGGAAGTGACATTTGCCAACCAGAAGAAAAGTATCACTTATCAAGTCAAGAAGGCATATCATGCTTACTTCGAATGCAAGGTTGGTGACCAAGACAAGCCATGGGCCCCGCATATATGCTGTGCTACATGTACAACACAGCTTTCACAGTGGTTGAATGGCAAAAGACCATCAATGCCGTTTGCAGTTCCCATGGTGTGGAGAGAGCAAAGCAACCATGTAGATGACTGTTACTTCTGCTTGGTACCTCCTCTTTCCGGTGGAATAACGAAGCAAAAGAAGTCGACAATAGTCTACCCAAACATTCCGTCAGCATTGAGACCAGTTCCACATGGTGATGGACTTCCTATTCCAGAACCTCCAGCAGAATATATTTTCCTTGATTCATCTGATGAGGACAAGGGTGAGCCGACATGTTCTTCTCCTGGTCCGTCAGCGTGCAGTGATCCCGATTTTCACTGTGGTGCATCATCAACCCCACACAGAATAACACAGGAAGAACTAAATGACCTTGTTCGTGATTTGGACTTATCCAAAAACAAGGCAGAATTGCTAGGATCAAGACTCCAACAATGGAATCTTCTAGAAGAAGATGTCACAATTACTTCATATAGAAAGCGCCATCAGCAGTTGGAACCTTTCTTTATGAAGGAAGGTAATCTGGTATTCTGTTCCAATATTGACGACCTCATGAATGCCTTACAGATCACTCATGACCCACAAGAATGGAGACTCTTTGTAGACTCTTCAACACTGAGTCTTAAGGCTGTGCTTTTGCACAATGGAAACCGTCTTCCATCTATTCCATTAGCGCATGCTGTCCACATGAAAGAGACATACGATAACCTAAAACAGCTACTGCATTCCATTGACTATAACAGGTACAAATGGCACCTGTGTGGTGATTTGAAGGTAGTTGCCATTTTAATGGGACTGCAGCAAGGATATACAAAATATATGTGTTTCTTCTGTGAGTGGGATAGCCGAGCAAGAGAGTTGCACTACGTGCGGAAGGAATGGACTCCCAGACAAAACATGGCAGTTGGACAGAAGAATATCCAGCACCCAGCTCTGGTCGAGGCTCACAAAATCCTACTACCACCCCTTCACATCAAACTAGGTTTGATGAAGAACTTCGTGAAAGCCATGGACCGCACTTCGCCAGCTTTCCGATACCTGCATGAAAAATTCCCTCGACTCAGCGAAGCAAAGATTAAAGAGGGAGTTTTTGTGGGTCCTCAGATTAGAGAACTCTTCAAAGATGACCGCTTCAACAACTTGCTGGAGGGTGATGCGAAACAAGCATGGAATGCTTTTCGTCTAGTGTCTACAGACTTTCTGGGGAATGTTAGGGCAGAAAACTACAAGGAACTAGTAGAAGACATGCTCAAGCAGTACCAGAAATTTCGCTGCAATATGTCTCTGAAGATGCATTTCCTTCATTGCCATCTGGATTTCTTCCCTGACAACTGTGGTATGGTTAGTGACGAACATGGCGAACGTTTTCATCAAGATATCGCAACAATGGAGCAAAGGTACCAGGGAAAATGGTCCACTACAATGTTGGCTGACTACTGCTGGACACTCCGCAGAGATGCTCCCGAACAGCTGTACAAGAGACAGGCAAAAAAATCTAAGAACTAGTCTATGACCTGGTTTTTACAAATATTAACTGTAAGTGTATCACAATTGGCATGCATTGTGCGATATAAAATTACTTCATTTCAGATTACAAAAAAACTAGAGCCAATTCGACATTTTCACTGTCATATTCGTGTTCAGCACATACAAATTGATAAGAACTGACTAATTTCATTTCAGTAACATGACTTTTGTAAAAATTTGTTGTCCAGTGTAATAATAAGCTGTAGTGATTGCGCTTCATTGCCAATGTGTTTACTGCTAACATTGACTTTGAGAGTATTCATTTCCGTATATACGTAAATATGTATTACGTACAACACACATTTTGTGTATTAAGTATTTGCGCAGAGAAGTATGCACATGTAGGCCCCCTATATAGCTTATAATATTAGGAGCCGTTTTTTGTCTACACAGGCTGACGGATCTGCTATTCTGCGCAGCTATGAATATATACTTCTGGCTGGCGTCGTGACTCATCCGAACCAGCGCCAACAAGTGCGAGTGCGCTGTCGTGGTCGGTTAACATTTGCATGTGTGTGTGTGTGTGTGAGAGAGAGAGAGAGAGAGAGAGAGAGAGAGAGAGAGAGAGAGATAGAGAGAGGGAGAGAGAGAGAGAGAGAGGGAGAGAGAGAGGGAGAGAGAGGGAGAGAGAGGGAGAGACAGAGAGAGAGAAAGAAAGAGAGAGAAAAAAGAGAAAAAAGAGGGAGAGAGAGCGAGGGAGGTGGCCGAGGTGTGCGCAAAAGTGTTTTGGCGTTGGTGTTGTTCAATGGCTCTGGAATCCGATGACCCATCAGTGAGAACTTGTGGTTTCTCAAAAGAAATTCCATTAGCCTTAGTCGAAAATGCGTCGTCGTAGTCGACTGATAGCAAAAAACCGTCGCTGGCTGTTGGCCTTTTGCCAGAAATTTCGTTTGCCAACTGTATGCGCAATAAAATCCCTCCTCCAGTCTATGGTTAAATGGGTCGTAGGGCCACTTTCTGTATGCCTCGAATTTAGCGGCGAATTCCAAGGTAATGGGGAGAAAAGAGAATTCCAAGGTAATGGGGAGAAAAGAGAATTCCAAGGTAATGGGGAGAAAAGAGAATCGCATGAGTAGCATTTATTCTGGAGCACTGGAGCATTATTAAACCATCTTTGCATATGCTTACGTGCACATGGGACCTGCGTAGTTGGATATCCCAATCATTTTAAGACAGGCTTAACCTTAGCTCCTTAGCTACAAATTCTTAACCTTAGCTCCTTAGCTACAAATTCTTAACCTTAGCTCCATGGATAGAATGCACAACTGCCCTTAAAACCTTAAGTTCTTCGTACGGAAACGGTAGATCGGAAGTTTCACTTCGACACACTTTGAATAACGTTTAGCCAAACGCCCATCCATCGTGCGCCTGCAGTCTTAGAGATGCTCTGCTGTGCACTTTCTCTGAGAGTTTTTGACCATCAAATGCAGGCCCGGTCTCTGCGCAGTTCTTTCACTCAAAACTCTCCTCTTTCACAAATCCTATCCTCATTCCTCTTCTTCCCCTTATCTATCTTGCCGGTCCAATCCCAAACTCCATCGTCCGTAACTGCCCGCCCGCCTGCCTGCCTGCCTGTTGAATCTTGACCTGAAACCGATTCTGACCCTTCCTGCCTATCGATTTTGTTTTGACTGAACTCCTGTGAATAAACAGGTTCCTGCGACTTAGCTTTCGTCGGGCGCTGTTTGAAATCTCGAGTCATTAGTGTAGGCTTATGTAAATAGACATTCTGCATGGCCACGTTATCCTTGCAGATTTGATTTGTGACTAAATTGCAAATCAGACATAACACAGAGTTAGCTACATTGGTTAAGTGAGTAAGCAATGCTTTTGTTAACAGGCTACATGTTAAACTTCTGAGCGATCGCAGGCTATTGTTTACGTTACTTTTCCATCTGATGGCCATTTCGACTGGTTGGACTTGTCCCTGCCCCAGATACTTCTGTATCTTCTATATCATACGTCAAGGTACCTCTGCGCGAGAGGTTGCCGATTCGCATACCGATAGTGGCTTATTTCAGAGATTTGAATCTTGGGCTAGCAAGGTCCATCCACAGGGACCTTAAATGGCGTGGCGCCCATTCAAACGGGCAGTGGTGGTGAAGGATCTCACCCGATAAATTCATTGAAAATAAGCAGCGTCGAGGCCACGCATACAGTCGCCATAGAAAACCGTGGTTTACTTTTGTTGTTGTTGTAGTTATTATCATTATTATTACAACAACTACTACTACTATTAATTACGATTATGATTATGTTTATGAAGATAATGATGATGATGATGATGATGAAGATGATGATGATGATGATGATGATTATTATTATTATTAATCTGTCTTACTTGGTTTGTTTCGTGGTACCCTTGGTCCATCGATGGTCACTTTGATGGCGTTTTGATAGACGGCCACCTGCGTTGGACTCGAGTGGACTGTGATGACCAAATTAAAGCACTTGCCTACATCAAGAACAAGCACATGCAGGCCAACTGTAATGGTAAATATTAATGTACACGCTTTTCTATAGCAACCGTATGGGCTTGACCCTGCTAATTTCTCAGTGAATTTATTGGGCGAGATCCTTCATCACCGCTTTCCGTTTGAATGGGCGCCACACCATTTAAGGTCCCCGTGCACGGACCGTGCTAGCCCGAGATTAAAAACTCTGAAACAAGCCACGCTCGGGATATGCACCCGCATCCTCACGCACAGAGGTGCCTTGACGTACGCTTTAACCAATGAACTTAACCAGGCAAGCTGAGATACCATGGCGACGATTGTGACGTCAATGTGTGTCAGGGCAAGTAAGGCGCCTTGACGTATGCTTTAACCAATGAAGCTAACCAGGTCAGGCAACCCTGCATTTCTTCAGCGCCAGATAAAGCAAGTCGAGAAAACCAGCTTATCCACACTTGTTTAACCAAAACAAAATCAGTGAAGCATGCAGGTATGGTCAGGTTCCAAAAGCCAGGCAGGCAGAGACAGGCAGACGTATTCTATGGGTGATGACCGAAGAGGTCATAGCCATTAATTTTTACCACAAGGTTTCAAGGAAAACTTTTCAGACCGCCTGCGATAAGTTTCGTTTGACTGAAGGTACTATATTAATGTGCGATTACGATTATGAATGCAGTCTAATTTCTACAGCATTGATTTCTAATGCATAAATCGAGGCCGTATCGAAGCACTCGAATACAATGCAGTGATGTGACCTAGAAACTTGGGTGACGGATCTGCAGTCATATGGTCGAGTATCCTATCCAGTCAAGGACGAAGTATGAGTCCTAAAAAGGCCTCTCCGTTGTTTGTGGGGCTTCAGTACCCGTCCACTGTATGTCACGTTTTGACCCACGAGATTCGTCTAAATTCCACTACTAGAAACCGTGCATGTGGCTGACACACCTTTGCAGTAACTTTCACACTTCGGCCCCAGGTCATCCTGTGTGCAGTCTACATGTAGCATAATGGTGGCCCTAATCACAATTTTTTACGTGGCCTTGACTCTGTTTCTGATCTTCTTACTTCTATGTACATATTTCCAACCGGATATTTAAGGTACTACAGTCGAAACCATTGGGGCAGATACATTTACTGAGTAGAAGCCGAGGGTATGACAAGCTTTCTCGGACTTTCTGCATACGTTGGATAAAACTATTAAAATTTAACTCGTGTGCAAGGGTGATTTTCAGTCCCCGTGAACTAAAATCTTGTACTTCAACCGAATTTGTTGCAACGCACATAGACTGATGCCACATCGATCGATATTCGGAAGATTAGATACCGGCGCCACAAAAATGGCTAGATTAGATTTGATAAGATTAGGAACAACAGAAACCGTCTTCAATACGGAAGGCGTCCATTTCTATTAGGCCTGCCACTGGTTAAATCTTGTAAAATTAGCTTTGTCATCCTGCTACATTAATTTTCTATATCCATTGAAAATTATTTATTAGAAAACGTTTGTGCTTGTGTCATAATCACCTGCCCCAGTTATCGCTGACTGACGTCTTTCTGTACAATTTAATGCATGTGTTCTTGTCAGATGCAACTGTCAGGCTACATATACTAAATCGTTATCTGATTAGATCTTGTAAGATAAGGCCGATAAGATCCGTGTGGTTGGCAAAGCGTCGTGGAACTGGAAGGCCAGCGCTGAGGAGAGGACCGGCCAACCATGATGAGGACATGACATGAGCAGAAAAGACGAGCAGGTCAGATCAGAATCGATTCACTGTAACAGTCGGCGTTCAGTATCCAGATTGCACTCACCTCTGCCACTTCTTCCTACAAACCGGAAGTCAGTGAACCTCGCCACTTGGTTCTCGATACAGGCTACGTTGTTCTTCAGCTCGGCACACAGATTGTCGTCATTTCCTGCAGACAGGGTGACCTTTGTTCCGTTCTTGACCTCGCCGAGTACGACGACCTTGAAGGCAGCTGGGAGGGATTTGTTCGACCTCCAGTGTTCCGGAAGCAGCGTGCAAACGACGTTTGGACATCCGGTTCGCACTAGATCCTCCGAATGGTCTCTGAGGATCAACTGAAGGGTTTTTTCACCGATAAGTATATCAGTCATCACTAGTTTCCGGCAGTTCTAAAGCATCAATCGACCGCAGTGTGTCTGTGTAGAACAACCACTAGTCCGCTCCACTTGATGATATAGGCCTAATAATTAATCTCTCCTATTGTCCGTCGAGTTGCAAAGTTTCATCTGGCGAGGTTCGCCCGATGCTATTGCGTGATCTTAGCTCACAGAAACTTCCGCCGAGAGGAAGGAGGAGGAGGCAGCGAAGGAGGGAGGGAGAGTGCCAGCTTTGTCATCGAATACTTTATCAGCCGACAGCAGAGCGCGCTCAGAGGTAAGCCACCGAATAGCCCATTAGTCATGCAGGCCTTGGCTCACCGCAAACTACTATTCTCTCGGCAAGTGTTTGTCTGTCTGTCTGTCTGTCTGTCTGTCTGTCTGTCTCTCTGCCACCAGGGTCTTCTCATACCCGAATGCATTATAATAATGACAATGTAGGCAAATTCTATGCCAACCCGCCGTTCTCGCAGCCGCCTACGCTGTAATTATCTCTATGCTCATCATCTTTCACCTTAATCATCGCTGGCAGCAACAGCAGCTTCTGCTTCTCTTCCTCTTGCTGCTTAGTTCTTTCGTCGTCGTCGTCGTCGTCATCATCACCATCATCATATTTGTCAACGTCAATCATTTTCGTTAAATCAAAATCATCATTAGGCCTATATGTAATTGTGTAGTATACATTGTACTTGTTCTATGTAGCGACCGTACTGCCTCGACCTGGATCCTTTTTCAATGAATCTATCGGGTGAGATACTGGACCATAATCATCACTACCATCGCCTCCTCAATTTTCTTCTGCTTTTGCCATCAAAGCCATTGTTGCATCGTCAACTACCACCACCTTCAACATCAGCATATTTAATTTGTTTTGTCGGTGTTCGGCTTCTATGGTTATTATCGCAATCATAAATTCAGAAAGGCAGCCTTTATAGAAATAAAGGAATGAAGAACCGAAGAACCAATTCATTTTACGGCCTTCGTTATTTCAGCCGAGAGAAAATCATAAAGGCAAATGTCGGACTCGGTTTCGGGTGGGGCCATCATCGTGACCCTAATACGAACTGACCTGCCACACCATTCTGGGTGAATTTGCGTGGCATACGTTCAAAACGAGCAGCAATGTTGAAGGATTTCACCCAATCAGTTCGTCGAGAAATGAGCAGGGTTGAGTCCATACGGTGGCCACAGAAAAACGCACACTTGTTTTACAGATATGCAGTCGATAGAATTAGTTCGGTGGTCGTCTGTGAAATGATCGGGACTTTCCAAATACGGCTCTTACTCAGCCAGCATTCACCCACAGACAGCCACGTGTCTATTATCATTAGACACATGGTTCTTATAATAATAACCAGGCGTAGAGTCATTATTACTAACAATATTAGTAAAGGCGCACATGATGATAGGCCTTCTTTGTGCTATTAGTAACGCCCTAGCAGTTGTGTCTGGTGCATGTTTAGCCTAAGTATGGACCTATGTGAGTTGTGACACGCCGCAGTAATCGTTTGAGTTGAAAAGTAGGTCGGAGGCGGGAACTGAGCTGGAGTCTAAATTTGGCAGCACAGCAAAAGCGCGTCTGTTCTGAACCGCCCACACGACTCATCAGCAGGCAACACTCCCCACTCCATATGCCGCCCACGCAATGACATCTATCGGTAGGAGGCGCTTCACTTCACGTTTCGCTAGGCCAGCACCAATAACCAGACTTTGCAATAAATAGACCTACTTAATTGAAGAATTTATTGAAATGGATGAGTGTTCTCCGTCCCACTGCCTGGTTGCACAGCTGAAGTAGCTAACTGCGTAGGCTAAACATATCGCAGATGTCGAGCAGTGTTTGATTTGCCTTCACTTCTCTCTCCTTTGAGGATGGCGGTGGTCACTGGTGTAAACTTAATATAATTACCTCTCTCTCTCTCTCCCTCTCTCTCTCTCTCTCCCTCTCTCTCTCTCTCCCCCTCTCTCTGTCTCTCTGTCTCCCCCCTCTCTCTCTCTTGTCTTCTGGCAACCGAACTTGGTTCTTCACATGGCATCTTCGGACAACCCCACTGACTTGACACAGCGCTTGTGAATAAGCTGGTGCCCTGCAATTAGCTTTTAAGGAGCGCTTTAGATATTTGGAGTTTACGATTACGATTACCAATAGCGGGGCTTTAAAACTTCTCGCCCTTTCTAGTCCCTTCAATCACATGAGGACATCCAGAAGTGTAGGCTCCTACCGAGTTAGGGCCGGGGGAAGAAGGTCAGAGCAACATTCCCCGAAACTGAAAATAATTACGTAGCTAAGGAACAATGTTTTTAATGTTTGTAAATTTCAGCGTGCTTAGGAACAGAACTATAAGCCTCAAAGCTTAGTCCTACAAATGCAAATCTACACTATATCATCGCATGTGCGTTAGGCCTACACATTTTTATAGCGATTACTTAGCGTCGGATGCTGCATATTTTTCAGTTAAATTATCCAGTGGGATCTTTCACCATCAGTAAGACTAGTACCGTAAAAGCTTTACCGAGCAGGAAACACAATAACACACCCAAAAAACTATTATGTTACATATGTTGGCCATAATGCGATGTACCAACAATATGCCCTTGTCAAAGTTTCTGTACTCATTTGCAACAACTTCTAACAGTAGACGCTAGCATGACTAGGTGCATGCAGATCCTCAGGATCTGTTACTCAGTACTAGATATTGAGTTTCATCTGACAGCTGAACAGTTATAATTATATTATACATGATGCATAAGTAGTTTACAGTCATAGTGGTGTAAGCCACCGCCCCCGCAACTCCCTGCAATGCAAGGGAGGGGTCCACAATTTCGCTTGTAGGGCTTGCGTTATTTTATGCTGAACATTTTCAACAATTTTTGTTAACGTGATGCGAATTTTTCCGATTATGTGTACTTTTAAATTCCGCGTTATGTTTGTAAGCAATAAACACTCAATTTCAGTCCCAGGCATATAAGCCGAGGATTCAGGTGACAATACCCGGTAATTAGTTGCAGAGTTTGGCAGGCGGAAAACCTGGATTGTGTTTCATGTCCGCCCCGAGTACTCACAGGATATAATTAACACGAGTACACTCAGAGCAACACAGAACAGAGGGCGAGTGTTGTAAAGGACTCGAAATCATATACGTGTAATACATGAACACTAGGACTACTGAATAAAAAGGAGATCTGGTCAAACTGCTTGAGAGGATTTTAATGTCTGCACAGCACATCCGTATAGACAGTCGATTTTTGGAGGTGCAACTTCCAAATGCATTGTTTTACAAACCTATACAACAATTATATCAGCCTACACTCTTTGCATACCCCGATTGGACACATTAGGCCTATGCACCCTGCATTAGGAGGTATGTAGCCTACCCTATCGATAATTAGAACCTAATGTTACATAGGCATCACATCATAGATAAATGCGTTAAAGTGAAAAATAATTCTGACGCTGCGCATGCTAACACTGCATGTCACCAAAAAGGCAGACCCTACTGGTTTCTCACTTAGACGGGAAGTAACACAATATTTGTTTTTGCTACAGCTACTGGGATTATGTTCCCAGCATACACTGTATGTGGTAATCGTGGAATTCAACCCACACATCGTTTCGCAACTGTACGCAGAGTCCATTTCAGTCTTAACATCTTTGCAATCCAACCTGCTTTTTCATGAAGCGGTCTTTCTTCAGCCATGCATATTGCAGCCGGATCATGGGCCCTCCCTATATGTGGTGAGAATTTGTAAACATCATGTAAATAATGGCATGTAAAGTATTAATAACAGGGCTAACAGGGCAGACATCGCGCCTCGGATTCAGATTTACTGACTTTGTACGCGTAGTAAGTGATTTAGATAAATTTAAAAAAATAAGACAGGTTAAAAAGACGCTAAAAAGGCTATTTGAAGATTTGAAAGGGTTCATCTTAAATATGTTTGCAGGTCTCTTGAACGGTTTCCAGTGGTAAAACTCTGACCATCAGTGGAAGATCATTCCAGAAGGACGATCCAATGTAGGAAAAGCACGCTATTCCCATGCAGGTATTAGACACCACGTCCTGATCCTGTCTTTCATTCTTTTCGTCGCATCAGTTCAAAAAATATTGAAGCCTTCATACAAGATATTTCCTGTTCTGACCTCGTTTGAAATCCACCCTCCTCCCTTGATGACCTTCTCTCTTCCTATAACACCACTCTTTCCACTATCCTTGACAAGCATGGTCCTATTATTACCAAATCTCGTTCTCACTCTAACAATCCTTGGTTCAATTCCTATCTCCAGGCCTTCAAATCTTTCCCGCGACGCCTTGAGCGTGCCTACAAATACACCATGGATCCTCAACTTCTCTCTGCCCTTAAATCTGCCACAAATAAATACCACCACCTTCTTACTGCAGCTAAGCAGAGATTTTACTCCTCACTAGTTCGTTCTCGATCCTCTAGTCCTCGCCTTCTCTGGAAAACCATTAACCAACTCCTCCATCGGAACTCATCTAGCCCACTTCCAAATTCTCTTCCGTCTTCTTCAATAGCCGACTCGTTCTGTTCTTTGTTTTCGAACAAAATTAGTACCCTCCGTCTCTCTCTCTTCAATCTCTCCTCCCCAAAGCCACCAATGACCAACCTGCTGATGCTCCCTCCCCACTCATGACTCCCACCCTCCCCACCTCGATCCTCATTATCTGTCTTTCAACCCACTTCAGAGTCTGAAACATTACACCTGTTAAAATCACTTCCAAACAAACAGTGCGAACTTGACCCTATACCCACCTCCTTACTGAAAGACTGCAGCTGTCCTTGTCCCAATCATTACCAAAATAACCAAAATAATTAATCTCTCCTTATCTACGTGTAATTTCTCCCTCCTATTCAAGCACTCTCAAGAAATCATCTCTCGACAAGGAAATTCTTTCAAACTACCGGCCTGTTTCTAACCTGACTTTCATCTCCAAATTAACTGAACGGATTGTCCTCTCTCGAATCAATGACTATTTAGCTTCTAACTCATTCCTTAACCCACACCAGTCTGGTTTTACTAAACGCCACTCAACCGAAACTCTGCTGACATCTCTCTACAACAAGCTTGTTTCTGCCATTTCTCATCAACAAGTTTCTTGCCTCTGTCTTCTTGATATCTCTGCAGCCTTCAACACCATAGATCACAATATCTTACTCCATCGACTTTCAATCTGGTTTGGTTTTGTTGACACTGCTCTCCTATGGATACAGTCTTATCTCTCCTCCCGCTCTTTCTCTGTTAAAACTTCGGAAGCCTCTTCTCAGTCATTCCCTCTCACTTGTGGAGTTCCACAAGGCTCTGTTGTAGGACCTCTTCTGTTTATCCACTATACTACCCTACTTACACTCATTAAAGCATCCTCAGTTGACCGTTGCCTCTATGCTGATGACACCCAACTATTCATCTCTTTTCCTCCGAATTGTTTCAACTACTCTTTAGATCATCTTATTTGTGTGGTTAAACAAATCTCCTCTTGGATGACATCTAATCTCTTATGCCTGAACCCATCTAAAACTGAATTCATACTTATAGGCCTACGTGACCAGCTCAAGAAAATTCCTGACCTCTCTATCTCCCTCAGCCTGTACTCTGCCTCAACCCACACCTTTAATGCTAACTCTTCTGTCCGCAATTTAGGTGTTATTTTCGACCAGAACCTTACTTTTTCTGATCATATCACCCATCTCTTGCTTTATACATATCCGCGACCTTCGCAGAATCCGCCCTATGCTTGACTTCAAAACCGCATTTATCCCTGACACATCCATAGTCCATGCAAAACTTGACTACTGCAATTCACTTTTCCTCAATATTGACACAACCCAGATAAACCGCCTACAAGCTATCCAGAATGCTCTTGCTCGTGCTGTCACCAAAACCCCCAAACGCCATCACATCACCTCTGTTCTCAAATCACTGCACTGGCTTAAAATACCAGAACGAATAGAGTACAAAGTCTTATCCCTCACCTACAACACACTTCAATCCTCCAAACCCTCCTATCTTCGTCAATTATTTACTATCCAACCACTCCGTTCAACCCGCTCATCTGTCCTAACACTTCTTCGTCCTCCCGTCACCTCATCCTTAAAATTTGGATATCGCTCCATAGCCATAGCTGCCCAACCATTTGGAATAAACTCCCGCCAGAATTGCGGCAGTTGTCTGGTCATTCATACGAACTCACCAATACTTCACCTCTTTCAGTTTCTGCGCAGGTCTTTCACTCAAGACTGAAAACATTTCGTTTCCAAAAATCTTATCCTGATTCTTCCTCTTCCCCTTATCTCTCTTCTCGCTTCAATTTCAAACATCATCCACCGTAGCCGTCCGACTGTCTGAGTGCCTGACTCCTGGATCTTGACCTGGACCCGAACCCTTTTGCCTAGCGATTTTGTTTTGACTGAGCGCCTGTGAATAAGCTGGTTCCCGCGACTTAGCTTTCGTTGGGCGCGGTAGAAATCTCGAGATTACGATTACGATAGCACACAAACGTTAATACAACGTTAAGATATGGTTTTGTGACACGTTGATCTAAAAACATTGGTTGCTTTGTCTGTTGATTTAACGTTAAGTTAAGCGCTTACGTGCAAACTTTAAAAACTTTGTAAACGATAACAATAATGAAA
Organism: Norana najaformis; assembly: GCA_964023275.1. NCBI lineage: Eukaryota > Metazoa > Annelida > Clitellata > Crassiclitellata > Hormogastridae > Norana > Norana najaformis. Next base: position 26,986,054 of record OZ029917.1, read on the forward strand.
CGTAGTTCTGACGTTATTTTACCGTTATCACTAATGGTTGACGTGACGTTTGTGTGAAACGTTCAGTTTTTTTAAACGTCAGTTTTTTAACGTTGGTTAAATGCTCAAATGCAAACGTTAAATGCTCGAATGCAAACGTCAAAAACATTACGATAACAAAATATAGACATTGCACTCGATACTCTTGTTGTGCCCTATACCCGAGCAGTGTTGGGCTCTCGGGCTTTCTCGGTAGCTGTTCCAAAGTTTTGGAATTCACTGCCCATGCACTTCAGTTCGTTCTACCAATTCTTTTATGTCATTCAGGTCTAAACTTAAACACTTCTCTTCCAACTTGCTTACCCACCGTATAGCCTGGCTTCTGGTTTCTCTGACCTATTGGCTTCGACCCCGCTTCCCCAACACTGATTGCGATTTTGACTTGAAGCGACCATCAACTGATGCCTTGGGCATTATGATAACGGCGCTATAGAAGTCTTTTGATTAGATTAGATTAGACTTCGACGAATTCCGTTCAATTGAAGAAATCGGGTTGCGCTTTGCCGCGCCTCGTTAAAATCGTCTGCTTCCGACCAAACAACTTATGAGTCAACCGCTATTTTAAAATCATTTCAACTAACTCTGTTTTCCATATAGTTTTTGAATTACACGAATAGCTCCTCCAATGCCTAACATTAATAATTTTATACCCCGTTATGCTGGCACATATTTATATACACATACATATATGCATTGATGATGGCCACTACATAATTTAAAACAAGTCTAAAATCTCATACTCAATGCACTTAGTTAAGTATTTTTGGTGCTTAGTTAAGTGTTTTTTTTTTGTTTAGGTTTATGCAATGACATTGATTATAAAAATTACTTTATATTTTAGATTATTAATTGTTTTACTCAGTATTATACTGTCACCTATTTGTAATCCATGATGTAAATAGGTGACCTTCGTAGCGGAACTGTTTGTTCCTTTTAGGTCAGCCCATTGGCACCACTGTATATGACAGACTATAATTGTATTTGTTAATTATTTTTGGTTGTCAATAAAATCTCTCTCTCTCTCTCTCTCTCTAATTAAATCTACTTAACCAACACTTAACCTAGTTTCATTAAATCTATGTATTTATATCTATATATCTATTTATATAGATTAAATGAGGTTGTGTTAAGTTTTTATATAAGTAAGTGTATTTATGTAATGGCCAACACCAGTTTATATACATATATAAATATATATGTATATGAATATGTACCAGCTAATCTGGATAAAATCGCCATGGTGTGTATATAATATATTTATCAAGACTTTTAATATAGCGCTTTTAAGCTACCAATTACCCCAATTCTGACGAACGAGCATGGTCGTCAGCGAAAGTGTATGAGAAAGTGTACACTGAAACTGCAATGCGTGCTGCCCACGATCGTATAATCCGTTCTATGGATGAGGAAACTTAGGTCATTTGCTCCCCTTCCTTCTGGACCTGTCAGCTGATGAGGAAACTTAGGTCATTTGCTCCCCTTCCTTCTGGACCTGTCAGCTGATGAGGAAACTTAGGTCATTTGCTCCCATCCTTCTGGACCTGTCAGCTGATGAGGAAACTTAGGTCATTTGCTCCCCTTCCTTCTGGACCTGTCAGCTGATGAGGAAACTTAGGTCATTTGCTCCCCTTCCTTCTGGACCTGTCAGCTGATGAGGAAACTTAGGTCATTTGCTCCCATCCTTCTGGACCTGTCAGCTGATGAGGAAACTTAGGTCATTTGCTCCCATCCTTCTGGACCTGTCAGCTGATGAGGAAACTTAGGTCATTTGCTCCCCTTCCTTCTGGACCTGTCAGCTGATGAGGAAACTTAGGTCATTTGCTCCCCTTCCTTCTGGACCTGTCAGCTGATGAGGAAACTTAGGTCATTTGCTCCCATCCTTCTGGACCTGTCTGCTGATGAGGAAACTTAGGTCATTTGCTCCCCTTCCTTCTGGACCTGTCAGCTGATGAGGAAACTTAGGTCATTTGCTCCCATCCTTCTGGACCTGTCAGCTGATGAGGAAACTTAGGTCATTTGCTCCCCTTCCTTCTGGACCTGTCAGCTGATGAGGAAACTTAGGTCATTTGCTCCCCTTCCTTCTGGACCTGTCAGCTGATGAGGAAACTTAGGTCATTTGCTCCCATCCTTCTGGACCTGTCAGCTGATGAGGAAACTTAGGTCATTTGCTCCCCTTCCTTCTGGACCTGTCAGCTGATGAGGAAACTTAGGTCATTTGCTCCCATCCTTCTGGACCTGTCAGCTGATGAGGAAACTTAGGTCATTTGCTCCCATCCTTCTGGACCTGTCAGCTGATGAGGAAACTTAGGTCATTTGCTCCCCTTCCTTCTGGACCTGTCAGCTGATGAGGAAACTTAGGTCATTTGCTCCCCTTCCTTCTGGACCTGTCAGCTGATGAGGAAACTTAGGTCATTTGCTCCCATCCTTCTGGACCTGTCAGCTGATGAGGAAACTTAGGTCATTTGCTCCCCTTCCTTCTGGACCTGTCAGCTGATGAGGAAACTTAGGTCATTTGCTCCCATCCTTCTGGACCTGTCAGCTGATGAGGAAACTTAGGTCATTTGCTCCCATCCTTCTGGACCTGTCAGCTGATGAGGAAACTTAGGTCATTTGCTCCCATCCTTCTGGACCTGTCAGCTGATGAGGAAACTTAGGTCATTTGCTCCCATCCTTCTGGACCTGTCAGCTGCCTTTAATACTGTCTTTTATGACATACTTTTAACTGACTTGAACTCTGACTGTTGCTTTCTGTGCTGCAGTTTGCTTCTTACTTGCGTACTCGCACTCTGTCTGTCCAAGTTAAGGAATTTACCTCAGCAGCGGCTGTTTTGGGCTGTGGAGTAGGCCTACCATATGTTTCAGTAGTTGGCCCTCTCCTTTTCAGCCCTTAGGGGGGCAGATATATACTACGCGGCTTGGTGCACTTTTCGCTGACCGTTCACTGAACTGCCATCTATATTTTGACGACATTGAGCTTCTGACTTTTTGGCAGTTCGATTTCTGCTCCTTCTCTTCGAATACGCTCTTCTGGTTTGGAGATATACAGGCGTTGGTGATTTTCAGTGAGCTTATATATTTGGCACTAACGATTAATTTTTGCTGATTTGAAGGCACCTTGATGTAGATATCGGCGTCAAACGCAACAAAAATAGACCAAACGTTTGGTAGGCCTGCGTGGAGAAAACTAAAAGGCGCAGGTCAGACAAGCTTATTATATTCAATGTCGCTGTCATTAGGTAAGCTAATTCTATTGTTCGCATTTTGAAGAATGTTGCCAACATAATCACACATTTGAACTTTCAAAGCTATGGATTTAGGAATCTCTCTTTAAAAGAGGGTCAAAAAGCATTTCCTGTGCTTAAGGATGCATTTCGCCCTACATTAGGCCTACTTCGCAGCCTTTGATTCAATTACAATTGCACTCTACCTTATAGGCCTACATAGCAATTAGAACATGTTTTGCACTCGTATGTTAGCAGGCTTATATACATTTGCTTAGAGATATAAACACACTCAATAAATAAGAATAGTTTGCAATTAATTGCCGCAAGGCGGCTGTTTTATCAAATAATACTGGACGTAGGAGTCGTTTGCCGATCAATCAAGAGTCGACGGCGCACTTAAGTCAGTTTCAAGTCGCCTTTCAACATATGCACGCATACAGGTGTGCTGTGGTTAATTTGAAAGGCCTGACAGGTAACTGAACTGTAGGCCAAGTATTTGGATTATCCAGAACCATGATATTTAGAAACCTCATGATTGATTTCGGGTTATAACTAATAACATTAAGGCACAATTGAATTTCTTGACCATAGTGATTTTCTGCTCTTTTCAAACGAATGACATATCTTTTACTGGTTAGAATCTGAATGCCACAGATGTTAGCCGTGCTAGTGTTTATGTATTTTATATTTATATCGTCAACTATTTCAATGCAAAGAACACAGTGTTATTTCTTACTTGCTCATGCCTCAAAAGGATAGAAAATGGCTGTTATTCCCTTCAAACTTTGCTTTTGTGACCAGGACAGTAATATTTCGATATTTACCTATTTCCAATGAAGAAGCGGGCGAATTTGCGTGTTTTCGTGCAACTAAAGTAAAAAACAACATATGAATCAACATTAACACGTATTTACACTACAGCTATACAAAAATGACCACAAAGATTTAGAAGTGATTAGTTTTTGAGATTTACGATTATACTGTAAATCACTTTCACGAATCCGCCCCAAATGTAGTTTCCCATCATGTTCTCGTTGTATTGTTCTTGGTAGCGACGTTCAAAGTCCAGTATATCCTGGTGGAAGCGCTCGCCTTGCTCCTTCGAGTACGCTCCCATATTCTCCTTGAAGTTATCAAGATCAGCATCAAGGATATAAACTTCGAGGGACATCCTGCAGCCCAGTTTCCCGTAGTTCTTCACCAGAGTCTCAACCAACTCCACAGTTTTTGGCCTTGTGATTGCCCAGGAAGCCCCTAATCAATGCAACAAAGCTGTTCCAAGCCGCATTCTCCTTCCTAATGAGTCTCTTGGGGAATTCTTTGCAACCCAGGATCTTCTGTATCCGTGGTCCGACGAAGACACCGGCTTTGACCTTTGCCTCACACAGCTTAGGGAAGAAGTCTTGAAGGTACTTGAAGGCTGCCGACTCCTTATCTAGAGCTGTGACAAATTGTTTCATAAGGCCCAATGTGATGTGCAGTTGAGGCATCAGCAGCACCTTCTGGGGGTCCACCAGTGGCTCCCACTTGACGTTGTTCCTCCCCACAGAGAACTCGGTCCGCTGTGGTCAGTCCCGTCGATGGTAGTGCATCTTGTTGTTGTCCCTGCTGTCCCAAAGGCAAAGACAGCAGGGAAACATGGTAAAACCGCCTTGGAGACCCATAGGGAATGCTATCATTTGAAGTTTCCAATGACCTCCCAGCCATACTCATCATACTTCAAGGCGTCTGGTGAGTAAGCTCTTGATGCCGTTGTAATCCTCTTTGAGGTGCACCGAGTGAGCCAAATGAAGACGGGTATTTGTTTCAGTTATGGAGCAGCACGGCTTTGAGGCTCCTGGATGAACTGTTAATGAAGAGACGCCACTTGTTCGGGTTACAGTCGATTCAAATTGCCTCGAACAGACCGGTCACATAGTGGCAGAAGCAGAGCCCATCTTGACTGGTGAAGAAGCTGGAAAAAGCTTGGTGACACCTCCTCTAATCTGCGACTTGCACATCTTCATCCAACAAATTTCACTGCTTGAGCCTAGACACCATAAGCTCGGCATTGGACTTGGTGAGACCAAGATCTCTGATCAAGTCGTTGGGGTCTTCTTGGTTGGTATTGTGTGGGTTTCTCTCCTCAGTTCGGAAATTGTAATCTGGATCTCCAACGTCTTCCTCGCTTTCTGACTTACTGCTCTCGTCTGAAGATGGCTGCTTTCTCTCCAGAGGAGTGGGTACGGGAAGCACACGACAGCGTGACACCGGGTCTATGGATGAAAGAAGGTCCGGATACGTGATAGCAGGTTGCATTCTTGCCAGTTCGACGCTTGGAAGGATCCACCATGCAGAAGTAACAATTGCTTGAGTGGTCAGTGGGTTCTCGTCAAATTCTTGGGATAGCAAATTTCAAGGCTCTCTTTTCCCCTCTGTACCATCCTGCAAAAGAACAAAATGAAATTGTGATCATAACAAAATAAATGTATTTCACCTATAACTAATGTGTAAGACATTATCGCAACATATTTCATATATCATATATTTGTTCAATAACATTAAAAAATATGGTGAAATTACAACATTTAAAACTTTTAAAACTTTTATAACATAAGTGTCGCCATCTAAGCGAGTATCGATTGTCCATCTTACAGTCCAGTGTTTTTTGCAGTGCTCGCAGGTGAAATGAAGTTTTCTCAGGGTTTGTCTTGATCCCCGACAGGCATGCCGAAATATGCCTTTGTAGGCTTCACACGTCTTAGCAGATGTTTCCATGGAGTACTTTTCCGCTCTTGTCTTGATAAATTGGCCGCAGACATAGGAAAATGCGTCTGCGGACGCTTGCAGTCATCTCAGATATGTATCCACTTAGGCAGCTACAACTAATCTGAACTGGTGGGCTTAAGGCCACTGTATTTATACTGCTATTTATATTATTGCAAAGTTCCAGAAGGTTCTCGGACGTTCCAGAATATTCTTGAAAGTTCTGGAAAGTTCTAGCAGTTACTCCAGTTTACTCAGCACTGAATTCATCTTGAATTTTCTGTAAGTAGATAAATTTCAGAATATCAAAGTAGATAAATTTCAGAATATCACTGTCCTGGTCACAAAAGCAAAGTTTGTGGGGAATAATAGCCATTTTTTATACTTTTGAGGCATAATCAATTAGGAAATATCATTTACTAGCCAGGAACAAAAAAAATTGTTACACAGTGTATTTGGAAATACAAAATACAACCTAAGAAGCAGTGATGCCAACTGTGACAGTTATATAATTTTGAGATACTGCCATGGATACAAGTTGATAGTTATGCAAACTGGAAACTCTCTTGCTGTAAAAGTATTTAGAAAAAGTAGATAACTACATACTTAGATTTTGTAGTTTAACTACTGGTTACAACTACTTCTTCAAAAAGTAGTAGGTTCGAATCTCCGCAGTCCGCAATTATTATAGATGAGCACTCGACTAATCAATCATTCGTGTGCTTCTCAAATATTATTTCTCTAGTGGCAAATGTCAAAAAATACAAAAGTAACTGGAAGATTAAAAACATGATCAGGACAAATATTCAGTGGACCTTGACAGATTTCTCTCGATTCAATGGTTTCTTCAACTAACGCTTTCTTCAAACTTTTCTCGTTTTATATAGCCGTAGAATATAGATGGGTCTATCGGCATTTGTAGCCAATTTATACTAACTTAAATGTTCTTGGTTATATGATTTGTTAGAAGCATCAGCTGTCTTTAAAGCCATACTTGTGCTCAATGCAACCTCAAAGAATAAGGCAGCGTCTTAATGAATGGCTCCTCCAAGTCCTTCTGTTGTCCCTCATCTGTTCTTCAGCTGCAGTCCTTCAGTTGCTAGTTTTTCACTTTGGCTTTTGTGCTTTGGTTGTTCTTTAGTTCACCTTCTGCTGTGGGTCAGTGCCTCAGTTATCCATCAATCTACATTCAATTGCCCTAAAATGTCAAGTCTTCAGGAGCAATCTGGAATTCGGAACAACACAAGCCATAACGTCTTCGTTCGTCCTCACAATTTTTCCCGTCTATTTCTATTTCCTTCTCTCTCATCATTTCGACTTCTTCTTTCAACATCATCTGTCTTCCAAAACCTGCAACTCTATGTATAATATGTAGCCTAATATATGCGTGAATATGCATGTATATACCTGTGGTTGTTATCTTTTATATCTCTTTCGCCATATCTATTATTTCTCATAATCTATACTTTTCATGTTCGTTGTCTTGGTTGGAGTGTTCGAAATTCTGTTTTCTTTGATCTTCTTCATAGTTATCGTATGTGTCGTTCTCGTCCTCATTTTCAATGTCGTTGTCATTAACTTCGTTGTCGTTGATGACCACATCTGACCTTGGCGAATTGTTTGGCGTCTTTGAGACGAAGAATTCGTATTTTGCAGAATGTGTCAATCCATAAGATGCTAAGCGCGCCAGTTCCTCCTCCTCCTCCCTCTGCAGTCGTTTCTGATAGAGCAGCTCACTTCCGGTCATGGTCCACTGATATCTGCATCTATTCGAGGCAAAAATCCTCTCACACGATTGCTGGAACATTGACGACACACTCGAGCGGTTTCGAGTTCCTATCGCTGCATTGAAAGGTTTCGTTCTGGACACGTGGGACGAAGGAGGATGAACAGCTGGGAACCTCTTTCCAGTCAGTGAACCGCAGCCGGAACTCGATTCTGGACGACTTCCGATGGATAGATTTTCCTCGGCGCCGATAGAGGGCGCACAGGCGAAGCTGTTGCTCTTGATGCTGAATCTTCGCAGGGCTGGGTCCTGAGGATTGGCACGAACGAGACGGACCCACTCCTTACCCGGCAACCCTACGACGCGAGGACACACGAGGACCTCATCACCAGCAGACGTCTTACCGCGAGCCAGCTGAACTGCCTGCTTGCCTTCCGTTAAGACAACTAGGCCGAGTGACGTCTGCCAGCTTCGAAGAAAATCGTTGGTTTGCGCTGCACACGAGACTCTGCCCTTGGTTTGTTGAGGCGAAGTACCCGACGTATATAAGGTCGATGACCTTGGCGATGATGTCAATTGTCGTTTGCACGAGGCCGCTGCGTTTTCAGTCGCATCTAGGTAATTGGCGATCACCCTTTGACCCAAATGTCGAGTCTCCTCAACGTCCGGTTCGTGAAAGGTTACAAACAACTCTCGTCGACGACGACGACGAACAGGAACAGGATCGCGCTCGAAGACCCAACTTCCTCTCAGCCTGTCTTCTGGCTGTCGCTCTGGCACCTTGCAAGTAAGCAGGCGAGGCTGGTGCATCATTTTGAAGTTGAGGCTAGCACCTATTACGTCTATTATTTTTTGTGCTGTTATTTTTGCCTGTTGTTAATAGGCCTAATTATCGGTAATGTCGATTGATAACATAGACACTGAATGGTCGCAATTCTTCGAAGGTCTGTGTGTACATGTATCTATTTATTTAACCTATACACAGTGAACGAATTTTGCACTTAGAATCAGTTGACGCCAGTTGGTCGCCGCTTTTGCTGCAGGTGTTACTAGGATTAAAGTTGTTATTTATGTTCCAGTAATCGCTGTCGTTGCACTGTTAGGCTACATCCGTATCTAATCCTTAATCAACAAACAACATTTTCAACTCCGTGCAGAATCCTGCGGTAGAACAAAGCTAAGTAGGTTCATAGATGCGCATCAGGCGATGCACACCTGCGCTCTAGCAACGACAAAAGTCGTCGCCTAGGCGCGCGTGTTCCATAACGGCACTTACACAGCCGATCAACCACTTGATTGTTGATAGTTGCTACATGTCGCATATACATATACACTTTTATATATATAGGACATATATATATATGCAAATCTGTTATAATTATATATGCACGCATGCTTAGAAGTATGGTCGGTGAAGAGGGTATAGGTCGATGATAACCGACAGAAAGTGAATGGCCACTCGGCACAATAGGTTGATAATGTGACACGAATATCGAGCAATATATGGACATCCACTTAAAGGAGCCATATATAGGCAACCAATTGCTGACGTCAATGGCCAATATACAGACAGGAGAAGACAATTGTTCGATTAGATTTGCCCAAGTCAAACCTTGAAATTATCTATCTGAACGACTGGCAGGTCAAAGACTGATAATTTGATCAGCAGAAAAAGATCGATTTATCAGCACACGATTCTGATCAAGTATTACAAGTATTCCATCAGCTCAGAAAAAGCATTCCCGCTACGCTGACAAGAAATCTATGGCGACACTCGTAATACGTAGGCCCTATTCGTCTTTAACATATCTCTGCTTTAGTAATCAATTTGATTAACATACTAGGTCTAATTATTTTGGTCATCAAAATCTTGATCTGAGAATAGTTTTAAAAGCTAGGAATAAGTTTTATAAATGGCATCTACTATTCTACTGCTCTTGTAATTGTAACTCCAAATTTATACAGTAGCGCTTCATGAAAAAGTAATCAGAGGCTCCCTCGATGCTCGTCTAAACGATATTAAACGTAATTTTAAGAACAGGAGGTTCATCAGTTAGCAAGCAATGCTCAGATAACTAGGAAAGTCAAGACGGCGAGTTGCAGCACGAACGCAAAGCCCAGTCCCAGGAATCTCATTCGGAGTTGACAGATGACACCTTGTTCCTGGACCTCGTTGCATCGACGATGAGGAACGACGACAATGCTCAGATAACTAGGAAAGTCAAGACGGCGAGTTGCAGCACGAACGCAAAGCCCAGTCCCAGGAATCTCATTCGGAGTTGACAGATGACACCTTGTTCCTGGACCTCGTTGCATCGACGATGAGGAACGACGACAATGCTCAGATAACTAGGAAAGTCAAGACGGCGAGTTGCAGCACGAACGCAAAGCCCAGTCCCAGGAATCTCATTCGGAGTTGACAGATGACACCTTGTTCCTGGACCTCGTTGCATCGACGATGAGGAACGACGACAATGCTCAGATAACTAGGAAAGTCAAGACGGCGAGTTGCAGCACGAACGCAAAGCCCAGTCCCAGGAATCTCATTCGGAGTTGACAGATGACACCTTGTTCCTGGACCTCGTTGCATCGACGATGAGGAACGACGACAATGCTCAGATAACTAGGAAAGTCAAGACGGCGAGTTGCAGCACGAACGCAAAGCCCAGTCCCAGGAATCTCATTCGGAGTTGACAGATGACACCTTGTTCCTGGACCTCGTTGCATCGACGATGAGGAACGACGACAATGCTCAGATAACTAGGAAAGTCAAGACGGCGAGTTGCAGCACGAACGCAAAGCCCAGTCCCAGGAATCTCATTCGGAGTTGACAGATGACACCTTGTTCCTGGACCTCGTTGCATCGACGATGAGGAACGACGACAATGCTCAGATAACTAGGAAAGTCAAGACGGCGAGTTGCAGCACGAACGCAAAGCCCAGTCCCAGGAATCTCATTCGGAGTTGACAGATGACACCTTGTTCCTGGACCTCGTTGCATCGACGATGAGGAACGACGACGATCGATGTTGACCGCCATCGACCTCTAAGGCTCACGGTTGCAGATGACGCAGCGTCAGGACAACTCTCCAGCCACCAGATCGGTGCAGAACAACATGCAAACTCACCTGTCTTCCAACTTCCTCTTGTCTCCCTTTCAGTCTGCATACCGCAGAAGTTTTAATCAGCAGACTCTGTCCTTTTTGCCGTCCATAATGACATCATGCACTCAATGGACCAAATTAGAATGAGCACTTGTTCTTCTTGACTTATCTGCTGCCTATTGCACCAACTTTAGCATTTGTTTGGGTTCCTGCTTCTTTTACTACAAATCTCTTCCACCCACTCATCACAATTTACACCATACCACTATAGGTGCATTATTTGGAAATCATTCACTAGGATAACATTTATGTGCAGATGCTACTCAAATTTAAATTTCCTTTGACAGTTTATTATTTGTTATTATTCATCTATGCAGCCGTTGTCCACTGACTTTGAGAAGGTGCAGTCATAGATGGCGGCTACTAAACTGCTCCTCAATTCATTGAAACCGAATTTCTGCTACTACATGTGGGCACTCTACAGTAGCTCAAGAAGTTAGGTGACTGACTTACTGAATTGGTGATTCTGCTCATAACTTTCGGTTTGTTTTTAATTCTCACTGACTATGTAAACAGTATTTGTAAGCCATCATAAGTGCATATTTGTGACATACGCATAATTAGGTCCCTATGTCTTCAAGGATATACCTGGCAAATGTATGGTTTCCAGTCCACTCGGATTATTGATACTGGCTTCTTACTGGTGTCACACAATCAAAAGTGCAGAAACTTCAGAGAGTTCAGAACTCATTGACTAGAGTTACAACGAATAAATAAAAAATACGACTAAATATCTCCTGTAGTTAAATCATTGCGTTGGCTTCGCATTCAAGAAAGGATCTGTTTTAAATCGAAGCTGGTAGTATATGAAACATTAAATTGTAGCCAACGACAGTATTTAAATTCGATCCTTATTTTTCCAGACTTATAACTATTCGACTAGGTCGTCTGATTAGTGGTGGGTCGGTAAGCCGATACCGAACCGATATTGCGATATTTAGTAAAACCGAAACGGACACCAAAGTCGATATTTATAAAACCGAAACATACCAAAAACCGAGGATAAAAACCGAATAGTCGGTAAACGCAGAATGCAAATATCGAAATGCTCGTTTCTCTCACGGATATTATTTTTCGTTCACTGAGCATATTTTGACATTGTTGAAAATATTGAGGTTGAGTGATACACGCATGCCCCGTCACTGAAGACTAACAGTAATGTCCCATCTCTATGTTAGACCAGAGTAAATGACATACTATGTAGGCCTAGCGGAAGTTGTGGCGTCGTGCGCTGCTCTTCAGCCAAAAGATAGCAATCCATTCCAGTGGTGGGCAAACCAACCAGTTGAATTTCTAACTGTAGCCCAGGTCGCCAGAACGTATTTCGAAATTCCAGCCACAGCTGTGGCGAGTGAGAGAGTGTTATCCAAGTGTGGGCTAGTGTACTATTACTCATCGTTCAGTCCAGAGCATGTTGAACAATTATTGTTACTAGCGCAACATTTCCGGACGACGAATGAACCAAGATCGAACTTGTTGAACAAATACTGGATAACCCTGATGTATACTGTATGCCTAGTAGTTTACCTTAAAGATTACACTTCTGTAAGTTACTTCTTTATTTATTACATTTACATTTATTACATTTTGAGAATTGCTTATCAGAGTTGAACAAATATAACACAATTTTAATTTTTAACATATAATTTTGTTACAGTAAAACAGAACTGCACACCCTATAGTAGTAAAGTCGGACTATGAGCTTGAAGCATAAAGAACACATAACACCGAAATCCTACACAGATATCGCGATATTTAAAAAACCAAATCGATACAGAACTTTGAAAAAAGTATTGAGAAATATACCGAAAACTGATACCGCTTTGAAACCGAAACCGACCCAGCTGTACGTCTGATTGCCTTCCTCTGGTTATAGGGCTACCGAACACTAGAACTGTTCTTGGTGAACGAGCTTTTTCGGTTGCTGGACTTAAATTTTGGAATTCTTTCTCTGCATCTGTTCTTTCTGCCCCGTGTCATAAGTCATTTGGCTTATCCACCATAGGCTGTCTCTGTTTCAGTGGACTGGCCTTCTGGCTTACGGCTTGATTTTGATGCGTGATTGGTTGATGTCTTGGGCATTATACACAGACGCTACAGAAGTTGTTAATCACTACTACTACTACTACTACTACTACTACTACTACTACTACTACTACTACTACTACTACTACTACTACTACTACTACTACTACTACTACCACTACCACTACTACTACTACTACTACCACTACTACTACCACTACTACTACCACTACTACTCCCACTACTCCCACTACTACTACTACTACTACTACTAATAATAATAATAATAATAATAATATTAATAATAATTCGAACATCTTCGTGGCTGACGGTAATGCCACTCTCTTCTCCCTTCCTTCACCGAATCCAAGATTTTCCGGATCACAAACGGCATACTGGTATGTAGGTCTGTAGGTCATAGGCATAACTGTCTAGCTGGGAACCTTGCGCCTTCTGAATTGTAGAAGGGGGCAAAGGCGACAAGGAATCGGTCGCATATCTAATCTAATCTAATAACTTTTACAGCGCCGTTATCGTTGTGCCCAATCAATCGAAGGTCGCTTCAAATGAAATCGTTCTCAAAATCATAATCTATTGGCGAAGCCAGGTCGAATTTCGGAAAGTTAGAAAAACCAGAAGTTCGGCTACTGTGGGTGAGCAAATTGAAATAGATGATTCTTAAGTTTTGACCTGAATGAGAATGAGTGGGACGAAAACATCGTTGAAAACACGTACAAAACCATGGCAAAATCAAGAAAGAAAACTTCAAAACGCAGACTGTCTCATTAAACATTAGAACACTTGAACATTATGAAACACGAAGACAACTGCCAAATGGCAGAGGCAAAACACGAGCTACATGTATATGGCTGCTTGTATGCGCATTTCATGCGATGTCTGAGATCCAAATTTTCTAGACTGCTGTTACTGTTTAGACCTACGTAAGTAGGTTAAATATGAGGCTGATGCTGGTAAACTGCATGTATTATACAACTCGGTTCCAAACCGATTCTCCTGTCTTACACTATGCCTACTTGCTCCTCCTGTTACAACTACAAAGTCTTGAATGATCCTTCAATTACATCCATTTCACCTCTTCGGAAGGAGGATTGATTTAAAATTTGTGCTGCCTACAGTTGAGGGAGATGCCATCTTTAAAATGACAATATCTCCCTCCAGATCGCTTGAGAAATTTTCAGGTCTTTTACGTCACCCTTCCAACTTTTCTCATACTACGGCAAGTTCGCCGGAAAATGAAAACAACAGAACTATTTTATTCAATTTATTCCCGATCTCATCTTCCACTTGCTAGTAGACAATATTTCTACACATCACTTACCCAATGTTTTTCTTAATTTGAGCCGTAAAACGTAAAAACTGGCTAAGAAATATTTCTCCTGCTTCATGTTTTAGGAGTTGTTTGTTACTTGTAAACAAATTATTTTTTTAAGAAATTAAATTTTTTTAAAACATTGTTATGGACATTGGGTTTACCAATCCAGTTACTTGAAACACTAAAGAACCGGTGTACCCACTGCTTTTATCTTGATTTTTAAATATTATTTTGTGTTTTTGCCAAAAGGCAACATTCTATCATTTTTGAAAGCTGTTGCTTATGATTCTTATGTACAGCAAACATTTTGCGAAACTAATGAATAGATTTGCTCATAGTATAATTATACTAGAAATATCAAAACAAAAATTCAACACGGACAGAAACCCTGCAATAAATATGGGTGGAAGAGGGCGTTCAAGTTTACCTCAGACAAGCAATTTCAATGATGAAAATAAATAATAAAAGGATACAAACAGCTGCTAGAATAAGACAAGCATTGACAATTCTAAGTCACAGTGAAAGAATACATGACGCCAGTGATGGGCGAATCTGTTCAAATACAAACTTTACAATATTAACAAATTATTTAGGACGACGAAACATCGAGTTGGGGCATAAATAGTGTTCGAGGCCGTTGTATTGATATTTGGAGAGTCAAAGCTGTGTTGTGCTTTCATCTTTACTATCAGCTTCCAGGGTAGCAGGAGAGTACGTCTCTTGTTGACTTCGATTGCTGCTGCTGCTGGTGTGGACGATGCTGTTACGAGTCAGATTCTCATTTGAATCAAGCTATGAAAATTCATTATTATAAAAACAAAATTACTGAACAGTAATAGCTACCATTGATCTCATTCATACTACCACTGTTATTATTACTGTACTCGTCTTCACAATCATAGTTTCAAAACTTCTTATTGTATTTGTCTCCTTACATGTTGTCAACGAAAGAGCAGGCCCATAGTGCACTGTAGTCAGATCATTTTATTATAAATTCTATGAAAGCTTTAGTCCAAAGCAGGTCAGGTTTAAACAAATTCTGCAGTATTCTTCTTGTCCTTATTGTTATTATTATTATCGTCATTATCGATATCGTCATCGTTATCGTTGTCGTTATAATCATCGTTGTCGTTATCGTTGTCGTTGTCATTATCATTATTGTTATTATTATTATTACTTTGTGTTTCTCTTCTCGGATAATTTCTTCTCCTGGCATCAGATCGATCCCTCCATTCTCCGAAATCTTCTGGTCTTCGGAACTACACCTTGAAAAGAAATTAAACTCGCTATACAACCATAAAGGCCCAACATACTTAACAAGCAACGCATTCTATTGTGATGAATTTAAAACGCACTCTAAGATGCCTAAAGCAGACTGGACAGTGTTAATAAATACTGACAGTTTTCGCAAATCCACTTCTGTTGAAATTCACAATTCCAAATTTACACTATTAGCAGTTACGCTTTACGCGTCTCAAACACCCAGAAATTCATAATTTCTGACTCCAAAAAGACTCAACTTTACGGCCTCTATTAGCCATCGCAGAAATTATTAAGTGCAACTATTAGCCAGTCAACTAGCACCACTTCACAAAACGGCCAATCTTCCAGGTTACTCTCCGCCAGAAAAACGAAGAAATTCTCTGTCTTATGCCAACTTGGATTCACACCGTACTCTCAGCTCCTTGCCATCTAACAATGACTGCTACGTATGTGTGACAGATGTAACTGGTCGTTACAGAACTGTAATGTATAACACTCCCAACGTGTACATCAGTCCACCTTTCACACCGTCAACAAGGATATTGCATGTAAGGTAAAGTATTTTTAAAACACAGCATTTCAAAACGGTAGTATTTTGATTAAAAAAATTCAAAAAGTAAAAAGAAAATGAAACCTACCGCCTCGCAGTCAATTTCATGTCCATAGTTTCCCAGCACATGCCATTGCAATCGCTCGCAGTCATGTCACATGGACGCAGATAGGTCGCCGGAACGTATCCTTCTTTTCCAAGGCATCTATTAATGAGGACAAAATCATTTCATAATCAAGTCAAAATCGGAAAGACAAAGATTTGGTCAAGATTGCATTGCACAGGTCAGGCAAACAAACACATTTCTACGGTCTGCAAAAATCAATTATAGTTTCATGAAGATCTGTGCAAGCCTGAAGTTACAACATCTAAACATTTAACTAATTACACAAATTAATATTTTTTATTTTATAAAAATATGCATCCACAACAGTTAGTTCGGATCAGTTAGGCAACTTCGTAAGTGTGCTGTGAACTGTTGCAAAATGCTTGCAAGGTCAATGATTAAAGAGTTCTATGTAGCAAGTCCAAATACTGTATTCGAACACTCTGTGAAACTGTTTTCAGAGGAATATGGCAGTGGTCAGCACTTGACAACGGCGTTTAAACCAGAGGAATGACGCACAGTGCATCGTAGAAATTTCAGGGGATCAAAATATCTGATTCTGCAAATTTCATACTGCATAGTCTCAGTTCAAATTTACCTAGCTTGGTGCTGCAGTAATTGATGACTTCATGGCACATTAGGAGCTTTTGTGATGATAAAGATAAACTATAATGCTAACGGAACAATGGACGAATTAACTAGAGTATATATTGTTTAAATATTTGAAATATTATAGCCATAGCCGTTGTGGATTTTGATATCACATTGGCCAAAACTTGCTGTAGGCCTACTCCTATCGATGGGGACAGGGCGACAAAGTTAGGTGGAACTGCATCGTTGGCCTACAGCATACATCGTAATCTCCTTGGGGAGCAAACACACCCTGCACGTCAGTTAACTATTGACTGAAGTTCCGTGCTGCGATTCTAAGATCTAAGATAGGTTCTACTGAACTAAGAGGCTGAATATAAGCGCCATATTTCAATTGCAGTTACAGATTGGCCGTAAAAGAACTACAGCGACAACTCACTCTGCAATCCACCATCCGTCCATCTTTTTCAGCTTAACGTTGACTATGGCATTTGCATTGAAGCTCAGCTCATCGACGTTCTGCGCCGTGTAATCACATGTCGTTTTGTATCTCTCGGCTGCAAAACAGTGCATCATTTCCAAATTGTTTCAATCTAGTTACAATTTAGGGCAAAAGTTTCTAAGGACTAAATTACGAGCGCACGGTTGTGGTTGTGGAATGTAGGCCTATAGGCCTATGTAAAAACTATTATTTATGAGGCACTAGAGCGTGGATGTTCGAGTTGGCTGACTGCCCCTAAAGTAAGCAAGCTTCTACAAGTGAACACCCATCGTAAACAAGACAAAACGAAATAGTTCTAGAGTGTTGTGCTACTTTTAGCTGACATTTATTGATGTATTTAGAGAGTTGAAAACCAAACTATTTCAATAAAAGTGTTATTCTATTCATTAAAGTTCTTTAACGTGGGAATTCATTCACTGTTTAATTATTCATTTTTTATTGCTAGACATAAGGTGGGCATCAACTGGACACTTAAAAACGTGAGTTTAAGAAGCGCAAATTACTCCTGCAAAATGATGATAAATGATAATAGGGCATTCTGGCCTATATTCAGACGTAACTTCGCTTTGACGTCACATGGTATAGCGTGTCAATGTGAGCATGCACACTTGGTCCAATTGTGAGCATGTGCCTACAATGATGTCACAGACTGTGCTTACCTTATGAACCGTTTCTGTATCTCATCTGTTCTTACAATAGGGAACGGTTTGTTTTTACTGAGGATTAGTACCTAAGTTGTTAGACTTTTTCACTTAAATTTTCTGAACAGTGTTTGTTTTAGGTACCTGGATCGGCTAGAAAAATATGACTAGACGTCGTCTGTGACAATTGTAAATAGACATCACTGTGCACTGAACCACATCATGACTTTTTTATCGTTGAGGCTTTATATTATTTAGGCCTGACATTTAAATAGGCCTTATGTTGGAGCATTTTTATGGACATGTGTCTTCTAATACTATGCCAGAAAGGTGAACATATATTTGTCAGCACAAATTTAAGGGTACTTTTGAATAATTTTACTGCTATGATCTTGTTTTAGACACTAGTCCTAATGGTGAGCATATTGTTCAAATTTGGGTCTGGACTATGCTCGATTTAAGATCTGGGTCCTTAATGTAAGCAGTTTTGGTCGCTTAGCTAACCTCATCCTATTTTGTTATCTATTGTACAATTCATCCAAACTCAGCACGAACATCAAATGTGTGTACCCAAATGTGTTCAAGCACCCGTGCCATCGTATCATTCAGGCTATAGTAAACAAACGAAAAGGTGCTCAAGTTTGAGCCATTCACCCTACTCCCCAACTCATACAGCTGATAGTTACATAAATCGCGCAGAGTTCTGCGACTAGGAGGTTCGACAAGTACACGCTCTGAAGACTTAGAATCACTCGAATTAGACCTATAGAATGGAACAGATGGTAACGCGATAAAAGCACTGATAAACGAATCATGTTGACTGATGATGTAACCGAGACAAATGATTACGACGCAGTTAGAAGTGAAATCATGACAAAACATTGAGTGACGAATGAATGCATCGTGTGCAACCTACGCGTTTCAAGCGGAGTTATTTCATCGGCATCAGCTGTGTCGACCATTTCCAAGTACGACGCAGGGAACCATCCGCTGTTATCACGACTAACTACATACCACCATCCTGCAAAACACACTCATAATCATACAATCATACCGACAACAAAGACACTCTAATGCCTGCGTTACGATACACTACACAGCGCACAACGAAGCCGCGTGTAATCTTGCACTTTACACACCTTCACTGACCAAAAGTGCATTGAAAGTCAGCCAGAAAAGGCAAAAACTTAAAGCTATTTAGGACGCTTCCGTTTCTCACTACAGGCCCACAAATGATGGAGTTCTTTGCTGATGAGACAAAGAAAACGTACCTGACGGACATTTCTTGTAGATTTGGACGATTGTGTTCATCTGAAGACTTATCTGACGCTTGTCTTCCGATTTGTAGTTCAGTGCGACCCGATATGAAGGCAACGCCATAGGAGATGATATGTTTAATATCGACTGAGCACCTGTCAACAGATCCATAGGCCTATATGTGACGTTTATTACAAACATTACATTACGTGTATTTCATATATATTTTGCGTGTTTAAGTGCTCAGTATCAGAAGTGTTATGGATATATTTAAAAATAAGTTACGGATTAAATCTCGAAGGCTTCGAAGCAAAGCAATATTTTCTTCTGCCTAGCCGGAAAACTCGACCCTATAGTTAAATTTTAATCCAGTCTGATGAAATTTATTCGAACGCTTTCAAATAATTTACCTGCTTTCTTAAGATTTGATTTCTTGCCAGGCGAAACTATTCCATTAACATCTTCGCTATAACTAAAAACAAAAAATCGTAGTTCTTGCTAAAAACTGCAAACATAACATATATGTGTTTACAAGACTCTATAAAAACCCATCGGAAGCGTGGCTTCGGGGTTTGTGATATATCTTGGTTTAAGCACAAACAATCAAAAACAGGTCACATTTTAACCTACAAACTTGTGTCGGTATTCATGCACCGGGCTGCGATGGATAACCAGTGAAGTTGGCCCAGATTGCCTTGTATTCCATGGACAATCACCCGTCCATGGCAGGTAGGCCTACTATTAAAGCTCGACGTTGGGCCTACTTAACTTGACTGTTCTTGCCAGTGTCACATCTCCAGCGCCACTCTGCTAGTTAAACTAATTATAGACCTAAGAATAAGTTACTGTAGGCGACAAAAATTTATTACTGCAATTTTACATGCTTTAAGCTTACATACAAGTAACATGAACTGGAATGTTACTATTTTATTGAAAATTGTTATTTATTATGTATATATATATATGTATTGTAATGTCTACTACTATGTCTATTTGGGACTAGTAGAAGTAGCAGCAGCAGCATCTGAAGGTATTAGTACATGCTCAGAGAGTGGTATGGTTATATATGTCTGTAGGGCTTCACTTAAATATGCGGGTAGTTTTAAATTGGAATAACGTATCTCGAGATAAGGATAAAATAGTTGGGAAATAGTAGCAGTCAGTTCACAGTAGAGATAGACTTGTGTAGACAGAAACACTTGTAAAAGGATTTGATTCAGGCTTCAACATACAAAGTGTAATTGTTGCTATCCTTGCATTTTTCTATCTGCGGCTTCAGTTTAATGCTCACCAGATGTCGCATGAAGAGTCCTGTTGACAGAATCCGCTGAGTGCTTTGCTGATGATGTTGTTGTCATCCTGGAGCTGAAGTAGCGACGCGAAATACTTAGTTATTTTCGAAAGGTCTTTCGTTCGCTCAACTCTGTCTACAAGTCGCAAAAAGCTGTTGACTAAAGGCACAAAATACAATCTCTAGTGCAGAGTGCGCAAATTAAAATACTTAACGCACTTGCATAGCATAATGTGCGTTACATAGGGGCGCTGTATGAAAATAAGAAAATAAAATATCAGAAATCAATGCCAAAATTTTTAAAAGATCAGCGTTCACTCTTTGTAGGCCTATGATGCTGTCTGTCCTTGTCTAAGTCTCGGTCTCTGTCTTCCACTCTGTCCCTATTTGTGTAAGCTATGCCTATGCTATTTCCAACAAAATATAGGCCTGCGTATTAACTATTTCCAAAATGTGTCGATCTCTGTTAAGTGGCTTATTTTCTAGACAAGCCAATAGCAATTGAATCCAAACCTGGAAGTTTCGGGAACTCGGTTTTCTTCAGCTTCTTCTCAAGGGCCAACTCCCTCAGTCGCGGTAGCGAATTCTAACAATATACCATCACAAAATGACCAAAACATTATGACAATGCAAGCCGTTTAGCCACAGAAAAAACGCATCCTACGGAAAGCCGACTACTAACAGTCGGCCATCATAAAATACAAGCGCACCCCTCGCATATTGTTCTTTCTGGGACGAATTCTCTTGTTTCCCGTTTCTCCCTTTCACTCTCCCCGCCCCTTCCACAACTCCTCGTCCCATTTCTTCTCTCCCCTCTCCTATCTCTCATCCGATCACGTCCCCACCCTCTTTCGTCCCCTCTCTTCACATTTGTAAAATCCATAATTTCAGAAAAAAGTTGAGTTTAGCTGGACAACTAGACCGGTAGCTGTCTGAGCTGGACACAGCCACGGGGGGAGGAAAGAGGGCGTCAGCTTTAAAATTTGAAATGTTGACCATTTTCCAAGGACGGTGATTGATGAAGGAGTACGTGGATGGTAGTTTATAATGAAAAGAAACCTGAGCAGTAATGGCAGTATGGTCAGACAAAAAGTGCTTCAGTAGGAGATTTATCTTTAACAGCAGAACAACTGGCTCCGGTTATGAAAGGATCAAGTATGTGTCCCATGTCATGAATTTGGAAAGATACATGCTGCACAAGAACAAAGCCAGAGAGGTATATTGTCTAGTTAACAGCATCTGTTTTGTTATCTGTTGTACAGTTCACCTAAAGCTGCTGATATATCAACATGAACATTAACTGCGTGTAACAAAACGTTTTATAGCATCTATGCTATTGTATCAATCAGTTTATAGTACAAAAACAAAAAGGTGCTCATATTTTGGCCATTCACCCACATGCTTACGTACATACATACATACCTGCATACATGCATACTTGCATATATATACACACATGCATGCATATTTGCATGTATACCTGCATACATACATGCATACATACACGCATATGCATGCATATACATGCATACATAGACTATATAAATTATAATAGTGGGTTTCTGTTTATACAGAAGTCTATGTGCTTGCCCGATATAAATAAATAACAAAGGGTGGGATATGACAAATTATCGGATGTTATTCAACGTTCATAGGAACGATACTGAGTAACCTGAAAACATTCCTATGATGGTCGTTGACACTGAGAAAGAAAATCCAGTTTAAAAAGAGGCTGACGTCCGTTATTCAGCAACGCTTGGCTGGGCAACAGACGACAGCTCAGGGTAATCGCGAATTCTCCATCTCTGTCGGCTTACTATCGTGAGTCAGAGTATGTCGTAACCAACCTATGGGTGTGCATTCGTCATTCGTTTTACCAAAAATGTTTTGACTCTGTTAGAATGACGAAAGGTTTAGTCGGAATACGGCCTACTTCAGATGTTGAAAGCAAGTGACGATTGTCAGCAACAGATATGACTGTGGCACTGATATTCATACAATATACATCACAAACTGTGGCATATATAGTCTGATCGTTAGTTTGACATGGCCACACTTCTCTTATATCATCTAACATAGCCATACATTAATATAGCGCCTTTGCTGCCATTAGCTCAAATTACTCGTAAATACCTCTATGTGGTGCATCAAATGTTACATGAATTTATTTTCTAAGAGGCCAAAAGTGTAAATGCTTACGGCCAGACAGACGAGGTCGCAGTGGCTTTTATGTATCTGGTATTCGCTGCCATCCGATCGTCTCACCTCCAGAACGTAAGCCTGTTGTAGTTGAAACAACCCAAATCAGCGTCACATTATTCATCTGTTGTTCAAGATTCAACCAAGTTTTAGTCAATTGTCGAGAAAGGTTTATCGGTCTTAAACCTAACCCCTCTAATTAAAGAGTATTATGCACCAGCGCCCATGTGATTCGTATGCTTAGGGCATGAATCGCGAACACACTGGTTACATTCCTGCTCAACCGAAACCTGCTCCAACTAGAAGAAAGGCAGACATTGATTTCACGGAGCGAAATGGTGATTTTACGGGCGGATGCTATCGGATGGTGGTGTAGGTGGTCAGGTTGACGAAGATGGTGGTGGTGATGGCAATGATGGTGGTGATGAATGTGTGTATGTATGTATGTATCAAAACAATCAATAATGTGCGTTTTAAGTAGGCCTAATTCACAAAAGCGCTGTACGCATGATTTAGAGTAAGACTTTAAAACAACGATGTTCTTTCTGTCAAGCGTATCCTTGCGACTAAGCGAGTTTGTAAGGGCCGTTGAATTAAAATGCCAATAATAATAATAATAATAATAATAATATTAATATTAATAATAATAATAACAATAATAATAATAATAATAATAATAGTATTAGTAGTAGTAGTAGTAGTAGTAATAGTAATATCAGTGATAACTGTAGTAATAGTAATAATAATAAAATAGTAATAATAATAGTAATACTAATAATAATAGTAATACTAATAATAATAGTAATAATAATAGTAATAATAGTGATAATAATAGTAATAATAACAATTGTAATAATAATAGTAAAAATAGTAGCAATAATAATAATGATGATGATGATGATTGTTATTATTATTATTGTTGTTATTATTATTATTATTATTATTATTATCCATAAACGCAATGATAATGACGATGAGGCCGATGGCGGTGAATATGACATGGTGAAATGGTGCTTACGTATGCCTTCTTAGAGTTGTCCAAGCGCGATTTCTGAAGTGCAAAGGCCCTCAGGATGACGACTTGACCCTTGGCGCATTTGCAGGGCCCGTTGCCATTGCCAACGGTTGCTGCTGTTGCCGGTGCTGGCTTCAGTTGAGCACTCATTCCTACAGAAGAGACCATGCTAAGGCTACCAACTCCACGGTTCATTCTAGCCTCTAGAGGTGAGGTAAGGAGAGTTAACGTAAATTGAGGAATGATAAGGTACGATTCAGTAAGGTAATCGATCATTAATTACACGTCTCTATCAACATCAATCGAGTTTGGAATCATAATCGCACATTTATATAGCGCCTCTTGAGATAACTCCTCAGAGGTGCTGCTGATCTGGCAAGACAAAACCACGATCAATATAATGGCCTTCAACCAATGGCCATATAGAGGCCGAGAAAGGACAAGTCTAAGGCCGATAGTCGTGGTGTTGAAAGGTGTGGTCCTGGTGGTGATCGAGCATTCGTCTGTATCACAAACACGACAACAGCAATCCATCAAAGGGACAACATTTCTGCAATTCGATGACTTTGACCATAGATGACCCATCTCCCTCTCCGCTTTTGTCTTCAATTACAGAGTTTTCTGGAATGGGCCTAAGCTGAACGGGGCTTTTGGGGCGATAAAGAAATGAGGCTTTCAGTTATGATGGCGAATAGAAAGAGCCAACGAAGAAAGTCAGCCAGTCACAAACATTACTCTGCATCCGGCTATTTATGTACAACAAAGAATTTATATAGCACCTCGTAGATATCTTCTCCTTGAGCAGTCTCGATAAGAGATTAATTTAACAGATTCATACGTCATTCTAATAAAACGCATCATTTTAAAAGAAAGATTTTTGAGAGGTGCTATACACATCCCTTTTACACAACATCGCTCTTTTTATAGCTGCTGAATAGCATTTATGTAACGCTTTTGTCTTTTCAGAAGCGCTCCTTTCAGGCAGGTCTATACAGTTTAATCTAATTGACCAACAAACTTTATATTACACCATTAGGCCTAACATTTGAATGAATCAGCTTGCAGTAGAACTTCACTGCTGTACCTACTGTCAGGGCCAATAAGTCTGGTCTAAATGGTCATTTTGATCAAGGGTCAGCCTTTACAAGGCTTCGGATTTCAGTTATAATAATGTTTCTATCATTTATACATATATAATCTCGTTGCCTTTAATGGCAAATGTCACTCTTAAAACTATTACAGACTTCACAGTAATATGCGCTGTTGCAAACCGACAAAAAACTACTGCCAAAATAAACTTGTATCTGAGAATTAATTGGATGTATGGACTTTAGAATTTAAAATTAACCTAAACTTTACCAAAATGCTGACTGAACTGAGATGTACACTTCTTGATGTGTTATCGATAAAAGCAACAATAATAATAATAAGACAATTTATGTAGCGCCGTAGCAGGGACGAGGCCGAAAAAGGGCGTTGTACATAAGTTGGAAAATTAACGAAAGTCATATGGTATTTTAGAAAGACAGGTCTTGAGCTGCGTTCAGAGATGGTGGATTCTTCTTCACAGAGCCAAGAAGACTGTTCCATGCAGTGGGTCCAGCGACAGAGAAGGAACATTCGCCAAACCTCGTGGAAGACCGCGGGACATGCAGTCGATTCCTTGGTGAGGACCGCATCTGATATGTTTTCTGGTATACTACTCGAATGCAGAAGTCCGAAATATAGTCATGGATAAGGCCATTTTGTGCCTTCTAAGTGATTAGGCGCAATTTGTGGATGATCAGCTTAGGAAAGCGCAAATGGATGCATTGCCAAATTTCAAAATAGCCAGAATCCAGGGTGCAAATGACCCAAGCCCTTTTCCCTTCCGAAGGGTCTAGCGTAGTGTATAGGTAGGCCTTCTGTGAAATATATCTAATGCCACTTCTAAGCTATTTCTTCTATATACAATCTATAGCTTGATTAAGTTACAAAATCACATTACTCTAGGGAAGAACAGACAGCAGCTTAAAAATATTCTAGAATTAAATCTAATATGACACGATGATGACAACGACGATTCTTGTGATGATGTAGACTAATATTTCGCGTCCAGCCTTAATTGCCACTGACTGTACAGTTGATTTCCCTCACCTGTCGATGACTTGCGAAGGCAGACTCTGAGAAAACTAGGGAACTCTCGCCAGCCCTAAAGGCACCTGTTCAAACGGATGAGAGACCTCTGAGCGTAGACAACCAGCCACGAGAAGACTGCCTGTGATAATATATTCTTCTCTCAGTCAGTTTCTGCCGATAAACTAGCGATAGACTACACTTTCGCCTGAGCGACGGTCGTTTTTAACAGCCTTCGGTGAAGACTGTGGGTGGAGGGAAGAGGAGAGGAGAGGGTTGTGGCTGTTTATAGACGAACAACGTCACTGTTGTGTAGATAGACCGACCGGAACAGTGACCTGTTGGAATTACCCATCATCAAACAACCGCATTAGTCGCATTCCAACATATCTCTGCGCCCCTCTGTCTGTACGTTTCCCTTGCTCTATGTCTTTCTCTTTGTCTCTCTCTCTCTCCCCTTGTGCACGCGAACTTCTGCAAAATTCATGAAAAGACCTGAGCGCAGGGAGGGAGAGTGATATTTCTCTTTGTGTGGGTGTCTCTCTCTCTTTCTCTCTCTCTCTCTCTTTCTCTCTCTCTCTCTTTCTCTCTCTCTCTCTCTCTCTTTCTCTCTCTCTCTCTCTCTCTGTGCACGCGAACTTCCTGCTAACGTCATAAAAAAACCTGAGCGCAGGTAGGGAGAGTGATATGCACTTAACGCGATGAGAATCGAAGTGACTTAAGACTCGTCAAGTCTTCACCGAAACATGAGTCATTCGAGAAACCAACCAGAGCCGCCAACGTGAAGTACACGACCCGCTGTGCAGACTATGTCTCAATAGCCACTCATCCACATCCAGGTTAACTGGAAAGATCACTTTTCTCCAATTGCATATTAATATTTCCACGACAACCCAGCAATGTCCAAATGACAACCGAGACACACACGTCGTTCTGCATCGTTTAGCCTGGCCATGCATGCAAATAGGCCTATGCATTTATGAATGTGAAATGGTAAGGCATAGTTAACAGTTGTTTACACGCCTCCGTATAAACTCCTTAGCAGCGTGGTTCCGGAGTTTGCACTAGGCCTTATCTTTCGGCTTAAGCGCTTAAATTATCGTAGAAATTCACCACATCTTGTAAACCTCCCAATTGTTGCTCGCATACCAAACCCAAAGAGATGGCGGGTTAAAAGAGGTCGGCACAGAAGGGCCAGACACCATGAACCCCCATCCAAAAAAACTAAAGGGGCAGAGATCGATTTGGTCCTCACTTTTGATCCTAGGGAATGGAATTTTCAAGTCTTGATGAAAAAAGGGAGGAAAGTAAGTTTGAATTTTCCAGGTAAACGAGTCTAACAGTTGAATAGATTTAATGTCTTAGTAGCGTCATAGAGTGTAAAGCGTAATAAAAAAAGCGCCTACTAAACCCTCAGAAAGTGGAAAAGATCGGGAAAGTTGATATTGAACACTAAATAGAGCGAAAAGTACTGCCTACCTCGGCTTCCCTAAATGGTATTAAGGCTGAGTAAGAAGAAAAAGTTCATCAGTAAGCAAACGGTGTTCAGAAAATTAGAAAAGTCACCACTGTCAAACTTCCGCACAAGAACAGCCCAACCAATGGATTCTGATCCAGCGTTGACATTTTACACCAGATTCAGAGTTTCTGGACCGCACTGCATCGAGGGCGAGGAGCGACGACATAGTTACGTTACCGTCCGGCACTCCCTCGTAGACAGTCGGTAACGCAGAGTTCGGATATTCTTTGGCCCACCATGTCTCTGAAGGACAGGCATTTATTTGCAGCCGGTCGATTAGCCGTAGAACCTCTCCGTGATTGACGGTCGATGCCACTCCAAAGACTGTCTTCGACTTTCCTTCACCGAATCCAAGGTTTCCCGATTGCAGACGACATAAGTATGTCTGGAACACGATCCCGGCCAGCAGAGAACCTGTCCACCTTTTATAGGTAGCCCAACCCAAAATGTGAGACCAAACACTGTACTAAACACACAAAACAACGGCAGATTCGAGAAATAACTCCAAAACGCCGACTCGGTAACAGTGAAAGTCCGAAAATATAAGAATTATCGAGCGAATTCTGCCTATGACGAACTAATCCATCAAAATGAAACATCAGGGAAAACAAAGGCCATCTTGGCCTCGGACATGCGCAGGAAAATCGAAGGTACGAAGTACAACCTACGTGTGGGTTAATGGGCGAAGCAAAACCTAGTTTTTCTAACTCGAACGTTTGGGGTCATGAGCGCCACGGGGGGGGGGGGCGCTACGACCTCAGAGGACATCTTTGTAAACTTCTATTAAAAATTGACTTTTTACAGGTTTTTTAATCATGGCTGAGGGTCGACTTTTTTAGCCCAGAGGTAAGTCCCCTGCATAGCCTATGTCCTTATACAGTCGAGAAAAATTTCTATCAGGATGTAGCTAAAAGTTCGAGTGAGTGAGCAATAGTTCAGAAGATACTTCTTATTTCTTTTCAAGTTTCAGCACAGAGAAGGCAATTTCCCAGACAATAGCTACAGTTTGACTCGCGATGACAATTCGCTTATTGTGTGCCATTCTGTCATGCCACCCACTTCATTTAATCACTAAAGAACGGTTTAGTCAGACGCCTGTCTATCATGCAGTAATATTCAAAGGCCAGACTACGTATGCACGTATGTGTATACGAGTTTATACGAGTATGTTAGTCCGTGAGTAGTATTCAAAGGCCAGGCGAACAAGGGCACATTATACGAGCATGTTAGTCCGGGAGTAATAATATTCAAACCCAGGAGAACAAGGGCGCATTACATGAGCCACACAAAGGCAATAAAAGCTGTAAATAATTCAAAAATACAACAAGCGCGTAAAAGAAGCTAACTATCCAACACTTTCATATCCATATGTAGGCCCTATCTATACGCAGGTACGTTATACATTTATACGCGTATCGTTCAGTAATCCTAGTAAGTAGGCCTAAAGACTTATATAGCGCCTTCATCCATTCCCGACATGACAGCTCAAAAGCCAGGTTAGAACAGAACGCTTTCAACCGCTCATGGATTACAGATACAAAGACAGGTCGAGAAGCCAAACAGGTAACAAAAGCATAAGCTAAAGAAAAACAGCACCATTGCTCAGTAGTTCATAAAATTCAGATGAGTGTGCTTAAGTCATTGAATACACATGAATACACATGAACACACATGAACACATATGAATACACATGAACACACATGAATACACATGAATACACATGAATACACATGAATACACATGTTAAACAGCTGGTTGATGACCCGTGTTTCGTTACAAATACCAATTTAATCGATTTAATTTAATGGGACAACCGATTCCAGAATGACTTTAAACCAAGGAAACGCATGCTGTGCTGTGGAAGTTTGAGCGAGAGGAAGAATCAGGTCACTTTGGCCCACGGAACAAAGCATGTCTGAAGGGCAGATCTGACTGATTGCTGATGGAAAGAGATCCGCATGGATGGCATTAACTATTGACCTACATGTACAGCTCATAAATGCATGTATCACGACAGAATGGCAGACAATAAGCGAATTGTCATCGTGAATCAAACTCTAGTTATTGTTTGGAAAATTGCCTTCTGTGAACTGAAATTTGGAAAGAAATAGGGCGTTTCTACTGAAC
Organism: Norana najaformis; assembly: GCA_964023275.1. NCBI lineage: Eukaryota > Metazoa > Annelida > Clitellata > Crassiclitellata > Hormogastridae > Norana > Norana najaformis. The sequence goes on from OZ029917.1 coordinate 27,015,487, forward strand.
TGTCGCCCATTCACTCGATCATAGACTCGAATATCCTGATAGAGATTTACTAGACCGTATCTAACTGCCTCGGGTGCAAAACGAGCTGCTGGGTCACATTAAGGCCCGCAAGTTGCGTTATTTATTTCCTCAAGACACCAGTGAGAGTAGTGTTATGCTCGGTCTTGTTGAGGGGAACCGAGGCCGCGGAAGGCCAAAGATAAGTTGGATTGACAACTTCTCGGCTTGGACTGGCTTATCGGGAACCAGATTGTTGGATGCTGCGCGCAATAGATGGCTTTGGTCGAAGATGGCCCTATCATGTAGTCAACCGTCGCGACGCGACGATGACGAATTGACATGACATGGCATGACATGACATGACAGACAGTATCCAATCAAGAAGTAGGCTATCAAGGTTAAATTTTAGGGATTTTCTGGTTTATAAGCCGCGTATTGATCACATCTGGAGTAGATGACGGAAACACGTTCGACATATATTTTGCACATGCTAAAATGCTGTTTCAGGATATTTCCTAAGTGGAGAAACTGCCACACAGCATATAATGAGCTTAGTATTTGAATATGCCGTATGCTATTGTTCTATATTATAACCTCATTTAGACAGCAACTGTTGCGGATTAACTTCGACAAGATGAAAGGCCAATCCCATTCGGCAAGATCGTGAGGGTGCTCTGGGTAAAAATTCTTAAACCCCTTGTGCACCCCGCAAGCGGAGGCCATTCTTTGAAGGCAATCATGTGCCTGCTATATGAAACTCCCGCGTACAGGTGGCTTAGTAATCTGCGTATTGTGTCTGCGCTATATTTAGGCATTCAGGTAGACATAACTGACATATGGAAAATCCGTCAGCTGACACTCAGCTCTCGTTGCGAAGAGGCCGAGTTTCATATTTGATTATTACTCTTAAGGTGACTTTTTCTTTTGTTCGATTTCTTGTTATCAAGCCCTCAAAGGCGTCCTGTCTTATATCCCTTTGTGGATTCTGTCGCTCGGCAGCAAAACGCAACGACCCCACTGTCGCATTTTCAAAAATTATCTTTAAGAACTTCTGCTACGCCAGATCAGTTCTTATAGATACAAGTTCTTATATCTCACAAAAGATCAGATGAGATAAGCTAAAATGAGACATATGCATGTGTGTATGTACGTATGCACGTTTGTGTATACGTGTTCATGTATGCATTTGTTTGAACTACACGTTTAACTCGCCCTATAGTTAAGATATATTCCGGAGGTGCGTGCCTCATCGCTTATGTTCATTCCGCAGACATAAGTTATTATTATTTTATTGAATGCTATTCCTCCAGCCAAAATGGCTGGGAATGCTATTCCTCAGGATATCCCTCTAATGCCACACTATTGCAATGCTATTTAGATAAGGTCATGGAAATTGATTCAAAATGCTTATTTAAAATCAGTCACGTTGTGATCAAATAAAGCGTAAAATGAAGATTATGATATTTTATTTTACACTACTTAAGAAATCACGTACGTCAGGTCATCAAAGTCCAGAAGAAGCGTACACAGATTGTCCATCACTGGAGTGTACTCTGTACCAAAATGTCTGAGGGCTTGGAATCAGAGTACATTTTGCAGAGTCCCCATCACCTCACTAAGAGCAAAAAAATAAAATGTGAAATATATGCAGGCCTAAAGTTACGGATTCACAATGACAGAGCAATGTCCATTATAATCAAGACAAGTCAACAAGAAGGTTCTAAGCAAAATATTTTCACACCTTCCATCACATATTTCCTCTCCATCTTCTCTCCGGCCTTTCCTGCACTTGTACATCTATGTGGCGAGTTTGCCAGAGATATCAATAATTCATTATATGAAGCATTGACCGTTGTCAACACGGGAAGTTGACTGTGCGCAAAGTGAACATTCCGGACGCCGCATATGACATAAACAGTCATGGAAATTTTGATGTCAAGCCATTCAGTAGCTTCCCACGCTTAACTTAGGCCTGTAGTCCATAACCATTAACTACATCCTAATAATTATAATACCTTGGGATGCCCAGTTAATAATTTTTAGCTCCGAATTCCAATCGTTGTTACTGTCTTATTGAAATCAAAATGGCTGGGATTTAAATAAACATCCAGCATACATCAGCAAGCTCTGTGTTTCAGTCTCAAGTCAGTCATGTCGGGCATCGTTGCGTTCTACTGTCTGTGGCGATATGCAGGTGCCACACTTCCGTACATAAGAGCCCATTGTGCCTACTGCTATGTTGGATCTTTCTCGAGGCATAGCCCTGCATTGCATAAACCTGTCGTTTCATTTGACTTTGCTCAGCATACACTGTCTGTCTACCTTACAATGCACCTGTCTAATACAAGTAGACAGCCATGTGATCAGCGCCTTAGAGAGGCAAAAAGACATACATGCATACACGCATGCATACACTTACATGCACACAAGCATACAAACATACATACATAAACGCATACATACATACATATATGCATACACGCATACATACATACATGCATCCAATCATTCATATTTAAGTGCATACACGCATAATAATAACAATAAGTAGAAACTTCTATTGCGCCGGTGTCCAATGCACAAGGCATCAACCGATTACGCATCAAAGCCAAGCCGCAATCAGGTCAATATCTAGAAGGTCAATCCACAGGACAGAGAGGCAGCCCACGGTGGATAAGCAATTTGCAAAAGGTAAGTTTTAACTTGAGCCAGAAGCGACTGAGCAGAAAGGACACAGGGAGGGAGTTCCAAAATTTAGGCCCAGCAACCGAAAAACCCGTTTACCCCGAACAGTTCTAGTCCAAGCCTCCAAGGTATGATCATATAAAGACAATAAAATGACCTTGCAGAACAATGGTAAGTCTTGGGAATAAGGACTGATTTTAAGTATTGTTGATGGCCTGAGTTCAATGTTTTATAAACTGTAAATCCCGGTTTGAAACAAATCCTTTGCTGAACAGGAAGCCAATGCAAAGCTTTAAGCACAGGGTATGCTCATATTTTGAAGTATTTGTTATGGGTCTAGTCAAGGAGTTCTGATTGTACACGTCCAAGCAAATGGCAACTGCTGTTGTTATCAGAATAACTGTGCTAATTAAATGTTGAGAGTTTTCTTAAACTTGGGATTGACCGAATCGTACAATCCCCATCGATGTGGCGGTACGTGTCATCAGAATACCAACAGGTGCGTGCATACACTTTCGTCTGGCCTCTGAACACCGATATTGGAAAGTAGAAGAGGATGTGGGGATTACCTAAGCGCAGTACCTACGTGACAACAGCCCTAAGTCCTTGCCTAAACATAGTCCTATATACAGGCCTATCTGCTTACATACACGTAGACTTATTTTACGAATACATATATATGTACCTATTTACATATACGTAGACTCATTTTACGTATATGTATATATATATTTATTTCTGTTTACATATAGGCCGTTCGTAGACTAATGTTACGCACACACACACATATCCAATTACATAAACGTAGAAATTTTTCACGTATACATATATATACAGTGACGGAACTCACGGAGAAAGAGGAAAACTCCCCAAAGATTTGACTGGGGATTATCCCGCAAAAGTTAAAACTTCTAATAGGGGACAGCTGAGGGGACAGTGCTAAACCAAGCACTGTCCTCATGCTTTCTTCAGCTTTTATGCGTTGTCCCATTTTCTTTGCCTTGTTCAACAACCTGTGGCTTAGGAATTTTGTATACGTGGCTGAAAGAGATATATATATATATAGAGAGAGAGGGGGAAAAGGGGACAAGTGAGGCGGGTGGAATGCTCTGTATGAGTGGGCCCACGGACTCCTGCGCCCGGAGTTGACTAATCTCCAGTCAAAATGCAATCTTTTGCATAAAAAGGCAAGCGCTTATAATTGCCATATATGGTCATGTCTGGCACAAACCTAGGGTGAGAAACCATCCCAAAGAGCCTATTTAAGCATCAGCTTTAAGCAGGTAAAGCGCAGATTGAGATTCGTGTCTGAACTTTTAATGCTGTCAGAAGGCTCAAGACATGGCAAAGAAGAACTATGATAGAATCAAGGTTGAATTCAGTGGTTGTCTGCAACATCCATCAAGACCTGACTGATTCAGTTGACACACAAAGTTGATTTGCACATTTATTTCCAGGTCCACCGTAAGATCTAATTTGTTTGGTGCCAAACTACAAAATGAATGATTGCATACCTCCACATACATTTCGGACTACATCAGGGAGACGCTACACTGGCTTCCTATTTCGGAACGGATTCGGTTTAAGGTTCTTCTACTTGTCGTTCTGCTACGGTTGGCACTGCGCCGGCTTACATTCGGGAGCGGTGTGTTCCTGTTTCCAGTCGACCTGGTGGCCGGTTGCTGCGTTCTGCTGCTCGTGGAGATATGCTGATTCCACGTTACCGCACATCGTTGCGTGCTCATCGTGCCTTCTCCTGCTTTGGTCCATAGTTCTGGAACAGTCTCCCTTTAAACATTTGTACTTTTCCACTTAGTTTAACTCAATGTTCATTCTCTGTTAACTTGAAAACGCACTTGTTTAGATCAGCGCTTTTGAGAGGTACTTGAAGAGCGCTATATAAGTGTTTGTTACATTACATTACATATGACGTTTATGTTCAATGGCACCAACTGTAAATAGGAAGTGTTCAAAAATGTTAATTAAGTTGCAACAATATGCATAGAAAATTGTACAAAAACATACAGTAAGGCTTCTCTTTGTTGTCCCTAACTAAAAAGCTATTGGCAGTTTCGGCTCATTTAGCCTTTACTTGGAATCTATATATTTACTCCGTCACATGAACACTGTAATCTGCATGCAATTGATGAATTATGAATATTTGTGTAGTCTCTGTCCCCCCATTTATGTTTACTGTCACCCTTTATCCCCCATAACGAACAAAAAATGCAAAAAAATCGGCGATATTGCGCCGTGTCCCAAAGTTATGTGCAGATTTTCGCCTCTGCATTCATATATGCCTATTTATATACAAGTAGACTTGTTGTGTAGACTACACTCCCTACTTGTTGGCCTACGTGGTGTCCTTCGAGCAACACGTCATGCTCTGAGACTGTTGGCACGCACGGCACGCATTCAAAATGTCAGTCAATCGAGACCCTGGAGCTTTTGCTTGAAACTAGACCTGTTGCACAAAGCCAACACTTAACCTTATGAGCCGAGGCAACGGAAGTCCCGGATTATCTGATATTCACCCGTTAAAGTAATAGCTCATAAGTGGAAGCCCATAGGTGACATGCGATTATTTTTATTTATCTAGTGCGCTCTAAATAGGGCCTAAAAAGAATCGCGTGTCCCCTATGGGTTTCCCTACTTATAACACTAATAGGAAACTGAACTGATGGACTGATCATCAGTTGATAAAGAAAACCTCTTGAACATACATATATATATATATATATATATATATATATATATATATGAAAGCATGATTGAACCCTATATCGGCCTGTTTCTAACGTGTCCTTCATCTCCAACTTAACTGAACCGGTTGTTCTCTCGGATCAATGACTATCTAGCCTCCAGCCCACTCCTTAACCCACATCAATTTCGTTTTACTAAACGTCACTCAGCTGAAACCCTACTCATTTCTGTATAGGGGCATACAATAGCTTGTTTCTGCCATCTCTCATCAACAGGTAGAAATCTCGAGCTTACGGTTACGATCTTCAAGTGAGTTGATTGGCTCAACACTGTTTGCCTCAGCACTTGGAATTGAATGCGGAAGAATAGACTATAATGTATACACCACTTGCCTCTGCCTTCTTGATATTTCAGCAACCTTTGACACCATTGATCATAATATCTTACTTCAACGACTTTTAATCTGATTTGGTTTTACTGACTCTGCTCTCATGTGGATACAATTTTATTTCTCCTCCACCTCTATCTTTGTAGAATTATCGGAAGCCTCTTACCAATCATACCTTCTCAAGTGTGGAGTTCCATAAGGCTTCGTTCTTTAAACTCTTCTGTTTTTCCTCTACAGTACTCCACTCAGTTCAATCACTAGACCATTCTCAGTTGACCATCACCTCTATGCTGATATCATCCAACTATTCATCTCTTTCTCTCCGAACTGTTTAACTGAATCTATAGATCATCTATCTTCTGCGTGTGGTTTCACAAATCTCCTCGTGGATCACATCTAACCTCCTATCCTGAATCCATCTAAACCTGAATTCATATTTATGGTCCTGCTTGACCAGCTCAAGAAAATTCCAGACCCCTATATTTCCTTCAGCCTGGATTCTGCCTCTATTCACAATTTTAGTACTAATTCTTCTGTCCGCAACTTAGGTGTGATCTCCGACCAAAACCTCACTTTTTTGATCGTATCACCCATCTTTACCGATCTTGCTCCATGTGTATCAGTGACCTTCGCAGAATCCGACCTATGCTTGATTTCAAAGCTGCGTCTACCATCGCCACATCCATAGTTCATGCAAAACTTGATTACTGTAATTAACTTTTCCTCAACTATAGATACCACTCAAATAAACATCCTTCAGGCTATTCAGAATGCTCGTGCTCGTGCTATCACCAAAACTCCCAAACACCATCACATCACTCCTGTTCTCGAATCACTTCACTGGCTTAAAATACCTGAACGCATAGAGTTTAAAAGTCCTTTCGCTTACTTATAACACAATTAAATCCTCCCAACTCTCTATCTTCGCCAGTTATTTACAGTCCAACCAATTCGTTCAACCCGCTCCTCTTCTGTCCTAACCCTTCTTTGCCCTATCGTCACCTCATCCTTAAATTTGGAAATCTCTCCATAGCCATAGCTGCCCCAACATCCTTGGAATAAGCTCCCGTTTTAATTACGAAAATTACTTGACGCGTCATACGAACTCACCAAAACTTCACCCCTTGCAATGTATGAACAGGTCTTTCACTCAAAATTGTAAATACTTCTTTTCCACAAATTCTATCCTGATTCTTCCTCTTCCCCTTATATATATATATATATATATATATATATATATATATATATATATATATATATATATATATATATATATATATATATATATATATATATATATATATATATATATATATATATATATATATATATATATATATATATATATATATATATATATATATATATATATATATATATATATATATATATCCAATCAGAAACACCATCTAACGTAGCCGTGTGACTGTCTGCCTGCCTAACTCTTGGATCCTGACCTGTAAATGCACCTTTCCTGGCCATCGATTTTGTTTTGATTGAATGCCTTTGAATAAGCTGGTTCCCGCGACTTGGCTTTCGTTGGGCGCTGTAGATATCTCGAGCTTACGGTTACGATCTTCAAGTGAGTTGATTGGCTCAAGACTATTTGCCTCAGCACTCGAAATTGAATGCGGAAGAATAGATTATAATGTATACACCACTTAATCACTAATCTTCATACATTATTATTTATATAGGTTTATATGGAGCTCGAAATATGTTGTTGATTAGAAGACTAATATAGTAAAACTGTTCTTCTCTTTCAGCGGCTTAAAACCCGAAGGATCTTGGACAGAGCCGGATGAGCAGTTTCTCTGTGTAACCACTTGACCCATCTACGTTAGGTCTACGTCATAGAAATTTCGCCTCTAAAGCGCGGAAAACCCATCAGCAAATCACAAGTAAATCAACTTCACCATAAATATCGATGTAACGCATAAACTTCCCGATACAAAAGCGTGCTTACTCAACAGTGGAAAAATTACTTTCACGTCCACACATATAGGCCAACGTTCCCTGCACGCAACACTATAATGTGAAGATAGTTCCTCTGGCCATTCGCCTCTCTAGTGCCAATGGGCGCCCCAGGAACTGCCGGTCAATCTGTAACCTCACGTTCTTATATCAAAGGTTACTGAGAATGTTTGGACATAATGCAGGATGGATGACAGTAGAAAAATAAAAAGCGTGATGATGGGAATTATGGACGGAAATGGGAGACGAGGAAGACCTAATAGGGAGTGGACAGATGATATAAGGGATTGGTGTAAGCAAGACTTGCACGCCTTGATAAGAACAGCACAAGATCGGGAACTGTGGAGACAAGTCACAATGCATGCAGTGGACACCTACGGGCTCTTGGCCCATGGATCATGATGATTGAGAATCTTAATCGTAATGTCCAGATTTCTACAGTACCCAACGAAATCCACGTCAGCTTGTTCACCTGCAGTGTGAAACCTAATGCCGCAGTTGCAGTCAGGCTTCAGAAAAGACCACCCACCGTGGTAATATCACCGCTGGCGGAATTCTGTGAATTTCGATCACTTGAAGCTGCTTTGTTGGACGTAAGCGCAGCGTTTGACACAGTAGACCATAGCACCCATTCATTTATTAAAATCATTTATAAGGCGCCCATCCAAAGATATCTAATCAGAGGCACTCATTCTTCTTACTCAATTCGGCACTTTATGGAATAGCCTACAGTAGTCGGTCAACCTCTGGAGAGGCTGATCTCCTTTCTGGATGAACGAGGGACCATCAGCTTCATTCTACGTTGCCCCACAAAGCTCAGTCTTCTGCAGGAAATTCACAGGAAATATTTTCAGCTAAACATAAAATGTTAGCCTTGCTCCACAGACCTAGATTTTCAGCAGTGCCCTGCAGGCGCTAAATATTCAGATGGCTTATAGGTCTATAAGCTTACATACATACGCATTCTCTAGCGTGCCTGTGATTACGATCCTATAGTGGGACACTGGGACCAAAGGAGGTCTAATTATACTGGAGAACCTAAACTCCGCTATAAACTTAAGTTTGAATGTGGACGCAGCCATTCGAAATGGCGGATGCAGCTGAGAGCTTTATTTAGGGAACTTTATTAATCCTGCGTCCTGCTCAGTCGCTTCTGTCATTTCGTTCTCAACGTAAAACTTACTTTTTTCAGATTAATTATCTATCCACCGTAGGCTGTCTTGTGGACTGACGTTCTGGATATTGACCTGATTGCAGTTTGGCTTTGATGCGCCATCGCTTGATGCCTTGTGTATTCAACACCGGCGCATTAGAATTTTCTAATTAGGCCTATTATTATTATTGTTATTATTATTATTATATTAGTATTAATCAATTGCTTCACCGTCACAGGCACCTGGCGAACGGAGGAAATGCTTTCGCACACCAAGACACGATCCCAGATAAGCTAAATGTAAGGTCTGCACATTTGACATTGCATGAATCATGCAGTCGCTTATAACACAGACTAATGCTGCTCAAGTCCTCACCACTGTTGTGATAATTATAATATACAACAAATGGATGAAGAGTGGCCTGTGAATTGTCCCAGTGGCGTCCTTGCACAACACCTTGGACAATAAATGAATAATTTTCTGTGGTCAACAAGAATGATGCACTGCTCAGATTAAAAATTTTCTTTGAGTCTGCCAATGTATGCTGTTTGTGATTTACTGGTGAAGTACTTTACTTTTCTGATGGATGTGTGGTCAGTACAAGAATTACAAGAACTTTGTTAATCTGACCCACCAATAAGATGACTTTGATTACTTTGCAACATCACATGGAAAAGTTCCTTTGATGGTACTGGGAGAACTGTGAAGCACCTGGCTATAAGTGCTAGTCTGCAAGCTGCCATCGAGGATCAGATTTAAACCCACATGCTTTACATGATTTTGAAATGAAAACATTGAAAGTATTCATTTCTTCAGGATTACAAAAGCCTCAGGTGAACAGCATGTAAAAGACTTCAAGTTGGACGAGTGGTACAGTGCAGCCAAGACAATTTCTGGAAACAGTAGCCATCATGTCCCAGTGTCAAAGAGTTTGATAATGATGCAAAGAATATCTTTGGACTCATTTGGAATTGTTGCACCAGTAACTGACATTGATGATTGTAACAAACTGGAATATTGGACAGAGGAATCACAGCAAACAACTGAGGACAGATTGGATGTCACTACCTAACAACCAACCAGGGCTGTATGTGGCAGCAATATATGATCAAAAGTGGTACACTGGGTGACAACAGATCGGCCAGACAAAGGAGAAGATATACTCATCAAATTCATGACAGGTAAACAAAGGAAGGGAAGCTATCATCTGGCTTGGCCAAGACATGGTGACATATGCTGGGTTCCATTCCAACATGACCTTCATTTTGTGCAAGCACCTCGAGCACGTAGTAATAGCACACGTCAGTACCAGCTGGATGATTCAGTATGGAAGACTGTAACAACAAAATTTTCATCTTATGTACAGAAAAACTTTTAAAATATATGATGCTCTATGCATAAATGACATTATCTTGATATCATTAGATGTTTGTCAGTTTCACAGAATATGTCATCATATGTACTTAGACCACCAAAAAAACATGAAATTTTATTCATAAATTCACTTTAAATATGATAAAAAATGTTTATGTTAACTGTATTTTTAGTAAAATTACTTAGATATGTTGCAATATAGTTTAAAAAGTTACCAGAGTGGTTTCACAGTTTTGATATTGATATATTTGGGTCACAAGTCTGTCAAATACCACATATAATTGCAACTCGTGACACCAAAAAATGACCATGTTTGACAAACTGAAAAACTCCTTAAAACAAAAAACCCCATCAGGATTTTTGGAACACTTATCAATTGATCTATGCTCTATCAGAAAATGCAATAAAAAATAATATTTTTATGACCCTTTTTGGGAATTTTTTTCTCTTTGACCCCACTTGTCAGATTTGGTGAACTTTGACCTACTATATCCAGCAGATGTGAATAAGTAATCAAGTCAAACTTTGCCAAGTAATTGCCAGCCACATAGACAGTATACATATAAAAATTGAATGCATTTTGCCTGGTACATTTGGAGATATTGATCACTGAATATTACAAAATTTAGAAATAAAATGAATATGAAGGCACTTTTGACATTTAATACAGCTGAAATTATGCGACACATTAAAATAATTATTACATTTTTGTAATCTATGCAAGAAACTGTACAAATAGGGGAAAAATCATCTAATTTAGTCTAACAGTTCTAGATATCTAGATATCAGTTCTCAAAAAAGTGGACATCACGAAGTTTCGCGAAATGTCTTCGGAGGGTGGGGTCACGGAATCAACGATATCTTGTAAAGTATTGAAAATATTGCAGAAAAAATTTGGGCTTTTCCATCCAATACATCTTGCAATATGTGGTTAAAATTTCAGCCAATTCTGAGATGGTCGAGTGGGAACTTTTCTCAGAACTGTTTGAGTTGAGCTGAAATGACCCAGTTGATAGGGACAAATACACGGTTTAAGCATGAAAACAGACCTCGATACACAAGGAAGGTACCAGAAGATACAGGGATATATGAGATAGACTACATCTTGGTAAGACATAGATACAAGAACAATGTTATGAACTCATGAGCATACCCAGATGCTGATGCTGATACGGATCACAATATGGTCATGATGTCGGTATCACTCACCCTAAAGAATGTGAAACATAAGATCAGAAAGAGACGTTGGGACATAGAAAAACTCAAAAAGTTTGGACAACAATTTGCTTATGCGGTGGACCAATGGATTATGGATAAGAGACAGGGAACAGTGAATTAAAAGTGGGAACAAATGAAGAATGTTATTACAACTGAGGCAAAGCAGATAGTGGGATTCAAGAATAGACCACAACCAAAGAAACCATGGGTTACAAATGAAATGATACAGAAAATGGAAGAGAGAAGGAAAGTAAAGAATCAAAGCACAGAACTGGCAAAGATGGAATACAGAAGACTGAACAAAGAACTGAGGAGAACCACTGAGGAAGCCAAAGAACGTTGGTGGTAAGAACAATGCATTGGAGGATCTTCAGAAACAGGAAGACATGATAAGGTTGACAACAAGATACAGGAGCTGAAGAAAAAGGAAAGTCGGAAAAGTACAACCATAAAGGATGCAAAGGGGAATATACTAACAGATGAAAAAGAGATAAGAGAAAGATGGAAAGAATACACTGAGGAACTATCTGACAAAGACAACGGGGCCAACAGAGAAAAGAGATGGATGAAATCACCAAGGAACCTGAAGATGATGAAGAGATGGGACCTGGATTGTTGAGGCAGGAAAAGGCAATAGAAGAATTGAAGTATGGAAAGTCTGAAGGTATAGATGAAATACCCGCTGAGATGTTGAAAAACCTGGGAGAAAAGGCAACAGCAAAATTGGTAACAATGTGCCAACAGATATATACGACTGGAGAGTGGCCAAAGGATTTTACGCAAACAGTGATGGTACGTTTACAAAAAAGGCAAATGCAAATGAATGCAGTGATCACAGGACAATAAGCCTCATACCACATGCGTCAAAGATCATGTTGAAAATCTTAACTCAAAGGGTGGAAAGTAAAGCAGAAACTATACAAGTTATAGGAAAGGATCAGTTTGGATTCAGAAGAGGAAGGGGAACAAGAGACGCAATTGGAGTCCTAAGAAAGGTGGGGGAGAGACATTTACAACATGGGAAAGATCTGTTTATCTGCTTTGTGGATTATGAAAAGGCCTTTGACAGAGTGAATTGGTGCAAACTCATGGCAATACTCAAAAAGATCGGAGTAGATTGGAAGGACAGACGGCTAATAAGAAACTTGTACATGGAACAGTCAGTGGTAGCGAGAGTAAAGGGAATAAACTCACAACCTGGAGGAGTCAGACAAGGTTGCCCACTATCACCCTTACTGTTCAACATTTACATACAGATATTGGTCATAGAAGCGTTAGAGAATGTAGATGATCAGGCAATGGTAGCAGATACCAATGCTGGACTACAAAGAATAATGGATGCATTGAACAAAAAATCGGAAGAATATGGTATGAAGATAAATAAAAACAAACTCTTGGACCTGCCTAATGGCAGAACATTGAAGAAGAGCCGAGCCCAAAGTTGTAAATAAATCAACATTTCGTGTTATCCACAATTTTGAATTGCACGTTCTTACGCTGTATCAACAAATTTGTTGGTGTTAAACGATATAATTGTGTTATCAGTTTCTTGATAAAGCAGCTAATTTACATTTAAAACGATTGGTGCTGGAATGGATTGAGCATCCTTTTCATGTTAACCCACGCGTTTTCCCTGTACATGGGATATAGCCGTAGTGGAAAGGTTGGCATTTTGGATTGCCATATCGGCTGAAGGTTGCCTACCTTCCTGAATTGGGCAATTGGCTAACTGCACTCCCAATCCCTTGTGGCCTCTGCCTGAACAACAGGTTGGTGCGAGTGGTAGCTAGTCTTTGTTTGGGACTTGATTTCTGCCACCTATCAACTGTAGATGCAGGCACATAGTTGGCCCAGACGGTCACCCCTGGCTAGTTAGTAAACTGTCCAAGGAATGCTTCACACCTTAATGACATTAAATGGCAGTCAGTCCACTGTGACGATTCATATAGGAATCCAAGGGTCTTCTATTGACCGATGTCAAACACTTTGATAGTGCAACACAGAGAAATGTCATATGGGGTAAACAACGAGAGCTATAGTTGGGTGTTCGGGTGTAATTTTTAGTGGAATTGCATCATAAACATTAACATCCAATTGCAATTTATGTTCAAATGAAAGAAATACCTAAAAGAAAATATATGCAAGTCACTAATATCAGCACTAAAGCAAGACAAATAACCAGACATTAAAATACCTGGACATTCCTTAACTCACAGTCAAAGAAAAAACCAGACAGTTATCCACTGAAAGTCCCAGATTGCATACAGACTTGTCAATTAACAACCTTTTAGACTTCATGGGCTGTTCATTAGTTAACTACAGCAACTCTTGTAATCATAATTATGTTGAATTTATTCAACAAGTTGTAAAGTATTTATAAGCTTTCATAATTTAGTTATATCCTCAAATATCTTAATATACCAGATATCGAAAGAAGTCAGAAAATGCCAAAAAATGTTATTTAACAAGTGGTGAAATATTCACTTTTACAATTTACATAAAGTTACATTACACAGTTTTCTTGATATGCTGACAATTAAAACACAGCAAAAGACAGCTGTTTCATGATTGGTTACATCTTTAGATATCGACCTCGTTCTGACTTTCAGAAGTAGTGGATATTCTATTCATACATAATTATGCTAAAGAATTTAAAGTATAAGCTACATTTCTAAACACAGTTTGATAACAGCAGACTATGGTTGTTGCTCAAGACATACAATTTTGTTAATATATAATTAAAGCAGTCACTGTGGCCAACTTTAGTCTGACCACTATAAAAGGTTACTATGCCAAACAGTTTATACCCTAGAACATTCTGCCAAATTAGTGTGTGCGCAAGTGTGTGTGTAAATATGTCTGCTATTAACAGACACTAGTTTAAAAGGAAAAGTAATTATTTAAAAATTTGTTAGAAGTAATACATAAATACAGAATTGACTTTTCAGAAAAGAATTTATCAGTCAGTCTTTCTGTGTTTGCTCTAGGTCCTCGTCTTTTACGTTCCAGTAATACTTCTCAACCAAGTGGAAAACTTGAAAGACAACCTAGAATATCAAAATCAAACATTTCACAGTAACAAAATCAGAGGAATGACTAGAGTGTAGAGTAAAACAGACAAAATTTACTGACAAGTGTTAGCTGACAGCAGGGCAAAGCAATGGTTCATTCTTAAATACCTTGGTCGCTTACAGCCTTCAAAGCAGAACTCAACTACGTCTCAGGAAATCAGTTATAAACTCACAGGGATATATAGTCCAAATGTTAAAGGTAAGAACAACTGACCAGTATCTTTTAACTCATATTCTAAAGCAAACAAAATTAAGTTATTAACACTTATAAACAACACAGTGCCGTTTCATCATTGGCAAAGCAGGATTAAAATTTCTAGTGTAACTTTAAATCACATAACGATACCTTCAAGAAGGGCTGCTGTTGTGTTTGAATTTCAGCTTAGACTCTTCTACATTTGAACCACATCCCCAAAGACTTAATAATGAGGTGTGCAGTAAAAGACAGATTCCTTATCAGGCCTTACAATCAAACTGAATACTAGTATCAAGGCTACAGACCTCGATAAGAATGAGGAAGATAATCATCAGCTCAAGACGTGTGTGGTGCTTGTCTTTGAGATGATCCCTCAGAAGTTCAGTCAGTTCAACGCACTGACCTAATTTCTCATTCATAACCTACACATCAAGTTAATTACAAATATACAACACACATCTGACCCTCACTACTGTCTTCATCTTTTTTCTGTTTTCAATAAGAAAAAAAGTGATTTAGAAACTTATAAATACGACCAATGAGTTACCCTTAAATTTTGTTTTCGTAGCAAACTATTTTTTATTCCTGTATACACCTACAAAGTAGAAGGAACAAAACAAGCTAATATGCATTTAATTATCATGCTTTTCCTTTTTCTCCATTGAATTCTGAACAACCCTACTCTATATGCCGGCAATTTCAGTTTTTTACATTACTATACCTAATGCCATTTGAGGAATTGTAAACTGTGAAATACCCGAGTGCGTCTGGAAATGTTGAGATGGTTGCACGTTTTGCTGTAAATTTTCTCTAAGTTGTCACGATCCCAGTAGAAGTCCGGCGTGTCAAGAAGATCTGAACTAAGATTGATGAGATGACTAAATAAAACCAAAACAAGGACATTCATTATTTCTTCAGATGCATCCTACTGACTTCTACATCAGTTCATTAAGTCACAGATGCAGCCAACATTTAAAGAAGGGATTTTTTAAAATATAAAAATTATATAACTGGAATTAATAACATCCTTAATAGTCAGATACGTTTGTCTGCCTTTTGGTAATGCTAGATCATTATTTAATCACATGGACTTGTGGCTGTGTAGAGAAGGATAGTTCCAGAGACCCTCATTAGGCCAGGCATGACAAAGAACAGATGGGAGGAATGGAAGGAACAGCATGCAGTACATGAGCTCATGGTATCGAGCCAGTCAAAAGCCTGTTATCTTTCAACTGGCTTTACTGTTCAAGTGACTGGATAAGCAGCAATATTGTTAACAACAGGCATATTCACCAATAAAAATAATCAGCTGATAGAAGATGCCTGAATCACACAGTTCTTATTCCTTGGGTGGGTTGCCCTACCAGGGAAAAGAGTCATTTACTTGAACCCAGTGGAAAAGGACAATAAAAAACAGGTCTGTGAAGTTCTGCCAATCAATGCAGATTATTTCATATTGGTTAATAGTAATGGAGGATGCTAATGCCTGTGCTTGAACTGCAGGCCAGAGAACGGTGGCTAAATATGACACAAACAAGTCAGCACACTGCTTTGTTCTGATGACCTCTGCAACTTAAAGCTCTATTCTTTAAGATCTC
The DNA here is from genome assembly GCA_964023275.1 of Norana najaformis. Classification (NCBI taxonomy): domain Eukaryota; kingdom Metazoa; phylum Annelida; class Clitellata; order Crassiclitellata; family Hormogastridae; genus Norana; species Norana najaformis. The sequence continues at coordinate 27,031,848 of OZ029917.1, forward strand.
TTGGTCGACATCAGCGAAGAAGCAAGACAACTTCCATTTCTTTCCAGCAGCCATCTACGTCCATCCAGCTATTCAACGTAAAATTTGTCCACAGCACCTTCATAGAACCAGACTTGCGGTTCCAAACAATTTTCTTCCAATTTATTTTTGAACCACTCTTGAGAGTTAATAATATTTCTTTAGATAAACACTAACAATTATAGCAACAAAACTGCACAACAAGAAACTGCCCAAACCTGAGTGTGAATAGTTCTCCAGCCTTCTTTAGCACAGCTGCTTCTGACATTCGAATCTTTTTACCATTTTTCAAGTCCTGTTCCATAATGTCAACCATAAACTATAGTCACCGTCAAAATACGTCAAAACTTAACAAGGTAACTTTAAAAAACGGCTGAGTCAATGACTTTTTGCCTGGTGGCCTCTTTCACAATGAGGTTCACAGCGCTGGGCTCACTTTCACCAAAGTGCTCTAATCTACTGTAACAGATGTTACTTCTACTTCTACTTCCAGTGTAGACATCTCTCAGCTCTTCCCCAAATGGAGAAGGTTTTCATTATCAACACTCATGATAGTATCTTTTTACCACCTTTTCTATGTGCAAACACAGAAAAACCACAGAAAAACAGTGATGCCTAAACTGACCGAAGGTATTCAAGCACAAAGTTCCAAAATTATGGTCCATTTAACTGACAAGATCATAGGTTTCAATGAAAGAATGTTTCTCTTTACCTGAACTTAGTTTCCAAAATCCTTCTCACCTGTAAGACCCATTCTATAGAGTTGACATACTTCTCAAGAGAGGCCTCCCATATTGCCAATTTCACTACAACAGCACCGAAACTATTAAATAATAGCAGAGAAAACTAATAATGAAGCAACAAGAGTGACAAGATATATTTCAGGTCTTGTCACTGTATAGTGTGTCCCCTGACAGTTGGTCAAAAAACGTTTGAGAAAGAAACATTCTGAACTGTTTATTTCAACCATTTTCAAACAGATGACAAGTCCTGCAACTGTCAGAAAAAAATCAATAATTAATAATAATTTGTAATCCAGTCTAATAATACTTGACAATAAATGAAGCAATAAGGGTTCTAATCTAATCTGCTGCATTCAGTTTTAAGCTCTTCAGTTAGGTGACTGACCAGAAAGAGACAGAGCATTGCTGAAGGCAAACATCTCAAGCTGCTGAGCAAATCGATCTTCCAGTGTTGTCAATGATCGAAGGTGTATCTCCCCACTCGTGAACACTGTCTTATTACTAAATGTATAAAAGCACAAACTGTTAGGGTACAAAAACGTTCCTCAGCCACCAGTCATAGTAAGTGAAGAGAAGGTAATAGAAGGACAGACACAGCACAGTAAGGTAAAGACAGTTAAAGCACAGTAAAATAAGGTAAACTAAAGAAAGTATATTAAAGGCAAAAGTAAATTATGGTAAGGCAATACAAAGTTATTTAAGGTTAGGAAAAATTTATAATGCAAGACATTTAAAGGTTAGGTCATAAATTGTTTATTATCTAGATATTCTAATTAAGTACATAAATAATAATAAACAAGTCATCAGATTATTGATCCTACTCTTGAAAGCGCAAATATATTAAAGGACATCCCAGAAATAGAACCATGGACATGGAGGCAAAAGCAGGACATAACAGCAATCAGCTAGCACACCACCAGTAAGGCAAGATTAATTAAGGATAGGTAAGTTATGGTAATCCTTGGGCTTTCACATAATTACACAATACTGTAATCACACAATACAATCCCACTTTTGTGCTTACATATACTGGAAGGTCAGATGTAATTAGTCTTCAGAAGCCAAAGTCCAACATACATAATGAGAAAGTGCAACAAAACAAAGCTGTAGATTTGTTATTTGCATACAGACCCAGTGTAAGTGAACTCAAATTTCTCCAATTCCTCCCTTGTCAAGAGTGCATCATAAGTTCCACTCTGATAAGGTTGGATGTATTTCAGCAGTGTTTGTTGCTAAAAGTTCAGATTAAACGAAAGGCATACAGAAATCAAAGCACACATCACAGCTCAAGTAGTACAGTGCAATCCCATTTATGCGCTACCCATTTACATGTTAATCTGCTTAACACACAGTTGCAGTATGCCTCCCAATGCTACCTATTTAACATGTGAGATGCATACACATGAGACAGGCATTTGCCATAAAGCACTACATGGCAGAAAATTTTTTAAATGTTGTAAATTTTTTAAAAATTGTTGGCATATTAGAATGGAACATGTAAACACAGAGAGTTATCTAATCGAATTCGAGTAACAATGTCATTGATGTTGCTTATCAACCCTCTGAAAATAGTGATTTCACTATCTTGCATAGCAGAGATAAACTGTTTCAGCAATATGTTGCTGACGTTGTGCAAAAATGAAAGGAGCCCAACTGAACTATCTGTGAACAATTTGTGGAACTAGATTACAGATGTTCTGCATGGGATAGGCTAGTTTATCTTCATTGTTTTTGGATGAGATATAAGCCTTTATCACATATGCATATGCTTAAATATTATGACATCATCACCCAGTACAAGCCAACACAAACTAGCACTAGCGTCGTATCAAACAATGAAATGCTGTACCTCTTCTTCCTGCATATTCCAGAAGACAACTGATCCTTCCCTGTAATTGAGCATGAATTCATAGTTAAGTGAAGCATTACTCTGGAAGTAGGTAAACCAACATATAACTAACACAGAGCCCAAATATTTAACAATCTAACAGCAGCTGTGGGTCTTCTGCAATCAATTTGCTAATCCTTCCGCATAGTTAACCGTTAACGCTGTCAACCTCTAAGTCATATAGTAAAACAGTCCGCTCAATCATTATCCAACCATGTATGGAATGTTTGCCCAGTTGATTATTTACTGTTGTCATTCTTGCTCTTTAACCAACAGATATTTCAGTCCAAGACTTGTAACTTTCAGGTCCAGCTGTAAAAACAAATTAGAGCCGTACCAATTTTTTACTGTTTGGAGAAACAAAAATAACTGAACACATTGTTTGGCTAAATAACAACTAGTAGGTAACAGAAAAAGTAGGATATGCTAAAACTATTTTTATTTTTTAATTCTGAAATAAGATTTAAAAACTAGATAAAAACATTTTAAAATGCTCAATGCAACTCATCTGTCTACATTACCTGAGCTTTCAAAAGCCTGCAATCTAAATTTTGAATGTCTTAAATTGTCATTTGACAAGAAAATGATAATCTTATGCTTTCGGCTGCTAAGTTCTCAACAACTTGGCCGCCCCAGATTGTGATAGAAAATAGAGCATTACAGACTGCATGAAGCAAATATCCAGTAATAAGCAAGTGGTCAGCAACAGGGCAACTGCATATCATGTTTGATGGATAAAGTGTATTGGAATCTGAAAAAGAGTTTAGAAAATGGCACATTCATGCATTCTGTTGTTGCAGTGCTCATGAACACAACTTTGTAAATCCCAACAATGCTAAGGTGCACACACAAAATGTGGAGAACACAAGGATTTGAGACAAATGCAAACTGAAGACAATTTGACACAAGACACCATTTGTTTCTAACATATCTGGAGGAGTTTGCATGGAGCAATGCATTTCATTATGAAAACATTTTCTAAAAAATTCTTTTATGTATTGTGGAAACTTACCCACTTTTATAATTTCTTTAAACCAATAAAAAGATTATGAAAACCGTGTGTTATTCTGTTACTTAATGATTTTTTTTTATTATCATACTGGATAATTTTGCTGGGCGTGCAGTGAGATTTTTTCTCTAGCAATCTGGTATGGCCATATTATTGATGTTAGCCACTATATGGAGCTTGGGCACATGTTCTCAGGTTTGGGTACATGTGCCCATTCTATTGTCACCATATGACTGGGTCTGAACTTTTTGATATGCAACTTTCGTTAGGAATCTGCTAATTTCAGTTTCCAGGTCTGTAGTTACAGATTAAAGCATCATTACCAAAGCAAACTTGAGCTTGAGAAGAATCCAATTTTGCTCAAAATTCAAAATCATCAGATTCTGGAGAACTTGCATGCATGCTTTCTTCAGGGGTGGTTAATTGAAATTAAGTGGCTCAAAGTTTACTGATTTTCATTTATTCAAGCAGACTCTCCATTAGCATGCAGCACATTTCGAATGAATGACTTCTTCGTGCTAATCAGCACGTTTGATTATAATTTAGAGAGTTCTTTACAAGCTTTTCAATTGGCCAGTGCCACATGAAATCGATGCCTTGCGCATTTGGCTCTGCTCAGATAACTGTCCAGATTACCTTAAAATATTTTGATGCTGAACTTCCCTTACCCATGGCCGAATGAAAATTGAACACCTTATAGACAACATAAGTTTAATTTAGCGAAATTATAAGATGTTAAAGATCGCTTAACTCAAGTGTCAAACCCAAAGTTTAAAAGAGAGCTTAGATCAGCAGTGGAAATCGCAAAAGGAAGCATAATTTCATATAGCACATTTACTATTAGTTGGCATTAAACTTCATACAGCACACTAGCAGTTCATATTGAGGTTCAAGAAACTATTCAGCTAAATACAAACGTTCAACTGATTAACTTTCCTTCCCTTATTGAAATATGTTTCACCAATTAGCTTTCCTCACCCTACCTTTATCGTGCGTCATTTCTATTTCTTATTACCATATTTTTTATCAGCCAGCAGCCCTTGCAATCATTTTCAGTTCAATCACTGGAGCCCAACTAGACTTCTCACCATTACTATTCCCTCTCATTCCTATCCCTCACCAGATGACAAAATCTGTCCAACAAATAAGACACTCAACTCATTTATGCAGTTAATTGGTTTATTGGGGTCGACCAACAAGTGGCACGCATAGCATGTATGCATCCATAGACAATATGAGGGTCCATCACTGAAGATGAAATTTAGTGACTGCAGCTTTCCTTATGCAGTCCTGCTCCTGGAACTCTCAGCCTACAGATCTGCAGAAGTAAAGCTAACCTGGAATGTTCCAGCAACAGCTTAAGATGCACATGTTAAGCATTTGGGGCACAAATGATGCTTTTAGAACTGAGGTATATAAATGAAACAAATGTTAATTAAGATACATACAAGTAGGGATTGTTTGACAGTCTATAATGCAACTAAACATAAAATGAAGATATATACCGGAAGAAGAAGACTTCTCTTGGCTCATTGTTCACTTTGTACTTGGCTTCCAAATGCAATGCATCAAAAGCATCTGTGACAACCAAATCTTTTCATTATGCAGCTTAACAACTGCAGGATCATGAACTGCTACTGAAAGGCTCTCAAAAGGTGCTATATAAATTCACTGTTAAATTCAATGTCAAAGCCAGAGCAAAAGAAATGTTAAAATCATTAAGCAGAGAATTGGTACACCCAATGGGCATCTGCAGAAATGTTGGAAAAGGTTGCTTGTAGTAGCTGATCTCAAGGTCTGGCTGATCAGCTGTGGTAGCGCTTGGCTCTACAGTTAACAGGTACGTCTGCCACCATTGTAAAGCTGGTGCTCATCATTCAAGATGTAACCATCAATATAGAGAAAAGGTGATGACTTCGACTTAAGGCAACAACAAGGTTATACCAAGGCTATGATCACAATTAGGCAAAGGTGACAAAAGTCATATCACAGTAAAGCTAAGGTCACGATAAGATCATTAATACTTCAACATCACGATAAGGACAACAACAATTGCAAAGTACTGAAAAGATGAGTCATGCAGGATCACATTAGGATCCAAGACAAAAGCACGACAGATCTACAACTAACAGCATGTTATTGTCTTCTGGTCAGCATAAGACATAATTAGCAAAGGACGTGAAGTTCTGTGAATAATTCTTGGCTTTGCAACCACTCTTATAAGATGACTTCATCTCAATCAACAGCTATTCTAAAAAGCAGCAGATGATGGCTTCGTAAACAGATGCTTCTTAATACTACATGAAATAAACTTTTTGTTTCAATCCATGATGACTTATAAACTTCACCTTCAGGAAGCCTGATGACTTCATAGAGACCTTGCTTAGCAAGATCATCTCTCAGTGCTTCTAAGTTGTATTCCTCTGCAGTGGCAAAGGCAACCACATCATAATATTCCTAAACACCAAACAGCTCCATCTTAAAACCTGGTATCATTTTGAAGACTGACAAGAGTTCTTCACTATACACATCACTTTTCCTCAATTCTTTCTCTGAGCTAAACAGCCTCATCAGTAAGAGGATACAGTTCAGCAAAATGCAGACAGATACAGAAAGTTGGACATTGAAGCAAATCAGCCCCATCTTTCAAAACCAAAATAACTTGTATGTAAGTCAGCATTTTCGACAAGAAAGAAGGAAGGTATAAGAAGTAAATGCATCAGTAATTTAAGTGTAAGCAATGCTGCAAAAACTAACTGAGAACAGACAAAACATAAAAAACCAGCGACCTACTTATGTAACATAACATAAAAATACTTTTCTATAGCACTCGTAAGATACTCGATAGTGTTGTGCATTTGGGAAGTATTTAATCGGTTCTTTTCAACACAGGATCATGCAAGTTTCCTCTTTAGAAGCGTAATGACCAACATCCAATGCAATCTAGAATCTCCCTTATAGTACCTCTGTAATAATGCAAAATGCATCAACTGATATCTCAAATCAATAGGCAAGCCACAACTTCAAACACAGGGTCACTGAAATCTAGTATGACAACAGAGGCAGCTTAACAATTGCTAAAGTCATCTGTCAAGTTCAAGAGTCATCTGATGGGTTTTAAGAAGCTGGCCTGATTGGTTTTAAGAATATATATAATACAATGATTTTTATTGTTTTTTTTATTTTAACAACTTTGAGAAATTTATATTTGGTTAAATGATTTAATTTTGAAAGTAAACCTTAGAAATTTAGACCAAGTATTCAAATTCAGCCGAGTATTCAGCAGTGATGACTAATCATCGGGACTTTCCTGTGGCTCTGGTCAGACTAAAATTGAGTCACTACTGAAGACAAAGCAGTGGATATCTTGAACAATTAGGTAGGCTTATATCAATACCATGGGGAGGGTAGCTGAGCCAAAATTGAGAATAACTTTGGGTGGGGCCATCAGTACTCATCAGTGTCCATTTGCACCCCCTATTTACTTCTATGCTTCTTTTATGCTACCTCCAACTGATTTTCTTTAATTTACTCCAAACGTTGAATGCCTCTAGGCTATCGACTTCTGTTTTCTTTAGAGTTCATGTCTCTGATCATCTATAACATGCTACACTCTATAGGAGGCTTCTTGTCATTCTTTTCTTTACATCTAGATACATATTTCCTCCCAGAAGTTCTCTTCTGTAAATTACCTTTCCACCCTTTGCTATTCACTTTTTTTCAGCTTTCCACTATTATCAACAATGGCCATCTTTCCTTCATGTCTGGTCACCCTAATTATTTTTGTTTTCTTCATGCTGATGCTCATATTCCTCCAATTTCTGAATCATGGCATCTACAAATGTGTCATTCCCTGGATAGCATTTACGTATGCAAACATTGCTTGATTGTTTGCAAATCTTACAGCATTCACCAGTAACCTTCAAACCCATAATTCCACCACTGATATTCTCCTCTGCATCTGCATTCAGTGCCTGCAAACAATATTAAACAGCAATGCAGACAGTTGGTAACTGTACTTGTAGCCACAGGGTATGGTGGGCAAAAGTCTTAGGTTCTTTTGGCTGAAGTACATATTGTCCACTTTACATTACAAGCCAAGATTTTAACCCTGGTAGCACAGGTCACATGCTGATGACATTCTCCTCTACATTTGCATTCAGTGCCTGTAAAGCAATATTAAATAGCTGTTAGACACCCCATCACAGAAATGACCAGAAGGTTATAAATATATGTCTCTTTTGATAGATGCAGTTAAAAGGACACAATACAATTAGATTTCTCCCAATACAAACCTGCTCTCTAGCAACCACATCATTTGGTATCTTTCGGCGCACAACTCTCTTGCTTGCTAATGATGAGACATCTTTCTGGATACCATACAAAGAAGGTTTCAAAGGATCTGGAGAAGCTGCATTCGAAAAATGTCTCACCCACAGCAGAACAGAAGAAATTCCAGTGCAACGTTTAGACAGGGATAACGGCAGCATACTATAAGAGGGTGAAATCATCGATGAGTGCAACCGGTCTGATTTAATTAATGGGTTCTGGTTTATTAAGAAAACCTCTTCTCTTTTTGACAACCGCCATCCTGGCAAATTATCCGTAACCCATCTGGTAAGGCAACAGTTAGAATGAGTGAAGGGCCATGCTAAAAACGTGGAATGCCCAGATATGTTCTGCTTAGTAGAAATTTGTAGATAGCAGTCTTCAAAAGGAATTAAAGAATTTGATGTCAACACCGGTAGTCTTGATATTGAGGAGACAACGAGGGACCTAAAAGCGCAAGTCACCAGTTGCCTTGGTAACTGTAGCACACGGTTAACTATGCAAGCCGTTGCCATTGTTTTCACACCTAAAAAGAACAAAATCTATTTTCACATTCTGCATGAGGAAGCAATGTCTATTTATAAGCAAGTCCAAGAAGTGTTATGGACATTTTCGATACAGCACTTTATAGCAAAATAACTCAATCGTAATGTAAATGCAATTCTCCTAAATTTCTTAGTGCAAAACAAAATCCTCATTAGAGATACCAGCATATCACAGGTGCTATATCAATCAAATCAAAACCACAAGAACCAGGATGTTCAGTCAGTTTTGGTGCCTGGTCAGAATCTGGGGTGTTAAGCCATGGAGACATCATGGTGCTATGGTGGAAAGCATTGCTGATGATGGTCATGGGATCGTGCATAAGCAGAAGCAGGATAGGATAGCTTCTAATGTTCAGTTTTCAGTTGCTGCATGGGGGATGGCATGTGAAGGAGTGCTTGTATTGGCAGGCGAGAAAGGGAGAAATGGGGATAATCGAACTCGTGAAGGTCTTTTGGGAGTTCATTCTAAACAGCTGGTGCCGCAAAGACCAGGGAGTTGTTGCAGAATTTGAGACAGGAGGAGACCAGAGGCCGAAAACAAGTATATCTGGGCAGCTGGATAGTGAACAGCTGGCCAATGTAAGAGGGTTGAGATGTCTGAAAGGCATTGACTAAGAGATACGATTTTGTTGTGGATGTACTGAGAGACGTTAAGTCCAGTGCTTCCCAACCTTTTTTCAACCATGGCACCCTTCCTAAAAACCGTTCACCAGATGGCACACTGCAGTTATGGTACTTATTATATATATACACACATATATATATATAAATTTAGTATATACACTTATTCATTTTAGATAAAGCAACGTTTACTTATCCACTTAGCTACAATGTTTTGTGTCTATAACTGTGTGTTAATGATAAAACAATGTCATTATGTCGAAGTCAGTACTGATAATTAATCAGCCTCATCTGTCGCCTTATCTGTCGCCGAATGAAGCTTAACAAAAAAACTGCGCTTGTTTCTGTCGACCATCCAGTATGCGTCTAAAATATGTCTTATTCTTCCCTATGTGATTCTGGTGCTTTGTTTGTAAATGGCGTTGCATCTTGCTTGGTATCATAGCTTCACTTGCGAGAATGTCCCCGCATATTACACACAGTGGCTGTGGAATGCGAATGAAGAACTCTTGTCAGTCTTCCGAAAATACGATGACGCAAACACACGTACTCATTAAGCTTAGGCCTACTAATGATAATGTCACAGAGTAATTAAGTAAGTTAGTTCATCGGGTAGTAGACGCAACACAACCTGGTAAGAAATTGTACTTGACTAATTAATCATTCTGGGACAGAACTTATACTCCGAATGAGTGATACATTATTGTCATTTAAAACTTTTGATTTCCGACATTCGGCCACGGCATATTTCTACCGTGCTCGCGGCACACTTGTGTGCCGCAGCACACAGGTTGGGAAGCACTGCCTTAAGCCAATAAAGAGATCTGAGCACTGAGGTCAAATGGAGGTGTTTGGGAGTTTTGGTAACTGCATGGGCAAGAGCATTCTGGATCACTTGAAGGCAGTTTTTTTTCAGACGAGTCCATGTTATAGAAAAGGGAGTTGCAGCAGTTAATTTAGTAATGAACAACTGACCCGGCTATTGTGCAAGCAGTTTTATAATCAAGTATGGGGCAAAGTTCACGAATATGCATCCAGCAAGTGCAGGATAACTGGGCGATGTGGTCGGCAAAAGTAAGGTTTTTGTCAAAGACGATTCCGAGGTTGCAGACTGGAGAATAGTAAGGCACAGGTGGTACATTAGTTAAGAGGTGCTTGTCCACAGATCCTGGAGTTTTGAAACTTTCGGCCGAAGCTTTAAAAACAGCAGTCATCCTTCATGAATGACATCACCTTAATGAACTGCTTATTCTAGGCAATGCTTTATAATACAAACTCTGAAAAACTAATTTATTCCATATGACATTTCTCTCTGCATGGCTTGCTTTTAAAAGCTTTTATGTGTAATTTATGCCTGTTATATGATGCTGCTGTGACCTTGACATTCCTTCACATTATGCACTTGGACTATTGTCATTCATTTCTTGCAGGCCTCTTTTGAAAAAGTCATTACTTTCTCCTGGTGATCTATCCAACAATTACCCCATTTCTACTCTCAATTTCATTTCCAAAATTCTGGAGAAAGTAGTTGCCAGTCATCTGAGTAATCACCTTTCATTACACAACCTGTACCTTCCCTTCCAATCTGCCTATCACAAATACCATTCCACTGAAACCCACTACTTGCACATAAATCACAATCACATAATCAACTCCACAAACCAAGGAACAGTTACTGCTCTTATTCTCCATGTTCTATCTGCCACTTTTGATACTGTGGATCAAGGCATACTCCTCCATCGCCTCGAACATTGGTTTGGTCTTTTGGTCCTGCTCTCTGTTGGTTTGCATCTCACCTGCACCTTCATACTCAGTCTGTCCGTATCAGTATCTCACTTCTGTGCCTATTGTCTTGAATTGTGGTGTTCCACAAGTTTCTGTACTGGGCCCACTCCTGTTTACATTACATACCACTCCACTCGGTTCACTACTTACCAACAGCTCTCTTGCTACCCAACTCTTATACCCAACTCTTCCTTTCATTTGAAAGCTTCATATCTAATCTTGTCATCCAACTTCTTGCTTCTGTTTTTGATAATGTTCAATCCTGGATGGCTAGTAATAAACTTCTGAATCCTTCCAAAACTGAAATTCTCCTCCTAGGTACAACAGAAAAACTCTGTAAATTTGATTGCTTTATGTCTGTTCAGTTGGGTGGCTTACTTATTAATCGTACTAAATGCACACACAATTTGGGTTTGATTCCGACATGTCAGGCATAGGGCATAAGGGCTAATTGCCTTGCGGAATTTACTATTTGGATTCATCACTCATTTGGATTATCGCTCAAGATTGCGGTTTTGCTGTTTAGTTTTCGATTGATGGGTTATTTTTCTGATTTTTAATCGAAATTCTCTGGATTATGGCGCTGTTAGCGGACACTCCTCTCATTCGTTCATATACGTCATTGGAACTACATGCATACGACCGGCCTGGCCTCATCATACATTGCAGCGTACGCAAGACTCTTTTCCCTCTTTACCTGTGGCGACCTGCTTCTGAGAGGGCTAACCAACCCTCTGCGACACATTCTCATTCGTTCCCCATGTCTGTGGCTACGTCTCTGAGCTCTCCCCGTTCGGTTCCCCCTAGTGGGGATCTTTATGGCCTTAGGCTGGCTGCGTGGAACATCCGGTCGCCGGGCAACAAGTTCATGGAGGTGGCTAATTCTATCATTGCCCACGATCTGGATATTCTTGCTGTCACAGAGTCATGGCATTCATCACCCACCCATGTCGCCGTCCGTCGTGCAGCCCCAATGGGTTATTCCTTCTGCGACCACCCATAGGTGGTGGAACCTCGGACTGTGGGCCTGGTGCAGAACCACGGAGGCATAATGGTGTATCACAAGAATACCCTAAAGATCAAGGTCAACTGCCTGCCTATCACACCGAGCACCTCTGAGGCCCTCTGTCTATCATGTGCATCGGCCCACGGACCACTGGTTTTGCTCGTCGTCTACCGTCCAGGCTCCTCTCCTCCTTCGCCGGCCTTCTTCACAGAACTTTCCTCTTTAATCAAGTTATATGCTACCTATAACTGCCAACTTGTCATTACTGGAGACTTAAACATTCATCTTGAAGACCATTGCTCTCCAGAGTTGCGTCGTTTCAATGATCTACTCCATCAATTCGGCCTAGGTCATCACCCGCATTCTAGCCAACATCCTTGGGGCTTTTTATCGGGGGCACATTACCCTTCTTGTGCTTTTCGATAATAGTGCAGCTTTTGACATTGTTGACCACAGTATCCTTCTGAGGTGTCTGGAGATGTCCTTTGGACTCGTCGGCCCTGCTCTTTCATGGTTCCGTTCATTCCTAACTGGCCGCTCTAAATCTGTGATCTTTGGTTCAACACGTTCTGATTGGTCCTCGGTCTCCTTGGGTCTCCCTCAGGGCTCTGTCTTAGCTCCCTTACTTTTTATTCTATATACGGCTGACCTGGGCTTTATTCTGTCTCCAAAAGGGGTAGTGTCTCACCAGTATGCGGATGACACCCAGGCATATACTCGTGGCCTAGCAGGTGAATCTGTCGCTTTAGTTCACCAAATGCTTCGGGTATCAGAAGCACTTGAGGCCTGGCTGAACTCAAACCGTCTGCGTCTGAAGCCTGGTAAGACCCAGTCTATCTGGTTTGGCAGCCGTGCCCAGCTTTCTAAGATTGATCTGGCCAGATTACTTAGGCTCTTCCCTGATATCTCCTTCTCTTCTTCAGTCCATGATCTAGGAGTAATTTTGGATCAGGAACTTACCCTGAAGAAGCATGTGAATAATTTCTGTCGAATGTGTTTCTACCACCTGCGTCAACTGTGCACTATCCGCCACTCTCTTACGACCCAGGCTGCTACCATTCTGGTCCATGCATTTATTTGTTCCAGGATTGACTATGGCAATGCTGTCTTTGCTGGCTTGAGTCTCTCCTGCATATCGCAACTACAATCTGTCTTGCACGCTGCTGCTCGTCTGATCAGAGGTATCCCTAAGTTTGGCCACATCTCTGCTTACATTTCAGAGGAGCTTCACTGGCTGCCTATCCAGAAGCGTATAAAATTTAAAATCCTGGCTCTTGTACGTAATTGCCTCTTAGGTTGCGCCCCATTTTATCTTAGGGAGCTCTGTTTTGGCCTCCTCCATTCCGGGCCGTAGACTACTTCGTTTGGCGGTACAGAGTGACTTGCTTGTTCCATCGGTCTGAACAGCAGAAGTTTTGCTGTGGTTGGTCTCGCTTTTTGGAATGGGCTTCCTAATGACCTACGCCAGGAACTTCTTAGTCTATCTACCCCTCTTTTCCGCAAGCGCTTGAAGACCTTCTTATTTCCCAGTGCTTCTGGGTTGTACGGCCGGGAGTGCCTCTGAGGAGTTTACCTCGAAGTGGCACTTTATGCATTTTTGATTACATTACATTACATTTTCCAGCCACGTTCAGGCTATATGCAGATCAGCTCAATATCACATATGAGATATTCATAGAATAAGATCTCTTTTGCCTCAAACTGTCTTAATTCAACTAGCTAATGCATTGGTTTCGAAAAGACTTGACTGCTGTAACTCACAAACTTATTGGTATTACTAAAGGAGATCTCCACAAACTAAAAACTGTTCAAAACTCTCTTGCCAGAGCCATAACAAAGATCCCTAAGTATCAGCATACTACTCCAATATTACACTCATTACCAGTGAACAAAGAATTCATTTCAAAATCTGTTTTAAAGTTCACAACCAACCTGTCTACATTCCATGCTCAACCCTAACACTAGCAGACATTACACTCGATCAGTGGAAACTGTGACTCTTGCTGTTGGGCCTTCTCGGTAGCTGGTCCAAACTTTTGGAATTCAGTTCGTTCTGTCAATTCTTTGATGTCATTCAGGTCTAAACTTAAGATACGCCTCTTCCAACTTGCTTACCCACCGTAGCCTGGCTTCTGGTTTCTCTGACCTATTGGATTCGACCACGCTTCTCCAACGGTTTATGATTTTTGACTGCGATTTTGACTTGAAGCGGCCTTCGACTGATGCCTTGGGCATTATGATAACAGAAGTCGTTAGATTATTTTAGATAATGGATGATACTTCCAAGGGCCTGCGCAACCTCTAAATATTTTCCAATTTACATCACACTGCACTCAATTTATTAATTTATATAGTGGGCATATTTGGCACTTTCCAGTATTTATAAAAACTTAACCCTTATTTGTATCATATACGCGTGGATCACCACACCGCAGATCATACTCCAGATTCATTTAGGTTTCTAGTTTTAATAAACTATAGTTCTACCCATATAGTAATATGTGCCATACATGTAATAAGAGCATAGCTTGATACTACTTCAGTAAGACTGCAGTTTGATACCATTTTGCTAATTTTCCAGAAAAATATACAAAAAAGAAAAAAACAATATACCGAATTATCGCTCACTTATAAGTTCACTTGTCGGAGGGCGCTACATGTGTTGGCTCGTGCTCTTTGCTTGTCTGATCCAGTGTTACCTGCTATCAATGTCGGCAAAAAGAGACGCATAATTTTCGGTGTGAATTTGCGATTTACTCTTGAAGAAGCGCGTCAACAAATAACGTTAGTGTTTCTGACGCAAAATAATAACGAACAAAACAAGATTGAACTTGCTGAGCAAATACTGGACATATATCGTACGGAGGTCTGTTAGGCCGATTAGCCATAATATAACTCATTATGTTGCTTCATTCCTTATGAAGCGTTGTGTTTAAAACTTCTGACATTTTAAAAACTGATCATCTAAGTCGAACACTTAATTTTAATGTTCAACATACAATTTTGTTACCATAAAACAGGACTCCTCACTGTACAGTTTACAACTGTACACTGCAAAACAACAAAGTCGGCCTTTAAAAGTGGGGTATAGGGGACACATAAAAACTGAAAATTTATACCAAATTATTAAAAATTCTATACCGCCCCAGCTCTCTAGGGGAGTCTGTGGCAGTTCCATACAGTTTCGCTAGGAGGCACCAGTATGAGAAGTGGTCTAAACAGCTCTGTTGTTGAAAGTGAGATCGATAAGGTCCAATAAAGCAGTGAATTGTGCAACAAGTGTATGAAATTATGAAACTTGACACTTATACTGAAGACAACATGCTGAATCCATACTTAAATGGATGCAGCGATTTATATGGCATCTTCCTTTAAAATGTGGTCAACGTACACAGCTGCAAAATATAAACAAATGTGCATTTCAGGCATGATAATGGTTAAGTAGAATATAGTTTGATATATCTATCTATCTGTCTGTCTGTCCGTCTGTCTGTCTGTCTATCTATCTATCGATCCATCCATATATATATATATATATATATATATATATATATATATATATATATATATATATATATATCCAAGAACACAAGCTGAATCCAAAAGTAAACCAACCCAGCAATTTATATGGCACCATCATCCATAAAAATGAAGTTAAAATACACAGCTGTAAAATAGAAACAAATGTGAATTTCAGGCATTAGAATTGTCACAGGAGAATATAGTTTGGCAAATATATCCAAGAACACATGCTGACTCCAAAATTAAAGAGATGCAGCAATTTATATGGCGCCATCATCCTCATAAATTAGGTCAAATTACACACCTACAAAATAAAGATATAACATAGAAATGTTTAAAGAATGTGCAGAATAACTTGAAGCAATTAAACCTGCCCGCCGCCTTTAGCATAACCAGGCTTGGGACTGGCACAGCAACTATGAAATCATAGGACACATAATAATAATTATTATATTTTTGTAATCTGCACAAGAAACTGTATAGGAAGAAAAAGAAATCATCTAAATTGGTCTAACAGCTCTGGAGATATCAATTCTCAAATAGTGGACATCGTGAAGTTTCGCGAAATGCCTTCGAAGGGTGGGGTCACGGAATCAACGATATCTTGGAAAGTATCTTAAATATCGCAGAGAAATTTTGGGCTTTTCCATCCAATACATCTTGCAACATGTGGTTAAAATTTCAGCCAATTCTGAGATGGTCGGGCGGGAACTTTCCTCAGAATTGGTTGAGTTGAGCTGGAATGACTCAGAGCTCTGTAAGACCAAAGATCTTAGAGTCGTAGACTAAGATATGACACTCAATGTATCTGAATGTACACACCATCTACCTTGGGATGTGTGGCGCCACCATACAATTGGATTGATAGAGTTTGTAAACATGGCTTCGAAGCCAGGAGGGATCTGTTGTGCTGCGATTAATTGCAGCGTAACGACGTACAATGCGCAAAAGATTTCATTATTTAGATTTCCGAAAGATGCTGAAAGGTAAGTACAAAGTAACGTATAAACTATATTATTAAATGTTCGATGACTGCTGTCGGTGATACACATAACATACATCACATACCCGATACATACCCGATAGACCCATTGAAAGATGGACAGGGTCGAGGCCATACTGTCGGTATAGAAAATCCCGAATACATCACACTCTTCTATCAATCACCGCTTTTCATTCCTCAAGCTGTTATACGTGATCAGAGGCCCACAAACAATGCTATTTGGAAACATTGGAAAACGTTTCTGTTTCGAAAATATCACTTGAGATGTTGGCGACCGGCAAACGTTCTCTGTGCAAAGTCTGTTCTGGCTTTCAGATCTTGTCTAAGAACGCATCTCTTCCTTATTTCCTAGGTTGTTTCCATGTCATATCAATATGTAACTTTTGCTTATAACTTGCCCGGCAACATTTTATTGTAGAAAATTAATAGTTATCTGCTGTTACTGTTTTATTACATGAGAACAGGTGTAAGAAGTGGAGAGTCAACACGCGGCATTCAGACCTGGACTGCAAAAGTGTTGAAGTGCTGAACAAAACCTTCCGACTGTGCAGTAGGCATTTAGAAGATTCACAGTTCATGAACACCAAACATGACAAGCTTATATGGAATGCAGTTCCAACACTGTTTGATATTCCAAACAAGCCATCATCGATCACACAAAAACGACGACACATTATCAGGCATACACCAAAGTCAAATGTTTCTGTGAAAAGCAGCAAATTACAGCTGCTCAAAAACGTTCCTAACGAACACAAGGACAGCGATGAAGTTCTTGCTGTGGAAGAGTCTCTTTCTGCAGCTGTGGCTGTCAATAGTGTTTTGCCTATTTCATCATCTGCTAACCTGGAACTTCTAAATGACCAGTCTGAAGGTTGCTCCACGGGGTCGTCATGTAACTGTTCAGACAAGAAGAAACTTAAGAATGAAATTGTCAGACTACAAACTCGACTGAGGAGACAGACAGGAAAGGATCAAAGTACATCAAAATGCAACAGTGTCTTGACACGGAAGCAAGGAGCTGCTTCCTGTGACCGTTTGATAGCAGAACTGTGCAACTATCTTCCACTATCTACTGTCACTTTTCTGAAGACACAGATCAATATGTGTCTTGTTTCCAAACAAGGTAGACGTTGGACAGTTAATGAAAAAATGTTTGCAATGTCTGTATTTTATCAAAGCAGAAAATCTTATAAGCTGTTGCAAAATATTTTCTGTATGCCATCCAAAAGGACTTTGCAGCGAACGCTCCAAAACTGCAACCTTTATCCCGGCTTTAGCAAGCAATTTTTTGGTACTCTAAAAATAAAGATGCAGCAAGCCTCTGAGAAGGCTAAAGACTGTGTGCTAATTTTTGATGAAATGGCATTAAAGCAGAAATTGATATACAACAGGGAACGGGATTGTATAGAAGGTTTTGAGGATTTTGGTGTGTTTGGAACTACTCAGCATACAGCAGACCATGTTCTTGTATTTATGTTGCGTGGAATTTCTGTGAAATGGAAGCAGCCTCTTGCTTACTTTCTTGTAAGTGGGTCTATCAAACCAACTATTTTGTACAGCCTTTTGCATGATTGTCTGGCAAAGTTGGAGGAAATACATTTATTTCCTAAAGCTGTTATATGTGATCAGGGACCCACAAACAGATGCTATTTAGAAACATTAGAAAACGTTTCTGTTTCTCAACCATTTCTGTTTCATGGTTGCAAAAAAGTGTATGTAATCTACGATCCCCCACATTTGCTTAAAAACATTCGAAACAACTTTAAAAAACATGACTTTGTATGGGGTTCTGGAGAAAATAGGCAAAATGTGTGTTGGAAGCATGTGTCAGAATTTTATGCATTTGACAGAAACCTGCCCATTAGAATGGCACCTCGTCTGACGGATAAGCATCTTGATATGCCTCCATTTACTAGCATGCGTGTCAATCTTGCAGCACAAGTTCTTAGTCACTCTGTGGCAGCAGGCATTCAAACACTTTGTCACCTTGGAAAGTTGGATAGAGATGCAGAACATACTGCAAAATTCATTGATAAGTTTGATAAGATTTTTAACGCTTGTAATAGCCGAACAATAAAGAGTTCGCAACCCATGGGGCATGCGGTTTCTAATGGCAGCGGTCATGATGTGTTCTTCCAAGACATATTGGCTTATTTGCAAGACTTAAAACCTGCCAGATCAAAGAAGGTACTGCCTTGCATTTTAGGCTGGCAGATTACATTAAAGACCATTATTGAACTGTGGAAAAATTTATATGCAGAGAACAAATATAAGTTCTTGTTGACATCTCGGTTAAACCAGGACTGCATTGAGAATTTTTTTTCAACGATCCGTGGTTGTGGAGGACACAGGGACAATCCTGATGTCACAGAATTTCGTTCCAATTTTAGATATATCGCTGTTGACAAATTGTTTGTTGATAATTGTGGACGAAACTGTGAAAATGATATAGATGATGTGCTTATAGATATATCGTCATTGTCGAATCTTTTGAAGTCCAGGTTACATGATGATGAACACTATTCTTCCGCTTCACATATTGATCATGAGATCACTTGTGAAATGACATGTGAAGATGACTTTGAGCTTCAAGATATATCAGATATTCCTGATTTGCCACTAGAGGTTGACAATGTCTTGGCATATATGAGTGGCTATATCTTAAGAAAGTGTGGCTTTAATGATGGATCTGGCATGTGCCAAACATGCAGTGATTTGTACACAAGTGTACACTTGTCTTATCCTCAGTTTCCTTTCTTACAGCTAAAGGCATTTAAAGACACTGGTTGTTTAGTTTACCCATCCATGGCGTTTTTGGCTTTCAACAGGGACTTGGAAAAACTGTTTCAGAATTCATTTGACAAATTGCAGCATAGTTCTGGTATATTAAAACGACTATGCTTATTTGCCCAAAAGAATTTAGATATTGCTGCATGTGGATCAGCAACATGTGGTGCCCGGCTGAAATACATGATGAAATTGTACATGACAGTTCGAATCCACAGTAAGATCAAAATTCTTAACCAGCAACTTCAAAACTCCTGCAAGCTTAAGCGCAATCGTAAAGCAAAGAATATTTTGCATGAGTAAGCAGTTCAATTTATTTTTTTCATTTGTCTGCCTTCTGTTGGTTTGGTCATGGATACAGACTTCTGAGGCTTTATTGTTGACATTGTTTCTTTACTGAAGATGAATGTGAAACCAAAGATCTTTGTGTAATACTGCTCAGCTCCATACACTTAGTTCAATGTTAATGTTCTTAATTATGTATATTTGAATTATGTAAACTGTGAGTGAATTTTATTTGCAATAAAAAATTATTCACTTTACTTGTATATCCAAATTTCAGGCCGAGAACGCTTACCAATAGGCTACATTATTTGTCTGCGTCTATCTTTGCTAAGAAGCTATCAATCCAATCACTACGTGGCGCCACGGTTTGCGTACATTTGACCACCACCAGGCCGAATACACAGCGGAGATAGGAAGTGTCATATCTTAGTCTACGACTCTAAGATCTTTGGTAAGACTGTCACCGAACAGCAACAACAAATTAAATCGGACAATATCTTACACTGTATTAATTCTAACTGATTAATATTAACGTTTTAAAGAAACTTTTCAATATAAACTATGGACTCTTGAATAAAGTAAAATGTATACTTCCTGAAACAATCAACGAGCTAATTATTATATAGTCTAGACGCATTAGACTAATGAGTTTTGATTGCATGTGTACATAAATCTTAATTACGAAGACAGACAATACAGTAAGCGACCAGTAGGCTGCACACCAAGATTATTGTCTAATTTATGTTACACGAATAAAAAGAATCGTATAAAATCATGTTCGGTTCCGTTGTCGCCTTATTTTTCTAATAGGTCTAATTTCACACCGATTTTCGAATTTTACTTCATATATTAATTAGAACATCTAATTAGGCCTAAGAGATGCTTGAAGTCTGCCATTTGGCAACTGCGGCCAACCTTGGTCTACGGTCTTAACGTTCACAAAGCGTCAGAAAAACCTTTGCTCTATATGTGATTGTTGTTAAAGCAAACGTAAACAAAGGGCATGCGCACGGTCTTCGGTGGAACTTCCGGCAATTGCTTTACGGTTGGAGAGATTTACCCTTCAAACAGTAAATTTTATTCTGTTTATTAGTTGTTAACTGAGATATTTTGTCGTTAAATATTCTGTTATAACCTCATCATGAATTATCGGTTCAGTAGTTATCAGTAATCTCAAAATAGGAGTGTGATTTTTGTTGTCTTCTTATCTGCGAATCCTGTCTCACAAGGCAAAATTTGATGAGATTCGGAAACAGTCCCCAAAACCGGACCCTTGTCGCAAAGGCTGCACATCGAGAAGTGAGTCGGCGACAGAATTCGACTTGGCCTGCCTGCGGCCGATTTCCTATAAAGAATATGACCGCCCAAGACTAGGAGAGAATAGAGGACTGAAAACTATGCACTGCGATTCTCCAGTAAATAAGTTAGTAAGTGGTCAGTGAGTAACAAACTCGATATGACACTTATGCTAAAACACTTCTATTGCGTGAAATAAATTATTTTATCAGGTGAGTTTCGAGAAAATGTTTTCACAGTGGAATGTGCTTCACCAGAATAACTTCTGCAAATATGTAGGAAACAAATCACAAGTTGTGCCAAATTGTCTTTTCAGTTTCTTTTTCCACATGTTCTCTGGTTATGCCTAAGACTAGAACTGTTCTTTGTGAATGGGATTTTTCAGTTGGTAGACCTAACGACAAGTGACTGAGCAGAATAAAGAGCTAAAGGAAGAAAGTTCCAAAGTCTAGGCCTAGCAACCGAAAAATTTTGTTGAATTAAAGTTATGGTATGCAGATTGAGAAGGGAAGATTAATGAGTTGGAAGATAGACGAGTTTGCATACGATTTATAACTAGCTGTTCAAAATTTTTAGATACAAAATTGAGTGTTGAAATGAGTCTGCGATTAGACAGGTCGCCAGGGTTGAGGGGTTTCTTCAGCAGAGGATGAACTATGATTTGTGTGAATGCAGATGGGAAAGATCCCTCATGCAATGATAAATTGATGATTGATTTAATGGTTGGTCCAAGGACATCAAAGCACTCTTTTAGAAAAGAAGTTGGAATGGTTTGAGGGAGACAGCTTTTGTTAGGTGAAGAAAAGATGAGTCTGCAAGCCGTATGCAGTACTGCAATGGAAGTTAATAGAGCTTTTTGGATATCACTGCATCCAGCATGGATGGTGGGTATACAAAGACAACTAAAAAGGTCGAATGACTCACTGTTGCTAAATTTTTTAATCTAATATATGACAGCGTCTACTGAACTGCTTTTGTTTGACTTGGAGAGAGAAAATGCCACGTCATGCACGCAACTGCACAGCTGGGTCAGTGTACACCTATCATGAGAAAGTGAAAGATGCTCAGCAGTCTGGCTATGGAACTCAGGTCATGAGGCTGGGAAAGGATTCAATCAAGGTTGGTCTGAAATATTGTTACTAAGTATGCTACTGGGTGGGACGTGGTGGTGTAATGGTATGTTCGATGCCTCGTAACCGGAGGGTCGCGGGTTCGAATTTACCTCACGCCACTGCGTAGCGACCTTGGACAAGTTGCTCACCCACAGTTGTCTGTGAGGAAGGCAATGGGAAACCACCTCACTCATCTCATCCCCGGGTGGCATGAAGCCAATGGACCTGCCTTCGGGCAGAAAACATCATCATCATCATCATCATGCCTACTGGATACTCAGTGAAATTCTGCTGTTGTTGGATTGCCTAGCGACTACTATTTGTTTGGATACTTTGTTGAAGTCATGTGAGTTAGATAGTAGTGAATCTATTGAGTCTATTGTTTTTCTTTGACTGTAGGAGTTCGACTGTTGCTCTTTGACGTTACAGCCTTGCCGTGACCCTGTGATAACGTAAGTTGGCAGACAGAAATCATAACTTATTACTGTCAGAACATAAAGTGTTTGCATTGCTGTTGTCTGCACACCTGAGAATCCCAGTGCCGTATCATTGAGGATTACCCCTAACCCAGCTCATAAAGGTGTGAGTCAGTGGAGTTTTGCTGTATAGTTGTTCTTTGTGTCATTGTTGGACTGAGTACCTGGAAGTGCATCCTATGAGATTTCCTGGCTGGATTTCTATTCATAGCTGAATTTGTAATTCGGTTTGAAGATAAGACTTGTTTGGTAGGCAATGTGATTGAGCCCATTATTACACACCTCTTTGAGCAATTGTAATGTAATGCAGCCAAACATTTATATAGCACTTTTCAAGCACCTCCGAATTGCACTGCTTACATGGCTCTCTAACTGATCTAAACAAGTGCAACTTAAGATAAACATAGAATGTGTGTTGTGCTGAATCAAATGAAAAATTATGAATATTTAATGGAAGAGAGTTCCAAGAGGAAGGTCCGTTGCATGAGAAAGCCCAGTTAGCTTGTACTGATGTACAGAAGCGAGGAACCTGTAAAATCCTACAGACAGCAGATCATAGTGGTCAGCAACCAGGCTGACCCATAATTAGAACACAAAAATCTGTGATTTATTTAGCAGCAGTGCAGACCACTGCGGATTGTCCAAGTAGAAGGAGTTTGAATCGGTCTATTCCTCTGCAGGAACCCAGAACAGCATGCATTTGGATATTTGGGAGTATTTCACCCAGTTGGCAACTACTCAGGTGGCACAGGAGAGGACCGAGTTGAGCCGATGTATTATTTTGAACCACAGTACTCTGATAGGATGCAGGAACAGTAGTATATAGTCCTTATTATCCGTATGGATTTTGTGCTGAATCAAATGAAAAATTATGAATATTTAATGGAAGAGAGTTCCAAGAGGAAGGTCCGTTGCATGAGAAAGCCCAGTTAGCTTGTACTGATGTACAGAAGCGAAGAACCTGTAAAATCCTACAGACAGCAGATCATAGTGGTCAGCAACCAGGCTGACCCATAACTAGAACACAAAAATCTGTGATTTATTTAGCAGCAGTGCAGACCACTGCGGATTGTCCAAGTGGGAGTTTGAATCGGTCTATTCCTCTGCAGGAACCCAGAACAGCATGCATTTGGATATTTGGGAGTATTTCACCCAGTTGGCAACTACTCAGGTGGCACAGGAGAGGACCGAGTTGAGCCGATGTATTATTTTGAACCACAGTACTCTGATAGGATGCAGGAACAGTAGTATATAGTCCTTATTATCCGTATGGATTTTATGTGAATGGCAAAAACGTTTTGCACAACATTATATATCTCATGTATATGATGCACACGCAAACGGGTTGGAGGGCACAGTACCTGTAAACAACACATGCTTAAATATGCTTAAATTTGGCTTGTTTATTTACCAGTTTTATTTTACATTTACGAAGGTTTCTATTTTCCGTTTGATCTTTAGACCTGATGGTTACGTTTTTGAGAAAGAAGCCATTTTAGAGTATATAGTTCACCAGAAAACAGAAATTGCAAGAAAAATGAAAGAATACGAAAACCAGAAAGTTAAATTACAGGTAACCTCTTTCTTGCTGGACTGTCAACCCGCTTCTAGGACAGTAACCCCCCGGACAATTACCCCCCGGACAATAACCCCCATGCAAATAACCCCCCAGACAGTAACCCCCATAGATGTATATTATATAAATATACAAATAATGTATATTAATCATACAGTTTATGTATTAATTTATTAGACATATATTGGAGAACCATGCAACGTCACAGTATGAAATTAAATGTGTAACAGAAAATGCTGTTTATTGTTTATTAGTTTATTGAACTTAAAAGGAAAGGTTGTGAGCTATTCCACGTAGATAGTCAAGAACATTGCGCTCATTGTAGTTGCTAATGACGGCCAAAATCCGTGCATTGGAGTCAGCGTACTTCTTCCTTGGAGGTTGTGATGGGTGACCAGCCAGAAATTGGCTGCAGTGAACTTGCTGTAATGCTTGTTCTCTTTGAATAAATCCAATGAACTTCCAAATGGTTGGATGAAAACTGCCAATGTTCAACTGAAAACTTCTATGCTAGCCTTCAACCGAATTGTTTGATATTATGTTTGGTAATTCTTTCATGTCTACTCTGTGCCCAGTTGTCTAATAATTGTCTAATAATTAGTTTTTGATGTATGGTAAGTCTTTCATGTCTACTCTCTGCCCAATTGTCTAATAATTGTCCAATATTTAGTTTTGGATGTTTGGTCATTCTTTCATGTCTACTCTTTACTGTATGTACTGTATCAGTACAGGGGTAATTGTCCGGGGGGTTATTTGCATGGGGGGTTATTGTCCAGGGGGTAATTGTCCGGGGGGTTATTGTCCTGTTACCGTCAACCCAGAGGCCAAGAGTTCAAATCTGTTTCAGGGCAGAAATGTGTGGTTTCTGCTTCAGTTGTGCCCCTAACCAGCTCAGCTATAAGGCGAGTACACTGTTGGTTGGAACATCACATTGTGAGGAAGAGAACGGGCCCCCTGCTCTCACATGTCGAGGCTAAGAAAGTGAAATCACTAGAACTTCATACCAGTTGTTTTCTTCATAGTTTCTTGCAGCATAGATTTGTTGAATATTGGGTCTTAGATCTTGTGCTCAGTGTCATCCTATTTATATTCTGTGATCATACTTGAAGTTCCATTACAGGGATTTGCTTTCTTAGATCAGCATTTTCTAGAAATTACAATGTCTCATAAACTTCTTATGTTTGGCAAGCAGTCATTTACAGAACCTGGTCCTGTCAGCTGGAGTCAGTTATACTGTATTAAGAAAAGTGATACTTATAGGTAAATACTTAAGTAATTTGGAGGTATTCAGATAATTAGTGCCATCTTTCCTCAGTGAATTTATTGTGCTGTATACCTAAGAAGTGCTCACTGAGACAGAATGCGGATAAGTATAACGTGGTTGCTAAAGTAATATGTTAAAGTGTTGAAGCACATCTGAGCTTTCCAAAAAAGGGACATTGTCACAGTAGGATCATGATCTTATAGATATGTTCAACAGTGTACTGTCGTTACCATCCTTGTTTATTACCTCATATAAATTGAACTAAATACCATATATTCTTGTAAATTTAATTCTGTTCCTTAAGTTAAAAATCATAAATGACATGTTCTTTGTAGGTAAAGATGACTTCTGATTCTAAAACTATTAAGTTTTGTACCTTTGTTTGCTTTTTAGAAAGAGGGATTGGCGACAGAGAAAGCACAGAAGGAGGTCAATCTGAAAGCCTTTCTTGAAAAGCAGAAACTGT
Organism: Norana najaformis; assembly: GCA_964023275.1. NCBI lineage: Eukaryota > Metazoa > Annelida > Clitellata > Crassiclitellata > Hormogastridae > Norana > Norana najaformis. Next base: position 27,057,579 of record OZ029917.1, read on the forward strand.
CGACAAAAAGCGGTAGGCACTATTTATTTGAAAGACTTACAGAGCAGTTTTGTTTAACCATGGCATTAAAATCAACAGGCCTGACAAAGTGCTTTAGCTGTAGATAGAAATGCGATGATTGTCAATCCAGCACCCGATGGTGTAGCTCTTAAACTCTAGTAAATTTTAAATTTCTAAGTGTTTTTCTGTCATTTAATCGTTAGTGCAATAAGTGCTTGGTAGTGAAGGTTATGATAAGAATAACACTGAGTTTAATTTTTTTTCCTGCAGCGCCTCTGTATTGTCTCTTGATTTTATTTTAACAAACACCTAGTTTTATTTTAAGTGATCATCAGGTTTATTAGGTCTGAATTAATTTTATGCTGCATATGTTGTGGAACCCTTACTCCACTTTGCAGCAGATGATAAGGGTGATGGAACTGTGTGCTGCTGCACCATGCATAATGCTGAGCTCTTTGAAGAAAGCACTACAGCAGTCTACGACATCAGAAAGGCTTTTTGAATCAAATGATTTGACAACTAATTGTCAATTCCAAATTATGCCTATTGACAATCTTTCAAAGTGTCAATCAGTTGGGCTTCAAACCATCAACTCACCTGATATGTATTGTAGTGTTGACTCGAAAAAAGATAGTATTTTATTTTTTGTATATATATATAAATGTATATAATTAATATACTCTTGCTTAAAACATGCTGAGTCATCATCAGCAAAATCACACACATGCTGTTATGAAATAGACTGCATCAGCAAACAATTTACTTCATTGCCAACTTAAAATTTCAGGTATATATGCAAATGTGTAACGATTCTTCTTATTTTCACAGTTTCTATGTTATATTGATGTAGATATGCATGTTTAAGTATATAGTTGCCAGCATCTAGATATATGTATATATATACACACATATATATGTATATTTATGTATATGTTTAGATAAATATGTGCCAGAACTGCTGGACATAAAATTATTAATGTCAAGGTATGGGGAAGCTGTACGCTGTGCTTCAGAATTATAAAGAAATTTGAAAATAAGGGTCGACTCTGAGACAGACGATTTTATTGATGCACAGCATGATGCAGTGCTGTTTTATTTAGTTTTATGGAATTTGTCAAGTTCATTGGACATCGCTTGATAAGTCCTTCATAAACTTGAGAACGAACTGTGAGATCAACAGTTCTACCAAAGGATAAATGATGCGTAAAGATGTCAAACAATTGATCATGTCATCTTTGTCGTGATATCAAATGAGAACAGCTAGTTCAATCGAAGCGTGCGTGACTTCAAAGGATAAGTCGTTAGCAAACTGTGATTGTTAGATGGTGAAGTTTGTGCGATTCAGAGGTGGTCATTATTCTGAGTTGTGATTGACTAGAGTTTTGTCAACTTGAAAGCAAGGGGCTATGTTTGACATCAGAGTTGGGAAAATCAACAAAGCTTTGATGTGAAAAGGGAGAAGAATCTGGTGAGATGAAGAACAGAGGTGCCAGACGTTCACCAGTGACACTACAATTGGAGATCCTACAAGGACTTGCAGAAGAGAAATCCATTCATTGAAAGGTCTTCAGCTAACAACTACCAAGCCAAAAGACACAGTTTGAAAAATGTGGCAAGAAGGGATATCTTTTAGTTTAAATATAATATTAATTCTTACTTAATTCGATGCTGGCTTAGGTAGGATTGCTTAAGAATAGGTTTGACTATTGGTTCAATGATTTATTGATTTCGTTGACTGATTGTTAAAGGTGACTTGTTGCACTGTGAATATTAAATATTTCTAAATAACTGAAAGTGCTAATCTATTACTAACCCAGTTATAAACATGCCTGAATACTAGTCACCAACATATTCATAAGTGTTTGGCAGCTTAAAAACTGCCAGACATCACAGAGTCTGTCTGTCTGTTCATGTGAGTGAAACCAATGCTAAGGTATTGATTGATTGTTTCACTAGACTTCTTTTGTTTTATTTCAGATAAACAAGGATATGATGCAAATAGTATTTCGAACATGAACAGCGATCGAGACAAACTAATTCCCAGTTTCTGGATTCCATCACTCACACCTGAATCCAAACCAACAGAACTTAAGAAGCCGGTAAAGTCTAGCTGTCTGTCAGTAAATATCAAATAACTGGTTGACCACTGAATAATTAGTGAAGCAAACAACATTATCCAGCTGTACTGTTTGAGTTTGCTGTGGTCAGCTCTCTAATTCAAATTTGTTGTTGGATTGCTATTGTAGTTTCTGTTAATCTAGATTGAATGAGCCAAAGCAGAACAGGTTGCATACTACCACTAATATGAGAAGGAATGTTTTTGCCTGTATTCCATAAAATTCCTTATGACAGAGATTGCTGCTGTCATGTTATTTCTATGCTTCAGTTTTTCTGTTTCTGTTTTGAGGATGAAAAAGTGCGATGTCCAATGAGTGGAAAGCCACTGCGATATAAAGACCTCATCCCCATCAAATTTACACCAATCAATGATCGAGACAATCGATCAGTCATAACTAAAGATGTAAGTTTTCCATTATACTGTTTTTCATTGCAGTGTAGCATCTACATATTTCACTCATAGGAGCCACACTGTACACATGGCCATTTGTCACTCGAAAGTGGGCCAGTCTTGAGTAGCGCTGTACAATTTGAGCGGAACCAAACAAATTTATGGATGTATTCGTCTAGTTGTATGGTAATGATATACAATGTTTTGTTGGATATATTATTAACTTCAGACCATAAAAAGAATGCATACCATATTTTCACACATATAACTAGTGGGAATAAGAAAAACTTGTGAAAAAGTTTGGTTTGCCTGCATATGCATATACCTCGCAGGTCTACAAAGACCCACAGAAGAATAGTCCGCAAGCGCTAACCCACATCTTAAAATGCCTGAGGCGGTACTTACAGTTTCTTTTTACTACATTCTCATTAGATTGAATGGAAATGTGGTTATTTAGTCTTTTACTCAGTAATAAAGCAAATGTTTTTGGGAAATTTTTAAATACTACAGGATCAATGTTTTTTTGTTTAAATCTATGCAATTCTTGCTTCAGGTGACAAAAATAATGTCCCTTGGATTATAATATTAGGTACACTCACAGACGCATTTTTTATAGCGCATATCTTGTTGTTTTGGCATGATTTCCTGGCTGGAAAAGATTGCCTCCAGGAATATAATGTTAGGTGAAATCAGACATATTTGTCTTTATAGTGCAGATCCATCAGTTGTAAGAAATACATTGATGACTATCATAATAAGAAACTCAAAAATGCCTGTAGTGTGACTTAAAATTATAGCATCAGCGTATTCACAAGCCAGGCAATTTAATAGACAGTCCAAGGGGTTCCAGTCCAGAGTTTGGGTAACGGATGACAAGGTTCATCATCTTTCCAAGCACAAAGGTTTTTCACTGATAATCGCACACCAGTGGTGTAACAGACATTCAGTAGCCAGGTGAGTAACACAGCTGATGTAATGTTGCTAAACTTAGGCCAGACAAAAAATTGTCCCTTTGAAAGGCAGATAGCAGATTGGCCACATTTTCTAGCAAACTGTAGCACTGTAGCCTGAATAAGAACATAGTTATCTTAAATTTCCTAATTGTTCTTCCCTGTCTTCTATAGAAATAACTTGGTGATGTCTCAGTAATGGATCACAATTACTGAATCACTTCAAAACGACAATCAAGTGATGTCTAATGTATTATGATGATGGCACTCTATGAACCTTCAGATTAGATTTAATTTCTTGATTGTTTTTTTATTTGTGTTATAGGCCCGATTTGTTTGTGCTGTCAGCAATGATATTTTGGGAAACTCAGTTCCATGTGTCGTGCTCAAAACTTCGTAAGTTGCTCAGTTATGGTTTCATTTGCGTAGTTACTGTGGATCTTTGGTTGCTTATGAACAATGAAATTTATCGTTCAGTGTTAATACAAATAGTCTATGGTTAAAGGAAGTTTGCTAAATTCTAGTCTAAATCTGCTTGTAGCAACAATTCTCTTGATCAAGCGAGATTGCATTTTGTAATTCATCATAAGACCATTTCATACAGCCATACTGTACAATAAATACACATAATGTTGCAGAATATGATGATTCTAATTACTGCACATATGGAAAGTTTGACGACAAATGATTAGTGCTTATTGACATTATTTATATTTCAGTTGGCTACATTGGTTAAAGTGTATGTCAAGGCAACTCTGTACATGAGGGTGCCAGTTTGCATACCAGTCATGGTTATATTTCAGAGATTTAAATCTCAGGCTAGCTTGGTCTGTGAATGGGGGCCTTAAATGATGTGGCACCCATTCAAAGAGACAGCGGTTTTAAAGTATCTCACCCAATTAATTCATTGAAAAATGAGCAGGGTAGAGGCCATATAGTCACTTTAGAAAAACGTTCATTTACTTTTATTTTACGTCCTGAAAGAACAACAAGGCAACAGTCAACAGTACCAGTAGAGTAAGCAAGTATACATGTCGACTTGCTGAACTGCTTCAGGGAAACCTCAAACGAACACATTCCCCATTATAAAGAAGCATGCAGCCCATCATTCACTGTATTACATATTAATGCACTGGAACCTGCTTTTAATGCAGTCTTTGGAAGCCATACTTAGCAAGGTTGTGTTGCAATAAGCCTGTTTTATAAAGCTGATCTGAAGTTGGGATTTATGTCTTTCAGGATTTATATTACAATGAAGTATTTTATAAGAAGTATTTAAAATTATTGGTGGAAATGATTTTTCCTTGAAGGGGCAATGTCGTTACAATGGAATGTTTCGAGAAGGTCATTAAGAAAGATATGATTGACCCAACAAATGGCAAAGAACTGACTGAAAAGGATGTAATTCCACTGCAGAGGGTAAGCTGCACTTCATTTAATGGAATTTATTTACATAGTGCCTTTTAGTATCAATCCTGTAGACCTAATTATCTTAGATGGCACTTTCAAATACTGTTAAAATCTCCAAATTGAACAACCACTCTTTAATCAGGGTCCATTAGTGATGCACATCTGGCTCATCAAGAGTAACTAACAAGGAGTGATTTACTGATTATGAAAAGAAGAGTCTGTATAAGTCATTTACCAGACTGAGCGAAAGGCAACTATTGGCAACTGGTTATGGGCTTGTACTGGGTTTTGCATCACATGCTTGGTTCAAGAGTTGTTGTGTGGAGTTGTTCATTAAGGACGTCTGCAAAGACGGGAAGGGAGGGATCACCCAAATGCAGACTAGGGAAAGGGAGTTATGCTCATGCACCTAAATTTGAAACATCATTATTTCAGTACAACCTGTACCTTAAACTTCAACTTCAGTCAGACATTAGACAGTCTGGACTGCATTGGATCTAGTTAGAGTCCTTTTGCTCGACGCTTCAGTATCAAAGTACCCCACCCCATAGCACAAGTAGCCCTACAAGATCAACAGGGCAGCCAAAATAGGCCTTAGTATAGTACTTGGTTGGAATGTGGACATCAGAACAAGGAGGGAGAGTGTAATGCCAAAGGCAGATAAATGCAGACAAGGGGAGGGAGGGGCTCACAGTGTCATAATTTGCAGACACACTCTGTGAACAACTTCTATTTAAAAATCTTTGCATAATAGAAAAGAAATGGTGATTATGATTGGATAAGAGTGATGATAATTACCAACTGTAGTGATTTTTTCATTATGATATTCATGCTAGTATCAATTTTTTTAGTCAAGCAGTCATTGTGAATGCATTTTTATGAAACTGATTAAATCAAACGTAGTATTGAAGTAGTGATGAATAAAATTATCTGATAATTGAGATACTATCTAGCATCAGCGGTAAAGGACACACTGTATTGAAGATGACTTTTTTTGGTCACAGGGTGCCACTGGATTTGCAGGAGCTGGTCTTACACTGGAGGCTAAGAAAGATGGAGCAGTGATGCAGGCATGATGTCTTTAAACAGGAAATGAACGTGCTATATCAGTGAATGACTGTTTTCCAATTATAAGCTTGACTGATTGTAGTTGCTGTTAAGCTGTTTTCATGTTTTGCAATGGTATAAAAAAACCTTTAAATCTAGCAGGTATCTGGAAATTTAAAGATATCTTCTAAAACATGTCAAAAACAGTCTTCTAAACATACTTACATACAGTCTAGGGTGTGGAATTTGGAAATGTGTCAGGCAGACTAACTGGCATCCAGCAGTAACATGATCCTCATTCAAACCCCCTGGCATATGTGTGCCACACCATATGATACCTTATTCAAGCCCACTGGCATATAGGTGTGCCACAGATCAAGGGTAGCACATTTAGAGGTAGGCAAACCCAGTACTGTTCACCAACAAAACTTCTTAGTTGATGACAGGTACTCTAGCTCAGAAGGAGTACATATGTGCAGTCTAGGGTGTGGACTTCTCTTGGAAATTGGAATTGTGTCCGGCAGAATAACTGGCATCCAGCAGTAACATGATCCATAAATTTCAGTAGCATCTTTTTGTTTGTTAGAAAAGGGAAATAATGGATGGAAATAAAATTTTGACATGTTACATATGACAGAACAACTACTGGCAAATGACAAATGCAGGTTTGTCATTTTGATGCATTAGTCCTAGCCATGAGTGACTACGTGTTTTTTATGCCCATTTTGTTCCTAGAGTTCACCTTCAGCAAACTAATAATTGGGCTTCAGTCAGTCTTTCCTTAAGGGTTATGTGGCTTAACAGCAATGTGTCAAATTTACAACACCATAAACATCAAACGCAAACTAATACAAAATAATTTATAAAAAATTACAAGCTTTGGTGGGTGTGAATAATCATGATAATAGTATTAATAATAATTTATTAATTGGAGATTTAAGTATGGGTACATCTTTATTTAATTGTTTAATTCTTTATTTAATTTGGGTACATCTTTGCCTTGGCACATGAGGACAGTGGCCGACCATTCATCTTTTGTTTCCTTACATTTCTTGTTGAACATTTCATTTGGTCTGATTAGGGAGTGCATTTCGTATCACATGTATTTATGTGCAATGATACGTGTGTAATAAAGAAATCCTTGATATTAGGTGCGAACAGTTTAATTATTTCGTTGCTCTGGTTGTACTGTGTGATGAAGAGCTGTTAACAAGCAGCACAGAGGTGCTAACGGCAGATCACCCAACACATTATCTTGACATAAAGTTTGGAACACTGGTGTGCCAAAATTGACATCTTGCTTCATATTCGCTAAGTAAGTGTGTGTGCTTGCGTGTTTAGTTGCGGCTTCTGACCACTGAAGAACCTTTCAGAGATCCTGAAACATTTAACAGATCTAAAAGACGACTTATTCTAAACTTAGATAACTACTATAATTCACAACCTGCAAGGGGGTCGTCCACAAAGGACGTTTGCAGACACGACCTACGTTGGACCTTCCCTTGTTTGCATTTGGTATTGCCCTCCCACATCCACCCAATTTGTGGACGTCCGCGCTCCAGGTTAGAACTAAGACCTAGATTAAGCTATTTTACTGATTGTGCACAGCTGACAGTGCTGCTGGTGGGGTATTATTTTGATACCGCCACATCCAGCAAAGGGACTAATTAGATCCAGTGCCATACAGACTGTCTGCTGCCTGACAGAAGTTAATGTTTAAGGCACAGGCTGTGTGTACCAAAATTTAAATGCACACTTCCTCACTGGGCATAACAGTCTTTTGTCTGCCTCTGGGTGACCCTCCATTTGCCCTCTTTCCGGATGTCATTTATGGACGACCCCGTGGTTTTTGTCGTTTATTTGCTTAATGCCTGCTATATATAGGCCGATAGTTTCCCTGATGCAGCTTCTATTGGCGCTGAGAAACTTTGGCAGTGCTTACTGTGAACTCGACAATATATCTCCCCTTGCAATTTCTGTGCAGGTCTTTCACTCAGAACTGAAAACACTCCTTCCACAAATCGTAATCATAATTCTGAAATTTCTACAGCGCCCAATGAAAGCCACGTCGCAGGGACCAGCTTATTCACAGGCGCTCAGTCAAAACAAAATCGATATGCAAAAGGGTTCGGTTCCAGGTCAGGATCCAGAAGTCGGACGGAGAGAGAGTGGCAGTTATGGGAGATGGTGTTTGGGGTTGGAGAGGAGATAGAGATAAGAGGAAGAAGGGGTGTCAAACCGTGACCAGCTAAAAGAGAGATTAATACAAACAGATAAAGAGCAACCGGTAAGTCAAAGTTCGAATCCGGTCACCCAGAACTTAGGAGTCGACATGGTTCCATCTATACTTGTCACAACATACAGCTCGGAAAAATGACTGCAGTGTGGGTTCGGGCCCCTCGTATGTAGGTCGGGAAGAATGTCTGTGTGCAAATAGTGAATTTCATAGAGAACTTTCACTGTCAAAGTTTCACACTGATCCTACCAGTATCGTTCGAAGCAGAATTTATTAACTGCTGGCCGAAAACTGCCAACACAGTCCAGGTACGAGAACCGACTGCGTAAGTTGTGGTGCATGAGAAATAAACGTGTGAGGTTGGGAGTTCTACACACGGAAATGGCGCGAGAGACGTGTGATAAGGTTAGATACGTTGCCCGATATGCATGTGCCATAGGGCGGACGGAAAGACTTGGAGATGTATCATAAGACTCCCGTGTCCGAAGAACTAAGAGGATGAATAATGTTTCAGGTAATCGGCGGTAGTTCCAGAGTTACCACATGTAGAACAGTAAAGACGGCACAGAAAAAACGACTGTTGCCCGTAAAGGTTCGAACTCTGTTCTGAGAAAAAGCCATCCTGAGGACGTTGCCTATACGGCGACTGCGGAAGAGACAGAATCGGATTCAGAAACAGAGGTTTACAGTGTTGCCTCTTTTAAAGAAGTGGCCAATCTTGAAGCTTCCTTGGAGGGAACTCGTGCACTGTGGACAGTCAGAATGTGGCACCCCTCTGAAAATGCTCTTGCCCCTCCCCCACGCAAGCTATCCTGGAGCCACCACTGATGCTCTGCCCTAGCACTGGCTACTGCTGACGACGACAATGATGACAAATGCGGCGTGCGGTGGTGACCTTATGATAGATGCATGGTGGGCGTGGATAAACATCATCGTCACTTGGTCATGCATGATGTTACGGAAAGGGATGACACGGAACGGTGATTTAACGTCGAGAGTAGAAGGGGCAGTGATGCGGGTAACTATGCCTTGAACTGGGCTGGAGTCACCCCCACTCAGCAAGATTAGGCACAGACGGCGACCGCCAAAGATGACTTTCCCAATCGATTTAATCTCCATACAACCCGGTTTGAAATCAGTCGGCCTATACTCAGTGGCAGATTTAGCTATAGGCGTGGGGGCGGTTCGTCCCCCACGCGCCTCCTGGTTATATGCCGGAGCCCCTCAGACCAGACCCGTGTATATAGTGGACTGTCAGAACACCCCTCTGGCAATGCTCTTCTTCCCAAGCAAGCAATCCTGGAGCCCCCACTGGGCCTACTGTTTTGTTTTCTGCAGGATGTCGTGTTGGCAGGTAAAGGCTTAATAGTTGAATGATAAGCTTACAATGTCACGATCCTCAACTCATTTGCGATGAGCTTTTCATCTGTAATTCTAAATGGTTTTTAAGAAGGAAACCATTCTAAACAAACAGCAGATTTTAGCTGTCGAATCGGGTTAAAGCTGTTGGCGATATAGTCCCAAAACGGGTTACCCTTTTGTTTTGGGCCACCCTGTACAAAATTCCTTCGTAATAAATCCACATAAGCGCAATGTATCTCTAATCCTTTCCGACATCTTAAAGATAATGTTCTGCAGACATCTAACAGTTGTGTTAGATGTCTTTGGATTCAAAGTTTGTTAAACAGAATTTTAAACAGCGACGAAGCCGTGACCCTGGATACGGCCTAATTGTCTCCTACCCACAGAGAATGGCATCAGTCGTCTGGATGCAGCGCCATCTGTACTGGCACTAGTGCCGTCTTCCAGGTTGAAACGGAGTAGACTATATTCGGAGGTTCGGAGCAGAGCTGGAAAGTACAAAGGATAATAATTATTATTTACAGATATTAATAGCCAAAATAGCGACACACACATTTGTCTATATATCTGCATCCCTATATAGACCTATTGTAATTGTAATTGTAATTTAAAATTTGTATAGCGCCACTTCAAGGTAAACTCATCAGTGGCGCTCTCTGCATAAACCGCGTTGATGTTAGAAATGTCATAAGATCATAAAGTTTATCATTTAGCGGTCAACTGTTAGAAGAACTAGAAAAGTCACCGGTGACAAGTCCGCGCACACACGCATAGGCCTGCCAGCGGATTCCCATCCAGAGTAGACGGATGACGTTCAGAGTGTCCCTGGACCAAGCAGCGTGTAGATGTGTTCATTTACATATATATTATATATAGACCTACACATGTAGGCAATGTTGTGGTTATTAATTTTCTATCGTCATCTGTAGGCCAAGTAACGAAATTAGATCGATTAGCAAATAGAGAAGCAATTAATTAAGGCTAGACTACAGACGCACATCATGAATGACCAGATGACGATGATGTTTGTCAACGCCCCCACCCATTCATCTCTCATAAAGCCACCACCCTCCACCCCCGCACGCCCCATTTATCATCATCGTCGCTGTCGTCGTCGTCGACAGCATTTGCCAGGGCATAGCAGCAGTGGCGGCTCCAGGATTGCTTGCGTGGGTGGGAGCATTTCCAGAGGGGCGCCACATTCTGGCAGCCCACCATGCACGGGTCTGGTCTTGGGGCGCCGGCATATAACCAATAAGGGCAGGGATGGGGCGAACCGCGCCCCCACGCCTATAGCTAAATCCGTCACTGCATAGCATCATTATTCTTGCATAGCCGTCATCTGCGCCACACGTACTGTGATTGTTATACGTTGTCCTGATAACAATATTGATGTTATCATTTGTTGTTGTTTCTGCCAGGCCCATATGGCTCAACAGGCAAATAGGCAGCTGCTATATATAGGCTCCACAGCATCAAATGGCCTCATCAAATGGCGCCTAAAATTCTTGCAGCGTTTCACCACCAAGTGCTGATAGATTTCCCGCCTCTGCCCACGTGTTTTACTCTGACTCCAGACATCTCTGATCTGCATGTAAGAAAAAGCGTTAGCAGATAGGGTTTCGCTTCAGACCTCGACTGAACGGTTCAATACGCCCCAGACCACATGCGACTTCGGGAGGCGCTTCGTGGGGGGGGGGGGCAAAACTCTTATTTCGGTCCTGATCGTTGCTGTTGTTGCTGAATGCCATGGTTCGCATCAGTCGTCCACCAATCACGTGCACCGACATTAATGCGCGGCTGCTGAATCCAGACTTGTTAAGTAACGTATACGTAGCCAGCTATAATTAAAATAGACCTATTATGCTCTAAACTAATTTATGACATTGGACTTTGTACTTGAAGGACATGTGTCGCATTAAAACTTATCAACTAAAGGATGTTCGCATCTTGCGACCGTACTAACTGCTCATCAACACGCTCCTGCCTTTCCTCATCATCTCACTCTATTCCGTCGCAATTACCTGCACACCATCAAAATGCACTACTTTAATGCCACTGTCCAACCGCCCTGCAATTTACACCACGCCGAGCTGCTGCACCTGGCCACCACCACACCACTTTGATGCTAAACGATCATATGACGAAGTAATTGAGACCAAAGATGGCGGCGTCAATTTTTGGTTTCCATTGGTGAGGATGGGGGGGGGGAGGCGCGAATGTACTGCAGCTGGTCTGCTACATTATTGTCGTAGCTGCCGTGGTGACTGATGAGTCACCTGCCGCGGTCCACAGACATAGGCCTATGGAGCTGCAAAACAGATCCTCGGCAGATAGGTGTATAGACAGGCTGTTGTCATAACCTGCTTTGCGGCCTGTATTTAGACGCACACATACACACACACATACACACACACACATACTAACACACATACTAACACACATACTAACACACACACAGAGAGCGAGAGAGACAACAGACCTACAAAACGCAGCAAGATAAATAGATAAATATAGATATATAGGCTTACAAGGAGATATTAGTGGACGGACCAAGGCTTGCATGCAGCCTTTTGTATACTAAGGCTGCCCCTAGTGTAGACGCCCACCGTACGTCCATCCCTCACCCCGTAAGACTAGGGTGCTTAATTACCGGTGGGGTTTTACTGAGGCCGGTAGCGCCAACTGACAGAAGAGGCGGGGATATTGCATGTCATCATCTTGGTTTTGGTCGTGACGGTGTGACTGTCGCATTGGTAGGTGGTAGTCGTGGTACATGTGGCTAACTGCCAGACCTGTCGCTAGGCCCAACCTTCTGACCGAGTAGTCTCTTGCGTTTATGCCCCTCCCCTTCTGTTGAGACGCGGCCTTATTCTGTCGAGAGTGAGTTGGTTCGAACAGGTTGCGGATTTAAAGATCTTGTTTGGTGGAGAATCCACGGATCCATCATGGCTAACAAGGTCACCGTCAGTCAGGAAGACCTCGACGAACTGAACGCTGTTTTCCACAATGTAAGTCCTCGGAATTTTATTCGTAAAAACAATGCAAATAAGGTATTCGTGAATTTCGTGTGCAGAATGCCGTTGCCGGCTGTTTTAGGAAGTGTTTTCTTCGTGATGCGCCCCGCCCACTTTGAGTGCGTCATACCTGAGCGCCTGTTCCTACAGGTAGCAGAGCTATTCTCACGCTTGAAATACTGGTCTGCAGATGTCACTGACAGATGCACGCCTGTAATTGTATTGGGTTGAGCAACTGGGCAAGGCAGCCCGTGAGGTTCTCTTCTTCCTGTTTCCAATTACCTGTTCTGACCCGGTCACAACATTTGAGACATCCGATCCTTTAGTTATGATGCTCATTTTCCAGTATTTAAAACGTGCATCCAATCGCCTCTTCACTCTCTTTACTAGTCACTTCCTGCATATCACTTCCATAAATTCAATTTACGGAAGATATTAACTTAATACCCCCATAAGCTGCTACATACAAACTCCATCGTCCGGTAACTGTATGAATATAAAAATTATTGAATACACCAATACTACAAGTACTGTTAGTTTTCTTTCATTTCATTCAGTTGATATTGTATTGTATTGTATTTGATAACTTATATAGCGCTTCTTACAGAACAAACTACTCAGAGGTGCTTCCAGCGTGAGAGCCCCTGGGAAATAAGAACATCTTTAAACAACGAGCTGACTGAGCTCTATCACCAACAGAGACCCTTGCACGAAACGATAGCGGAAGTCCATTCCACAGAGATGGGCCAACAACAGCAAAACCCCTCTGCTGTGCAAGCAAGGGCTTAACACGAGGAACAAATAGATCCAGACGACCTAGAGAACATAGAGGATGGGATGAGGTACTGGAGTGTGGAGGCCGAATAAGATCACAAAGATATCTTGGAGCCTGGCCGATGCAACATATTAAAGTTGAATTTGTTAAACTGATGTATTATATTGTATAATTTTATTATTCCTTTTATTGTCATAATGTGCTTTCCCTTTTTACTGTTCTGTATGTCTTGCATGCTAAGTATGGATGTTTGTCTCACACTAAATGAGCACACAGCCAATTATATCTTGTCAGTGCTTGTCAGACATGATCATCCTGGTGACTCAGCAGCTAACTGGGCCAAACATAAACGATTCGTTGTAACAGTGACATAACATGAACTGTTTCTGTTTGTCACTGCTATCTTGATATCTGACTTATCTCTCCTGCAATTAGTATGACACACAGAATTTTAAGGAAGTGGTCTGTTTTTGTAGTCTAGTCAGCATGGTTAACATGCATGGTTAGCATGGATGATTTTCAGCTAGTAAGTAAGCCATTTGTTAACACGCCACATGTCCATCGGCTGAGTGAGGAATCGTAGCTGTAGATGATTATTGGTAATGATGAAATACTTGCTGCCAAATGGGAGTGGTGTTCAAATCAATCAAATCCAGTCGCTCTCTTATTTACATATTGTGTTCTAGTAATGTATTACATATAAGAAATTCAAATTCACCAAAGAGCAGAACTGTGCAGTATTCTGTGAAAGATAGTTTGGCTCCAATCAAGCTGTCATATTCACCAGTGGCTCACTGAACTGAAAGTCTAGCTGTGCTGAAAAACAAAGCTTAGAAAGAGACAAATTTAAGCAATTCATGACTTAAATAAAGAATACGACTGTCAATCAGTGCATGAATTTGCAACTGCCAAATTATTGTCGAGTTCCTTGCAAACTTTATAGGAAAGTAAGTAAGTAAGGTTGTCCAGTAGGGTTGTCCAATTGGTTGCACTTTGGATTTTTTTAACACAAGAACTTATAATGATAGAGGCAAATACTAAATGAGCAATGGTAAGTGTAATCCCTCAGGAACTGAAAAATTACTCTAGGTGCTGTTAAGGGGTGTCTGGGAAATCAGGCCTTGTCTTCAGCAACATCAGGAAACATGCCACGGAAAGCAAGCAATGGTGTTATAGTGCTGAATACAGAAGGAGAGGCGTTGAAAAAGCAAAGCAATCTCACGTGATTCTCCTGAGATGGGCAAAAGGTGACTGTCAACCTTGCAGATGAAATCGACTCCGGCAGAGTTAATTGGGTCCAGTTTTTCGATTGCGATCGGGCGAAAAAGATATGTCAATGGCAGCCCTAGATATTTTTCGGTTTTACAAATGGCCCATCTGTTCTGCAGCTACCCTACTGAATTTGCTATTAATGAGCAATTATTATCCGACCTGACCTGACCTTATATGGCCAGTTTCTTACCTTTATTTACTTTAACTTCTGTTATTAGGATGGTTTTGGCTGCAGCACATATATGATGACAGCAGCCCAACCATTAGACAAGCTTTCCTTATGAGTTTTGTGAATGGCTTGACAATTAATTTTCAGTTTCACTTGATGCACCGTGATTTAAGTCATGGCTGAAGAAGCGAGAAGTGCATGCGTTAGCAGTCTGCCATCTTGCCATCTGGTTATTGCTCTAACTTTCATTTTGTAACATGTGTAACACAAGTAAAGGCTACCAGCTGCAGTAGTCATTTGCAAATTGGTACAAATAGCAGTTGAATGACAGACGGCTCTTTAACATGTGCATATTGCGTTACATGTGCATATTGCGCATTCCTCTGCTACTGAAGGAATTTAGATGGTAATCTATTCACCTGAGCAATACGTTCTTCAGGAGTGTGTGTTGTTTGATAGCTGGATGGAGTTCAGAAATGCTTGGCCTTTCACTGATTGCTTGGCTTAGCAATTGATATAGTTCACGTTTGGTCTTGTGACTTTCCTCTTCCAGCAGCGTTATCTTTCACAAGCTGCCTCTTTATCTCAGTGAAATGACCTTCTGATATTCATTTTTGCTGCTAGTTTTTGAAGTACTGTGAACTGATGCATTAGCGCTATATATATATATATATAGTTTAAAGCAGGCATTACTGCTGTTATTAGGTGAGATTAGATAATGTAAAATTTATAGTTGATGGAAATGCACCTGTTAAGGTTAAAGGATAAAACTTGAGCACAAACTTAAGGCAACATTTTTGGGCATCCCTGAATCCAGTAGAGCTTGTTCCACTAAAACAGCCAAATGAGTTAAGTTGAGCTCCAGCTAACAGGAACTCTGGTTTGAGCTTATGAATCTGGGTCACCGGACATTGGCAAGTAGGCAGCACAGAGCACAACTTTTGCTGATTATATTAGATCACCTTTATCATCACTTTACCATTCACCACTAACTGCAAGAATTGCCGCTGTATAAATTTGGTCAAATATATCAATTTTCCTGTGAGACTTGTGATAGTTATTCAAATTTTGTTTAAAAGAATGTAAACAAATATAAGTCATTCTCTCTTCTGAAATCATCTTCTTTGTCTTGTTTTAAGATTTCAAACCCTTTTCTGGAATGGGAAAGTCTCAATAAAATGATCAGACTACTCTGCCATCTTCACAAGATTACATTGCTGGAAATGATGGATCCCAAAAAATGTATCCAAAACTGAGAACTTTCACAAGTCTTCACAAATTAACCACCTATAATAACCGTAGCTTTGAGGAACAAGTTACAAATTGTAATTGTTGCTTGAATCTGTGAAGTAGCAGAGTATGCATAATTCATTCAGTGATGAATGAATTATACATTTAAAATGCCTAAGCATCTCATCATCATACACTGGCATTTCTTTTGTAAAATGCTAATATGCCAACAGCTATTGGTAAGGTATGTTGGCTTCACCATCACTGATATAAATGTTAATTTGTATTGGTGTTGATTGAATTTTCTGTTTCTGTGATCCTAACAGATTGATGTTGACCATGATGGCTACATAACAGCTACTGAGTTACAAGATGCTCTAAATCAGGTTGGAATCAAAATAGCAGGGCATGAGTGCCGGGAACTTATCAGCAAACACGATACCATCGTCAAAGATGGACGTCTTAACTTTGATGAATATAAACAGGTAAAGTCAGCTGGCCATGAACCAGGCCAGTGTTGGAACAGGGCAGATTGAACAGCTATCCTGTAACTGATGTGATTTGCATAAATATTTTTCTGTTCTTTAACATTGATGAATATCCATAAGTCTAATTTTCAGACTAATTACAGACACAGTTCTTAAATCAGTAAAAAATGTGCGGATCAGTTATATGCAGTGATGTAACTTTTGCAGTTACCAAATGTTCAGTTCAACCCTGGCTTACATTCAACTGAAGCCTGCTGTGTGGCTGAACTCTGAGAAAAGTTGCATAAATAATGTTCTTCTGAAGTGGGGACTTCTATGATGTTCTTGTTCTTGAGTGTTCAAGATATTATTGTTGTCATGTACAATATTTATGTACACAATGCAAAGTAGTTGATGTAATGATCAGTGGTAGAACTTTAAGTGTAATTCATGTACTGTATATCCTGAGTCAACCCATAATGAAAAGAATTGGCTGTTACTGGTGCCACTGCTTTAAGATGTATTGATTAGAGCCGAGAGCTCATACGGCTGAGGGCAGACTAGGCAACAACTGGAAACACCTTTCTTTGTGAGTAACATAGCTTGAAAGCAAATTGGCAAGTTCACTTGGGACAGTGGGAATGGAATCTCAGTGGCGTCAATCAGTGATATGTTAACAATTGGCCAATGAGATGTTCATAACGTGTTCTATACAATATTCAGATCAAGCATTCTGGGCAGTTCCCGTTACATTTGAAATGAGTGGGATCTTCGTCTCCAATTTCTGATCCCCAGCTGTTCTTCTTTCATGCAGGTGCTTCTAAAGCTGCAAAACTATTGATAGAAGGGTTAGAAGGCCAAGCTACCCAATGCTTTTGCTTTACCAGTGCATTATTGTATTGTATTGTATTGTATTTGATAACTTATATAGCACTTCTTACAGAACAAACTACTCAGAGGTGCTTCCAGCATGAGAACCCTGGGGAAATAAGAACGTCTTTAAAGAACGAGCTGAATGAGCTCTATCACCAACAGTGACCCTTGCACGAAATGGTAGTGGAAGTCCATTCCATATAGATGGGCCAACAACAGCAAAAGGCCTCTGCTGCACAAGTGAGGACTTAACACAAGGAACAAATAGATCCAAACGACCTAGAGAACATAGAGCTCCTTCCCCCCCCCCTCTCAGTGTTCCGCAGGCGCCTGAAGACTGTACTGTTCAACAGTGATTTTACTTTTTCAGGTCAGAAGCACCTCTGTTGAGTTTATCCTCTCAAATTACAATTACAATAGAGGATGGGATGAGATACTGGAGTTTGGAGACCTAATAAGATCTCAAAGATACAGTATTTTGAAGCCTGGCCCATGCAAGCTCTAAATATCGGAGACAATAGTTTAAACTGAATATGAGACATATAGGGAACCAATGAAGTTTCTGAATAATGTAATCCAAGATATGAGAAAAATGGGCAAGACGTGCTATCAACCTGACCACAGAATTTAGTACTGATTATTCTATTATTCTAAACTAAATGACTCTAAATAAATAAATACTCCATAATTTTACTATGCTATTGTGATTCTTTTTGATTTTGAATCATAATGATATGTGTTTTGTTACTTTGTACTGACTTTTCTATGGCAGCTTTATATAAATCTGAAGCAAGATCGAGATTTTGGTGGCAAGATGAAATCTTTGGTGAAGAAAGCGCAAGGAGTGACAACATTTGGCGGAATGTCTCATACATCAGCTGAAGGAACAACACATTCTGTTGCAGCAGAGGAACGAGTTGCCTTCTGCAACTGGATCAACAAGTAAGTCATTTGGTAATTGTGCAGTTATTAAGCTGTTGTGTGCCAATGTGCTCTGAGGCTAAATTCTAGTGTTGTAAAAGCATTATAAGCACAATGATAGCAATCTGATAACCCTTCAACATGCTTGACATTGAAGTCTTAATTTCATGGATTCTGACCATACACATATTGGTAAAGAATCACAGGCTCAGTTTTCTGCCGTTTTAACAAAATGCACATTTCTGGGTTAAATTTCTCTTACTGCTTTTTAAGCATGGTATAAATTAGAAGACTAAATACCCTGACCGTTACTTTTGTTGGGCCCATGTTGGGCCCATAGCTGGCCACCAATTGGCTTCGTGGCACAATGCAGGCTACAGTAGCTATACACAAACTGAACTTGGCCTTCTGGGTGATATTGATGAAGTTAAATTTAGACTTTTAGCTGATATAAAATTTTATAATAATTTTGTGATTTTATTACTTATTTGGCATGGAAAATTGTGTTTAATCCTGGTTTAATTGTAGAAACTTTGCTGCTGATCCTGACTGCAAGAAGTATCTTCCGGTAGATCCAGATACATCTGATCTGTACACAAAAGGCAATGACGGTGTTCTCTACTGGTATGCTGGTCAAAATCATCATCTCTTTAATCACTGATACTAAGAATCTTATATGAATATTCATAGAAATTATTAATGATGTGACATATTTGCTCCTAAATGCAGTGGTATGTGTGTGTGCTTAATGGTCTTTTTTAAATATAACTGCACATTTGTTTGATGATGCCTTATAAACAACCTATCAAGGTGCTAAGTAATTTGTTGGCTTTGTCAGGCAGAACAGTAGTACTGGACTGGTTTATTGGCATCTGTTTGGTCATTGCACTTGATATGTGAAATGTTGATATGTTTTATAAAATCAGATTTCAGAGTAATTTGACCTCTTTGTATTAATTT
This sequence comes from Norana najaformis, assembly GCA_964023275.1. Classification (NCBI taxonomy): domain Eukaryota; kingdom Metazoa; phylum Annelida; class Clitellata; order Crassiclitellata; family Hormogastridae; genus Norana; species Norana najaformis. Next base: position 27,076,777 of record OZ029917.1, read on the forward strand.
ATGCATATCATGTTGAGTTTGGTTTGAGTTATGCAGATTATGCTATCTTTTGATCATATCTAAAACAACCTTGAAGGCCATGAAGTAAATTTATTCTTTTTTATTTTCCAAAGCTTCTTATTACTGGTATCTAGGCCAAATAATATTATACATGGATCCTTTTATTGCTTTTGTGTGCTAAGTAGGGGCAGTTTAATTTTGTTAAAGTCTTAACCTGATGATGTTTGATGTGTTGGTCAAGTGCTTCACATGTGACTGATTGAGAGAGACAGAGAGACAGAGAGAGAGAGAGAGTTCCTTTAGTTAATTACTAGAGGCAGCCATGTGGAGTGTTAGAAACATGTTTTGTAGCCTTGGAATATGGGGTGAGTGGCCAGACCTCTCTCTCTCGCTGCCTGATATGGGGTGGGTGGCCAGACCTCTCTCTCTCTGCCTGATCTTCCCACTGACAGTGTATGGCTAATGTACTCATTACAGCTGAGTTGGCTAGGGGCAGAAGTGGAGTTGAAATCTTGAAACAATCTCCTGCCCTGGAAGGGATTTGACACAGTTCTTGTTTGATGGAGCAAGTTTTGTAACTGGTTTTTGTTAGCAAATTGGTGAACTTGTCTCAACCGGGAACCATCGATGAAAATACAATAAACAAAGGAGCAAAACTGAGCATCTACCAGATCCATGAGAACCTCACTCTGGCACTCAACTCTGCTCAGGCCATCGGCTGCAACATTGTCAACATTGGTCCAGAAGATCTGCATGCTGGCAAACCACATCTGGTCCTTGGATTGCTTTGGCAGATTATCAGGGTAAGTCAGTCAGCCTTGCAGTCAGTGAAGGCAACAAAAGTTTGTGATGTCTTCTGTGATATTAAAGTCTATGCTAATTGTGGTTGCTTTAACCTTCTTGTATTATGAAAATTGTTTGGGAATAAATACTTCTTAACTAACAAACTAGTACAATGCAAAAAGATTATAAGAAAAGCACAGATATGATCACAAGGAATAAATTCCAGACAGTGATGAGATGACAGAGATTATCAATGCAATCTGAATGATATTTTGTGAATATTTTAGTACGGACTTCTGTCAAATATTGACCTCCGTGCAAACCCTGGCTTGGCAGCACTTCTGATGGAGGGTGAAACCCTCGAAGAATTCATGAAGCTTTCTCCTGAACAGATTCTGATTCGTTGGGTCAATTATCATCTGGAGCGATCTGGATGTGGACGGCAGATCCAGAACTTCACCACTGACATCACAGACTCTGTAGCCTACACCCATCTGCTCCACCAGATATCACCACCAGATTTTGGTGTTAACACATTACCCTTACATGTAAGAAGCACTGACTGCCAAATACATTCTCCTTATATTCTCTTCATGCAATATGCTTCATTTTTCTTTATTACAGTGTCAGTTTAATGTGTGCATCTGATTCGCCTAATTGTATTTGTTTTCATTAAATGACTTAATCATAGTTTAGATATTAAATTTAGTCTGAGTCAGTTAATGATATCTACTGTAGAAATAGGAATCAAGCATTACTTACAAATTGTTAATGATTCATATAAGTCTGCTGATGATCTTTTCAACCATCTTTCTAGAATTTCTTTAAATACATTATTGGGTTAATAAAATGTGCTTTGCTGTCTTACTTACAGACTTTTAAAAATGGTAAATAAGTGTATTGTTAAATTTTCATGTATTACTCTTATAATTGGATCTCTTCCTTATCAGCTGCGTTATCAGTGCACTTTTTTGTGTTTGTCTTCATGATACAGGATCTTTGTTACACTGATAAACTGATTGATGTATTTTCTGTCATTGTACATTGTGAAGTCTTTGTTTTGACTGGTCCTAATCTATGAAATCCTGTACCTAATACTGTTCATGCCCTGCCAGCAGGTGGTATCTCTGCATCGTAATTCATAATTCCAAAATTTCTACAGTGCCCAATGAAAGCCATGTTGCGGGAACCAGCTTGTTCACAGGCACTCAGTCAAAACAGTCGATAGGCAAAAGGGTTCGGTTCCAGGTCAAGATCTAAAATTCAGACGAAGAGACAGCGTGCAGCTATGGGGATGGTGTTTGGGGTTGGAGAAGAGAGAGAGACAAGAGGAAGAAGGGGTGTCAGGATAGGATCTGTGAAAGAGGAATGTTTTCAGCTTTGGGTGAAAGGCCGATGCAGAAATTGCAAGTGGTGGAGGTCGTGTTTGGAGCCCTTTCCAGTTACAGTAGTTTATACAGTTCAGTCATTACATTGTTTGACATTGTTAATTTATGCTTCCTTGAAATTTCAATAAATTTCCTGTAAGTTTATATTAGTTTCTTATTTGTGTCAGTTGGTTATATTACTTAAAGTAGTTGGCATATTTGTTTAGTTATCTATAATAGCAGTGTTCTGATTATAACAGGAGATTGAATAACATATTAATTTTCTATACTTACCAGTAAACTGATATGTGATGGTGGTTAGTTCTTTGCAAGTAACAGCTATTTGTGATAATGACTGATGATGATGATTCATGATTTCACAGGAGCAAGACTTGCATCAGCGTGCAGAGCGCATGTTGCAGGAGTCAGAGAAGATTCAGTGCCGACAGTTTGTGTCAGCGGATGACGTTGTCAAAGGACGTTACAAGCTGAACCTGGCATTTGTTGCCAACCTCTTCAACACCTACCCTGCTCTAGATACACCTGCCAACATTGACCTGACCTGTATTCATGAAGAGACCAGAGAAGAGAAGAGTGAGATCATACTTTCAGTCATGGACAAACTACATGTACATCTAACTCTTTCTTGTCTTGTCTATAGACCTTTCATGCTTCTCTGTCCTTCTGCTCTGATATCTTTCAGAGTTTTCTAGGCTGATGGTTCATTCCAGACTAAATAAATGGAGTGCAGTTTTTTCTTGGACTTGACCGTCGAAGGATGCCTTGGTCATTGCAGTAACAGCACAACAGAAGTTTCCATATTAGCTTAGATTAAATCAAATGTTGCCAGGGGCCTTGTGGATCTGAACTAGTTCTGTCCAATGGCTTATGCTTTTGGAATGCAGTTTTGTTTAGAAGCAACCATCAGTTATGCTTTGTGCAGCACCAGGGCAGAGCTGTAAAAATTTCCAGATGAGATGAGATTAGATTAAATGCTCATCAGTATATATATAAAATATAAATTTTTATTGAATACACTTGAAAATAGTGTATTGCAAGATGTTATATCAAAATTGCAGTTTTTGAAGAACTTCACTGCGAATGGAATAAAATAAATTTAGTTTTAGTTAAAGTTAGTAAAATTTTATTGGCACAAAAATGTAATTACTGTGTAACTTCATTAATTTGATTTATTAATCAGCATATCTGTCTATCGGAAATACAATGGTACCATCAGCAAATTGTGTGAATTCAAGCACTGATGTATTTGTGATCTTATTTTACTTAAACTGTCAATATAGTACTGGGTCTAATGTTGCTTGAAGTGGCGATATATTGTATACTTTGCTCTCAGTTTTTGGAGTAGTCTGAAATTTTTCAGAGTGACTTCTTGCAGATATCACACTCCAAATTTAAATAAGAATTTCTTGATCTGTTGTATAAAATGCTTTACTTAATTCAAAGCAGACACCTATACAGAGAGTTGTTTGTTGCTCATAGCTTACAAAATATTTGTGTGCACTGCTATTAGTACAGTAAAAGTGGAGTGACCGGAGTGAAAACGTTTTGATTAACAAATTAAGTGTTTCGTTGGGAAATATGCCATGAGCATTTCTAGAGAATTTCTAGAGAAGTATGGCATATTTGTTTCTGAGCATCACTGTATTCATAGGGCCATAGGTTGAGTCACCTTTCCCAGATATATCAGCTGCAGCTTCAGTCGCAGGAACAAATGCTAGTAGGATGACTGGATGAATACCTCAAATTGGATCACAATCCATTGATAGGGTGCAGATTACTAGAGTGTATTCAACAGACTGTATTTTTCACTTTATCACAGTTTGATATGCAGCTAGGCCATGGCTTCATATGTCTTTGCTACACAGCTAGGCCATGACTTCATATGTCTTTGCTACACAGCTAGGCCATGGCTTCATATGTCTTTGATACACAGCTAGGCCATGACTTCATATGTCTTCGGTACACAGCTAGGCCATGACTTCATATGTCTTTGATGCACAGCTAGGCCATGACTTCATATGTCTTTGGTACACAGCTAGGCCATGACTTCATATGTCTTTGGTACACAGCTAGGCCATGGTTTCATATGTCTTTGGTACACAGCTAGGCCATGACTTCATATGTCTTTGGTACACAGCTAGGCCATGACTTCATATGTCCTTGGTACACAGCTAGGCCATGGCTTCATATGTCTTTGGTACACAGCTAGGCCATGACTTCATATGTCTTTGGTACACAGCTAGGCCATGACTTCATATGTCTTTGGTACACAACTAGGCCATGACTTCATATGTCTTTGGTACACAGCTAGGCCATGACTTCATATGTCTTTGGTACACAGCTAGGCCATGGCTTCATATGTCTTTGGTACACAGCTAGGCCATGACTTCATATGTCTTTGGTACACAGCTAGGCCATGACTTCATATGTCTTTGGTACACAGCTAGGCCATGACTTCATATGTCTTTGGTACACAGCTAGGCCATGACTTCATATGTCTTTGATACACAGCTAGGCCATGACTTCATATGTCTTTGGTACACAGCTAGGCCATGACTTCATATGTCTTTGATACACAGCTAGGCCATGACTTCATATGTCTTTGGTACACAGCTAGGCCATGACTTCATATGTCTTTGGTACACAGCTAGGCCATGGTTTCATATGTCTTTGGTACACAGCTAGGCCATGACTTCATATGTCTTTGGTACACAGCTAGGCCATGACTTCATATGTCTTTGCTACACAACTAGGCCATGACTTCATATGTCTTTGGTACACAGCTAGGCCATGACTTCATATGTCTTTGGTACACAGCTAGGCCATGGCTTCATATGTCTTTGGTACACAGCTAGGCCATGACTTCATATGTCTGTCTTTCCATGTTACTTTTCTGTATTACAGCTATATAAAGACCATTGTATTTTTAAAATAATTTTAGTTTGTGCGTCATTAACCAGCAAAGAGGAAAGGTGTGTTTTTATATACTTCAGTCGTTATTCTTTGTTTCAGTGTATCGTAACTGGATGAACAGCATGGGTGTGTCTCCATATGTCAATCGCCTCTATAGTGACCTCACAGATGGCCTCATCATTTTCCAATTGTATGACATCATCAAACCAGGAACGGTTGACTGGAAACGGGTCATCAAAAAGTTCAACAAAATGAGAATGCTTATGGAGAAAATAGGTCAGTCATTATTATTTTGTTTAATTACAGTGACATTATATTTAAATTGGAACGTCCTTGGAACCAGCTATGCCTGAGCTCACTCTTGAATAACTCAATGATATCAAACACAGCTATGCAACATTGTCCTATCCGTTTCCCACACACATGATAAATATACTGACTGTAGTATATGCAGTCAGTTCTATCCTATCCTAGCTGCACAGCAACTACCTGTAAACAGAAGCTACCAGAATTAAGCCCAGCAATCCATCGTATCGTTACAAAGCGGCCAGTCTGCCAGAAACCTCCAGAACACTGAACATTCTAGTGTCTCTGAATTCTGTTGAATGTGTCTTTGAATTCTGTTGGAATGTCACTTAATAAGAAATTGTGCAAAGTTTTAAGACCATTTTCTGATGAAAGGTGCTTCTCAGTGAATCCACATACAGTATGCCAATTTTTAATCTGGAAAACTAAATATTTTAATATTTTGAGCTGGAACAAAGGAACTAGGGCACTAAAGGATAGAGGGGCATGACTTGGAGTGAAGGGCAGAGATGATAGATGGCAGATTGGATAAGGACAAATGCAGGCATGGCCAGCTAGGGAAGACAAATTGGGTTCCCATTAATTGAAGCATGATATGTCTATGGCCTGTTCTCCAGACTGAATAACTGTTACTGTCAGTCCATAGTTGATAAGAAACCCTGCGACAGTTTCATTGGAATGTTACAGCTTAAGAAAGATATTTACATGTTTTATTTGTTTACTTTTTGGTTTGTTCTCAGCCTCAGATATATGTGACTGGGTTGCTAGGCCAGTGAAATAAAAGTCCCTGGATTGAATTACATCAGCCTGGTCTTCTATCAGTGTTCACTTAGCACAAAGATAACCAGAAAAAGCAATCAAGAATTAAATGGATAAAGTAGTTACCACTTAAGAGGGAGACACTGAATGGTAGCCAAGAATGGAGGCATACAGGCAGGCATAAAGATATGCAGAGACTGAGATTGGCATCAGGATAAGAAATTAGTCAATTACAAAGACTTGGACCATACACGAGGGCCTTACATGGCATGGCACCCATTCAAACGGGCAGCAGTGGTGAAGGATCTCACCCGATAAATTCATTAAAAAAGGGTTGCGGCCATATGGTTGGTATAGAAAAACATTTACAGTTACATTTAAAAGTGTCAGAGAAGAAACCTTTCACATCTGTGTTGATGGAACAGATTTTATGATGTTGTGTTCTTTTGGTTTGTAGAAAACTGCAACTATGCAGTTGAACTGGGCAAACAGTGCAAGTTTTCTTTGGTCGGAATTGATGGAAAGAACATTTATGATGGCGATGAAACACTCACACTTGGTCAGTCAGTCAGTCTTTAATTAAATACATAATAAAGATAAACCAATATAACTATGCGATTAGATGACCCATTTATTTAGATTTATGCAGCATCCATAAAGTAAAGGACCTGCAGACATTGGCTGATGTCAATCCCAGTTTACTTTGAGCATTGTTGGTTGGCTGATCGGTTGTTTTGTTAACAGGAGGGATAGATCTTAATACCCACTTAGCAGATTATGCCTCATCAGATCTCATGTGGCTTTGTCTTCTCTTCATTGCTGCACTCTCTGCTTCTCCTTGCTTAGGGCAACCTGATAACTCTTTCATTTTTGGTTTCTATTGTGCAGTTTAGAGTGCAGCTGTAAAGATGAGGTGAGAAGATTTCTGTTTGTTGCAGCTTTGGTTTGGCAGTTGATGAAAGCATACACTTTAAGTATGCTGACCAAACTGGCTGGCACTGGCCATCCGATAGTTGAGAAGGAGGTCATTGCTTGGGTCAATGAAAAGGTCAGAATGCATGACATCTTCTGTATGGACATAACAATTACCCGGGACCTATCATTTCTTGGAACTATCATTTCCCTGTCTATACACCATTCAACAATAGATATCACATCACCCATTGCATTTTGATTTTGTTTGCCTCTGATATTTTATGCAACCTAATTCAAATTAGTTTAAAAAAACAAATAACATCTTCTTAAGCAGATTAAATCTGTAATGATTAGACAAGTCTATTGATTGTGCTTTACCTAAATGTGTCAGTTATTACTCTGATTTCCGTTTATTATTATCTTATTATATTTTGTTATTCATTAATCATAGCAAACTCAGTGTTAACAGGGGACCATACAAAGTGGGCAGGACCTACCTTTATGAATTTGCCTTTTTCCCAAATACATCTTCTGCATTGCTGTTATATGTTTTTATGTGGAACAGTATAGAAATAAATGAATTTGGTTACCATTTTTATGAGGAAATTTTTCAGTTTTGCATTAAAACATTCATTTAAAGAACTTTAAAATTGAAAATTTCTCCTTAGAATACTTAAGTTTTTCAATAATGTGAGCTAATAAGCATCAAATTGGCTGCTTAATAAAGTAAGTATCCATATCCCACAAGTGAGATGCAGAGGAGGTGTTCATTTCCTTTCCTTTAGGCCCTTGAGCCGACAGTGGATGAAACCCGAGGTCCTGGACACTGGGCCAGTGCATCGCAGAACTTGCCATTTACTTCCCAGCTTATGCCAGTACCAAATTATACTGCTTGGTGACAGAGGCACAGTGTGCTCAAACAACTTGCCCAGGGTTGTTACACGGATTTGAACCTGTAACCATATGGTCATTGACCAAATGCGTTACCGATAGACCACTATGCTGCATGCGGGTTATTGCCTTCATTTTATTTAAATTTTTGCAGAAATTTTTGCCCTTCAAGTTCTTTGCAACGTTTGTAATGACTCTTAATTCCAGTAGGGTTAGATATACTTGAATAAGTGAAGTTGCTCAAATAGGCTTTTTTGTCAAAATGTTTGGTCCAATCTTTCTTTCTATCTTGTTACTAAAATTTTCTGCTAAATTTTGGAAAGCTACATGCTTTTGTAACATCTTATGTAAAATGTTTGAAAATTGGTCAAAGGACTTGTGCTTTGGAACACTTTGGTTTTTATGTTTTGAAATCATAATCTTGAGAATTTCTAATTTTTTTTATTCCAACACCTTTTTCATGTCACTACAAAAATTGGTGTTGAATTAGCTATATGTATTGAACTTTAAAATTGATTTAGGCATTGTTTGGCTAGTCAGAGAAACAAAAATTATAACCAAAAGAATCATTGGGAGCAGCACTGATAATCTTGTTGCTATTAAGCTTTCAGGGTGGAGATTGTCATTTGTTTGCACCTAATCATATTTGCCAAATTTAAAGTGAGAGGATTAAGATTTACACAGCTCAGAGAAACCAATTTCCTCTGCTTATCCCTAACACTTTTGCTGTACTATCGTGGCACTGTGTTGCAGTTTTCTTAATTTCCTTGCATTAATTTTTTTTTTATTCAAGGGTTTCTAATCACAAGGACATTTGTTGCATTGTACTTGGAGGGTATATGATTCCTTAAAAGTTTGTCTCTAGTTTCATCCGGCTTGACTGTATTTGTGTTCAGCTGCAGAGTGGAGGGAAATCTAGTCGTATCACAGGCTTCAATGACCCAGGAATCTCTGACGGTCGAGTGATCATAGACTTGGTGGATGCCTGCAAACCAGGATGCATCAAGTATGACAACGTTAAAACTGGAACAACAGATGAGGCAAGTGTTCTTAACGTATCAGTTAGTGTCATGTGAAGTAGAAGTTGCTCACAAGGAGTCAGCACTTTATTGTTATTGTTGTTACTACTGTACATGCAGTTTGTGTGGTCTTGGCATGGTCTTGATGAAACAATCACATGTTTAAAGAAAGGACACTGCTTATGACTTTCAGAAAGTTCTTTGTTCATGGTTGCCTCTATCACCAAGTCAAAATTTCATGCTTGTATGAATTGAGAAATAAATTGTAATTCCAACAGTGTGCCAACTTCTTGTAAAGGGTTTTGACATTTGTCTTTTATGGCTCAAAACCTAGGAAGCTGAGCTGCATTTAAAACAGATTGAGCTGCATTTGAAACAGATTGAGCTGCATCTGAAACAGATTGAGCTGCATTTGAAACAGATTGAGCTGCATTTAAAACAGATTGCATGAAAACGTTAGACTTGCATAAATGGCTTTGCCATAGTTGTATATGAATGTGTGCATCAGGAGAATGGCTGCTTGAGGTGTAAGTAAGCAGCATACTGTGCGAATCTGGTGCAGATGGTAAAACCACATTTGACATACACTCCCCATATGGTCTGAGGTCAATCCTGGTCCAAGGTCATGCCCAAATCATGCAGAGTAGTGGAAAAAGAGACGTCCATCTGCGAAGCAGTGCTGCAGACAAGGCAAGTCAAGTTTAGAAATATGCCCAAGGCAACCATGCCAGATGACCTGGGTTTCCCAGGATTCAGCCGGAGGCAGTTGGACAACATCCAAGCACATTTCTTCACTAAGAAGATAACCTCTACAGTGGGGCCATGGACATATGCTTGTGTATCATCAGCATACAGATGAGCTGCAACCCCCAAAGATGAAAGGACTAGGTTTAGAATAGAGGTGTAGAGGATATAAAGTAGGGGCCATAGGGTGAAACCCTAAAGAATACCAAGTGAGACCATGGACCAGTCAGATGGTAAGGAACCAAAAACCACTGTCTGTGTGCGCCCAGAGAGGAATAAATGCAGCCATGACCCATAAGACCAAACGACCTTTCAAGGCATTCCAAAAGGATGCCATGGTCAACAGCATTCAAGGCCACACTCACATCAAAAAGGGCAAGGAGAGTTAGGGGTCGTCCATAAAGGATGTCCACAAAAAATGACCTACTTTGGATCCCTCCTTCCCCTCCCCCTTTGCAGACATCCGCACTCCAAAGCCAGTGAAAAATAAAAGACCAACATCATGAAAAACGTCATTAATAAACTACTCATTCTATCTTATTTAAAAGAACCTCACAATGGCACCATACATGGCTAACAGATCTACATAGATGTGACTTAACCCTTAACTGACGAGAGAAATTTTTCCGCCTAGGCCCTGACGACGAGCGATTTTTACCGGAAAACGCCTATTAATTAAATAGTTTTCAACTTGTTGTATCTCAGTCAGTTCTTGACCTACAGACATGAGGTTACCATCAATCTTTAGCATTTTATCTCCTCTTCCCATCCATTCGTCTAGTTTTTGATACAAAAAATTTTGGGGTACCCAAAGTTGCCCCAAACCGTACCCCACCCCATGTTTAAAACTTTTTTCATGTTCAGGCTCCTATGGAAAATAAATTTCAGTGACAACATATGTAGTGTCAGCACAAAAATCGTGCAGAAATCAATACCAGACAAAACCTCACAAGAATTTTGAAAATATTTTCATAAATGAAGGAGATACAGTATTTTTAGTATGTAAGATGAAGTCGTACAATTTGAAGGAAATATAAGAAAACACCTGAAAAGTAAGAAATGTCTAACTTATCAGATCTTGGTCATTCTTTGACACACAGACTTGAGGTTAATATCATTCTTTAGCATTTTATTTCCTCTTTCAAACCATGTTTCCAGTTTTTGAGAAAAATCTTTGGAGGTACTCATAGTTGCCCCAAACTGTACCCACCCCATTTGAAAACTTTTTTCATGTTCAAACCCCTATAGAAAACATTTTCAGCAACAACTCATGTAATGTCAGCACATGAACTGTGCAGCAATTAATATCAGACAAAACCTCCAAAAAGTTTGAAAATATTTTCATAAATGAAGGAGATATAATATTTTTAGTATGCAGACAGTAGTCGTACCAGAGGAGTAACAAGAAATGCCTAAAAAGTAAGAAATTTTTAACTTATCAGATCTTGGTAATTTTTGGCATACAGACTTGAGGTTAACATCATTCTTTAGCTTTTTATCTACTCTTTCAATCCTTCTGTCCAGTTTTTGATAGAAAAATTTTGGGGCACTCATGTTGCCTACTCACCCTATCACCTCCCAAACACATACATAGTAATACAAACACAACATCAAAAACACTGCAGCATGCACACCAACAGGACAACAGTAACATTACAACAAGCCAGGCACACAGAGAGGCAAACACACTGAAGTTTGTTTCCTTTTCAAATATTTGGTAGCTCTCAAAAGGGCCATTTTTATGAATGCCTGAGTGCACTGGATGGTCACCTTGAATATGGATGAAGCTCCTGAATCGACTCCTCTTTCTCAATAGACTGCACTGAACAGTTCTAAGAGGACAATTTAGAATGGAAATTTTAAAATTTGTATCGATGTGCTATATAGCTTACCTTCCTTACACTCCACAGAACCACTATCTGATTTTGCTCGTTGCAAATGTGGAAGCATAAAACTTTGCACAAAGCAACTTTACATGCTTCACATTCATATTGAGCCTTCTTGGGGCAGCCTTTGGGATTCTTGATCTTGTTCTCTAAAATAAGATGCTAGAGGAGAAGTAGGTTTCCATTTTATTCTGTGGGGTTTACCTGCCTTCTGTGCATTTGACCTACTCTACTCACCATGCAGGCCTGGTCTGTTCAACTAGCACATCAAAAAAGCTTATCCAAAAGCAGTTAGAAAAATTTCAAAAATGGTGCATCAAGGGCTGGTCTGCCACAGACGCTTGTAAATGGCACAGTTAGGGGTCAAATGGGAAAATTAGCTACTTGTTCAGTCCTGTCTATCACGCCCAAGTCATCCGCCTGACCCAGTTTGACGGTCCGCTAGCATGTATACGTAGCCGTCTAATTCGGTGTCGATGTCAGAATGTTCTTTAGCCAAAACCACTTTATCTTCTTCACTGGTAGCAAAAGACAGGTTTTTATTGTCAGATGAGTCAAAACTGTCATCATCTGATGCAAATTCATCAAGAATTTGCCGAATTTCGTCGTCAGTAAGGCCACAACAACAACACGCCGCCATTTTGGGTTATTTAAATTCGTGATTTAAATGTCCGATTTGATTGGTCGATTTTTATGTTTATAACCGAATTCTAAAAATATCTTCCACTTATTTCTGTACTTAATTATAATATCTTGGCCTAATTGATGTAAGGTTTCAAAAATATAACGTCTGCGATAGGCTGAGAGTGGTCTAGATAATAGTACATGCCCACTACCAATTACTACCTGCTCGTCGTGATACCTACACTACCAATCACTACCTACTCGTCTGTATTGGGTTAAGATAGGTTGAAAACTTGAAATGTTTCTTTAGCTGCCTGCAATGGAACATTAGTATTGATGAACCAATACAGTAGTGTCGGCCATCTGACTGAAGTTGGTGTTTAAAGCATGGGTTGTATTAAAAGCTGTGTCCATGTACCAAATTATATGCGGATGTCCGCATGGGCAATAATCCTCCCTCCCCTTGTCCACAATTGCATGACACCTCCCTCCCCTCTTTGCAGATATCCTTTATGGATGACCCTTACAGGTCCCCAATCAACAGCCCCATAGATGACAACAAGAATGCATGTTAGAATAGACTCTGTGGAGTTAAACTTTCTGAACCCTAACTGTTGTTTGGGTAGGAGGAAGTTTGCCTCAAGACACTGTATAAGCTGCACCGAGACGTATTTCTCGTCTTCCGTTGACAAGAAGGATAAGTTGGAAATAGGTCAATAATTTTCCATGTCATTAACATCAAGACCATAGTTAAGAGACGGCTAAACCACACCTCATTTCTCAGAAGCAGGAAACATCCCCTAACCCAAAGCAGAGTTACATAACAAAAGTAAAACAGCAGAAGATCATCCACAGAGTCCTTAATTAGAAATGGTGGCAGAGGGTTGAGCTCACCTGACTTCGATGGTGATGACAGCAGCAACTGGTGCAGGTCTTTGATGCAAATCAGCTCCAATTTTGACATCATGAAGTGCGTTGGAAGGAAGGTCTGTGGTGGGGCACATTTGGTTGAATGACAGATCAAGTCAATCTCTAGATGTATGAATTCTGTGGCCGTGAATGATGATTGTATGGCGCTACTCACAGTAGAGCGGCCAAGGCTGCTGGAGAGCAATGACCACAATGGTTGAGGGTTGTCTTCGTACCTTTCGATCACCTTCTCCAAGTAAAGCATCGCCTTTTCTGTAAACATGTTGTGCATCTGTCATCTGCAATGGACTTAGGCAGCACCATCCTCAGAAGTGCGTGTTCACCTGCAATCTCGCTCAAGTTCATCTGACCTCGCAACAAACAGCACAACAGGCTCTGTCAAACCATGGGGTGAGAGGTCTCTGGTAGGCCTTTGCAGTCCTAAAGGGAAGGAGACTGCCTATCAGGGTGCATACAGAAGACTTGTAGATGGTGAAGAGTTCTGAGGAATGGCCTTCCATGGTCGACAGGTCCTTGAAGAGCAGTCCGTTCAACAGGCCATCTCAAAAGGCCTCCCAGCCCAGGTTGTCCCAGCCCAACACAGACCGGCTGCACATACAGGTAAGTGCAGTATAGAGTAGGAGACCGTGATCCTAAAGGGATGAAGGCCTCACCCCACGATCCTGGACAGCGCAATCTTCTCTTGAAATGACCATGTCCAGCCAGCCTCTCAAATCATGCATCAGCTCAGACACATGTTGATCCAAACCAAATTGCTGAATGAGATCGTGGAAATGGATTGTCCAGAGAGCTGGGGTCCTCAAGAAGCATATTCAGATCACCACTGATGACAAGTTGGCAGTTATAGGTTGCAAGTGCTGCACACATGGAAGCAAACTTGGTGTAGAAAACCCAAATGAGAGGGCAAGGAACTAGGACTACAGAAGATGGCAAGCAGTATCAGTGGACCACCGGCAGTCACCTATGACAGGTAAACTGTTTGAAAGTTCTTCAGGTATAGGAGTGACCTTGACCCTGAGGGTGTCCTTGTAATAAACCATGATGCCTTCTGTGTGGTAGACGATTCCAGATACGAGAAGCACAGCAGCTGAAAGCACAAGATCCTACAACAGTCCTGAATCTTGGGGAACTAACAACATGCTGGTATCAGAATAATGCAACAGACTAAAAGGCAGTATGGTGTTAACAATGTATAAAGATATGATGGAAGGCTGGTATTCTGAGCTGTAAAGGTCAAGCATGCAATCTTAAACTTAATAAGCCACTCAGCGGGAAGCCAGTCAAGAGCATGAAGGCAGTCTAATGCATCTGATGATGAAAAAAATAAAGTCCAATAAAAATGCACACCTTATAATTATTGATTATTTCTAGTTGGGTAGTTGTGTTCACCAATGAGCCATTAATGGAGCTGGAGTTCTCACTTGGGAATTTTGCTAATCTGAAATCAAATTGTTAAATAAACTTTTGAAAAGATTATTTCAGAGCAAATAAAAGCAGTAGTCAGGTTCAAAATGAATTTCTCTGACATCAAAATTCAGGTGTGCATTGTAAGTCACACCAATACAGCCTCTGCCTAATTATCAAGCGTGATGTTTTTTGTATAGACACGCGAGTGACTCTGTATTATTATTTTTTTATTAACCTGCCTATTTGTATGCCAGTGCAGCCAATTTTGACTTCCCATGTGTAGTAACTAAACATAATTAGTTACTTTGGAAAAGTAACAGACTGGAATCAGTAGTTACTATTTTTTAAAAGTAGCTATAATTAGTTACTTTGAAAAATTAATAGACTGGAATCAGTAGTTACTATTTTTAAAAGTAGCTATTCATAGTATGTATGTATCAATAAATTTGTAAAGCGCCTTTTAAGTAACTCACAAAGGCGCTGCAGCACGGCTACCTAATGAACTCTAAAGAGGAACATCTTGAGATGGGCAGATGTTTCCTGAACTGTTGAACAGGCAAGGGATCGGATGTCTGGTGGAAGATGTCTGGTGGAAGAGTGTTCCAGAGAGACGGCCCCACAGTGGAGAAGGTGCGGCCCGCCCAAGCCGACGTGCGAGAATGAGATGCGATGAGATAACTGTGTCACCGATCGCGGTCTTTGTCTGCCAGGTTGATCAGCAACCGGCTTGATGAGCTCATTGATATAATCCGGTGCTGAGCCAATGATCAAGGACCTAACCATGAGGAATATTTTAAACTGTACCCTCTTCTCAGCTGGAAGCCAATGTAGGGTGTCTCGTATGTGGGTAGAAATATGCGAGAATCTGGACATACAAGCAGCAAGCCAAGCAGCACAGTTGAAGACAGATTGGAGCTGACGGATGCAGAATTTAGGCAGGCCGACCAGGATGGAGTTGCAGTAGTCCAGATGCGTGATGATGAAGGAATGGACAAGCGTGACAGCTGCGATATAGGACCGGTTTCGACTAATAGCCCTTATCTGACGCAGTTCATAGTAGCAAGTCCTGCAGAGTGAATTAACATGGCCCACCATCAACAGCTCTTCGTCTGACAAAACACCCAGATCACGAGCCACTCACAGCGAGACCCAGTTTGAAGACACTGCCAGAATCCTAACTCAACCCACGTGTGCCGAGAGTTGAACCAGATGAACTGTGTTTTCGCCGGGCTCCGCTGAAGCTGTAATTATGGTAGTTACTTTTTCCTGCCCAGTAACTAGTTACTGTAACTAATTACCATACTTTTTTTAAAAATAACTAGCTAATGCTGCTCAATTTGCCTGTTTAATCTTGTATCACTATGGTAGATAAAGCAAAACTGCGATTAACTATATGATTTTTATATTTTTATATCTGTCTCATTTGAAATATTTAATATTCCATTTTCTTTCTCAGGAAAAGTTAGCAAATGCCACTTTTGCAATTTCAATGGCTCGGAAGATTGGTGCTCGAGTTTATGCTCTTCCAGAAGACATAGTTGAAGTAAAAGGCAAGATGGTGATGACAATATTTGCCTGCCTCATGATACGCGACTACCAGCCTCAAAAGAAGTAATCTCACAACAGCCAGAACAAAGCCCAAGATTTAAACTGGTTTCTCACTATGCACCAAAGAAGCCAATCACCTAGAAAGCACAAATCTGTAAATCTGAAGGTAGCAATATGGAATGAGATATAACAGTGACTCTGTATGCTGGCATTAGAATTCTTATTAGTTTTTTAAAGCTGCTGAATTTACATAATCTCTAATGCTTGGGCTATTTTGGTTTGCAGAGTTATTTGCCAGTGATGTGGAAATTTCTGTGTTGCTGTTGATGTAAAATTCATGAATCTTTTAATAGCTCAAACTTGTCACTTCATTATTTTGCAATTTCTTTTGTTGGTCGTTTCTTACGTTACTTGGTCGTTTCTTACGTTACTTGGTTGTTTCTTACGTTACCACCTATAGGTTAACCAGCTGTGCCAATTCTTGAATCTTAAAGACTTAAGCATATTTTTGGTCAATACAAACAGATGAGTTATTAATTCTGTCATTTACGAATCTGATTTCTGAACTTTTCTGTACAAATTTAAAGATGTTTGATCACATCTGTCATTTTTAGATCTGCCTTCTGAAGTTTTTTGTTAAAATTTTCTGTGCCATGTTATGTAGTTTTTAAATTCATTGTTGTTGTTATGCAGTTATAAAAAGGAATGGCCCATGGCAGAAAATTTTGTGGTTATGGATGAGTTTACTTTAAATTATGGAATCAGAATTTATACATGAATAATTGTGTAAATCAAATGCTTGAAATGTTGTTTACTTTTTGATGGACACCTTTATTTTGCACAATTTCTGTGTAATGTGCTCAAAACACTCAAATGTTGTGGAAGAAAAGATCTGACTGGTAACATTTATGAATTTAGTTTTCTGAGATTAATGTACTATAGAGCTGTTCTTTCATTACACAGGGCATGAAGTGATATCACTCAAACATCTGCAAATACAATCTGTTCTAGAGGGACATCTGCCAAGATAGATAGCCAGCATAAATGACAGTTTTGTGGAAGCAGCAACTGAAAATGAAACAACATCAAGGACATAATTACCACAGTGGGTAGATGGAAGAACGAAAATTAGCCCACCCATACAAAGTCTCAACTGACTTGCAACTGTATCTAAGCCATATGCATCACCTGATCACACAATAATCGAGTCCCAGTCTCTCTCAGAACTTTACTAGGAGGACTTACAAGCATTTAACCTCCCAGTCAACCACTATTTGGAGGTCATTCCTGTGTGCAGGCTCATTAAAAGAATATCATACAGCACTCCTAGGTTTCAGACTTCTGTGTGCAGGTTCATTAAAAGAATATCATATAGCACTCCTAGGTCACAGACTTCTGAGTCCATTATGAGAAGCCTGCTCTAACTCATAATTCTTGGGTACCTTTAGAGCCAACTACTTAGAATGCTGTCCAACACAGTTGAAAGCATCCAATTTGTCCTAACCAAGAGCTTGATGTCTGATTGAATAAGAAGAGTAATGCATCACCTGCAAGCTACAAAAGGATGGTCATTATATTATGGTCATCGTCAGTAGCAAGCTGCTTCAAGGGTGCTTTACAATGTCAAAGAGTCCAACAATAAACGATAAATGAATGATGTACAAAATCAAAAACAGACCAAACATACTCGCCACTGGTTTGAGTAATACAGGTTATTGCACAGTTTCCAGTTGTAACTGGTTAATCCAACCAGCAATTACTGTCACTTATGATCCTAAGCTAGAGATCTTTAAGATAACTAGAGTGATCAAATTTTGTTTAGTTATTCTTCCTGGCATCTGACAGAAACGTTCCAAAAAGGCTCATATGGTTAAAACTATGCTTAAAAATCAGTTTTAGTATATACTGTAACACCACAACAGTTAGACAGTCAAATGATTATTGATATAATGTACCTGCCATGATAATGGCCTTCCTCTTAAGCCCACTCTTATTATAACTGGAAATAGTCACCGCTGTCACCAAACTGAAGACTCTTCTGTTTAACTAGAACTGGGCTAACAGCACTACCAAGCAGATATCTTGATGAAGCTCTGTATAAATTACCAGGTATACAGTATATTAAATTACAATAAGCGTGTAACCGCCAGATCATCCGTTACAGTGATATAGCTACAGTATAACATGATTTGTATTCAAATAAAGGCAGATAGCAAACAGCACATGCGGTAACCATTAAGGTGTTCCCATCCATAATGGAGAATTTTCATGTAATGTAGTTCTCTTCCTCCAACCAACCATTTGGTGATGGCTTATATTGAGACTCTGTAGCCAAAATATTTTGAAGATGGAACAATAGTTAGGACTTGCTCAATCCAGTTGAAATTCTGTAAAAGTGCATTTTTATCGGTTTTTCCAATTATTTTTAAATTATGCATTGTAATTTTACTCACTTATCCAAAAACATGTTACAGTTCTCTTGACAAGTGATCTGCTCTGGTAGCTATCTTGTCAACAGGTTTTTGGAACTTTGTGATTAACTAGGTACATACATATTTGACATTTTTCAAGTTTCTTTAGAGCATAATATCAATAATGAATAACAAAGCACAGGCAAGTTTTAAGCTGCACCACATCATAGATATCAAATCTTAGTTAGATTACCAGAGAACTTTTGACAATGGCAAATAAAGTAACATGTGCTGCAAGTTCAGTCTGGCTGACTGGAGGGGCAGATGAAAATTTCAAAACTTCGAAACTTCCTTCTGAAAAAGAAGTGTGCAGGGTGCTGTTGCATTACCATATTGAAGAAAAATTGAGCTTAAAGGAGTGTATAGACAAGACTTTCTCACTGCTACAACCAATATGGGATAAGGCAAGAATAAAAATAAAAGCTCCTACTCATGTGGTTGAGCATATCCAAAAACTTCATGAAGCTTTCAGTGCAGAGGTGAAGGCACTCTCTGACCCTGTAGTGCCGCTGATATTGCATTGGGATAGCAGAATTATGGAGGACTTTACAGGCCCTAGAAGAAAAGCGGAGACCGACTTCCTATTCTGGTCTCTGCACAGAATGTAGTGAAGCTGTTGTTTGTCCCAAAATTTCCCGATGGAACAGCAGTTAAAATGTCAGGGGCATTGTTTGACAGCATGGAATAGTGGGGATAAAAGATCAGATCAAGAGTATGTGCTTCAATACCACTGCTTCAAATACTGGAACAAAAGGTGGAGTTTGCTTGCTGTTACATACCGAAATTGGTCGGGAGCTCCTACATTTAGCATGCCCTCATCACATCCCAGAGATCATGCTAGAGAAGGTGTTAATGTTTCAAAGTTATGTTTCAAAGTCTCACAAAATAGAACTGTTTGGCCATTTCAAAGATTTCTGGCATCGAATGGATAAATTTCATTTTCCACAGTCCTGGAGGATGAGAATATGGCATCCATTATTGCTCCATGGAAAGACAGTGTCATAGAGTTTGCAGTAGCTCAGCTGGAGACATTCCAAGCACGAGATGACTACTGTGAACTGCTGGAGCTGTCAATTGTTTTCTTGGGTGGTACGCTGCTCTATGGAATCCACTTCCGATATGCAGGAGCAATTCACCGTCCCTGCTGGATGGCCAGAACCATTTACTCCATAAAGATGTGGCTATTCTGCAAACAGTATGAACCATTGGAGCTAGGATCCTATGGGTTACGGAAGTCGCGTGGTCACTCATATCGTGGACAAATAAGGAATCATCTCAGTGAGGTCTGTCTCCTTGTGCCCGCCGTGTATGTCGCGTACTGGTTCCACAGCTCATAATCTGCAGTTGCTCCAAGAAATGACCTGTCCTTGCTATGTGCTCTGTCAGCATACCCAAACAGGGTGGTTGCCAAAGATGCCACCACAACATTTGGTCATCATTTATGGTACCTGTCTGAACTGCTGGTAGGATTTGGATTCTTCGGCGATAATTTCTTGGTGGAAGAGAAGTGATTAATGGTCGTGGCTCTCAGAGATACTGATGAACCTCCAAAACAGATTCCACTATTCGTCAGTCCAGAAACAAAGTAAGTATATGACTTCGTAACGACATCTACATGATGCTTTTTAAGATCCTCGGCCTATCTGAGGAATTCTTGCAGATTTACCCCAGCAAATGGCTACTCCAAGAATCATATCTAAAGGATCATCAGATGGTCACCGTCTCCGTGAAGGTAGTAAACGATCTTGCAGCACGGGGAGTTGCCTTGATTCACGAATTCAATGCCTCTTTAACGCGCAACGAGGAACAGAAGCAGCAGCTCATGCAAGTAGTGGAGGACCATAGAAGCAAGTTCAGTGTGCCAACAAAGGTGGGAGCTATCAAGAAATCCAAAGAAACTGGTAACACGAATTACTGATAGACTGATGGAAACTGCATTTTCAGTTAAAATAAATGGCGTAATGTCTTGTATGGCGTTCGCCGTTCATTGCGTCCCGTAGATGCTACAGTGTTTTAATGACTACAACTGAGTGACTGTTCTGTGTACTTTATGCTGATACTCTACCATTACACTGCAGTTTACATTCTTTTCATGCGTGTTAATTGTTTATTGTGTTTACTGTTTAGTTGTTTACTCTTTCACTTGATTTTTTTTATAGAAACAGCACTATAGTAAACTTTGATTGCCTTGAGCAAGTCCTAAATATTATTTTATCATGCTAAAATTTTATTAGCTACTGTTTCCACCTAGTATCACACAGTAATAGGTTGGAGAGTAACTTTCTAACACTTTCATTTTTTTGAAGCACCCTAGTAACCAAGTACAATTTGATTATGGTTTATAATGTCTCAGCTGGTTCAAAAACCCGTCATTTGGGCAAATAACAGGTCTGCAAGATTTCACATGATCAAAGCCTTGGTTGAAATCCATGGCTTTGGCCTTCATGACATAGGCAATGGTAATGGTTGCAGATCTTGATACTCCAGCCATGCAGTGAACAAGTACCTTTCCACCGGATGACAATGCTTCGTCGATGAATGTAAAACATTCTTCAAAGTACTTGGTAATATCGGTAGACGGCAGATCAACAATCAGGACATGCTTGTAAGTAAACTTTCCTGGAAAGTATTCCAACTCCCTAGCAGTGGTGGCTAATATGTGTGTGATGCCATGTTCCTGTAGCACAGCCTCATTAGATGCCACGTCAACAGATGCTACAAGGCATAAAAACAAAGCAGTAAAATTTCAATGTGCTATTCTTTCTTCTGTCTTCACCAGTCTACCCTGTATGCCTTGAATCCATTGCTCTTTTCTGTCACTCAGAATTACCCATACCTATTTGTCTCACAAGTTAGAACTAGTAGAAACCATAGCAACCTCACTGCATTGCATTGCTCGCTACACGTAGAGGGATCATGAATGGGGATGCGCCCCACCATGCTCCTACAGTAAGAAATGGGGTCCTCCATATTTATTTCTACTGGTCTCGGTGTTGGTGCTGGAGATATATTTGTTGTTCAGTCAACTACACTTCGCCCTCAGGACTATGCTTCTGAAGTGTGAGGGTTAATTCTGACAAAGGTGTATAGCAATTACCTTACCTTACCTTTAGTACACAAATGTTTGTTATAATATTATAACTTGTTATAATAATAATCTTAAGCTGTATTGAAATTGTAAGCCTACCTTAATGTACGCCATCACTTAAGCCTTCACACTGCCAGCTTAAGGTTAAATGCATTGTTTGGTATTCAGACAATCTCTGAGGAACAGGACTAAACATAATATTGTATGTGCTAGTATAGGATATTTTAAACTAGTTTCTTGGTCAATATTTGGTGCAGAACATATGATTGTCCTGTATTAGTGTTTTATAGGTGCACTGGTTGCAGTGATCTACCAGAGCAATTTCCAGCGCCCTTGAAATCGCTTTGCTGTTGAACTGTGCTACATGCATTGTCTTCATTAAATTACTATATCTTTCTTCCTAAATGTTACTTCAAACAAGCACCATTATGAATTTAGAACACTGAAAAAATGGCATATTTGTGAAAAATTCATGATTTGGGATTTCAGGCACCCTCATTCAAATCAGATTTTCATCAGATTTTCTGGATGCTTCACATCTGTGATGCCTGTGTCAAGCATTTTTGAGACATCCACCTGGTAACACTACTATGTCTCAACATTTCTATGTTATCGGTTTTTGTGTTATGGGTCATCCACTAGCCTCCAAATGAATTTCATTTTAGTATTCTGGAACTGCTGCTATAGTGCGATAGGTTCTTCATGTATTCAACTTTCTCTGTGTCACAACATTACCTTTATTTATCATCTTCAGATCACTTATCTGGGGATTCTCAAACTGAAAGCATCTCTGACAAAGTAATAAGTGTAATCCTTGAGAAACGGCTACTTGTGATCATCCTACTTATAAACAATATGGCCACCCCAGACTGCGAGTGAAATTAGAGCATTGCATGCTACCTGAAGGACTCAAAATAAATAATTCATAAGTGGTTCGAAAAATGACACGTACACCAGAATAAAAACTATACATGAATGTCGAATTATGCTTCTCGGCTGCTTGTAAACATGGAGAACATGTGGATGCATGTCAAATGCAAATTTTAAAGACAATTTAGACTACAATTCCTCACTCAATCAATGGACATTTGGCACATTCACAAATGCATTACTTACTTACTTACTGGCACAAGTTGTGATTTACTTTCAGTGTATCAGCAGTAGTTCGCAATTGTAATTTGAGATTTACAAAGCTCCTCTTAGAGGATAAACTCAACAGAGGTGCTCGTCTGACAACTTTTCTCAAACATTCTTATATACATCACAGAAACTTACCCAATTTCTTAATTTATTAATATCAATCACAGTATTGCAAGAAAACTGTGTGTAACTTCATTTACTGACACCAATAAATGTATTTTAATAACTTTGTGCTAATCTGTTACTTATAGATTACTCATTTATTTTTCGGAGTCCTTCCAGCAGTTTGCAATGCTCTGATTTCCTGCAGTCTGGTGCGGCCAGAGAAGTTGCTGAGAAGAACCGAGGATAGGAGTGGATGGAGAAGAATCGTCTACAATGCGACCAACCCTCGTACCGAGGACGGTTGAAAAGAAGAAGAAGGTGCGGCCATATTGTTTATAAGCAGGGTGATTGACAGTGGCCGCTTCTCTAGGATAACCAGTAATTAGTATGTAATCAACAGTTCATGATCTCAAAGAAATTCTATTTGGAAACTTTGAAATACCTGCTTCTATATTTATAAACCATCAGCACAACTGATTTTGATATTTTTATAAAACACCTCTCGGGTTTTCTGAATCTCTGGTGCATTCTTTCTCTCTTAATGCCACTGGCAGCTCTTCATATTCTCAAGCTCTCGCCTACTGTGTTCCTTAAGTTCATGTTTTTGTACTTCTTCTGTTCTGTATGCCTCTCTACTTAGGAAACTCATCCCTCATTCTCTGCCGACAACTTGCATTTCTTCTACATTACATTAGCTCGCTTCACTAACGGAGCTACCAATCTCGATGCACTCGTCAAATCGCTAACCTAGTAAATAGAAGGACTGAAGCATTTTTAAATACCAGCACAGAACACCACTAAACTACCACACAATTCTAACGCTTTTTAACCACAAATATTTTGCATGTTCACAACGCGCCTTTTTACACAAATACTTGCCCAGAAACAGTCCTGGCAGTATTTCTCCAACCTGAAGATCTGGGTTTGGATCCTCTATGAAACAGAGGGTTTTCGATCCTGTATCAGTTTTGTATGAATTGCCGGACTCGTCTCTCTTTTCGATGTACACAATGCCATCGCCATTAGTAAACTTTGTATCTGTCTTACGCAAAGAATTCCTGCCAAAACCTTCGATTTCTTTAAGGAAAGCCATCGTGTGTAATCCCCCTTAACAACCCGTCATCAAGATACATCCAGAATGGACCGCACATTACCGGTTAACAGCAAAACACATGACAAGCACATATACTATATAAATAGATGGAGGTTATATTTATATTTTAACCTAGAGGGAGTATGACGTCACTTGTTTGAAGCTGCCGTATCTGTTTCATTGATTGCAACGAAATGTTTACAAACGACTTCATCACGGCATGCTATTATCTCATTAATAATGACTGAAGTCAACGACAAAGTCAACCGGCTCTTATTTGGCAAATAGAAGACATTTACGTAAAAAATTTTACTGTTCAAGCGAGTGGTGAAATAGTTTCAAACGTTTTGGAGGCGAATCTCTGACTCTGAGGTCGTCGTTACCACTTACCGCCTACAGATATCATACCAAAGATTTTGAATTCCTTTCTTTAAAATCTTTGGCTCATATTATGGGCGCGTTCCACTACTGCTCGGAATATAATTCGGGTTTGACTCGGTGTGCTTCGTAGCAATGTGGAATGTGTCCACTTGCATAGGCTGCGTTGTCTCCGGTTTCAGAATATCGCTAATAAAACAGGCTTGTTCTAATTCACTTCTGTCAGTTTTACTGATCTGTTCCTTTGCCTTTTCAAGAAGATGACTTAAACTCTTCTGAAATCAAGCCAGAAGAGGTTTTAAGAAGAGGACGTGGCTTATTTGAAGTCCTAGCTGTGAACTGCTTTTATGGTTGCTGTGTAGGGACCTTGAGCAAGTATCACAGTCACATTTGCCTAGCCCAATCGATTGATGCTTGGTCATTAGATACTGGCGCTTAATAAATGCAGAAATAATAATAATAGCTGAAGTCTTGCTCTCTCTTGAATACTCCGTGTCTTCATTTTAAAGCTCGCCGCAGTATGTTCGCATTCTTCAGTGTTTCTAGTCAACTATGGCCTCACTGGCATCCTCCCAGACAGCTGTCCTACCTGGTCACTGACTATTCTTCCCCGCCGTTTATGTATTGTCTCCACTCCTCTTGTTAGTCAGCCACAGGTCTTTTGTTATTCTTTTCAAGCAAACTAATGACAGTTTTCCTTCTATTGTGTTCCCTCCTCTGTCTTGCATGGCAAAAGTGCGTTTTGCCATCTGAACATTGCCTCTATCCACTCGATAGTCCCAGCTCTGACAAATTATCTCACTGAGCAACAACTTCACATCATGGTACATAATGAATCTTGGCTACTTCCTGATGACGCAGTTCTTCTTTTATTAAGATATAACTCCCTCTTCATTTTCACTGTTACAAGAACCATGACCGAGTGGAAACGGCTGTGGATTAGCTTTTCTTTACAAATCCTTCTTGATTTTGTCTAGATCTGTTCTCCCTATATTTTTAACTTCTTTGCTCTTTTGTCTACTGACAGAATTTCAAGGGTGCCGACCCGAAAGAGTAAAACTCGCGCTTTTGTTTTTGCGTTGCAAATTTTGTTTGTTTTTTATCCGAGAGCGTAGCCTACAGTCAGAGCCGAGCTGGCCAGCGAGAAATGGTAGCCTCCGATTTAGCGAGCAATCGAGACCAGGGACTTATTCGCGATTGTCGCCTTTCGGGCCTACCGCGTTGAGCAGGCCTCCGTGCTTGGTCCACAATGGGTATGGCCTTTTCACGAATGGGTGCCTAGGCTGTCCCGATGTCCGGTGGCCCTGACCTCTCACTGTCGACCGGGTGTAGTGCATGAACATGTTCGATGTACCCCTGTATATGTAAGCACCCGGCACCACAAGAGGGTCTCGTCAGCGGCGCTAACTCCCAACTTGAGGATTACATAGTTGAGACGAGGCGTAGTGCAGCGCTCATCGCCAATTTAAGACGACTGCCCCAAACTCACACTTCTACCAGGATAGACTTTAGCAACCCAGTCTATGACATCAGGTCTGACATATTAGCAGACTTTTTCAATGTACTGACCTACTGACCGCTCATCTTGCTACAATGGTACCAACGACATAGGTTATCCGTCCACCCGGGCCACCAAATCAGGCTTTCGCCTCCCAACCCCAGTCAGAATACTCGGTTTGCGGATCACATCATGACCCCTGGACTAAACCCTTTTCACCAGACTCTCGCTTTCCTGGAAGAAATTGGTTATCACGTCGATCCCTAAACCGAACATAAGCGCTCATGAACCTAGCTGCTACCGTCCAATTGCAATGTGATGCAAAGACTAGTTTGTGATCGGCTCTGGATATCAACGGACTCTTCAACCGATACCAATCCAGCTTAAGAAAACAGAGGCGCTGTCAGGACCACATCAATCGTCTCCAAGATGACATCCGAAGGGCGTTTGCCGGGGGGGGGGGCAGATGTCGACTGAAGTCTTCAACAAAAAGCATTCGACCTTATGTGGGCAGATGGACTGCTAATACAAGCTACAATGCCTTGGCAATCAGGATCAGATTTACAATTGGATCAGGGACCTTCTCTCCGGCCGAACAATCCGTGTCCGAGTTGGAAAATCTCTGTCCTGTCCTTTTCAAATGGGAAGCGGTTCACCGCAGGGCAGCGTCATCAGCCCTGTCCTGTTCATCATGCCACTGAACGATATTCCTGAACCGATGAATGGCATAAACTGTCGGTCTACGTAGACAACAGCACCATCTGGAGGTCCAGCTACAACCTCGAGCGAGGTAAACGAGCGTGAACTCCAAAAGTACCTGGAGTCGGCAAAGAAATTCTTCGACGACTGGGGTTTCAAGGTCCAAAGTAGAACGAAATAGTGTCAAGTTTGGGACGACGAATCTGCTCTTTAGAAAGTCTGTCAAGTTTCTAGGAATGATGTCAGATCAAAAGTTCCACTGGACGGCACACCCCTTAACTAAGTTGTAGATCGGTGCAAGCCTCGTCTTAATCTCACGCGAGCCATGGCCGACGCCACCTGGGGAGCTTTAAAAAATTATGCTCATGTTATGCAGGGCCTTGACTCGATCTAGTGTTGATTATGGAAGCATCGCCTACAAAACTCTTCGTTGTCGAATCGAGCCAAGCTCGAGACGATCCGGTACGAGGCCTTATCCATTTTCTGCGGGGCACTGCGGGTATTAACATCGCGACTTTTCGGATCGACTGCGGAGAGATGCCCCTGCATCTGCGTCGCAGACAACAGGTGATAGAGTACACCACTAGGATCCAATCTATTCCGATCACCAGACCCAAGACGTCCTTCGAGCCGACAAACGCCGGAGGTTGAAGAAAGCACGGAAAGAGATCAGAGTCAAAGTCGAACTGGTGGGGCATTCCTTCTTGTGAATGGCGAACCATTCCACCCAAAATTGGTGGAACGCTTCACCTTTCCACGGTGAACTATTCCAAAAATAACGGTGGAACATCACACCAATAACTGGTGGAGTATTCCACCTTTTGAACGGCGGATTATTCCACTAAAAATGGTGATGCATTCCACTTTTGCAGGTGGTGGCTAATAACTGCTGGAGTATACCACCTTTTGGAAGATGTACCATTCCACTCAAAATTGTGGAGCATTCCACCTTTGCAACGGTGGGCCATTCCTCAAATAAATGATGGAGCATGCGAAAACCTGCAGTCTGCGACCTGTCTGAACCTTTAATTGCTGCAAGAGCCGGTCTTAGCTTCCCCGTGGCCCTGATTCCACTATACTTTGGCGACGCCATCCCTTCCATCCTTCCACTCCCTCTCCTCCCTTCCCTTCCACAAGTATTTTCACTCAAATATCATCAAATACGATTCACGTTTGAACGTTTCTGAACTTCTTAGGCGGCTGGTCTTATGCTCCTCGTCATTTGCGCCTTTGGCACTCAGGGGCTTATAATTATAACCCCTCCCAAACTGAAGATCCTGACGACGCCAGCTGCACTGCAGTATAAATGCAGACGGACATTAGCATCTTGGTGAGGAAGATATCATTTTCCTATTTTCATACACCATGCAGTATGGCATAACTGCTAGCTGCTGGTTAATTTCAATCTGCGCCGATCAAAAGGCCGGATGTCGTAAACAGCGAGGTGACCTAATGATCCGAAGACCTGCATAGCTGTATTCCTCTTCCGGTCAACAACTGCGGAGCCTTCGTCCGTTAATGAGCCACTTTAAAAGCAGAACCATGGGATCATAATTTAATAGATGACATCAATCGGCGGCGTGGATCTTGTCAGCATCCATGCCGGGAAGTCCAGAAGATCAGAGATGCTGAAATGAATACCAAATGCTTAGGCACGGCGTGGGAGTTGCGGGATTCAACCCCTAAGCTCATGGGCGTCCCACAACATTCGATTAGAAATTATTAACAGACTACGGCTGCAAAACAATATAGACAATTTAAACACCAATGCTAATCATTTCAAGAATATTGCGGAGATACAATTATGTCGAATACTTCTGGCCTAGTTAGCTACTTTGGTTAAAGCGTAGGCCTACGTCAAGGTGCCTCTGTGTGTGATGATGCCGTTTCGCATACCGATCGTAGTTTATTTAAGAGATCTAAATCTCGGGCTAGCACGGTCCGTGCACGGGAACCTTAAATGGTGTGGCACTCATTCAAACGAGCAGTGGTGGTGAAGGGTTGAAAATATATTGAAAAATGAGCAGGGTTGAGGCTACACAGTTGCTTTAGAAAAACATATAGGGCCTACATTCACAGTTTATTTTAAGTAACATATACCTCTAAGACGTTGACTTGTCACCATTGGTTGATGCCTTATGCATTAGACATTAGTCTCACCTTTTCAAGAAACCCCACCGTGATTAGTCTTCCCATTTCTCTCAGCTTAAACACAACCCACCCTAGCCTCCTCTCCCCTCCTTTCTCAGGTCGCCTGGCAGCCGGACTTGCTTCTTGACATGGACAACCCCACGAACTTGACGCAGCGCTCGTGAATAACTGGTGCCCTGCGTTTAGCGTTTAAATAGCACATTAGAAATTTCGAGTTTAAGATTACGATTAGACACAGGCTCATTAGAAGCTACTAATTAATTATTAATTAAATAACGCAGCTACCGCTTCGTTTTGAAGTCTTGAAGGGAACGCCTCAAAGGCAGACTGAAAGAATTTTATTGACTCAGTCGTTCGCGAAAGTCGATCAATGCGAGGGCTGATGTATTGACGTTAAAAACCCTACTGCTAGGCTAAATGGACCTGTTTTCAATATAGGCTATACGATACTGTTTTATCTATGAACGCTAGATTAAACTGTTGTGCAAATTTTAAATTCGCCAAAGCCCAAACTGTTCTTTAATATTCTGTGAAATGGTGGTGGTGGTGGCGGTGGTGGTGCTGGTGGTGGTGGTGGTGGACGACTTCAATGCAGCAAAGTGTGCGAGTTAAGTTCGTTGCATGGTAGGTAATAGCACTTACGTTCAGTTTTCTTTCGAACACTATTTAGACATCCGCTCACTCGTTGGCAACGCATATACGGTACATTTGGTCAAATATCTTATTTACTTACAGAAGATATTTGCAATCCTGTAACGAAGCTTTAGCGTGCAGAGCATGCGTTTGCTTTTATAGCGAATTTATCAAAGATTTTAAAACACTTTTTAAATGCCTTGAATTGATTGAAATCGACTAATAGTTGCTGCAGCCAGTAAAAGTTTTCATAATTTCGGCATCAAGAGAGTTTCATTTGTGGGATCGGCCGGCGAGTCATTGTGAGAATCAGATTCGTAGGTAATAATCGAATGACACGAAATTTCTCTTGACAATTTCTCATTGTTCACTGTATTGTCTGCCGCCAAAAGAAAACCCACGCCGTCAGTAGAAACAAGAGGGGGCTTTTAAAGCAGCAGACATTCTCTGTTGGTCATAGAAGGTGCCCCGGGGCACACTGGGGCTTCAAGCCGCCCCGGGCCTCAACCACAATCCCCCAGTTCGTACACTCAATTAGACAATGCCTTATGCAATGTCTGATGCACGGCTGGAAGCCCTAGTGTGCCACAGAGCGCCTTTTATGGCCAACAAAGAGAACCAGGTGACCCCAAACCCCCATTTGCATCCACTCCATCCCGTTTCAGTTCAAACATTCCCTTTAGGCCGCACTAATTAGGGTCAGTTGATTTTAAATACTAACAACTGCGAGTCCCGGCAAACCATGGCATATTAGTGATTCGCCTCTTCACTAAACGAAGTCGTTTGAGTCTCTCGTTCACCATTAGTTTCAATTGTTTAACAACATCTTGTTGACGCTAAGGTTGTTGACTTACCCCACACGGCACATCTCCAGCCACGATCCGTCAACACCAAATGACGCGAGTGGACCCACGAGTCGACGTCATCGTCTTTTGGGGGCGGCCAACGTAACCTTGACCCCCGGAACGGCCTGGACAGCGACAGTTTTCGACAAGTCACGGTCGGACACTGTCGACTTAAGAGTGCTCATGGACAAAACAAACAAAATCAATTAATTAACAGCTTGTGATACGAAGTCATCTAGCCATGACCCACAACGTGTTTGCTCTGTCAGGCCGACTAAGCTAATCTGGATGTCCGCGGCAGTGTTTAACTTTCTTGCAAAATAACAGAACTCAACATTAAATTCCTGCAAGGCTAACGCCCAGCGCATTAGCTTCGCGATCCTTGGTGAACTCGTTGTTAAGTAAGTAAGTGGGTTGTGGTCCAAGTAGACGGTAATTCGGGTTCCTCAAACCCAGTTACTAAATCTGAGTAACACTGCTAACGCAGCACACGCCCCTTTTCTCACCGCTGCCACCCATCTTGTGTGGTCAGTTTGACTTGCTCCATCTGCCCCGCTGGATCAAAGCTCCCGTATTCGTGTGGTTGCTAGCATCTGCATTCAGATGGAAAAGCTGCGAAAGCCAATGCTGCGGCAAGCGCGTAGTATTGGACTTTCACGGTGCAGCTTTCAAATCATCAGAGGTTTTGCTGTTAAGATGAAGATGCCTCTAAAGGTGTATATGCGACTTGTTGGAATATACGCCTATATTACCTATATAGGAGTCGGTAATTAAAACGTTTAATTATAATAGTATAATAATACTAAACATAAAGTAATAAGAAATCCGTTCACGAAACAAAGCGTTCCCGCGAGAAACTTCGGAGTTCGAGCTCCGCTGGAGAAACGACTAGCATTTCCGAGTCAGTCACTAGCTCTGACTGCCGTCTTCTCTCTTTGAATTGACATTGGTAACGTAACTAGTCCATTTCCACTGGTAAGCGTGGGCCACTGGCACGCCTCCAGCTACCAAGTACTTATGATGTTGCTGTTTGGGTTATAAGACGATGGAGATGACAGGTACTCGCAAATTGTTTGTACGTGTGCATAATCATCGTTTTCTGTTTTGAATAGTGAAGGGTCGTTGCAGCAGTCAACTGATTTAGCCTTAAAGTGATTCTTGCTCGTGTGAGATCGGTACAGTTTTCAGACACATCTTTCAAGACTGATGTTTGTAACTCAGTTTCTGTCCCATATTGTCTCTGAGTTGTTTTAGTCCTATACACTGAGATGTATGTAAATAGTGTTTTCTGCTCTCTATCTTTAATAGCTTCACCTCGTAGGTTTACCAACTTACCGTTTAAGATTGTACAACGTCATATAGTAGCATCATTTTGTCATCTAGTTTTTATTAATTGTACCAACTTCATTGTTCCCTGCGGAATTGATTAGACTTTGTAGAACTATTTACTATTCTTTTGTCTGTTTATTTTATGTCGGCTGGTACCAATCATATTTGTTGGTGCAGTATTATTGGATTATGTCAGCAAAAGTAAGCAAGCAAGAAAGCAAGCAAGTAAGTAAGTCGGTGCTCATTGTTTTACTTGTGTGGTATAATTTGTTAGCTTTATGTGCATTTAAATGTGTATAAGAGTTTGCTACATTACCTTCTGATTACATGTAGAAGAGATATGGATATAATACAGAACACATGTTGTGTACATATGAAATGCAGATCATTAAACCAAAATGAAATCGACATAGCATACATATGTTGCAGATGTCCTGATTAGATAATGATCACATATAGATACCATATTGAGCCAAGATGGTTGCCATATGGAATTCCCATATGGAATGAAGATCGGTAAACCATATGGGATCCATATGGCATATAGTGTAGATGCTTTGATTTAGATATTGACCACGTATGGATACCATATATGTTCCAGATAGTTTGCCGATATACATTCCATGAATCCATACGCAATGCAGATGGGTAAGCCATTTGGAGTACATATGGTGCAGATGTCCTGATTAGATGTAGACCAGATGTGGATACCATACATAGCCCACATGGGCTGTCGGGTGCAAACCAGGTCGATTTAGGGATCCAAACCATATAGTGTTCCAATATGGAGCCCAGGAGTTAACATATTTCTTTGCTGTTGGGGAGATATTCTCTGTTGCAACTGATGCAGCTAGTTCCGCCGTTGTTGATGCTTATAGTGGGCTCAAATTGTTGCTTACCTTGCTCCTGAATTATTTGGAGCTTGATCCCAACTGCCTTCAGGGAGTTTATACCTATGATGTCATTGACATATGCATAGGCTGACACGTGGTCTTGTAGACTGAATGGATCGTGTTCTGTTGATTTCTCACTTCATTGCTTGCCCTCGCACTATTTTGACCACAGATAGATGACTCTTTTAATCGATTTTGCTCAGCCCATATAATATCACGTAAACAGCTGCATCGCTGATAGGCGATGCTTCGCAGTCTATCCATCTGCTTGTCGTCACACGTCTTCTGTTTAATACGCAGGAATCGTAGGCGTATGTGTAGATGCATGTAGGCTATGCGATGTGGATTATACGAGGGCCAGTGTATACATAATGTTAATTTAGAGGTCGGAGCAAGATGCATTTCATGTAAATGTTTTGCGACATCTGCCTCTGTTACTACGTCGTCCATTCGTGGAAAGATGCAGCAGCAGCAGCAGCAGCAGCAGCCGATGGCGATATTACACACAAAATGAGGCGATAGATCACAGTGCTTAGGATTCAGAAACAGAGAGAGGCCTGTATTAAAGGATGGAATGCGTGAACCGTGGTCCTAGATCTCTCTGTTAATTTAAGATTATCTCTTACTCCAGAGTCATAATGCCACTGGATGGCTGTCGGTCGGTCGGTCGGTCGGTCGATCAGGCGCATGGATGAGCTCAGCAGCAGCAGCAGAAGCAGCAGCAGTTGCTCCAGCAGTAGCATCAGCGGACTTCGTGCTGTGCGTCTATTGTATCGGGATGGATTTTTTCGTTTCACTGAGTCCGTAAGAGTACATCGGAGACGGAGCAGTAAGCGAGAATAAGTGAGCGTATGAAAGAAACTGACTGGGATTAAGAGTCGACGGTAGACGTCGCCGTCAGCAAACATCGATAAACATCGGCTGTACAACCGAGAATAATGCTAATCAAAACCTCATATTAAATGGCCTACATGTTATGTTGACCTTTTACGCCACAGCGTGTCACGCCATCAAAGTATCACGTCATCACCAATCTCGTATCAAAGACTCAAACTCATCTAAATGGCCTATCGAGTCTTAAATTAGCTATGGAATCCTATTACACATGTTGTGCGTATGTTATTATGTTGTGACACGGTATGACATGACATGCTGTGACATGATATGAAGTGATACGATGCGATACCATGTGATATGATGTGATCTGGTGTAACATGACATGATGTCGTAGAATATGATGTTATATAGAATTAACATCGAATTATAATATAATAATAATAATAATAATAATAATAATAATAATAATAATAATAATAATAATAATAATAATAATACTTTCTTAGTACTTAGTCTTTCCTGTGGAGGTCTGCATAACGGGCAACGCAGCTTCTCCATTCATCTTTGTCGACTGCTAGTCTTCCTGCTTTATCCCAAGACATCTCCGAACAACCAAGGTTGTCTCTGATGGTCTCTGGCCACGAATTACATGTCCCATCCATTTCAGTTTTCTCTTTCTGAAGATATTCTCTACATCCTCTTGTCTCATCCCTTTCTCTTATAGTTTTATTTGATACCTTATCACGCCATGAAATGTGCATAATTCTTCTCAGACATCTGTGATGTGCTGCCTCCAGTCTTTTCTTGTTTGCCACCCTTACTGGCCAAGTTTCTGATCCATATAGTAGTGTACTTAGTACTATTGCCTCATACAAACGAATCTTTATCCTTATACTGCACCCGTTGTTCTTCCATATCTTTTCAAGTCTCCCAAAAGCAGCATTTGCCTTTCCTAGAGCTGCGTATCCTTATCTCTCTGTCACAGCTGCTTTCTGTTGTTAAGCTACCGAGGTAGCAGAAGTCATCCATGATGTCAGTCTCCTTGTCATTAATCATGATCTTGTCCATTTCATTCCATTTTCCTATCTTCATGATTTTGGTCTTTTTGGGATTGATAGTAGGCCTAAGTCCAAACTTGGCTGCCTTCTCTTCTGGGCTTTAGGCGTCAGTTCTATCATGCCTTTCCAAGTGCTGTCCAGCAGGGCGATATCATCTGCGAAGTCCAGGTCATTTTAGTCCAGTGTTACTGCCTTCCGTCACTCTCGACATCACCCAATCCACAACCAGGGCAAAAATCATCGGTGACTAAACACATCCCTGACTCACGCCAGTTACAATTTGAAGCCACTCACCAACCTCTCCTCCGTTTCTCACAGCGCATCGACTGACATGATAAAAGCTCTTGGTGACATCAATTATCTTAGTTTGAATTTCATAACTCTTCACCGGGCAACGGTGCTTATTATAACTCTTATCAAATTATTACTTTTACTCTTCTAATGAAGAGTTATAATAATAATAATAATAATAATAATAATAATAATAATAATAATAATAATAATAAAATAATAGAGATTATACAATCCCACAAATACAATGGCGTAACTTAATACCGTTTGCCTTACGCGAAGTTTCCAATAAGACGACCACACGGGATTGCTCCATATATGTCGGTTTACGGAAGAACACATAGAGGTCCACTGACTATTTTAAAAGAGAGTTGGTCAAAAGAAATGAACTCGCCTTAACGGATTGAAATGAAACCATTCAAATATCTTAACAAACTGAGAAGGAACATATAAAAACGTTATCTTCTGCAGAAAGTCATTAGAGAAACAATTACAGCATGCTAATCAGTCTTCGCGCCTTTTGCTACAAACTCTCTTAGCAATGCATTTGCGTCCCCTTACATAGGCCCTTTTCCAGGGCCTATGAGAGGGGATGCATCAAAGACTGCAGACCAATACAGAATGGTTTTGACCGATTTTCCGATACTGCGAAATCGTGGGTTTTCAAAAAAACCTTGTTAGCATAAGCCACTCAAGGGCCCATTTGATAAAATACGAGTCAGCAATAATTACTGCTGATGTCAGGCCGCCTCCCCGCCGAGCTCTGCCAGCCAATCACATCACTCCACAACGCTTCTGACGAGCGGTAGCCGTAGGCTCGTGATTAGCGCATGCAAAACCAAAACTCGATGACTAATGGAAATTTATTGTGCAAACACGTACTCAAAACTTGCTGACTAAGCGGCGCAATATTAGCTTACAACTTCCATCGGAGAAAAACTTGAGATGATAACTCGATGACTAATGGAAATTTATTGTGCAAACGCGTATTCAAAACTTGCTGACTAAGCAGCGCAATATTAGCTTACAACTTCCATCGGAGAAAAACTTGAGATGTCATAGAAAGAGAGCCTTTAGTTTAGCTTCGTACAAAATAGAAGGGTGTACAACACTGCATTTCTTATGCGCTACTTACACCTATGTTGATCAACAGCACATTGCATAGTCAACATACGATTGATTTTCAGTCGGAAGGATGCGCACAAAATTACCCGTAAAAGGAATTTTTTGAGGTGTGAGACAGAAGGAGTGAATTAAGCAGAGGCGTGCACGAAGGAATTCCTGGCTAGACACGATTCGCTGCCAGGGGTCGGTGAGCATCTTTACCAGTCCCTGCAGGAGCAAAACGTCGATAGAGGAATCCATGGCTTTTACGAGACGCCGCAACAAACGCTAAGAAGGAAGAGGATGAGGAGGTGGAAGAAAAGGAGGAGTAAGAGGAGGACGAAGAGGAATATGAGATTTCTAGGTCTTAGTATGCATGAAAACTCAAACGCTATGCTGCGGATGATTCTGCAAATAGATTTAGGCCAGTTAATGCTGATGATGCTACTTGTCACTAGTTTTAACGCAAGCAACCTCGTTGCTTATTTTGTTGCCAACGTATTGGATCGTTCTATCGAACCAGCTAGATACTTCATATTTCTAAAGTAATTGATCTAGCTCAAGGGGTAAGAGATATTCAATAAACAATGTTGCACGTATCATGCCATAAAATGTGATGCATTTTTTTAGATTTCCACTAGGCCTGTAGAACTACAAATGTTATTAGAGTTACAGTCATAGCTACAACAACCGGTTAAAAACCAGTGCCTGATATAAATTTAATACTCTACAACTGTCTCTTTTGCCTCGGCGGAGAATTCAATTTAGAATTTACTAACGGAATATCCCGTTGCCCTATATTTCGTGAATTTATCAGGAAGGTCAACCTAGGCTATGCAATAACCTGATTGCTGGTCATCCGAAATTTACATTAATCTCAGAAGCTCATCGTTCTACCTCGTTCATTGAGCACTTTTTTGTTAGTGATGAGCTACTCTGCAGAGTAGCATCACCTGAAGTTATTAACAATGGTGACAACCTCTCTAATCATATACTCTTATTGCTTGATCTTGTCGGTTGTCTTGACATTACTAATATCAACGTCAGCAAAGTTGGTCCTAATAATAACATAAGTAAAAGGCTAAGGTGGGACAAAGCTGATCTTAATGCATATTATCAGGCGTCAAATTGTTATCTAAATGACGTTAAGATTTCCATATGCTCCAATCGTTTTAATGTGGGGTGCAGCTGTATGTATGGTAGCGACACTGATGTAGTGTATGGGCATATTGTTAGTGCATTAACTATGGCAGCTGACCAGCATTGCCCAAAAGTTCTGCCACATTCTATTAACATTTTTGGGATGGTGAACTAATGGATTTGAAGAATAACTCTATTGAGGCTCATGAATTGTGGAAATCTTGTGGATGTCCCAATCAAGGTTTAGGGTATTACATTAAAAGATGGACAAAGGCTGAGTATAAATGTCCCATTAGAAAGAAGAAAGATGTTGAAGATTAGTATCTTAAATGATTTGCATGAGTTTCTACTATCTAAAGATACTCTTGCATTTTGGAGAACTTGGAAGTGCAAGTTCATGGACGGTGGCATATTGCCATCACCCGTAGACGGTTTTAGTGTTCCTCTGGATATTGCCAATGCATTTTGCTAAGAGTTTTGAAAATGCATGTTCATTTAACAGTGCAGAGAGGAATGAATGGCTTAAGGAGAATTCTTTAGTAAGTATTGTGAATATAACCCAGGTTGCACTTCCAACTCTGTGATAGTGAAATTAGTTGACAAATGTATCCACAAAATGAAACATGGCTATGCTGCTGGACCTGATGGAATAGAGTCCAAACATCTGTTGCTTGCTCATTCTAGATTAGCTGTATTACTTTCTTTGTTGCTTAGCACTATGCTTCTGCATGGAAGAGTTCCAACTAGTTTTGGTCTTGGCATTATTGTTTAAATTATTAAGGGACCTTCATTTGACAACAGCCTCAGTGAAAATTATTGGTGTACTGTCTTAAGTTCTAACATATCTAAATTGTTTGAGATGTATCTTTTGGAATTATAGGGTGATTACTTACAGACCTCTAATATTGAGTTTGGATTTTAAAAGGGATTAGGGTGTTCTCCTGCACTTTTTGTGGCTAGATCAATTGTTGAATACTTCTGTAACCGGGTTCCACCAAACATTTATGTGCTTTTGACATGTCCAAGGCATTTGATAAGGTTAATCATTTTGCACTATTTATGAAACTAATGGATGAAGTTTTAGATACTTTGTTAAACTGGTACAGGTTATGTGCGGCTGTTGTTTGGTAGGACTATGTGTTGTCATCTGTTGTAAACCTTGCATGTGGAATAAGGCAGGGTGGTGTTTTGTCGCCTTTACATTTTCCTATCTATGTAAATGATGTCATAAATTATATAAGTGATTCAGGGCATGGCTGCAGGATTGGAGAAACTTTTTAAGGTTGCATTATTTATTCTGATGACCTCATTTTAGTGTCAACATCATTAGGTGACCTTCAAGTCATGGTTGATATATACAATTTGGCCAGCTAGATATGAAAGTAAATGCAAAAAATCTCAAATAATTAGATTTAGTTCAAAATATAATAGCGAACGTAGAAACATTACCATAAAAGGGGTAGGGATTAGTTCTGTTGAGAAGTTAAAATATTTGGGCTGTTTTTGTTGTTGAGAGTAAATTATTCAAAGTCAGTCTGCATGACGTGAGAATAAAATTCTATAAGTCGTTAATTCATTGTATAGCAAATGTTTTAAACTTAGTGAGCCTGTTTTACTGCACCTTGTCAATCAATGCTCACTGTCTACCCTTCTTAATAATATATGGAATGGAAGCGATGAATTCTAGTAATGGTGACTTGAACTCTCTTGACTTAATAATCTTCACGTTATGCGTAAGTTATCTGTTTAATCTTTGTCAGTTAAGGTATAAGCGGGATTGTCCTCCTGTAGGGTTGTGTTGTTTTCTTTGTATTTTTTGCTGCTTCCTTTACGTCTTTTCTGTGTGCTACCGTGTCTAGTGAATAAAGATTGATATATATTATGTACACATATATTATGTATACATATACACATATATGTATACATACTATGCATACATATTTATATTATGTATACATGTGTATGCATATAGGTGCATATAATTACATGTAGGTCTATAATATTAGTAGGTGGGAGTCAGTAGCTCGATTGCTTTTCACGACCAAAGAACACGAACCAAAATTTATTAAACTGTATCCTGACCCTCTAAAAGCATTATACATATTACATGTGCTAAAGGGTCGCCGGCCATCGTTAGATTGGCAGTGGGATCTCTGGGTGGCAAGAGTGCCGTCAAGCGCCTGGTTCCACTCAGCCTCCATGCTCTGAAGCCCAACGAATGAATGTCAAGCTTTCCTTGTCACATAATTCGCGCGATTAGAGCCTAATATATTAGACCTATTTACTTTCTCTCCTCTCTTCTGTCAATCGGTCTGTCCGTCTGACTGTGTGTCAGTTTGTCTATCCATCTTTACAAGTTATATGTGTCTGCGGCTCTCAATCTCTGTCTTTCATGTCTTATTATCAATAAATGCATCTACAGTTGACCATTTTTTAAAGGCCGCCTATTTTTAATTCCCCAACTCTTCTTCACCACACTAGTGTGGTATCTTAATTTCTCTTTTGGGCAAATATTATAAGTATTATTTCTTCTTCCGATTGAGTTTTCGTTGATTTTAAATCCAGAAGCATCCTGTGAAATTCACAATTCGCCGTCTGCTGAAGGAACTAATCGGACGAAACTGCTTGATGCATAGACAGTGGTGTAAATCACGGGGGGACAGCGGTGGACTGTCCTCCCCAAAGTTTTGACTGGGAGGATTATCCCCCAATGTTAAAACTTCTAATGAGGGGGACAGTAAGGGGGGACAGTGCTAAACCAAGCATTGTCCCCTCTGCTTCATTGAACTTTTATCATAAAGTATCGTAGAATTAAATTACTTATATGAAAAACGACAGGAACTTTAAGACAAGTAGGCATGACTCATGCAAAGGCGAAAAGACAATAGACAGCGGAAAGAAGATAGACAGAGCCACACAGATATGAAGACACAGCGAGGTATGACCCCAAAGGCAACGAGTTCAGGCGAGGAAGGAAGAGTGCGATCTGTAGGACAGACGGCGGAGCTCAGGAATGTGAGCGGAGGATGCTGCTGCGATGTATGATGAGAGAAGATGGAATGCTACTGAAGTCTGCCACCAAATCAGGATGACCAAATAAGACCGTGTATCGCGATAGGCCTACAGGGAGAGCGATATAGAATGCTAAATATGCGGTAAGGCAGCGGAGTAGGACCACCATATGAGGAAAATAGCCAGGACTAGAGAGGAGGATAAATATAGAAAGACAAAGGGTGTCGGGTTTCACTATCAGCAAGACGCTATTGAGGAATTTATTGAGATAGTCATTATTCACTACTACTCCTTGCTATTTGTCTCAGAGTTCGGCACATGGTGTAGTAGCACCTTGTTGCGTGTTTAGTTGTTAACGATAGTTTAAGAGATCTAGGCTCCGAGCCATGTCTTCTACTTCTGAGGCATCTCCGAAGAATGCTTCAATCAAACGTCTCAGACAGTCATTGTTAAGTTTCAGTTCCAGCAAAAAGAAAAAATCGGGCATTTATTACAGCCTATAAGCTCCCATATAGGCTTACCATTACTGAATCCCATATCCCATAATTTATAAATTTCATTAATTGTTTGCACATTTATTTCTCGTTCCACCATAAGATCTAATGTGTTTTGTGCCAAACTACAAAATGAATGATTGCATAGCTCCCCATTTATGATATTTATGTTCACTGGCACTAGGCCTATTCACCAA
This sequence comes from Norana najaformis, assembly GCA_964023275.1. Classification (NCBI taxonomy): domain Eukaryota; kingdom Metazoa; phylum Annelida; class Clitellata; order Crassiclitellata; family Hormogastridae; genus Norana; species Norana najaformis. The sequence continues at coordinate 27,117,346 of OZ029917.1, forward strand.
CTGTGAATAAAAGTGTTCAAACACTTTAATCAAGTTGCAACAGTATGTGTAGAAAATTGTACAAAAAACATACAGTAAGCCATCTGTTTGTTGTCCCTCACTAAAAAGTCATTAGCAGTTTCGGCTGGCTTATTTAACCTTTACTTAGAACCTAGATATTTACTCTTTATCGTCATATGAACTCTGTAATCTGCATGCAGTTGATGAATTATGAATATGCCTATTTGTGTAGACTCTGTCCCCCCATTTTAGTTTACTGTCCCCCTCTGTGCCCCCCATTACGAACAAGAAAATGCAAAAAAAATTCGGCGCGTACCGCGCCGTCCCCCCAAAGTTATATACAGATGTTCGCCTCTGTGCATAGACTGTTGTTGTTGTTGCCGCCGTGTCTTCATGAGCATCGCAGAACGACTTTGCTATCGTCGTTGCCACGCATTTGATGCATTTAGTTGCTGAAAGACACAGGCACAAGCGAGAGCTGGCGTTTCATTATTCCCTTCCTTATTCAAGGACTACATGTAAGCTATTGTACCATGCCCGTTCACATGATGTATACCATACCTTATTTGATACCTTACGATACCTTATGCAACCGCAAGATACCGTACCGCTGATCTACCAATTCGGTCAAATTAAGAGAACCAACCTAATGATCGAGAGTGAGATGCAACTTGAAGAGGATATGCATGCTTTAAAGCCATAACACAGTAGAAAGTCAGTATATAAAGCCACAACACGGGCACGGTAGCTGATTGGTTAGAGCGCTCGGCTTGTAACGCAGAGAGTACGGGTTCGAGCCTCATCTGAGGCGGTTATTGCTTAGGGACCTTGAGCAAGTCCGCCACTCACACTGATGCAGAGTCATTAGATAGTGGCGCTTAGTAAATGCAGAAATAATAATAATAATAACGCGTAATACCATCCGAGTATACCGTGTACACGTGCAGTATCTCGGTTTTACAGCTCCTTTTAAGGCTCCTTTCTCAAAGCGATCCTCCCTGGAATACAGGACGGTAAATTCTCAACTATCGACGAATTTGTTCCTCTGTAGGACTCGCAAAATATTCGTGTAGCCGACAAATGCATACAGACACCAACCAACAAAATTCCATCCAGCGCTGGCAATTACTGCATGTTCGTATAACCTTGATCAATACTGAAACTGAATGACAACGAACAGAATGAAGCCTCGCAACACACAGTCGCGCTGTGACTTCTACCTCTGAGTGTGAGGAAGTGCCAGTCGCTAAGCGTCTTCATCTGGACATCGTCATTTCTGTCCTCATTGCAACATGGACTAGAAACTCTGAACATCGTATCAATTGTCAACCATGCAACATACATGTATCGAGATCGTAATCGTAATGTATGAGCTGGGTTTAACACACGGAATTCTTAATTGTCCAGAATAGCAAATCGTCAGATGTCTTGATCATTCCTGCGTTACATTTTTATCACAATATATTTAAAATTTCGAAATATTTAATATTGAAATATTTACTTGAAATATTTAAAATATCACATTATATTTAAAATTTCGATGCTGTTTGCAATTCTACTTCCTGTTTCTAGACTTGTCAGTTTTATTAAATAGCTTACAAATACTTCAGTTCTAATCTGGCAAACTCGAAAATTGTCCGGCTTTTACCTAAAGTCTTAGCACTCTGCGCGTAACTATAAAATCTTCCATTCTAGCAACTAGTCTTCTGAAAATCAGCAGTTACAGTGATTGCAGACTCTAAAAGAACTGGACGGCAACAGCTGTGTCAGCTTCTTCGCACTTGCTTAATAGCTCTTTAGCCTCATCACTCCAGTATACGCATTCTTAAAGGTATTGCAATGTTTCTGTCACTAACTGATGTGCTTCGACCGTCTTTGAACCGCGCTGTCTCTCTGCCTGACTTTTGGATCTTGATCTGGAACCGAACCCTTTCGCCTATCGATTTTGTTTTGACTGAGCGCCTGTGAATAAGCTGGTCCCCGCGGCGCGGCTTTCGTTGGGCGCTGTAGAAATCTTGGTATTAGGATTTGAACAGCTTTTCTGGAAAACTATGCAGAAGCCTGAAGAACGGTGCTTAGAGCTATTAATGCAGCACCATACTGAAGATCTGTTAAACAATTCAAACAATACTTGTACATGAAGCTGTTTTCAGTCACGTGTTCTGTGGCAAGCTTCAAAGCTCAATGTATTGTGTGGCCAGACGAATGTTACTGTCATGTGGTTTCGCAGCGTGGAGCATGGAAATCTCGTTCCTACCTTCTAAGCATAGGAGGTTAAATATCACAGCATCTGTACCTGTGAACGAAATTTAACTTTGAAATAAAGGAACGCTGAAAAAATTTCTGCTCTAACACAAAATGGTTGTGCGCGCTGTCCACAAAAGTCATAGGTGCGCGAAGCTTGGAGGGAACTTTACCATAAACTCCTATAATCTTACTCTCCGTAGTGTTGGAAGTCTATGTGACCTAATAATCCTAATAAATCTTTGTTCACTTCCCTACTACGGATATAGTAATTGAATACACTTAAAAACCCTGCATTGAACAATTTAAAGGTTTCATCTAGCAATTTCTTTGCCTTAGTAAACCTTGCTCTCTACTCCTGGTATGTTAATTTAAACTTTTCCAAAATGTGCTTTTTGACACAATTATAGTCATCAAAATTGATATAATTCAAACAAATCAAAACAGTTACAGCCGTCGGAATCATCAAGGGTAATAGCAATTTAAGCCAAAATTGTTTTTCAATGCTGAAACTGTTAAAAGCATTCTCCACTGTTTCAAAGTACGAAGGAATTAATGCAAACCATAAGAAATCTTGGGAAAGACATGTTTCATAGAATAGTCATTGTTTTTAATTTTTTTGCTGTAATTGAATCCTCGTCTTCAAATTTCTATGTCTCTTCCTGTTTTTCTTCCTTCCATCATTCTTCTTCTTCCAGTCTACTTGTGCTCTACTTGTGCTTTCCTCCTTATATCTCTGCTGCATCATCTCTTTCTCTTCTGTTCTTGTCCTGTCTTGTTGCTCCATCTTCATTTGCATAAAGTTCATTTGCCCTCTCCGCTTCTCTCGTTTCATCACCATCTCGCGCAGCTGCACCTCTTTTATCTAAAGTATCTTTGCTCGGCTTCTGTTCGATCTTGTCTCTTTTGTTCAAACTGCTGTTTACGTTTCTCAGTTTGTAGTCTTTGCATCTGGAAATTCGACCTGTGTTGCTTTCTCTGCGGCTCCCAATTCAGCACGTTCCATTTGCAACTGCACTTAAACTTGCTTTTTCTTTCCAACTCTATTGCTTGTTCTATATCCTTTCTTTTTTAGGCTTGTTCCAGTCCTCTTTGTTCGGCCTCGGCTCTTTCTTTTCATGGCTTCTGTTGTGAAAGGGGTCGGAGGTTTCTTTCTTGGCTCCTGTTCGAGTTTAACCAAATCATCAGCTTCTGCTGCTTCCTCAGTCAGCCACTGTTTTGCTAGCATGTCAACATTAGATCTTGAGTTACCTTCTTTATCTGCTCGGACTTCCATTCGCACTGCTTAAACCGCTCTTTGCCTAGTTTTTTTATTTCAGCCTATTTTTTTTGGGCCGACAAACATTGCATCTTACTTATTTAAGTAAAGTTCAGCAACGATACATTTTTCAACCGTAAGCAAAAATTTAATGCTTAATACCATACGCAAAAAGATCACTTCAGTGCAAGTGTTAATAAAGTTATAAAAATATTCGTAAAATACAGTACGTGTATTCTCACCTATAGCCTTCCGTGCGGATCTACTCACCTTCAGCTGCTCCAATCTATCAAGACCATAATTATGTAACTGAAACTTTCAGCTTAGCATACGCCAGACGTCTGCCACAAATCTTTGCGCTCTCTGTGCAAAATCGTCGCGCTCGCTAATATAGGCCCTTTCCCGCCAAGACATCAGACCAAAACAAACATGTTTAGACCGGTCTCACGATATGATGCAAACGTCGGTTTTCCAAAACCCGCTGACACATCACAATGTTGGCCGCGCGAGCACCCACGTGATAAAATCACGTCAGCAATAATTACTGGTGATGTCAGCCCGCTTGCCCGCAGGGCTCTGCCAGCCAATCACACCACACACCACGTGACAGCCAGCACGTGATCTGCGTACAAACAAATCAACTACCTGATAACTCATGCCAATTTCTATACAAATTCTCCCAAATTTGTGTAACTAAACAACGCAATATTACGCTCGGGGAAAGAGAGAGAAAAAGAGAGAGAGAGAGAGAGAGAGAGAGAGAGAGAGAGAGAGAGAGAGAGAGAGAGAGAGAGAGAGAGAGAGAGAGAGAGAGGGAACTACTCAACATTATTGTATTAACATTCCTTCAGCTAAACATTTGCGTCCATAATTAAATTGAGATCTATGAAACTCGTCGGTCTCCATTTAGCATATATTCGTATGTATGTGTATGATACATCTAATACATGCACATACGATGTACTTAAACGACACTTATTTATATAGGGCTACTACGTCGACGGTTGATATGTGTATGCATACGTGCTTTGTGGGCCATATCTACATCCTCCTAGTCGTCCTCCTCCTCCTAGTCCTAGTCCTAGTGTTTCCTCCTCCTGCTTCTCTTTGGTTGACGATGCGTTCGGATGAAAGCGTGCGGCCGGATGAGCGACGGCGTTTGCTGAATCCGCCGCCGCCTCCGTTGCTGCTGCTGCTGCTGCTGCCGCTGCTGCGTTCGTATCTTCGGCGACAGATCTCCAGCATCTGAGTCTTCGAGGAGGAGTTACACGATTCACGGATGTGTGAGTAGGATTATACAGTGTCTCTATCATTCCACGAAATACATACAAGCACATAATTATATGCTTAACTTGATGACACGTTGACTGACTGAACGTTTCGAGGCTGATACAGGCAACACGGAAGAGGTCATCGAGCATGACCTCAACGAACAGTTGCTTAGCATCATCGGTTAATGACTTGACCACTGTTGTTTTTCATTAATATACCAGATCAGATGTGTTTAAATGTGTTTATATTTAGTTTCTTTGGCTGCTGTTTGTCTCCAGCGCTACACCATTCATTGAGCTAGACCTCAAAGAACAACTGCTTAACACCATCGGTTAATGCCTTGACCATTAGATAACGGTCTTGTCATTAATACACTAGACAAGATGTGTTTGTGCTTAGGTGACTGCTTCTTTGTCGCTATCGCTACAGATTATTATTCCATAGGGACTGCGACAACATGTTCTAAATGTTATTTTGTCACAATTTTCTGGTTATTCTGAGCATCTGAAACCGGAAAGATGGGAGATTGCTTATTCATCGCCTTCATTCACCGCATACCTCTGTCAACCACAGTCATCAGAGCTGTGACCGTAGAGTTGAAGGATCATTCGGCTGTACCTCATACATGACAAAATAATCCCAGAATCGTATCGAACCTTTCCATGTGGTTTTTTGCATGGACTGTTAATAAGTCGTTGTCAGTTTCACATGTCACACGGTCATTCGAAGCTCAGAGGCAGATAGGTCAATTCCAATGTCACTATGCCACCCCACCCCACTCCCCCCATAGGCAGATACTCCCTGTGCCGACTAGTGAAGCTGGATCACTGTTTCTTGCCTATTAACGGCTGACACTAAGACAGTGTGTGGTTGTCGGCAACAAATATTCTCGTCGCCCTTCTCTCTTTTCCTTCTCTCTCGTTCTCTCTACTTTCACTCTCGCTGCTCTCTACCAGATGCACGATTTGAACACATGCCTTCCTCCTCTCCTGGACCTTCTACCATATAAGTGCGTCGTGCGAAATCCTCCTGCGACTACGCTGGTACTCGTGACTGCTTCTTAGCCTTTTTCAGTCTTTCTGGGCTTTCTTTCTTGCAGTCCATGGCGGTCTGCATTCTCGCTAAATGTTCTGTCCAAAGCCTCCTTGTTGGTGACGTGGTCGGTGAAGGGGGTCTTGAAGATCCTTCTATCCAGTTTCTTGCGTAGGGCCACGATGGTCGACTCGGATCGGTGAAGCGGCACTGACAAAGCGAAGTTATGCAGTTTCAGCCTAATGTCCAGAAGAGGGACCCTGCAAGACCTCGCCCTCCTCTCAACTCAGCGTCGGAACTCTGGTTCACTTTCACTGTTTGGGAATCATCTATTAATATAATTATTATTATTATTACTACTACTACTACTACTACTACTACTACTACCACGACTACTACCACTACTACTACTACTATCACCACTACCACTAATACTACCACTACCACCACCACCACTACTACTACAAGCCGAGCGCCCTAATTAATCGGCTATCGTAGCCCAGATTGTCAATGACGGCAAGAGAACTTCCAGCATTTCTAGGAGCTAAGCAACGTCGCCCGCCTCATTCACACCCGTGATTAACATTTCGTCTCCCTAGGATGCAACCAAATGCCGAGAAGGACACAGTCTTCATGCTCAATTTACTGTGCTAATGTATTCTAAGTAAGTAATCTGTATTAGCGCCAGACCGACGCCCACACATGACAACGCATAGGCAGTAAAACACAGTAAAAGGCTAAATAAAACAGCCATACAATAAATTTTAAGACTTCTAAATGGAAAAACAGTGCTACAGTATTCATGCTGAAGTACCCGTAGGCAGTGGTCGTGTATGCATGATTTTCGTATTTAGATGAAGTTACCGGATAATTTGTAGTTACCATCACGCCATGAATCTCAACATGACGTCGGAGGAGTTAGCCTAATTCTGTGTAGGAAGACAGGATGGCTGACCTCTGACCCCTTGAAAGCGCTTTCGAATGCACAAGTCTTGTTCTTCAGCAGCCAATTTTACAGAGCAATCTGAAGCATAAAATCTGTTTCTAATGTTTTGTAAGAATTTATTATATGCTCTGGGACTTTTCTCGCCTTGTCATAGTCAGCATTCCACGAGACACAGTGACTGTGTAGGACCTTGGAAAGGTCTGCGACTCCCAGCTGCTTAGCGCTATGTTATTGTGCATACTAAATATAAGAAATAATAAATTGATATCAATAATAATGTTTAAATGTTACACTGATCTAGTGTTTGTTTTCATTTCTGAAGGATAATATCTACTTAAATTAAATAACAATAATAATGATTTGGAACGCTTTACCAGTGAGCATTCGTATGTTGTCAAGTTTGAAATTGTTCAAAAGGCAGATGCGCCACTATTTAATAACACTTGTTTGACTGCTAATTTTCTTTTTTTATATATAGGACTGTGTAATGCATCGGACTTCTATATCCTTTTATTTTTAGTTTCATTTGTGTACGGATTGTACATAACTTATTTAGTTTACTTATGTAATGATACTTGCTTTGTTTACATTTCGATTGCCATCCTACATTACTGATGTTAATAGGTGACCCTATTTAAGCGGGACCGTGTCCCTTCTGGGTTTGCCTTTTGCATCCTGGCAAACTGTATGTTTTATGTGTACTGAAATTAAATAACAATAATAATGATTAAAAAGCTGAAAACCGGCTTCCCTGCTACGAAGGAGCCAACTGGACTTGCCCGGTTCGATGTGAGACGTCCTGATGGCTTGACTCTGATCTCCTGGGAGAGCAGCAGATCCCTTGCTTGGGACGCCAGTGTTATTGACACCCTGGCAGAATCATATCACACCAGCTGATCGGGTGTTGCCGCTGAGATAGAAGATGAAAGAAAAGCATCTACTGTAAATACACCGATTTCTTTCATCATACTAGGCCTACTTAGTGCCCTTGGCCTTTGAAGCTCTGAGCCCAATAAATCAAGATGGCCTCGCTTTCATTAAGCGCATCGGGTATCGTCTTGCAAAGATATCGAGAGACATGAGGGAAACTACATTTCGCCTTTAGCGCTTATCTGTGCCCATTCAGAGCTTCAATGCAGTCGCTTTTAACAACACCTTTTCCACCAAAAATTCATTAGCGAAGCCTTCCTAGAACAATGTTCCCTATAATTTTTATCCTGATGGATCATGTCATTTAACAAGTGTAGGTAATAATAATAATAATAATAATAATAATAATAATAATAATAATAATAATAATAATAATAATAATAATAATAATAATAATAATTTAGCAAGTGCAACATTGTTTTGCACTACGAATTTTGCTACTGTATTCTCGGATTATGTGGCCTTCTGGAAAATTTGTTCTAATTCAAATGATCGCGGCGGAGCTTAAAGATACACCTACACTCGTTTAAATTTTCAAGTAACGATTGACAATGTTAAAACGCTTGGTCGCCCTCGGCTGTCTATCTACATTTTGTGATGGGCTTGACTTGAATGTGAACTGGCGGTCCGTTTCATCTCCGAAAGAGACGATCGGCAAGTGCATTTCTTGTGGCACTATACTGCTGAATATATAAGGAAAGCCCGAACTCAACCCTGGACCATTGCGTGGATACGAAAAGAAGGCGACGCTATCGATCACTGTCTTTGAAGTTCTGCTATGCATCGTACTGCAAATATCCACGATATCGTAGCTGTTGAACGTCCAGACAGTTCCTCTATACAGTGTTGCCAAGCGATGTGTTTAGGATGCATTATTCTTTCTGAAGTGTGGACTTAGGGATAATTAATGAGACTGGACTTCACTGAGAAATTGCCGGAGAGGGGTTAAAACTGCCCCAGCTCCCTTTTTATCACTGTAAACCGACCGGCAGATCCAACCCTGCAAGACAGTTAAAATATCGTTTAAAAATAAACTGTTAAAATAATTGTACACAGGGCGATCGAAATAAACTAAAACGTTAGCCTAAAAACAGGCGAAATCGTACGTCGAGCTGAGTCACGCGAATGGTATAGGGCCTACTGTTTGTGCGTTGAAAACAGCCATCGTTTTTCTCATTGTAATCAATGCCTACATATTTTGGATTCATCGAAGTGACTGGTTTTATACTAAGCTATATCCTCTTGTGGTTCAACTGTTGCAGGACGAAACAAAGCGAAGTATGAGTTACTCATGTACACATGTGTATACGTAGCCACGTAGCCTGTCTTGGAAACGAACGTGCGTACACAATGACCTCCGTGTTGTACTGGCTTTTAGCGGATATATGTAGTGCAGCTGTCGATCCTCAGATGGCGCCACTGATTTCAATTGTCTCATTATCTGAACTCATGGCATCGAATAGCAGCAAGAACAGTGCACAGTTAAATACGTCGAAGATCGACAGCAGTCCTTGGAACAGAACCCAAGTCTTTCCCACGAGTGTTGCGTCGGTGGACCAAGCACCTGCTGCCCGTTCACAATAGTCGTCTGCTTAATGAGAATCAGTGATGAATCTCTTTCCATCCATCTGCTCTCCTTCTTTCGAACGTCATTATCGCTCTAGGCCGTTGATCAGTGCACTCGCCCTTGCAGCATGAGTGCCACTCCCTGTGTTTTAGCCTTCCAAGATGGCTTCATTAGCATTCGGTTGGTGCTTTTCCTTTGCAGTTGGAGCAGTATTATCAATGCTAGAAGAGAAACACTAATGATTGGCGCGGTGGGAGGCTGGTTGCTTGAACGCTCCTCGCTTTGTACTCCCAGTCGCAGATTGGAGGTTGTGTTTGGAACCTGAGAAAGCCCTTGTAGCATACATGCTGAGGGCCATCACTTATTCATTAGATAGGCTAAATTAACATAAGAAAACATAATTATTTCACGACCACTGTAATTTTAAAGGGGAGAATGAACAAAATTCTAATAGATGATATCGGAATAGTAAATATACTATGAATAGATTATATACTATGCATATTATATTGCAGTGTAGGTCGAATGCGGTATAAGGTCGAATGGGAGGATTGGGTCCGGCAGTTATAGCTACGTCATGGGTCAGGACGTGTCCAGTAATTTATCTTGATAAATGAGGATCATTGTTTTGCGACAGTAACCTTGAAATTGAATTTCTGTTGGCTAACCGTATCTATTAATTCCGAAACGTCACCTATGATTCGGTCAATTCCTTTAAGTTGGCTTTTCAATAATTTTTAAAATGCGCTATTTAAATTTGGCTGCTTTTTCCATTGAATCACACAACAAAGCGGACAATCACTTCATGGGATCATTGTTTTGTTTGTGCACGCGCTGATCACGTGCTGGCTTTAGCAGGATGCGCCTAGCTCTCATGCATCAGTGTGACGTCGGCTGATGCGAATTTTTGTGACGTAGTGTATCTGGTTGTTGACTTGTCTAGAATTGGCCCATTTTAAAAATACGCTTTTGGTTGGACCAGGACAATGATATTTCGAAATCTACGCATTTCCAATAAGAAACGGTCGAATTTGAATGTTTTTCGTGCAAATAAAGTCATATGAATAAATATTAACATGTGTTTACACTACAGTTATACAAAAATGACCTCAAAAGATTCAGACGTGAGTAGTTTTTAGAGATTTACGATTATACTGTAAATCACTTTCACTGTAAATCACTTTCACTGAGTCAGCCCTCAGATGTAGTCTCCCATCATGTTCTCGTTATACTGTCCTTGGTAGCGACGTTCAAAGTCCAGTATATCCTAATGGAAGCGCTCGCCTTGCTCCTCCGAGTACGCTCCCATGTTCTCGTTGAAGTTATCAAGATGTGCATCAAGGATATGAACTTTGAAGGACATTCTGCAGCCCAGTTTGCCGTAGTTCTTTACCAAAGTCTCAACCAGCTCCATATAGTTTTCGGCCTTATGATTGCTCAAGAACCCCTAACCACTGCGACAAAGCTGTTCCAAGCGGTTTTCCCCTTTCTAATGTGCTTCTTGGGGAAATCTTTGCACTCCAGGATCTTCATCTGTGGTCCTACGAAAATACCGGCTTTGACCTTTACCTCAGACAGCTTAGGGAAGAAGTCTTGAAGGTACTTGAAGGCTGCCTTATCTAGAGCTGTGACAAATTGTTTCATACCTCTTGAAGCTGTTGTAATCCTCTTTGAGGTGCACCGAGTGAGCAAGGGGAAAAGACAGGAGCTTGTTCCCATTATGGAGCAGCACGGTTTTGAACTGTCAGTGAAGAGACGCCACTCCGTTCGGGTTACAGTCGATTCCAATTGCCTCGAACAGACCGGTCACATAGTGGCAGAAGCAGAGCCCATCTTGACTGGTGAAGAAGCTGGAAAAGCTTGGTGACGCCTCTGATCTGCGACTTGCACATTTTCATCCAACAAATTCCACTGCTTGAGCCTAGACACCATAAGCTCGGCATTGGACTTGGTGAGACCAAGATCTCTGATCAAGTCGTTGAGGTCTTCTTGGTTGGGATAGTATGGGTTTCTCTCCTCAGCTGGGAAATTGAAATCTGGATCTCCAACGTCCTCATCGCTCTCTGACTTGCTGAACTCTTCCGAAGACAGCTGCTCTCTCTTTCTCCGGAGGAGTGGGTACGGGAAGCTCAGGGCAGTATGACACCGGGGCTATGGATGAAAGAAGGTCCGGATACGTGATAGAAGGTTGCATTCTTGCCAGTCCGACGTTTGGAAGGATCCACCATGCAGAAGTAACAATTGCGTGAGTGGTCAATGGGTTCTTGCTTGGGATAGCAAATTTCATGCCTTTCTTTTCCCCTCTGTACCATCCTGCAAAGGAACAAAATGAAATTGTGATCATAACAAAATAAGTGTATTTCACCTGTAACTATTGTGTAAGACATTCTCGCAACATAAATATATCATATATTTGTTCAATAACATAAAGAAATACTGTGAAATTACAACATTTCAAACTTTGAAAACTTTATATAAGTGTCGCCATCTAAGCGAGTATTGATTGTCCATCTTACCGTCCAGCGTTTTTCGCAGGTGAAATGAGGTGCCCAGGGTTTATCTTGATCCCGGAGAGGCATGCTGAAATATGCCTTGCCTGCTTCACATCTTAGTAGTTGCTTCCACGGAGTACTTTTCCGCTCTTGTCTTGATAAATTAGCCCCAGGCATAGCAAAATGCGTCTGCCTGTTGCTTGCAGCCTCTTGAGCCATCTCAGATATGTATCCACTTAGGCAGCTACAACTAACCTGAACTAGTGGGCTTAAGGCCACTGTATTTATACTGCTAATTATATTTCTGGAAAGTTCCAGAAAGTTGTCAGATGTCCTCGAATATTCTCAAAAGTTCTAGAAAGTTCTAGCAGTTACTCCAAGTTTACTCAGCACTGAATTCATCTTGAATGTTCTGTAAAGTAGGCAAATTTCAGAATATCACTATCCTGGTCACAACAGCAAAGTTTGTGGGAAATAATAGCCATTTTCTATATTTTTGAGGCATAAGCAAATAGGAAATAACACTTATTACCTAGGAACAACAATAAATAAAAATTTATTACACGATGTTACTGATCATCTGCCACAAGCTTAAATGTATGTGTATTAACACTGCAGTTAATCATAATTTTAGCCTACGGCCATAAACCACATAAACCTGTATATAAGTGCTATATAGGCTAACAGAAATTCAGCCAGATTATTTAAAAGTCATCAATCTACATTGCAACCTCTGCTTCAGAGAGTAAGCATAGCTGAGTCAATGTTTACTGAATGCTTTAGAGAGTATAAGCATAGCTGAGTCAATGTTTACTGAATGCTTTAGAGAGTAAGCATAGATGACTCAATGTCTACTGAATGCTTTAGAGAGTAACATAGCTGAGTCAATGTCAAATGCGAGAAAACATAGCTGCGTCCGTAGGCCCCAATGTTCGTCTGTTGATATCAATTGAACGCTGCTGCAGTATTGAAAAGTGAAAACGTCTTTTAGTCGGGAGATGACCCATGTGTCGCTCATCAGAAGGCGCCAGTGGCTGGAACTGTTCTTAAGCGGAAGCGCAAAATTGATTGAGAAAGAAACGGAAGAAAATTAATTGGTGGAAAGAGGGATCAATCTGGCGAAGATGCACGCAGTGCTGCAGTTGCTAAGCTCATTATTCTTCATCATCAGTCTGGTCGGCTTCGAATAGCAATTGATGCACGGTCACGTCGATCAGAAATTCATATTCTGAGCTGACATCCTAATCATTAAGGTATGTATGAATATGTGTATGTATGTATGTATGTATGTATCTGAAGGCTTGTATAGCGTATTTAAGAACCTCACAAAGGCGCCTAGGCATGGCTATCTATCAGATCTAACAAGGTGCGTCTTAAAATTAGCTGAAAATGTCTCTTGAGCTATTTGAGGTGGTAAAGTTACAGTTCTTAATGGAAGACTGTTTCATGAGGATGGTACAATGCAAGAGGAAGGCTGATATGTCCTAATTGCTATACGGAAGTTGGAACCAACAGAACTCCACGTGCTGCAGAGAGCGATGCTCGTCGACAAAGCCGAGTCAACACAGGCACTCAAACTCCCTGATGAATTTTGGGCCGAACCAACAACAGATGTCCAAGAACAACAATTTTTTTCAAAAGTTTTGCTTCCTAAATGTTTGGGTGATTATGATAGACAGATTCAAGCTGAACAAAAATATAATTTCAGATTGACATGTAGGAATTTGGAGAAACATGAAATTAACGTTTAGTGAATTTAGTGTGTTTAATAGCACAGTGATGCTGATATGTTGCATTAGTTCAACTGAGCTAAAAATGTTTTGCTGCTGATGTTCACTTGTACTCAGCATCTGAAGCTTCTCGTTTCAGTGTCCAACAATAGTCGACCAGCATTGTTGGGTTCCAGTTGCCCTGATACCACTTTTCCATCGTCACAATGTCCTGGTGAAACCTTTCACCATGTTCGTCGCTGACTGCACCAAGATAAGCAGGGAAGAAGTTCAAGTATGAATACGAAAATGAATCTTCAGCGAAATATAGCACTTCACGGTTCTGGGTGCTTGAAACATGTTGTCAACCAGCTGGATGTAGTTTGGTGCTCTGCAGCTGCCAATAAAGTTCTCAACAACATACTTTGAATGCATTCCATGCGATTTTATCTGGACCCATTAGCAGATCTTCAAACCGCTTGTCATTGACGATGTATCTGATTTGTGAACCAACAAAAATGCCTTCCGTAACCTTGGCGTCAGTGATTCTTGGAAATGTCGTTCTCAAATATCGAAATCTTTCACTGTCACGACCCTGTCTGCTCTCTCATGGCGTCCAGAATCGTGACGTGATTTTCTCTCAAGCCGAAAGGAAGTTTTCGAATTTTAATGAAATCAAATGACGGATCTATATACAACGTCTGAGAATCACTCTCTGTTAACTGGCCTAGATGAAACGTTCGTCTGGATCTGCCAATGTTCGGTTGTTGTATGTTCGCCAGAATGATCTCTCGAGTAAGACCTAACCGTTCTTTATATACAGTGAAACCTAATTGCCTACTCGAGATTACGATCTTATGGACTCTACCAGATGTCCCTATTAATATTCTATTAATTTGGTGCCAATCGTTCATTAGGGTGCTAAGCGTTCATTAGTGGCGGTCGGCGGATGGGCCCCAGCTTCGTTGACGAAGGCCCCTTAGTCATTCGTTCCGGCAGGTTCGGCGGATGCGTGACGAATAGCGTCCATTTGCCGTCATTAGCACTAGGCGTCGCCGTCCTTGCGTGGCTTTCCGATCGTCATCATCCGGGCTGTCTGCGGCAGTAGCGATGAGTCGAGGGGAGTCTGACACGGCCGTGACATTCACCTTCTTTGTTCATGGGTATCACGAAATTTCCCATCAGTCCGAGTTTTATATAAGGAGGAGGCAAAAATATTTTTCTTGTGTCGACTTGTCACTTTTCTGCCCTGGAAGCAAATGCTTGCGTAGCGGTCAGTTCTTTTTAATGTAATGAGACTCTTTAGCAGGGCAATTGCAAGTGAAACAACAGTACTTGGTATATCTGAGCTGCATTCTTTGTAGCAGTGCCACTACTTTAAGATCACCACAGATGTCTCAGTTGTAGTTGTTATACTGTATGTGTTTCAACAATAGTTCCATATTTTCGTAGGTTTCTTTCGTATGTACTGCATAGCCAATAGGTATTGAAGGGTGGACAACCCAAAGCCGTGAACAATCCATCAATGTCAGTGGAGAAACAGAGGTTGCCAACCTGCGCAAATACCTCATATCTCTCATATCTTCTTGGCGGTTTCGAAAGACCGAAATTTGTGTACCTGGCGACAGCAAACCCCATTCTTTCAGTCTTGAACGAAGTAGTTCTGCTTTTGTTTTTGACAGACCTAAGTCCCTGACCAGGACATTTAATTCTGACTGTGTTATCAGTTAAGGCTCACCGGACACAGACGGTTCAAAATCTAGATCAGTGTCGTTTTCCACGCCCGGTTCGTGTATTGTAGCACCTTTCCTAGGCTCTGTGTCTCTGGTAGCTGCGGTATTGGCAAACTGTCGTTATGCGGCACTGGTCTCCTGGCTGAAGGTAGATTAGTATATTCACTAGATTCATAATTTTTAGAAGAGAAGCCAGTGACATTGGTCAGACAGAAATAACAGTATGTCACCTGATTCTTCCGTTTTCGTCATATCATCTAACTAACTAAAATAATTACGTATTTACGCACGTGCATACGTATGTACGCATGTATGTATGTATATACGTATGTACTGTATGTATTTATTTATGTGGACATTGACACACCTAGCGTATATGATCAAGCAATGCGTGACATCGGCTGATTTTCTTTGAAACACATGGAGTATGTAAACTTTGTGTGATAGTAGTTTAATGTTAAGCTGAGAAACAGTGCATGGTTGTATGGGTTGATTGGCATTGAAGCTGTTGAAGTGAGCACAGGGCAACACGCAACAGATGTGACAGTGTTTTTGTGTTGATACCCGGTGCAGTCGAAGATCAACCTGCGTCAAAGATAGAGCTCTGTGATGTTTCCTGGATAACTTATTAAAAATGTATTGTAAATAAAATTATATAGATTTCCTGGATAACTTATTAAAATGTATTGTAAATAAAATTATATAGCTACAAAGAAAACGAATCTTGTGTTTACGTTACAACTCCATCAGGCTTACACGTGATATGTAAGGAAAAGTGGGCAAACACACTATCTCTAATTCATACTATCGCTTATATAGATTCATTTTGCTGCTGTCGACAGACCTTGTTCACTGCTTCCAGATCACGTATCTTATACTGCTTATAAGAACTCCTTATAAGAACACGGGAAACGCAAGTACCTAACACGGCCAAACGGATATTTCTTCAGATATGCTGAAGGTGTTTCTTGATCTGCCTTGATGCTTGCTTGCTAGCTATGGGCAAAGGAAAGTTGTTCAAGAGGGAAAGCGTCGTGGGATTACAAATGGCCTTCTTAATAATAGGAATATATAACGGAAACAAAATGCTCATACCATGTAAAATTCAATATATTGTGGTATGTTTGTATTGCTGTATGCATTGGCAAACAGTCGCAATTTCTATTCAAAATATCTAGTTAACAAAACTGGAGAAATAACATGAAATTCTGTAGGAAACATTTTGAAGCTTTGTTCCCGCAACGACGCCGCATCATCGATCAAACTCCCCAGCTGCCAAATAAATTGCACTTCCGCGTCACCAACGATATCGTCTTTTCTTTATCCTCCTCGTCGTCCTATTATTCTGTTTCTTCGTACTCCTCCCTTGTTATCCACCACTTTTTTCGTTTCTTTGTCGTTATTCTTTTCTTAGCCAACCTGGGTTTTTCTTGTCCTTCCTGTTACCCTACTCTTTAAACCTCTCCTTAATCCATTTCACTTTCTTTGAATACTTGTATAATTAGTTCTCCAACATCCTTCTCTCGTCTCTTTTTCCCTGTGAAACTTGGTCTACTGCGCTCTTTCCTTTTCTTCCTCCGATTCTACTTTCTCATCTCCGTCCTGTCTTGCTCTGTCAGAGTGCAGTTGCCCAATTATGAGTCGGTAAGACAAATGGAATTTTATCTGACTTCGTATTCGTTTCTCAGTCTAATGCTGTATAATCGTCGAGTAATAACTCTTTCAAATAACCACATTCAGCGACCTTTTAAAATTTACTCTCACTAGGATCGATAGAACTCAGATTCACCATTAGGCTCATTTCATCGACGCAGAGGAATGTTCGTTGTTGCTTTATATTAATTGCTAATGTTATTATTTATTTATACCGGTGTTATGTTTCTTGGTAGTGGTCACCTAACTCTCCAGTAGGGAACTTCCCTCTTATTATACCCTCTGTGGTTAATCACCTATCACTCCCTCTGTATTATTATGGTGGGGTTATGTTACCTGGATGTGGACACTTAACTCTGAAGTATGGAACCTCCCCCTGCTGATGTCAGCGAAAGTAAATTTGGTTGTTTCTGCCACAACACAAAAAAATATTTTTTATTCCTGCCAAAATTTGAGTAGTAAAAGTATATTTGTTAATTTCCGCCACATCAAAAGTTTTTGTTTAGCTGGTACCTTTACACTCGCTTCGTTTTGCTACAGCAAAATGTTGCGTTGAGCAACTACTTTAGAGCATTGGATTGCAGTTGCAAGGCATTAGAAAAGAGCAATTGCTCCGCTCTCTCGAAGCGCCCAAAATAATTAGACGTGGCTATATATATGTCACCAGTCGATTTCTGCTTTGCTTTATTGAGTTTTGAAGAAAAGGTAATTTTCATGACGACTGTACGTTTCGAAAAGTAGTGTCTCGCAAACAGCAGACGCGTTGGCCTGAATGGGCATAGACTGAAATTTTGTCTATTAAAATGCACAGGATGGGCGATGAGGAACGTTTGCAAATAACAAGTGCATGATAGTCATGAAGCTAGCGTTGCTTCTTTTAGCAAACTGTTATAATTGGCTGCATGCCACAGTTGAAATATGGTGACAACAGTGTGCAAAATGTTCTCAGTATTATTGTACTGTGAATCCATTCGTTTCCGATGACTGTTATAGTCCATCTTCTTTCATAGCATTCTTGAGCTGTGAAGCTCAGATGTGAAGGAGTTTTGCACGAAAAGTTTCCTCAAAGCGATATTAGGGCCACGTATGTGATGGGAAAATATACGTGGACATATAATACATTTGTTTATGTATTTGTATGTGTAAGGCGTTATCTTGAAAACGTTACATCCGGAAAAGATACTTCAGCGTAAGCTGCAAATACCTGACAGTCCTTGAAATATCAACCTAATAGACAGAGACAGAGAGAGACAGAGAGAGGAGGGGAAGGCAGAGAGGGGGAGAAAGGGAAGTGCGGGGTGGATGACTTAGATGTAAGGTGAAATGGCGGGAGGGACGGAGGGACGGAAGGAGGGGGACGGACGGAAGAGAGACTGTAGTTATTTTCAAAGTCGATTTATCATCAGGGGATCCGGTCCTCGGTCTCTCTCTCTCTTTCTCTCTGTCTGTCTGTCTCTCTCTCTATCTCTTTCTCTTGCTCTCTCTCACTCTCTCTCTCTCTCTCTCTCTCTCTCTCTATTCTCTATCTATCTCTCGTTCTCTGTTTCTCTGTTCTCTAGCTGTCTGTCACCGGTTGTATCTCTGCATCAGCAGTCTGTCATAATAAGATCGGTTTAGAGTAGCAGATGTAGTCGTGTATCTATTCGAGGTCCAAATGTTCCTCCTAAAAGGCGGCTGATTTGTCGACCAAATTCACGTCTTCTTCTCGACACACAACATCTGCCGTCATTTCCTTAAAATCGCCGACTGCCGAATTTTTGCCGCCGCCGCAGCCGACTTGATCTCGGTCATTGTCAGGGCAAGTGCAACTGCTACAAGAAATAAGAGATGGGGACTGAGAGAGAATAGGACAGACAGATCCGCTCAGAGATACAGGCAAGGAAGAAACAGGAAAGACACAGACAACAAACTTAGGAATAAAAAGATGCGCATACAAAACGCTACAGACGCAAAAGACAGGCATACAGACAGACAGACATACAGACAGACAGACATACAGACAAACAAACTGACAGGAGACTGACGACTTCATACATAAATACATCCATGCTCATATGCATACATGTAAACAACATACATATATACATAAATACATATTTCATATATTTATATATACATACATATATAGAAATACAAATTTCATATATGCATACATACATATATGATATTTTATTCATACATATATACATGACAAATCAGTGCTGATGAGAAAGATTTTAAATGGTTAGAGATGTTGAGCTCAGATCGTTTCTCTTCAAAGAGAAAAACGTCAGAAACCCGTTCTCGCTCGAGCTGAATCCAATCTTCCTCCATCAGGAAGTTGATGATGAGTTGCTTCCGTCGTTCTTGTTGCGGCTCTGCAATGCGTCATTTCTCGAGGACGTCTTCTAGAGGGTCAAATGCCAGTCATCATACAGCCGTCTCTCAGGAAACCAGCTATGGACCACAAAGAACCAACAGCCATCGTTCATCTCGAAGATTGTCAAGAAAACTGTGGCTCAGTAGACGTTCATAGCTAACTAGACTACTGCAATGCAGTTCTTGCAGGCCTTCCGAAGTGTCTATTTCGTCAGCTTCAATCTGTCCTGAACTGTGCTGCCCGGATCGTGGCCAACTTTGCCAAAATTTCGCATATCTCGAATTATATGTAAGAGACAATCCATTGGCTCCCGGTTGAGCAGAGAATTAAATTCAAGGTTTTTGCTCATAGGGCCTCGATAGTTGGCTCGGCCCAGAATACAGCAGAGAGCTTCTTACTTCTGCATCGAGCACCCGGGTCGGCAAACTATGCGTACTCCGGGCTCGTGGAGATCTGATAGTGTCTCGCTACCGTACGACGACTTCGGCTCACCGAGCTTTCTCGTATATTGGACCGTCCTTCTGGAACAATCTACCTCAGAGAAGTCGAACTCTTCCTCACCAAACAGCTCAAAAACATTCTCGGTTTATCTTAAGACGCATATTTTTAGACCTTTGAGATAGTCATGTTGCATGTTGCAGCGCCTTTGTGATTTTTTCGCATGTCCGCATGACCTTGATATTTTGAAACTTGATCAGATAAACAAATTACAGATTGATGAATTTATATATAGGTTTGCACATAACTTACTTCCTTCTGCCTTCTCTGGTTATTTTTCATCCAACTTTGAGTACCACACTTTTAATACCAGATCAAAGGATAATTATCATACAAGTTATGCCCGTACAAACACTCGTCTATTTTCTATTAAATGCGCTGGTCCTTCTTTATGGAGCAATTTATCTCATCTATTATCTATTCCACCCAATATAAAATTATTTAAACATTATACACGCGCGTATTTGAACGAACTCAATAAGTGAATTCTTGTGAATTAATTCACACGAATAGTTAAGTTTTTTGGTTCTTGTTACAAAGGTTCTGTTTGCTCAAATCTAGTTGGACTATAGGCCTGTTAAGTTGATTATTTGTCATTTCAAATAGCATCCATGTGACGTAGGTATCCCTAATAAGCGGAACATGGTTCTTTCTGGGATTGCCTGTTGCATCCCACATGAATTTTTTTAAAATATAATATGTTATATGCTGTTGTCTTTTTTGTGGAGCAATAAAATGAAATGAAATGAAAATGAAATGAAATACCGGTCGTTGGCTGTCTTTATGTCATTTTGACAGATTATTTTGCTAATCGTGAAATTTGACAGTGTGGACTTTTACTGTTGCCGAGTCTGCGTCTAGGGATTATTTTTCGCTTTCGAAGCGGATTTACTGCGTTTCGGACGGTTTTGTGCATGTTTCCGTGACCTTCTCTAAGTGGAATGTTCCACCTACAGAGGGGGGGGGCAGGGTTCCAGCTGGACAGTGAAGCCTTAAACCTACAGTTCTACGTAGGCCGTCCACTCCGGGAAATCTTAGATTCGGTGGGGAAAGAGCGACGAGAGTCTTTGAAGAGGCACCGATCGTCAACCACGAAATGGCTAAACTAACTACAGTGTAACTACCGGCCGGCGATCGACAATTGTCCGTCCTGCACATATCCGACGGTTTGCGGAGATCCGGTCGCTGCATCGTCTTCCACCTACCAGGATCTGCTGGACGGTGAAACAACCCTGAGCCATCGGCCGCAGATCACGCAAGCGATCGTTTTCTTCCTCTCCTTGATCCTACGTGCTTCAGGAACTCTAAGCATACTGTCGTCTTTCAGATCTGTTTGGACTCTGTTGATAGGGCTGTGCGTCTGGGCGCAAGCTTTCCACCGGTGACTTTTCTCGCTATGCGAGGAATATTTGCTTAATAACATTTAGCATCATTAAAGTTAGCGCAGAGAACTCCTCTGATTAGTTTCTCTTGAAGCGGCGCTATACAAATTTTTGAATACAATTACAATTTGTGAGGTTCTTCAAATGCACGATATAAGAAGTGCTTGGATACATACACACATACGTACATACATATATACGCAGTGTATATGTATGCACGTATGTATGTATATACATATATGCATGTATGTTTATACATACATGCATGGAAACATGCATGCTTGCATGGACTAGCAGAGCTACGATCAGACGAACAGACGGACACACATACATACAATAAAAATGATCTAAAACCCACTGACAGCGAGCCAGACAGGAATACAACAAGATAAACATGTCATGTAAAGAGACAGACAGAACATCTTGCCAGTCGAGAAATATCTATCGTTGCATGTCCTAGGATTCATAATCGACTACCATTGGTGGACTCAGGCGCCGACTGGTGTCCATTTAGTGCGCTAGTGAAAAGCATCTCATATATATATATATATATATATATATATATATATATATATATATATATATATATATATATATATATATATATATATATATATATATATATATATATATATAGTCTAGTAGGTTGCAGCTGAAGCCCTCGCTGCTGCAGCTGCGTGTAGAACTGTTATTAAACCCAGACATAGGCCTATCAAAACTGTTTATTAGCAACAGATCACTTTCACAGCAGTGGCTATGCACTTCTTATGGCCCTATATTATATACAGGCCTGTTGCTGGGAAACTCAAATTAATCCGATTTTTTTCACCTTCATAAAGCTCTTACTGATGATATATATCTTACAGTCTGTGACATCAGCATGCAAAAACCTTAAGTAGGCTATATATATTTAAATAGAACATTTAAACTCTACAACATATCATAGGTCGTATTAAGATAAAGGATCTGCCAAAAAGGAAAAGGTGTTATGATTTTACTCTTACGTCACTTCTCCAGACTCTTGTATGCTCCCGTAACGTCAATATAAATATATATATATATCAATAAAATATCAATATAATAACATTATATATTGTATGCTCTTGTAACATCAATATACATGTGTGTGTGTGTGTGTGTGTGTGTGTGTGTGTGTGTGTGTGTGTGTGTGTGTGTGTGTGTGTGTGTGTGTGTGTGGGCATGCTATTTGAGAATTACTATTATGACTATGACTAGCCTACTAGAAGGCAAACAAGCAGTATCTTTATCTTTATATGACAAATTTTGCAATGTATTAGCTCTTTCAGTTATAAATTAATATAGTTAATGTCTATTTAGCACATATATTCACACCTAACAATAAGTCACAAAGTCAGTTCATTTACATTCAATCCTGTTTGGCCTATGTCCTGTTATTAGCCTTACACAAGGCCACATCAGAGTACTTAAATAATTCTATGTCTATACTGGAGTACCTCTCACGTGGGCATGTACGATTCATTCCATTCCCAAACCCCTGAACAGTTCGTTGTCGAACAGTAGGACAGTCTTTAGCTGTTGGCGTTCCAAGTCAAGGAATTTATTTCTCTTGACCTCTGTTCAATCACAGGTTGAAGCTGACTCTTTATGAACGATCGGATTTTCCAGCCCTTTGCTTCATCAAGAGTTCTTCACTTCTTCGCTGGACAAACAGAATCAGACGACGATTAAAGAAATGGATTCTCTCTGAATTAGAATGTCAGTCCTCGAAAGTCAACATTCACTTCCGACTATTACCTCGAAATTTCTCTTGCTTTGACTGAGCTTAACTCTCATCGCACGATCACACGACACAATCGCAGTGATTAAGAGTCCAATAACGACATATATCGTTTTTTCATCTCGATCGAACTATCGTTCTCTCGCAGTTCTTTCTAGTTTCGATCTGGAGTTCACGGATTAACTTTCGCGAGGCGTCTTAAACCTCCGCCGACGAACTCCGTTCAAGTGAAGTAACTGCGTTTACGCTTTGCCGCGCGTCACAAAAATCGTCTGCTTCAGACCAAACGACAACGACCCAACCGCTGATTTACATTTCTTCAGCTCGTTTCCAGTTTTCCATGCTGTTTCAGTGGACAGTTTCCCCAACGCCTAATATTAGTAATTTTACGCCTATGATACTGGCATAGGCCTATACATAGAAGCTGGATATTACAATGCAATTATACATAGCCTATACTAACCTCTCACCTAGCATCATATAGGCTTTATAAACAAACAAGTTACCACATCTAAAGTAGATAAATGCGAATATAAGGAGAATAGCTATTTCGTGCTGCCGCCTAATGAAATTTTGATGCATCTGGTATGAATAGCTCTATACGGCTGAAGAAATGTTTTGGACGTCAAAGATCTAATGCTTCTCTAAAGACAGCAGACAATGATGAAAAATTCAGTGTCCAACTATACACTTGCCTACTCTTCTTGCCTGCAATATGTTTCTTCTTCCTTCAGTTTCTCGTCCTCTGCTTCCTCTGCTCCTGCTCCTGCTCCTCCTCCTGCTCCTCCTCCTCTTCTTCTTTTGCTGCATCTCAGTCGTTTCTCTGCATCCTAACCCCAACATTGACATGAGAACGAAGGCGTTTTATAAACGCCTATGTAAGGTCTACATATATATAATGTATTCAGTATGCATGCATGCATGCATACGTATACATTCACACATGCAATGAAGGCAGAGAGGCAGAGGAAAGAAAACAGGTCGCAAAGATAGAGAGAAAAAAGATTATTATTCTTTATGCATTTATTAAGCACAACTATACGACGAATAAACATCAATCGGTGGTGCTGAGCAATTATGAGTGAATGACTTGCTCAATGTTCCTACACAGTAACCTCTCTGGGGCTCGAACCCGCGTTACGGGCCGAGCGCTCTAAACAATCGGCTACCATGTCCCGCAAAGGTTAAACGAATGCGGTTGTGTTTTCAAGGTCTTCTTTAAGATGGTGGATAACGACGTTGACACTAAGTTATTTGATCTCGACCCGGATGAGGCTCGAACAACGCAGGAACCTCGGGAGCATCCTCTGTGGATGGAGAACGGAGACGAAGACTGGGACCATCGACTATCGGAGGTCTCCTACCACCAGCTCCAGCAGATGGAGCAGGCGATCGTAAAGAACTGGACTGGCGGTCGAGAGGATTGGCGATTCGACCTCGTCAACATTCCGGCCGTTCGCTGTATCATCATCTTCATCTACATCGTCATCATCGTTGTCGGCTTCATCAGCAACGGCATCGTCATCGTCGTTGCGGCCAAGATGCGCAAGACGCAGACGGTGACGAACCTCCTGGTCGTCAACCTGGCTGTGTCTGACCTTGGCCTGTGCTTATTCAGCCTCCCGATCCAGCTGCACTACCAGCTGACCGATCGATGGGTGTTTGGAGAGGGGCTTTGTAAGGTCGTCTTTTCGGCCTTCGCTCTGCCGATGTACCTGTCGACCGTGACAATCCTCCTGATAGCCATCGATCGCTACTGGCTCATCATCTACCCCTTCAAAGACCGACTGTCCGTAAGGACGGCGCTCTTCCTCGTCACCATCAATGTCATCGGAACAGTCGTCATGTCCATCCCAGTGACGTACTTCACGTCGCTTTACGTCATCGACGACACTGATCTTGACGTTCATAAGAACCTGTGCATCGAGAGCTGGCCGAATCCCACGGAGCGCCTGGTCTACAGCATCCTGACGTTTCTCTTTCAGTTCTGCTTTCCTCTTCTCCTCACCACTCTCCTCTACTTTCGCATCTACACGCGGCTGAGGCGGCGACCTCTGGCGCTGAATCGCACGACTTCTCACCCGTCGACCAGAACAAGCAAGACGAACAAGATCCTCGTTGCGATCGTCGCCAACTTCATCGCCTGCTGGC
The DNA here is from genome assembly GCA_964023275.1 of Norana najaformis. Lineage (NCBI taxonomy): Eukaryota > Metazoa > Annelida > Clitellata > Crassiclitellata > Hormogastridae > Norana > Norana najaformis. The sequence continues at coordinate 27,142,331 of OZ029917.1, forward strand.
TGCCGTGGAATCTCTTCAGCCTCGTCACCGAAATCGACCACTCGACCGTCAAAGGGCCGCACTTTAAGCTTGTCGACCTGTCGCTGAAGGGCTTTGCGATGGGCTCTGCCTGCGTCAATCCGCTGCTCTACTGCTGGCTCAACGACAACCTAAGGAAGGACCTGAGCGCCATTGCCATCAGACTCAAGGTATACGCTTCAAGGGAAGCCAAGCAGAATGCCGAAGCCCTGCCTCGCTTTGAATTTCAGCCTCCTTCTCGAGACGTCGAACCCGGAAGTTACGTAGTCGTCGACAATTTTCGAACGGCCTCTTTGCTCATGGAAAGGTCATCGAGTGCTCCACCTCACAGCACCACGTGACTTGAAGAAAATTATTTCGTCACAGCATCTCTCTATAGTAACTAAAAAAATCAACTTCAGATTATAAGATTAAGATTAAAGTCTATCAATCGAACTCATCATCAAGATTTTTCAACGGATGTAATTCTGCCGATGAATTCTTCGAGATGGATGGACGGACAGACGTATGGATGGATGGACGGGTCAGGGTTGAATGAACGAATGACGGATGACGAGTTGTGCACGTTTTTCGTTAACCATGCATGTGCAGTGTAGTCATATAACCATGTTAAGCATTGACTGACGCCACACAAGTTGTCAAGAAAGGAAAGCAACGAAACGAGGGTCAGAGGGAATAAAGGAAGAGAAAAGAAGCAGGTGAATGGGTGTGACGCATGGGGCGGATTAAAAAGGAAATGGAAAAATATACACGTTTTCCTGCAGCGACCGTATGACCTTGATCCTGCTCTTTTTTCAATGAATCATCAGGTAAGATCCGTAACCACCGCTGCCATTTGAATGGGCGAAACGCCATTTAAGGTCTCCATGTACGGACTTTGCTAGCCCGAGATTCAAATCTCTGAAATAACCCACGATCGGGACGGTATGCGAACCGGCATCCTCACGCTCACGTTCAGAGGCGCCTTGACGTACGCGTTAACCAATGCTACTAATCAGGCCATAGTCTTGACCTTGACCTAGTAATGTACTATGCTTGAGGAACTGCAATTAGGTATGGAGCCATATAAGAAAATGCAAATAAAACATAAGGAAACTAACAGATAGTAAGGTCTTGTAGAAATGCTTTGAATGAATGAATGAATGAATGAATGAACAAATGAACGAATAAATGAATGAATGAATGGAGAAAAGTATTCGCTGATCGTGGAGTGTAGCTTAAAGTTAACATTCCTCCATCTTAATACCAACATTGATTGACAGGTAGTCACTGTGGCCTAATCTACGATCAGACACATCAGACACCCTGACTATAATTATGGATGATTTAATACCAGAGAAATTGTATCAATCGTAAACCTCAGCACTTCCAAATGTGAACCGCCTTCCACGGTCTCTTCTGGATCTTTCTCTCTTTAGAGTTTCCCCGAACCTTAAGTAACATAATATCCCCGATACTTATATACATGTAGCTATGCAACACTTAATGTGGGCAAAGTCATTTGGGAACATGCTTTCAGTTCGGCGTCGCCCATGATTTGTAACAACATTCCTTTCTCAATCAGATCCGCTCCATTGATCTCATGCTTCAAGCGGCAACTTAAGACCTTTTATTTTGCTAACTTACCTATCACCTAGTTTTCCCTCCTTTGCTACTGGCTCTCTTCCTCTGAGCGACTGACCGTGCCTCTGATTCAAATTATTTTTATGCGTGGCACGTTAGTCTCTTAGCATTCATTCATTCATTCATTCATTCACTCGTTCATTCATTCATTCGTTCGTTCATTCATTCGTTCGTTCATTCATTCATTCATTCATTCATTCATTCATACTTAAATTAGTACTTCGACTTCCGACGACGCAACGGATAACCTTAAAAACGGCTAATCCTTTAGGAGCTTCATCGAGTGATAGCATCTTCATCTGCGCTGACTCCTACTGTTACTAAGCGATCGTCGATTGATACTTAAAGTGGCGCTATAGAAGTTTTCAAGGCAGGGAAGGTTAGCATACAAATCAACGATGAAGATCGTTTACAGTATAATACATTCACTGGCCTATAGTTAGCTACATCGGTAAACGCGTATGTCAAGGAGCCTCTGTGCGTGAGGATCCCCGGTTCGCAACTCGATCGTGGCTTATTTCAAAGATTTAAATCTCGGGCTAGCATGGTTCGAGCACGGGGACCTTATATAGCGTGGCGCCCATTTAAAAATGGGCAGCAATGGTGAAGGACTCACCCGATTAATTCATTGAAAAATGAGCAGGGTCGAGGCCATATGGTCGCTATGAAAAAATCTGTACATTTACATTTATATATATATATATATATTCGTTTATTCATCAAAATATTCTGGGTGACATACCGCACCAGAATTTACAAGAAATTTATAATATAACAGTAACAAAAGAAACGACAATAAACATAAGAAAAACATTTACACGCAAACTTGTACATGCATTCAGAGTTCAGAACAGAACGTGGAGGGGCCGCGTCAACGTAACAACAAATTAGACCTCGGAGAATATAATATGTTGCCTGGCTCTGTTCAATACCCGTCCGGTCATCGGCTGAAGCTGTGCAGCTGGGACTACAGCTGCTCAACAACAAGACATCGCTGGCGTGCATACATTTCGATGGACATGTAGGCGTGTCCTACATGGGTTGCATGACAAGCAAAACGAATTGCCACTCGGCCAACATAATCAAGCTAAGTGACGAAGAATTTCTGATTTGACGTCCCTTCAGCTGATCAATAAACCTTCGTGGATGGCATGCACATGCCAGAATTATGTGCAATTAGGCCTTGCATATATAGGCCTATGTGTGGGCTATATATATAGGGGCTACTGGTTTGTAAGCATACTATATCCATAACATTTCATAAAGATAGAAGGCCTATAGATTATAGCAGGCCAACAAGCGAACGGTGGCTAACCACGGTAGCCCAGGTCGATCTTGCTTAAATGAAATCTTCAACCTAAACGCGCCCATTCAAAAGGGCGGCGGCGATCAATTCATCGCATAATGAGCAAAGACGACGCTATACGGTCGCTGTATAAAACCGTGTACATTTACAGTTATATATAGCAGCGCTATAAAATTGCTCGAGCTCGCAGTTCTGAATGTTTTTTATTACCTGGCTGGGTCTGAACGACAGTCTATTATGCGCAGAGGATCGCCAGCCACGCGGGTCGCATCCACAACACCGCCTCGTTAAATATGTAAATCTTGTACAAGGTACAAGAAGTTGTCACTAAACAGGTAATTTATAGAGCTGGATCAAAACCCTTACTATGGTCTTCATATCGGTCGAATTATTTAGGCCTACATAGCAGTTTAGCGACTCTATGGTCAGGCACGTAAGCCTCTGGTTGGGTTAATTCTACTGACGCTTTGCATTGCGCTATAAAAGAGCTAAAGTGGACAAGTACTGTATCGTATCCAATTACGTGACTGGAGAGCATAAGTATGAAACGTATAGTCTATACGAAAGACAGACATACATGTAAACACCAAACTATCTTTAAACAGGAACTGGTATCTTCGTTAGTAATGTGCAAAATGAAATTGAAAAATAGTAACTCCAGCAAAAACGTCGTTTGTAGGACATAGGCCTATGAAGCGCATATCGAAATGGGCAAACATGTAGTGTCGGGGTCCGCTGTAGAATCGCTGTATGTTGGGCTTTGTCTTTGGGGATTGTGTGCGTGGCGTGGCTTATCGTATTATATACCAGGTTTGAGTTCCCACAAGTTAAATTGTCGATAAAATGAATATATTTGGGCTAAACACGATCTGCACAGACGAGTTAAGCGTTCTAACGTACTTACTAACGAAAAAAATTATCCGAAGTTATGTGAACTGTGTAAAATGCCAGCAGCCGTATAGCCTTGTCGAAGATTCCAAAACGGGGAACCCCGCCCCTTAACGCCCAATATAGCCCAATATACAGCGGACCCCGATACTACATGTTTGCCTGGAACTGTTATTATACGCGTTTACCCCGCACAGAGATCTGCGCGCTAATTTTGCAAAGTGTCACGGCTGGGAAAACCCCGCTGCTCCCCGTTAGCGATCACAAGTGCAGACCACCGAAGCAATTGCCAAAACTGTCCTTTTCGAGAACTCTACTCCAGGACGCCTCTGATTAGCGCAAAGGCACTACATCACACTCTCTTTCTCAGCATTAGGGCTGGCAAATTATTCTTTCCCTCTCTCTTTGCCTCCCTCCATCTCTTTCCCTGTCTCTGGCTGAGCGCAAGGAAGTTACTTGACTGGCCTAGTTAGCTACATCGATAAATGCGTACGCCAAGGAACATCTGCGCGTGAGGCCGCCGGTTCGCATACTGATAATGGTTACATTTCAGAGATTTGAATCTAGGGTTAGCATGGTCCGTACACGGGGGCCTTAAATGGCGTGGCGCCCATTCAAACGGGCAGCGATGGTGAAGGATCTCACCAGATAAATTCATTGCAAAATGAGTATGGTCGAGGCCATACGGTCGCTATATAAAACCTATACATTTGCATTTTACATTTTTGTTTTCATATTATTTGCGCGATGGCTCTGGCAGTGCTGTCGCTTGTTCTAAAAAGACCACGAACCACGTAGGCCTATGTGTATAAGGCTTTTACTATATAGATGGCTTCAAATGCCCTATATATTATGACGTTGCTCTTGGGGAATTTATAGCTTTACTATTTTACTATTTATTTACAAAATTAATGCAAAATATGTTTGAAAAGTATAGTCAATACAGTTTGAAAATACTATTAAAATGCGTTTTCAGTGCACTGATGCTTTGGAATATCTAAACTTGGGCATTTTAGTGCAAAACACCTTTGATTGAAATCCGGTTGCTCACGGAATGGCAATTGCCGAATAATTGGAAGCATCCCTTCTTACGTGTCAGCTAATTGTTCTAGTAGGTTCACTAGCAGATCCGGAGCAGAACTCCGAGTGCTAGCAATTTTGTAAATTTTATGAGCAGACTGAACAATTTGAAGCAATTATTAGGCCTATATTTGTTTTAAGAAATTTTAGGTTAGCGGAAGCGCTTTTTTCGGACAGGTTAAGGTGCTATAAAACGTTTCGGAAGGAGTGGGCTGAAAGTAGTAATAGTCCTCCTTTTTGAAGAACAAGAAACAGCAATGTTCGGAGAGCCTGGTCACCTCTGAATATTCTGGAGGGAAGAAGCAGATGAGATCTAACTGAAGCTTACAAGATCATCACAGGAAAGGAGGCAATGCAGTGGGATAGCTTCTTTAAATTAGCACCAAAAAAGGTGACTCGAGATCACAGGCGTAAATTATTTAAGAAAAGAGCACTAGGACAGAAGTTGAGTTGTAGGCTATTTTGGACGATAGCAGACCTGCTGTCAGTCAGCTTTTATGAAGTTAGGCTATTAAACATTTCTGGTTAATTTGCAGTGGTTCTATTTGTTTTAAGAAATGTTAGGCTAGACCCCCTGTGTTGTAAGGTTTTCTGTTAGAAAAAGACTGGACAGAGATCCTCCAACTCGGACGCGGATAATTCTTCCGGAGAGGAAGTTCTTGATCCAGCTGTAATTTGTTCCAGATGCCAAAGCGTTGTAGCTTGTATCATCAGTCCATCTGTCTACATGAGATCTAACGCTTTTCCAGAATCCCTCCCCCCGGCAAACGCCCTCTTGGTGTCATCTTGGAGATGAATTACGTGGTCCTGACAGCCACTCATTCTTCTGAAACCGAATTGTTATCGGTTGAAGAGCCCGTTAATATATTCAGTGCCAGTTGAACGGATCACAAACTAGTCTTTCCATCGCTTTACGCAGCACAGGTGCGAGTTCATTTGGGCGGTAGGAGCTATGCTCATGAACGGGTTTCTTCGGCTTTAGGACCGGTGCGACAACCAATGTCTTCATTCAGTCAGTAGTAGTCTTGGATGTCTTTCGGATATTTTGTCCTCTGCATCCGAGTCTTGGCCCTGTTTCGCGCATTAACCGCCTTTGTGCAGCAGCTGTCTATCCAGTAAGGCCACCCTTCGCATGCGTAGACCTACGTGGCTTGCTCCACAGAATATGTCTTCCCATCGACATTCCGGGCAGCGGTGGTGAAGGATCTCACCCGATGAATTCACTGAGAAATGAGCAAGGTCGAGGCCATATGGTCGCTATAGAAGAAAACTTCGGGTCGAAATGTCTTTAAGATTGGCGAAGACCGACGAAGGCCTACTCTGACGGAGGTTTGCCGGTGTTGGCCATATACTCGAGAATGTCTATAGGCCTACTCGTACTACACAAGATGCGGAAATGGATCTCGCCCACAGCAGTATTTGAATTCCATTTTGACCTAATGACCCTGGCAGAAACAGGCCAGGGAAGAACAGAATCAGAGATTTGAGCTTGAAAGGACAAGACTCAGTGAGGGATATTGTTTATAAATTCTTAAGGAAGCCATAGAGTGGGCACTGAGGCACGTGGTCATCTATCAGCTAAGATTCCATTTCAATGCAGGGAGACTGTTCTGAAACTGAGTTTCCACGGAGATGTTATTCCAGTCTGGGGAGACTTTATATTATGACACCAGCCTGGCAACTATTATTATTTCTGCATTTATTAAGTGCCACAATATAATGACTAAGCATCAATCGATGGCGCTTAGCACATGTGAGTGAAGGGCTTGATCAAGGTCCCTACACAGCAACTGTCTCAAGGGAGGCTTGAACCCATACTCTCTGTGTTACAAACCAAACACTCTAACCAACATGCTACTGTCACCCACAATAGACTACTGTGAATCCACTGTTGCTCCCAACTGACAGTCAACTGCAACAAAACAAAAGACGACCTTCATTCAGCCGACAGGTGTTAATTTATTTGCTAAGATACTACAATACAGTACCAGCTGCAGGTTATTCGACTCCTGTCGATGGCGTCCTCCTCACTTCACCTGAGATAAGTTCACTTTCCAAAGTCTCATCCAAAACAGTTTAATGCTCGAGTGAAGAAGATCTTCAGTGAAAGTAATGTCCAGCAACAATGTCAGGCAACATGGCAGCGGTCAGTGTCAGACTGTAGGTCACTCACAGCCAAAGTTAATCTGATTACGATGAAAAGACACACTAATGGTGACTGACAGTATGCCTGACTGTTCTGGTCATGTCAGTGTTTTGTGTAAGTAGACAAACCTTTAACAGAACCCTAGGCCGTTTTTATTTTGCAAATGGTATCAGTAGTTAGTTAAACAAACAGTCCAGCAGCAGAAAAAACAATAACAGAATAACAACAGACATATGGCAAAAACACTTGAGTACAGAAAAAACTAAATTTATAATGCAAATGCTTATGTTTTCAAACAAAGTATTAACAATGAGTTCATTAACAAGAAATTAATTTTACAAATGTAAAGTGAATACAAAAAAAACCACAACCACATGATATGATATCACAAAAGACGTAAAATTATTCCAACACAACAGAACTAGAGACACTTCCTTACAGCAGGGACAGATGACGTGAAAACAACTAATTTCAAACCACAGGACTTGATGCACTAGGACTGAAATCCATATTAAAAGGCAAGAAGCTGACACAATGAAGCAAAGCTATCAGCAGTTAACATCTCTTCATACACCATTTGTAACTTGAACTCAGTACTCAACCTTCAACCGCACAATTCCAAGCTTTGTGACAATAGTCAAGGCAAAGAACACCCTAGTCCTCGACAACACAACTCCCAAATATCAGCATACTCGGCAACTAGTCAGCCACAGTTAATGCTGCTACTACATTAGTGCAGAAAAGAACTGCAAATGCACTGAAACCTCTTCACAGTGCACCTCGTTTATTATAACAAGAATTATTTTTGATGCAACACATTCAGAGACAGATCCCAAATTTGAATCCCTTCACAGTACTCTCTTAATTAATAGTGCAATCTCATTGAAAAAGGTTCTTCATATGGCTCCTAAAGTAGTGTTCTAAAAAGGTTCCATTGTATGTCAACCACCAGTCAAAAAATCTCGAATAAAGAACAATCAGTCAAGCCAAACAAACAGCAAAGCTTTTCATGGTAATCTGACAGACTGCAGATCCAGTGAATATGATCCGTCTCCAGTCGGTTTGGGTTGCACTACTTTAGCCATGCTACATTCATGAATGTAACAGCACATAAGATACACTTGGATAAAGAAAACCTAACTCTGTAAAGAGGGAAGTGAAAGGTGCTTACGTCAAGCACTCTGACACAGACGAGGCATAATTGCAACTCTAGGGGTCACCAGCTGTAACCGTCTTATTCACAGGAAGTCATATTGTACATCTAGGTAACACCAAGCTGCTGCATAAAAGTATTTTAAATAGTAGCAGAGGACACTGAAGATCAATGCTACACTGGTAAATGAAGAAATTTATGATACCTCATGAGCAATATCCCGCAGAAGCACATGACCATAATGTTGCATAAAAAGAAGCACAAGTATCATGTATCAGAAAAGATACAAGCATCAAGTGCTTTAATGTATCCGGAGATTGATACAGCACCATTTAGGGGCGTCTCAAAAGTTGTCCATATGCTGCAAAGAGTAATTCCAAACAAATTCTTCACGTTGCAAATTCTTCATATTGTGACACAATACATTCCACATAAGAAAGTAAGCTAAAAAGCAGAATAAGTAATAAGTAATGCCATGGCAAAAATTATGTGATTCTTCTCTAATCGACAATCTCAGATGCTCTAGGTTTCAAATTTCAGAGAAAAAAGATTGGTTCTATACTCCCATTCTCGAAGTTCTTCTGATGAATAAGCAGTGACCTGCCAACTGATTGCCATACAGGTCGCTGCTCTGATTGCTTCACTGCAGCAACAGTCAGTAGGTATAAACAGGGCTACCAGCATAGTTCATCACTTTAGTGGATTAGCAGATTGTCATTCATGTGGTTATAGATAATGCACAATGTTCACACATCCTTGATGTAACTGAAACGTTTGGCAAAACAAGCAGTAACCACATACGGTAGTTTTTGGCTACACAAAATGCACAAGGCACTCCAAAGCTTAGGCATAAATTCTGTTGAAACATAAATATTACACTAAAACAAGCAATACACAATTTAGAAAAGTCTTTGCCTAAATAAAAGAACAACCAAAACAATTAATATTACAAAGACATGAAATTCCAGCTGAAAGTAATCACCAAATGTAGTAAAAGGTGAAAAAAATAGTTTTTTCACATGACATTGTTGAGATTTGCTCAGTGCTTAATACTCTTTTCACTTCAAGCTTTCAATTTACTGATATGAAAACCTGTAGTAATTTCTGAACACACAAAACCATAAGGCTTTGTTGAGACTCAAAACCACCTGCAGAAAACTGAGACATCCAACAAGAAAAATCTACCAGAAAAGCTGAAAGGCATACGTAAAGACGAACAACAAAAGATGATTCATGATCTTGTCAGACGACGCTTCTTCTAAACTAATTAAACACATTCCGAGGCGTTTACATATCAAAATTGTAGCATAATTTTCCTTTCTTCAGACTGCATCATAGTTGCCTAGAATTTTGAGGCACTCAGTGAAGTAACAGCAAATCATGTTGAACGTCCAATCTAATATAACCACTCCTGAAAAAGAAAAATGAAACATGTTTCCATGAGAAATAGAACAAATCATATTAAAGAGGAAATTTCATTAAGTCAATAAAAATCTGAAGTAAATAAAAAGCTTAAAAAGCTTTAATAACATTTGAGATTTGTGAAATAGTGCTGATAGGATACTGCAATGATAAATGACAGAAAATTTAAGGAAGAGGCTCAGCGGCATAAGCAATAGATTTGAAGATCTAAGATCTGATGATGATGAGGAGATGGAGGAAGAGCATGATGATGAAAACAACGATAAAGACAACGATAACAATGATGAAGACAATGACAGTGATACTGAAGAAGATATACTGATAAAAATGACAACCATAGTTATGATGATGATAGCTAAGACAACAGTAAGTAAGACATTATATAAATCATTAAGTAATGTATATAGTAAATCCTATTAAATTAAGACATTAGTTAACATGCCATGTGGCTGAGCGAGGAATTGTAGGTGTGAATGAGTCACAGCAGTCGGACAACAAAAGCAAGATGGTACAAATAAGTCTTAAGCCACTTTACGAATATGCTTAGCAAGATGTTGCGGAAAGTGATGTGAGTAGACAGACTGTTCCAGATGACTGGTGCAGAACTGCAGAATCCGCATCTACAGAATTCAGACCGATTGTCTCCAATGTTAGGAAGAGACAATTGGTTTTGTGTTGCCAAACACAGAGATCTGAATGGCTGTTAGTGCTGTAAGGCTGATGACAGATAAGCCGGATGATTGGTTGAGAGAGTCTTACGTGTAAGGATAGCTATCTTGTAAGTGATTCTGGAGCTGACAGGCAGCCAATGTAGGAGTGACGTGACCAAAAATGCGGTTCCTGTCACTAGTCGGGGCTAATAAGTTCTGGACATGTTGCAGTTTGGCAATGTTCGACTTTGTAGCGCCGTACTACAGTAGTCAAGGTTTGCCCTGACCACACTACAAGCCACCGTTTTCATAAGTTCCGGTGGCAAGCACGATCAAATATGACACATGGCTTTTATGTGGAAATACAAAGCATGATGCCTTGCAGAGAGTGGTGACATGCTGGTTGAATGTTAGCTTAGAGTCGAGTGTCACTCCAAGACAACAATGACAGTGCTTGATGATTCTGTATACAATGATGAGAATATGAACAAGTGTAAATGTTGAGGAAATTACAAAGATAAAGAAGATAACACTGATAACAATGATGACAATGACAATGATGACAATAACAATGACGATTATATTCCCAAACGAAATTTCAGAATCTCTGTTTTGCTTCTGCACTCAAGCAAACAGACCTCTTACAATGAACACAATAACTGATGTCAGAAAAGTAGATATAGTAAGACAAAAGAGCTAACATATCTACAACTGCACTTATACTGACCAGCATAAAAGACAGTTTTACTGATTAGTGTTATTGTCAACATTTATATAGAGCCCAAATAAGAGATTCAGAGTTACAAGAGAAATAGGTCAGAGGTAAGAACGCAGACTCTTGCAGTTTCTCAGAATCGTACAAAAACTGTCAGGAAAAGCGGCACATCAGAACTCTCCGGTAAGCAGTTCTATCAGTGAATAAACTAAACTGAGCACCATAGGTTGATGGGTAAGATTTGGTAAAAGATCAAATTTAAGAAAGGTCAGGCAACGAAAGCTTGTCTGATTCTAGCACACAATGTATTATTTATGCCATGGACATTTCAGAGATGGGAACTGGGTTATAAGACATTTAACAGTTCAACTATTGGATCTTCTGATGATGAAGATTCAGATTTTCTGTTACTTAGATTCAGATGAACAGACAATGCACAAATAATAAGTGCTTTAAATAAATAAATAAATGAAAGAGAGAAAAAGGATGGCTGTTCCTTAAGGCTTGAAAATCAAAACAAAATGATCAAAATTCTGATCCCCAAACAATCTCAATGATCCACAAGATCCAATGATTCTAAAATGCCATTTCTATTATGCATTGTGCCAGTTCCTTCACTTGAAAAAACCAAGCAACTGAGAATGGTCAGAGATTTATAAACATAGAACATACCTTTCATCAATAACAGTTCCATCACTGGATCGATCACCTATAAAAGCAAAGGATAAAAACCGTCAGCAACAAAATTCTGAAAACCATAAGGCCCAGTGATACAGTGTGCATTACTAAACCAGAGCTACATAAGTTAGTAGAATATATTACGTCAGAATACTTATTTATCTCTTCCCTGAACCAACTTTTCATGTAATATTGTGCTGTGTAAAATGTGCATCCAACATCCACTTTGTTTCTGTGGTCACATAGGTAATCTCTTTCTTGTCTGTAATCAACTAGCATCTGGGATAGTCTGATATTTAAACTAAATCATCAGTAAGAGCTATTAAATTCATCTACAAAGCAACCATCTGCACTATACAGTATTCGGCAACAAATAATACTATGTGGTAGAGTCAAGAAACCAATGACAAATGAAAACGACATACCATCAGCGTCCCATGAAATGTCAATAAACCAACTGTCTGTGCTATCCTTATATGTTAGCCATTATTTTACGTAGTGTTCCACCTCTGGTGACTCAGTAGCATTCAGTGCAGTAAGACTTGCAGCAACAAGATTGTACAGACAGAGCACCAAGAACAAAAGATATTGTGCAATGCCTTGTGCAAAAACAACTGCCAAATGTGGACACTGGCAAATGTGGAAACATTAATCAACAAAGTTGCATAGGGTACATTGAGCAGAGACACCTCCTACACACACAACCACTATGCCAAACTTTGTCATTCAATAACAGACGAGTAGTAAAAGACGACAGCAGAACATGACTGAATGTGAACCTCTGACTGACCCAACACCGTACTACCAATGAATGATCCACCATTGTCCATGTTCAGACCTACAGGTTTTTCTACATTTAGTGGAAGACTTTTCAATTCTCATGGCATTCTGATTCTGAGTCCAAGACTGAGCACAGATATCAAAACAAAGGCGAGTTACAGTAATCAAGGCGACTGGAGGCCAATGCATTTGCTATAGATGTCCTTGAAGACATGGGGACACAATGCCAAATTCTGTGTATGTAAGTGCATGCAGCTGAAGCACACACAAAATTCGACCTGGCAGATTACAACGTGAAATAGTGGTCTTAGACGCTGGTGATACCTCATGAATGACATAACAACTGATGTTATGGGTCTAATCTACAAACAAGCTGGCAACGTTTTTGACATTTATTACCTGCAATTTAACAAATTTAGACAATTCCAAATTCAAAGATCTGCGAAGTTGGAAATCATGGATTTCATGCAGCTTTGATGTGTTAAGGTCTTATGTTAACAGAAAAATGGCTGTTTGCTATGGAAAGGCTTAAGTCAGTTGCCTATCATCCAGCAAAGACCATTTTGCTCTCGACAACACATCCAACTTCAACTAGCTGAACTGTCAACCTTAGGTGAGCTGTGCATAACAAAGTTTGCAGCCATTTTACCGTCTTGTTGATATTCTCAATTTTACGCCAGATGTAGCATTAACTGTCAAAAAAGGGGTTTTGCGGATCAATGTCTACTTGTGCAAAAACCTGCCAGCAGCGACCTTTTCTTCTGCTCAGTGACAATCCTTTGATAACAAATGAACAAGTGTGTAATATTTCTCTAAACTGAACATTATGCAATGAATGTATAGGTTAGCGTACATCACTCTGAAATGTTCTGAAAAGATGCTATATGTATGTTCAATTGCATACATACATACATATCATACCAGACCTTGACTGAAAAGTTAAATCTAAGACTACCTTTTACTAAGCCTGGAAGCCAGTTTGTTTAAGAAAGACATGTGGCCATTTGCTCGACTGGAAGAGCTGGATTTTTCCAGCGGCCGAGCAGGTGTGGTTGTTGTCGTAGAGTGAGGTTCAGCTGCCCGGTCGTGTCCTGTCACCCCAAGAACTGTTTTTCGGACAGGTGCCTGACGGGGAAACTTGGAACCCGAAGCTGCATGGGAAGAGTAGCGGGTCGATGAATGACACGTGGCAGGTGTTCTGCAATGGAAAAAATTATTAATAAATATATGACATGCAACTGTCCACAGTTTGAAATTGTAACTATCACAGCATTTACATAGCATCAGTAAATGTAAAATGTTAACGTATTTCTATAATGACCATATGGCTTTGACCCTGCTCATTTTTCAATGAATTAATCAGGTGAGATCCTTCACTATCACTGCTCATTTGAATGGGTACCACACCATTTAAGGTCTCCATGTACGGACCATGCTGGCCTGGGATTCAAATCTCTGAAATAACACTCACAAGATGTGCTTTGTAACAGCTACTAGTCAGAAGTGAAACTGATGAAGCTTCCAACTGTACACTAATCTAATCTAATGACTTCTACGGCACACTTATCAAAATGCACAACGCATAACTCAATGGTTGCCTCAAGTTAAATTGTAGGCAAAAATCAGAATCCATTGGAGAAGCCAAGAGTCGACCTCACACAGCTGAGCTCTACCCTTTGCTTTCAGTTATTTTCAGACATTAAGTCAATTAATGAAAACATTTCCTCAGTTGACTTTTAAGTCCAGCTACATTACATGTATATGTATTAAAGCAACTGATTACAAAATGTACAAGTATGTGTAATTGTAATTGTAAGTGCAAATTTATGTAGTGCCTCTTCAAGAAAACTAATCAGAGGTGCTCCTGACCCAACAACACAAGACCATGATCAAAAAGATTGGCCTTCAACTGTTGGTGAAACAGATGCTTAATGTATGAAGCATTGAATTTCTTTAAACAAATATGAGATGTGGTTCTGCTTCACTTTGTATCCATAAAAATTTTCATCACAATAATAACAGCAAAAGGTTAATACGCCTAGAATTACTTACGTTGACCAGATTGGATTTGTTTCTGTGATGGCAGTAGCTGGAGCCATGCCAGACTGTGGGGCAACAGAATATGCATCATTAAGCAGGTCAGCATGAGGACTGGAGGCAGAAGCCATCTCCTTTTTAACTTCACAGCTGAATGGATGTCGCTCTTCACTACAAATTAATGGAAGCAGGAACCAGAATAAGCCATTTTTCATGCCACATTTCAACTGCAAGTTATCAGTTGTAAGTGGTATTTCATGCCATTCATACATTTGTATAGACTAATTATGAGACACAGCTTAAGCTGGCTATTAATCAGCCAGCTCAATCAATTCTTTTGCACCTTAGAAGTCAGAAGCTTTACTTTAAAATATGAAACAATTTGCAGTTGAGCCAGAGCCTGCAAGGAAAGTCTGTTTTCTTGTTTATTTGCTGCTGTGGTAACTGTGCTTCAGCCAGTGGTGTCGTTGCTCTCAGATGTTTTGATGTTTGGAGTTTCATGACAAAGATAAGCAATGAACGGTTCCCAAACTTCAGCCAACGCTACACTCTCAGGACCATGCTTCCGACAATTGCCAGTACTAGTGGAAGGGAGTAATTATTCATTTATTACATGTTTATATCTCCACACAGTCCTCAGCAAGGCATTACCTTACTTTACCTTGTTTTGGGGACAAAATATGAACACTTGAAATGACAGGAACGAACACGAAACCTGGGAGAAATGCTAAGATTGTCCATTGCAGCTGTCACAGGATCCAACTTAATGTTGGCTTCAACAGATGGCGTACGCTTATAAGTGGCTGACATTCTGGCAAATCTTTGTGACACCTGCAGAGGCAAGAATCAGACAAAAACCAAAAACAGAGAAGCATCTCTATCATGAACCACATAAAACATGCCTTAGAGAACTACTGTTGAAAGAGACTTGTAATAAACATGCGATAACCTCGCCTCACCTCATCTTACTAATGTATGGAATTAACTGGACTTTAACAAAAACTTTGCAAATCCAAAACAGCAAATTAACTCTCATCAGTTAACGGGGTCATGTAAAGGATGATGCACAGAAGCAGTCCTACTACTGAGTCCCAAAGACTTGTGGTTTGCCAGAAAGGTTTTTCCAGTGCTACTGTGCAGCGCAACACTTAACTAAGCCCACTATATGTTCCCAACTTACCTTAAGTGGCGTTTGTTTAGGTCACTTACAAAGCCATACATGCAGCATTTCTGAGAGGTTCTTAAAAGGTGCTACATAAGATTCACGACACACACACAAGCATAAAGATAGGAAGAAAGACAGGTAGATAGATAGATAGACATACAGACAGACAAATAGGCAGATACATAGACACATACGTAGATAGATAGATAGACAGAGTCTTTTATAAAGACTAGCTGTGCAACTAAAAGGCAATTTACCTTTAAAAAGTTGAGAAAAACAGCTTTCACTAACAGTTTGAATATAGACAAGATCTAAGGCAGAACAAGGCACTAGTCTTCTGTAATAAAAAAACTTACCGGAGCATCTCGTTGTGATGACCGAAAGACCACATCCTTCTACAAACACAAAACAGTATTATCATTTACAACAAGGTCACAACCTTTCCTTCTGCATTACGTAACTCAATACAAAATTGTCAAGTTCAAGATGCACTTGGAATCGTATGCCAGAGGCACAGGAGTAAAACCACCACAAGAGCAATCAATCACCCATCTTACCATTCCACAACCAGTCATCACCAGGAATACCTCTGAGGGCATGTATGTGTGTGTGACAGGCAGTGTAACCTTTTCCAGCCATGCAAACATCAATAGACTACGGATGAAACAGTCATTCTCTGTGAACTGTAACATCATCTATGCTATCCAGAATTGTCTTTAAATGGCACAATATAGATGACCAGATCTAGCCATTCACACATGATTGTTCAATCGACTGACAGAAGCCCGTACAATTCATGTACCCATTTTATACATTACTCTGCTCAGGGGCGCTAGTGGCACAGAAATCTTTCGATGTCTCTGAGCAAGTGGAGCTAAAGCCTGAATGTATGTATGTGTGCATGTATCAAAACACTCCATTTAGCGTCTTTTATGTACCTGAAATGCACAGCAGTACCTCTCTCATGATCAGTGAGAAAACAGCAGATTACACAAATATCATTTAGTATTCAGCATGGAAGCAAGTAAGTATGTAAGACATTTGTTAACATGCATGTGTCCATCGATCAAGTGAGGAACTGTACGCAAAATGCCCTTAAGAGACTCTTTGTTGAAGCACATAAGCAAACTACAAGATCCGCAATGACACCGTTTAAGCCTTGAGCATAGCATTCATTTGCATATTAGCCCATGAACAGGTTTTGAAGAAGAGAGACATACCCTAGATTCATCAACAGATTCTGTATCTGAAAACCCAGCTGGTTTCGGACGATTTATCACAGCACGCAAGGCAGCATCTTTGGAAGATGATTCAACATTAGTTGGTGATCGCTTCAAACCCGAAGTACCTTCTCGACCAGAGGACGCTACGACAGACAAATAAGCAGAACATTAGAGCAAGAAGTGAATGAACTGCAGTGAAATACAGGCAAAGCTGACATAAGCTGAACAAATCAATGTTATCTTCCAGTACCATGCAGAGTCATAAAACAATCCATTGCTCCAAAGTGAAGAACGGTAATTGTCTGAACTTGGTAGTCCTGTACCAATCTACAGCAAATATGATAATCTTTGTACAACTGAACTTAATTTAAGCCAGAAAACAGAACTTATTTTTAGAAGACAGCCCTTTCCTGAAATAATGCTTATTAGTGTACACTTCACATAATGTAGAAAGACAGCTTTGAGAAACCTAATTGCCATTGCCTGAACAGCCTTTTTAAAAGACTCTTTATAAAAAGGTCAGTAATAGATGCCCAGCTAAATTTTTTCTTATGTTGCACGCTTGCTACACAACTAGTTGTCATAATTTAAATCACCAAAAATTTCCAGTAAACACACCAGCTGCATGTTCACCATGTACTCGGCTTCCTCTTCTCGGCGGAGCAGTAGGCCGTCCCTCGATAGAAGCATAAACAGACGAATGAATGCCTCGAGATGGGGTAGTGGGTGGAGCGGCTGTGGCACTGGGGCCATTTCTTCGTCCATGTTGACGTGATCCTACTGAAGTGCCACTTGTGGACTTCGTATCATTTGCGTCCGTGGGTGGACTCTAGGCAGAGCAAATGCATGATGTCAATATGTCTTATGTCAATGGAAAAGTTCTCATATGCATGCTACATAGATGTCTGTTTGTGTTGAAAAGATAACTCAAAGGGGTTAAAAATTCTGAGAAAGGGCTACAGATCAATGCTTTAATTCTGGCACATTTTATATGGTAACACAGATAGACAACATTACAAAAATATAAATTTTATAAGAAAACATAGAGTTATGAAAATAAAGTTGAGATAACATCAATCTTTTCCACAATCCAAAGGTGACACGAGATAATTGCTCAGAAGTTTCTTTCCCTCCAAATAAATTATTTCTTATGTTGAAGCCTTGGACATCCTAACACAGCATGATACCGAGAATGCAGCAACACTTGCACAAGATTGCCCCTATGACCCCTAAACTTAGTTACAAGGACTGGGATTGTAAAATCTGCATCTGCTCTACAGTTACTGCATCATCATCATCCTCCTCCACCTCCTCATCCGCCTCCTCCTTCTCCTCCTCCTCACCATCATCATCATTGTTAGGCCCTGATGCCAACCATTAGGCAGCTATGTATGTCAATGAGTGATTTCCATTCTTTTCGGTTGTCAACTCCGGAGCTTTTCTCATATTACATCCAAGTTTTGCTATGTCCTTGTTAGTACAGCCTATCCATCACAGTTGTAGACTTCCTCTGTTTCTTTCCCCTTCAAATCTTGCATGCTGTAACTTGTGTGGCATTTGGTCAACTTGCATTCTCTACACATAACCACTGGAGTCTTCATTGAATAACTTTATCCAACAGAACTGTTTTCAGTGACTGCCTTATTTCTTCATTCTAATTTTATTAGTCTTCAGATTTCTGCAATTTTTTGTAGCCAACTCATTTCTGCACATAATTCAAATGGGCCTTTACATCTGCTGGTGGCCCACAGGAGCCACCACCTTGTTTGGGCTGGCCTTGTGGGCGACCTCAACTGGCTGGCACCATGCTCAAACCCAGTATACATCTCGCTGCTGGCCATACTTGGGTTCATCATTCATGAGAGGGGGTTGCTGTGCTCGGGCCTGTCTGCATCTGCTGGTGGTCCTGCGGGAGCAACCAGTGTTTGGGCAGGCCTCATGGGTAGGCTCAGCTGGCGTTGTGCTCAAACTGTGCTCAGATCCCATCTTGTGTTGCAGTCATCTTGTTTCTGGCCGCACTTGGGCTCATCGTGCCAATGAGAAAGGTTTTGAGGAATCGCTGTTTTCAAACCCCCTTTTACATCTACCACTGATTTTAGACTAACCGATGACTTGATGCCCAATAGGTGGTAAGTCGCATAAATCTTATCATATCTGTGTAGCTGCAAAGAATCAGTGATCTCTTCAGCTGTGTATCCCATGTCAACCATGATGTCTTCAAAAACAGAAACAGAAAATTCAGATGGTTCAGCTGATTGTGCATTGGATTTAAAGAGGAGCTCATACTGAAGACGTTAGCCTCCAAAGCAGCAAGTAGGTTACACTGCGATATATGTCGATTTAACATGAAAGGTGTGGGATTCGAACCCAGGTTGGAGCGGCGAGTAGCCAACATGTTAGCCACTTGGCCACTGAGGCATCTTCATTTAGCTGAGAAATCATCTAAGAACAAAACAACTGCACAGCCCTCATTCGATTCATAACTCACTGGCTTCATTTAGTTAAGCATTAAATGGCATGAATTAGCAGTAACAACTGTAAAAACAAAACAAGTTCTAAATAAGGAAAGTAAAGAGAAAGTCATAGTCTCTGCAGCAAAGCTAGATAAGTTTACGTCTAAACCACACTTATTTTACAACTGAGAGCCAGAACAAAATGTATCTTAACATTTATATATCAGTTTGAACCACAGACTATCTGAAAATAATTATTCTGAGTGGCCCACAAAACACTTGGCATATTCAGCATAGTATCTGTTATTGCAAAATGTGTTTTAGATCACCAGTGCACTATCAAGGTATTAGGCTGCATAATTTTACACAGACTATTTGCTAACTTACTTACCTTTCCAGGATCTCACTTCAAACAGCAGAATCACTGATTGAATTGCTGTAGTAAATTAACCAACTGTCTGACAGAATGTCTGAGTCTCTTCTGCTGTACTTATAAAATAGAAAATACTGAGGAGTTCCTATCAGTGGCACTAATGATAATTTTCCATTTTCACCATCTAAATCAACAGACCAGTCTCCCTGCTGGAAAAGAGGTTCTCTGGGATGTTTTGCAAAATCAATTTTAGGCCGACTCTAAACACCCATACTCTGCCTCACAATAAGAATTTCAGAAACAAGTTCTAACCAATTCTTTTGTTGTCGAGAACCTGAGGGGGTTCTTCGTACGGCTTGAGTTCATTTCCTTCGTAGCCGACATTCAACCACGGATCCCTCATCGCATTCTGAAATGATTACATAACTTTTCACAAGACTTTTCTACCTTTTTCACTGTTTTTGCTGTCCAAGAGATTAATCAGCCAGAAATCCTCAAGCTTTTCTCTTAGTCCTAACATATCAACTAAAAACACAGCAAATCCCTTCTGCCTGAAAACAGATTGCCCAAGTTAATTCACATATCAGACAGATCTGAAATTCAGTTTTTGAAGTAAACAGCCAGATTTCATCACTTTGACTTTTTATACGCGAAATGGTACACCACTGATTCACAGATTGCCCTTGTAGGCAGAACTGTTTTCGGTTCTAAATGTATGTGTTTACATATACTTTTTATATACTAGCTTATTTACTAATGCCTAGTCTAGAAGCAACATGGTCGATCAATGACCATGGGCTCCATAGGAATTGCTGGGTCACAAGGTCATGACATCATCTAAAAGTGAGAAACCCAAAGAAGGGGTTCACTCCAGGAACAGCTGGTTCAAGAAGCCAGTTGTTCAAGAGGAAGACAGTTGTTCACGAGGAGCATTTCGTTACTGTGAGAAAACAATTGGTCGTCACAGATCGAACAGCTGATAAGATGCTGCAAGACAACATCTGGTTGTTGTAGGTCAAACTTAAGCTAGAGAGATGCTGCCAGTCATGATGATGCGTTGGGATCCAGACAAGGATGTTTCCAGTGTCAACTGGCACTGCAGTTCAGGACAATTTGACTTCCACACAGGAGCTACAACTCATTGCTGCAGTTGAGATGCGACCACCACCCAGTGTTCAACACATGCATGCGACTTTGGGCAGGTGCAAGGTCATTTCAAGGACACTTGTCAGATGCCAGCAGAGGGCGTTGTCAATTCGTCCATCCTCTTCCAGGTGCACTGAGGCACCAGTTGGTCGGTGATGGAAGATGCAGTTCTTCACCACATCCCATCTTCAGGACACTCTGCACAATGGGAACAGCCACCATGCTGACATAACTGTGAGTTTTTGCAGAGTTGTTGGGGGAACCTGAGGGAAGGGAATGGCCACAAAACAAGGGGTCCTGTAAATAGATGTGATTTAATAACTTCCTCTTCTAAGCATTTTCTAAGCTTTTCAAAGTTTATCTAAGCATTTCTGTTATTTGTGTTATATAAGACTGAAAACATCAGCCCATCATTCTTGTTTTTAATGTCTCGACACTAATCAGAAACTGCCTTACAAGAATGGCACATTTGACACACACCGCTGGTGACCAATGGAGTCAGTTCTAATCAGCTCAATTTCACATACAAGATATTTACAGAATCAGATCTATGTTGTTTCAAACTGTCTTAATCCAACTAGCTAAAGCATTGGTTTCCAGCAAGCTTGACTGCTGTAACTCACTATATGTGTATCACAAACGGAGATCTGCACAAACTACAAATTGTTCAAAACTCTCTTGCCAAAGCCATAACAAAGACCCCTAAATATCAGCATTTTACACCAGTGTTACGTTCACTGCACTGGCTGCCCATTAAGCAAAGATTTCATATCAAATATCCGTCTTATAGTTCACAAAGTGCTACATTTAAATCGGCCGATCTATTTACATTCCATCTCAACCCTCATACTAATAGAGATTTCACTTAATCAATGGACATTGTGACTCTTGTTGTGCCCCATACCCACAGTGTGGGCTCTAGGGACTTCTTGGTAGCTGATCCAAAGCTTTGGAATCCACTGCCATTTCAGTCTGATCTGTCAATTCTTTTATGTTATTCAGGTCCAAAATAAAGGCACATCTCTTTCAACTTGCTTACCCACTGTAGTCTGGTTTCTCTGACCTATCGAATTGGAATCGGCTTTAACAGATTATGATCTTGATTGCAATTTTGACTTGAAGCGACCATTGACTGATGCCTGGCTTATGATAACAGTGCTGTAGAAGTCTTTAGATTTGATCAGATTAGTCTAGCAGGTGAGATCTATGGCAAATCCCAGAGGATCACAGGTTCAATTCCCCACTGATAGAGATATATTTCAAAATCTGTATTCTAAACCCTCTAGCAAAGTCAGTGATAAAGAAGTACTCCTGATGAACAATCAACTCGAAATAAAATGTTGAGGGTGAGCGAGGGCTGTTCATCCTAGTTCATACAATGGGGCCAAGATAGTAAAATCACAAACTACACATGGAACCATCCTCATTTGCTTTATCACCTGATTTTACCATCTCTGTAGAGGCACGCAGTCAGAACCTGCATCTACAACTAACCTCTAGCGTCGTTCTCTTCATTGGATTGATGATGAGAAACTTCTTGAGAAGGTTCTCACAGTCGGTTGACATGTAAAACGGAATTCGGTATTTACCCTTCATTACACGTTCTTTCAATTCCTGCAAGAAAATTCAGATTCTTCACCTATTTACATCAGCAGCTGAAATCCATATTATTAGTGTAATTTTATAGTCCATTCTTAGCATTACAACAGCCAAATACAGCATAATCTATCCTCATTATTGCCATTATGCATTAGTTGACTCTTACTACCTTAACCAATTAGTGTCAAAAGTTGGGGATGATTTAAGTTACTGTTTCAAAATCTCAAAAACTCAGTGCAGAAACACTGCTGACTATTTATTGCTGCCAACTACAACATGTGCAGTTACATACTGTCAGTTATAATCGATGACCAGAAACTAAAGACAAGAGACAATAATCACATCAGTTTACAGTCACAGCATCAAACATGCTAGCTATATTATGCAATGTTCCCAGAACGTTTTGTTGATTTGTCACATTTATTTACTATCTGAAGCTTTATGCAGTATGATAGTCCTTGTGACAGTCCAGAAGAAGGCAAACATCATATTTCTTACAGCAATATACTGTCTTCTTTGTTGAAGCCTTTTAACGATGGTCTGTCTCCTCGTACAATCCAATGATTGTTACCACTGTATCACACATCAGACAGTACAGCAGACACACACTGACCTTGGGCGGATGATACACCATACCACTTTAGTAGGCTTACTGTCAGCTGATGCCTGACATGAAACAAACTGTCACTACTGCTGTGAACTTTGCAAGAAAGATGCTATGCATTGACCACTGCTGCATCAAACAGGTAGACAAAGATTGAACACCACCATTTCTGTTGTCTGATGCACGTTCTGTAAGAAGCAACCCACTAATCTAACTGACCAACGCCACCCATACCTTTGTTAAAGAAGCAGAATATGGTAGATTACACACAACCTTCTTCTACTGTTCCAAAATTCGATGCCAGCATATCATCAGTACACCAGAACTTGATCTATAGTCATAAGATCCTCTTGATTCTTTTATCATGGCCACAATAGACTTCCGGGTGCACTCTCCCTTTCGGTTCTCCTGAACCGTACCTGCTTCTTCATGCCAAGACTCATTGAAGTAGCACAGTAATTTGTAAGATGCGAAAAAGTTATCTAAATAAACTTTGTGTCCACAGTAAGGTGGAACGCATGCCTGCTCTAAAAGACCAATGACAACATCACCTTCAAGGCCATGTTCACAGGGGAAGACACCAGGCTGATTTCCGGTGCAGATGTCAAAGCCATACATGTATCCTTTCGATGAACAAAGAGCTCAGTTCTTGATGCCAAATCTGATAGGTTACCTCTTAAGTTATGCTTAGCAGTGTTGATATCATGCTTTTGTCAATTCTCATCATAATAGCTGTTCACATGGAAGCACTCTTGTAGCTGTTGTAGCTCTTGTAGCATAGACTGAATGGTTCTAGTTTTCCTAGATGGTCTTCTCTGTTTAGCGCTTTGTTGACAGCCAACTGTATGTTCTTCAGATATCATCAAATCTGATTCTGCGCATCAACTGTGAGAGTAGTTTTCAAATGCCATCATCAGAAGCCCAGCAGAAGTCCACATGAAGGAATTTCAAATAGCCCAGAAAGCAGTATCATAAACAACTCTTGATAAAGGTGTATTCTTTTGACCTGCATCCACATTCATTTGTGTGACAACATGATCCTGAAGTGCCTCATCAAAACACATTAGAAAAAACTGCTGAAGAGTCGTTAATGCACTCAGGCCTGTGAGCAACCTACCTGTGTAGGTCTGAGGGTCATGCAAAATTCTCTTTGCCTTCTTCCAGCATGGTGTTGCTAGCAATAGCTTGGTTACAACTTTTGGACACATAGGTTCTTTAACTGTACTGCCACCTGCGAGTTGCTTTAAAGGTAGTCACTCATTGCTGGAAATCTGTACTTCCCAGCTGTTCATTTCACTGACTTGTTTTATCTTTGGATGAGCGTCTTGACCAGTATTTGACTTTGTTTCAGAGTGCGCACATTTGGCTTTTCTATCTGAATCATTGCCAACAACTGTGATATTACTGATATCTGATATTTCTGATTGACTGCCAACCTTAATTCTCCGTTTCTTTATGTGAGCAGGCCTAGGCCTGCCAGTCTTCGGCTTCTGGATCTGTTGGCAGGATTGGTCTGCAGGCTTTTGCATGGAGTTGCCAACAACTTGTACCCCAAATCATTAACACTGACTCATACTCATCTTCTGACTTATCACTGTCTTTATCAGTTTGCATACTTTCATTGTCTGATGGCTGTAAGAAGATGTCAATTGTTCCACAGCTTTCTGTCATCATAAAGGCTCTGAGTATCTTTTCTAGCTGAGCTAGAACTTCAACTGGTGCCTGTTGGGCTGCACTGAAGAAACAATCAACATGAAATTCTACCAGTGGTAGTAAATCAGGCATCAGACTGTCAGGCCTATGTGTTCTTTTCTTCAACTATTCCTAGGATTTCACTTTAGGCTACAAATAGCTTGCCTATGGTGCTCATAGTCTAGAGGACTACAAAATAGTGAGTTGCTAGTCCATACATAACTTTTACTTCACACTGCAAGTACTGCACAAACAGGCATAATTGTTGGGAAGATGAGGCTTGGTGAGTCGACTCTCGGAAAACATTGTTAATTAGAAACTTCTATAGCATCGGTGTCTAATGCATAAGGCATCTACCAATGGCACAATAAATTCAAGCTAATCCAGAAGTCAGTCCAGAGAAACAGCGAGGCAGCCTACGGCAGATACTGAAAAAAGGTTAGTCTTAAGTTGAGAACGAAATGACACAAGAGTCTGAGCATGACGCACAGTTGCAGGAAGAGAATTCCAACATTTAGGTCCAGCCACAGAAAAAGCTCATTCGCCAAGAAGTGTTTTTGTTTTTGGAACAACCAGAGAAAGGCATTCAGATGACCTGGTTGAATAATGACAAGTTTGAGGAATTAGGACTGATTTTAACCCAATACAGACGAGTAGGTAGTGATTGGTAGTGTAGGTATCACGACGAGCAGGTAGTAATTGGTAGTGGGCATGTACTATTATCTAGACCACTCTCAGCCTATCGCAGACGTTATATTTTTGAAACCTTACATCAGTTAGGCCAAGATATTATAATTAAGTAAAGAAATAAGTGGAAGATATTTTTAGAATTCGGTTATAAACATAAAAATCGACCAATCAAATCGGACATTTAAATCACGAATTTAAATAACCCAAAATGGCGGCGTGTTGTTGTTGTGGCCTTACTGACGACGAAACTCGGCAAATTCTTGATGAATTTGCATCAGATGATGACAGTTTTGACTCATCTGACAATAAAAACCTGTCTTTTGCTACCAGTGAAGAAGATAAAGTGGTTTTGGCTAAAGAACATTCTGACATCGACACCGAATTAGACGGCTACGTATACATGCTAGCGGACCGTCAAACTGGGTCAGGCGGATGACTTGGGTGTGATAGACAGGACTGAACAAGTAGCTAATTTTCCCATTTGACCCCTAACTGTGCCATTTACAAGCGTCTGTGGCAGACCAGCCCCTGATGCACCATTTTTGAAATTTTTCTAACTGCTTTTGGATAAGCTTTTTTGATGTGCTAGTTGAACAGACCAGGCCTGCATGGTGAGTAGAGTAGGTCAAATGCACAGAAGGCAGGTAAACCCCACAGAATAAAATGGAAACCTACTTCTCCTCTAGCATCTTATTTTAGAGAACAAGATCAAGAATCCCAAAGGCTGCCCCAAGAAGGCTCAATATGAATGTGAAGCATGTAAAGTTGCTTTGTGCAAAGTTTTATGTCTCCACATTTGCAACGAGCAAAATCAGGTAGTGGTTCTGTGGAGTGTAAGGAAGGTAAGCAATATAGCACATCGATACAAATTTTTAAATTTCCATTCTAAATTGTCCTCTTAGAACTGTTCAGTGCAGTCTATTGAGAAAGAGGAGTCGATTCAGGAGCTTCATCCATCTTCAAGGTGACCATCCAGTGCACTCAGGCATTCATAAAAATGGCCCTTTTGAGAGTTACCAAATATTTGAAAAAGGAAACAAACTTCAGTGTGTTTGCCTCTCTGTGTGCCTGGCTTGTTGTAATGTTACTGTTGTCCTGTTGGTGTGCATGCTGCAGTGTTTTTGATGTCGTGGTTGTATTACTATGTATGTGTTCGGGAGGTGATAGGGTGAGTAGGCAACATGAGTGCCCCAAAATTTTTCTATCAAAAACTGGACAGAAGGATTGAAAGAGTAGATAAAAAGCTAAAGAATGATGTTAACCTCAAGTCTGTATGCCAAAAATTACCAAGATCTGATAAGTTAAAAATTTCTTACTTTTTAGGCATTTCTTGTTACTCCTCTGGTACGACTACTGTCTGCATACTAAAAATACTATATCTCCTTCATTTATGAAAATATTTTCAAACTTTTTGGAGGTTTTGTCTGATATTAATTGCTGCACAGTTCATGTGCTGACATTACATGAGTTGTCGCTGAAAATGTTTTCTATAGGGGTTTGAACATGAAAAAAGTTTTCAAATGGGGTGGGTACAGTTTGGGGCAACTATGAGTACCTCCAAAGATTTTTCTCAACAACTGGAAACATGGTTTGAAAGAGGAAATAAAATGCTAAAGAATGATATTAACCTCAAGTCTGTGTGTCAAAGAATGACCAAGATCTGATAAGTTAGACATTTCTTACTTTTCAGGTGTTTTCTTATATTTCCTTCAAATTGTACGACTTCATCTTACATACTAAAAATACTGTATCTCCTTCATTTATGAAAATATTTTCAAAATTCTTGTGAGGTTTTGTCTGGTATTGATTTCTGCACGATTTTTGTGTTGACACTACATATGTTGTCACTGAAATTTATTTTCCATAGTAGCCTGAACATGAAAAAAGTTTTAAACATGAGGTGGGGTACGGTTTGGGGCAACTTTGGGTACCCCAAAATTTTTTGTATCAAAAACTAGACGAATGGATGGGAAGAGGAGATAAAATGCTAAAGATTGATGGTAACCTCATGTCTGTAGGTCAAGAACTGACTGAGATACAACAAGTTGAAAACTATTTAATTAATAGGCGTTTTCCGGTAAAAATCGCTCGTCGTCAGGGCCTAGGCGGAAAAATTTCTCTCGTCAGTTAAGGGTTAAAGCACGACGTTGGCATATAGGTGCCCAATGTCTGTTAAAACGGATGCCAACATTCTAACGGATTTTTCCATGATAAAAGGAGCAGCAGTTGTCACAGTATTCTGTCAACATATCGCTATTATAAACAACATTTACACTTTCTTTATGTAATACCTTGTTCATTACAAAACAAAACTATACTTACTAGCAGTAAGAAGTTTTCCTCATTTTCTAGCGGATGCAAAACCAAAACAACAGATGTCTCCGACTAACATCATCCATCAAGCACAACACTGATATTTATAGCCCAACAGCCCAAAATTTTAAAAATTAATGTAGCTCATACTGTGGTCACCTGTGTTTTTGGCAACGTGTTTTCTAAGCGTTTGTTATAATGGATGCCAGGAAGTAATGGGTTAATGCAGTAGTCCATCCTTGTTATTATAACTTACCAATGCAATAACAAAAGCAGCAACAACAATAAACAATAACAATCTGTCTAACCCCTACACATGGGAGCCTCTTGGTTGGTCTGATGGGCTGATTTCCCATTCCTCTGATACTAAACCAAGCCTATCTAAGGCTGTCCAGCATTTAATAGCTGCACATGGATCTCAACTGCAGCAGATTCAACCACTGAAAGAAAGCTCAACCTCTCAACCCCTCAACCTCTGACAGCACTCAGAGTCACTCAGTAAGAAGTTCTTCAATCACTGATAGGTGAATGCAAGTGTAAACTCCAAAGTTTGTGTTTAGATTACTAGGCAACCTATTTTAGCACATCAAAGGGTTTTTATGAAGGACGATCTGACCCATGTGTATCAATGAAGCAGCAGGAATGATTCATGTGCAGTGTTTAGCTATGATTTTAAGTCCCTGCCTTTAGGTTTAGTCCATCGAATGGCAGACAACCACTGGTCAGGGTGTATAGGATGACACCCAGACTCCAAACATCCACTTCTGGACCATCATACTTCTTCCCTACAGCAATCAGTTCAAAAGCAAATTATCATTATTATGAACACAGCTGAGTGGTCATCGTCGTCGTCGTAATCATCATCATCAATACTAGTAACTTTATTATTAAACAATGGATATAAGCAAATGAAAAACTTAATTAACCCAATACAGACGAGTAGGTAGTGATTGGTAGTGTAGGTGTCACGACGAGCAGGTAGTAATTGGTAGTGGGCATGTACTATTATCTAGACCACTCTCAGCCTATCACAGACGTTATATTTTTGAAAAGTTACATCAATCAGGCCAAGATATTATAATTAAGTACAGAAATAAGTGGAAGATATTTTTAGAATTCGGTTATAAACATAAAAATCGACCAATCAAATCGGACATTTAAATCACGAATTTAAATAACCCAAAATGGCGGCGTGTTGTTGTTGTGGCCTTACTGACGACGAAATTCGGCAAATTCTTGATGAATTTGCATCAGATGATGACAGTTTTGACTCATCTGACAATAAAAACCTGTCTTTTGCTACCAGTGAAGAAGATAAAGTGGTTTTGGCTAAAGAACATTCCGACATCGACTCCGAATTAGACGGCTACGGATACACGCTAGCGGACCGTCAAACTGGGTCAGGCGGATGACTTGGGCGAGATAGACAGGACTGAACAAGTAGCAGATTTTCCAATTTGACCCCTAACTGTTCCATTTACAAACGTCTGTGGCGGACCAGCCCCTGATGCACCATTTTTGAAATTTTTCTAACTGCTTTTGGATAAGCTTTTTTGATGTGCTAGTTGAACAGACCAGGCCTGCATGGTGAGCAGAGTAGGTCAAATGCACAGAAGGCAGGTAAACCCCACAGAATAAAATGGAAACCTACTTCTCCTCTAGCATCTTATGTTTTAGAGAACAAGATCAAGAATCCCAAGGGCTGCCCCAAGAAGATTCGATATGATTGTGAAGCATGTAAAGTTGCTTTGTGCAAAGTTTTATGCTTCCACATTTGCAACGAGCAAAATCAGATAGTGGTTCTGTGGAGTGTAAGGAAGGTAAGCAATATAACACATCGATACAACTGTTAAAATTTCCATTCTAAAATGTCGTCTTAGAACTGTTCAGTCCGGTCTATTGAGAAAAAGGAGTCGATTCAGGAGGCTTCATCCATCTTCAAGGTGACCATCCGGTGCACTCAGGCATTCATAAAAATGGCCCTTTTGAGAGCTACCAAATATTTGTAAAGGAAACAAACGTCAGTGTGTTTGCCTCTCTGTGTGCCTGGCTTGTTGTAATGTTACTGTTGTTGTCCTGTTGGTGTGCATGCTGCAGTGTTTTTGATGTCGTGGTTTTATTACTATGTTTGTGTTTGGGAGGTGATGGGGTGAGTAGGCAACTTTGATTGCCCCAAAATTTTTCTATCAAAAACTGGACAGAAGGATTGAAAGAGTAGATAAAAAGCTAAGGAATGATGTTAACCTCAAGTCTGTAAGCCAAAATTACAAGATCTGATAAGTTAAAAATTTCTTACTTTTTAGGCATTTCTTGTTACTCCTCTGGTACGACTACTGTCTGCATACTAAAAATATTATATCTCCTTCATTTATGAAAATATTTTCAAACTTTTTTGGTGGTTTTGTCTGATATTAATTGCTGCACAGTTCATGTGCTGACACTACATGAGTTGTCACTGAAAATGTTTTCTATAGGGGTTTGAACATGAAAAAAGTTTTCAAATGGGGTGGTACAGTTTGGGGCAACTATGGGTACCTCCAAAATTTTTTTCTCAAAAACTGGAAACATGGTTTGAAAGAGGAAATAAAATGCTAAAGAATGATATCAACCTCAAGTCTGTGTGTCAAAGAATGACCAAGATCTGATAAGTTAGACATTTCTTACTTTTCAGGTGTTTTCTTATATTTCCTTCAATTTCTACGACTTCATCTTACATACTAAAAATACTGTATCTCCTTCATTTATGAAAATATTTTCAAAATTCTTGCGAGGTTTTGTCTCGTATTGATTTCTGCACGATTTTTATGCTGACACTACATATGTTGTCACTGAAATTTATTTTCCATAGGAGCCTGAACATGAAAAAAGTTTTAAACATGGGGTGGGGTACGGTTTGGGGCAACTTTGGGTACCCAAAAATTTTTTGTATCAAAAACTAGACGAATGGATGGGAAGAGGAGATAAAATGCTAAAGATTGATGGTAACCTCATGTCTGTAGGTCAAGAACTGACTGAGATACAACAAGTTGAAAACTATTTAATTAATAGGCGTTTTCCGGTAAAAATCGCTCGTCGTCAGGGCCTAGGCGGAAAAATTTCTCTCGTCGGTAAAGGGTTAAATGAGTATCTTTAGCACCTCTTCAAGTTATCTACTGTACTGTGCAGATGCTCTCGGCTCAGCCTCAAAACGGAACAGTTCAAAATGTTAATTAGGCATCCCCAGATAGATGGCACAACAATAGTTGATCCTACTGCTAACAAAATGTCTGGATATGACTGACTGCTGCACTGAATGTGAGAGAATGGGCAACAACATGCAACTGACGCAGACACATGAACTGCATTTCTGAAGCATTTACACACAGCCGGTTGGAAGACAATCAAATTCCCAAGTACCTCCCAGTAAGAGCATCACATGCAGGGACGGCAAGGACATTTGGCTTTTGTCAACAGGGGAGAACTACTCATCTTCTACTCTTCACTGTATCTCCGTCTCCCTCCCTCCCTCCCTCCCTCCCTCCCTATATATATATATATATATATATATATATATATATATATATATATATATATATATATATATATATATATATATATATATATGTGTGTGTGTCTTTTCATCTGTCTATTGGCTCTGCCTTCATCTATATGCTAAAAGCTTAGCTTAACTGAGTTTGATATTGTTACACTGACCTTGAAAGAGTTCTGGAGCAGCATATGGTGGGCTGCCACAGAACGTGTCCAGTTTGCATCCCGGCTGGAACTCATTGCTAAACCCAAAATCAGCAATTTTTATGTTTAGGTCTTGGTCAAGAAGAAGATTCTCCGCCTAGACAAAAGATCAAATACAACCAAAACTAACTGCACTATAGGACCAAACAAAGACAAAGCATGGATATGTCAGTAGTACAACCATCCCAAAAGAAGTTCAATCTCCTTTCCTAAATAAATGCGAGGACTACATTACATTATATTACTTGCTATGAATGAACAAAGATTAAAGCTTTGTCTGATAATCAGATAAACCAGTAACTGAATGAACAACTTTATGAACTAAGCTTATAATTATGTTTTTAATCAAAGTATACATTAGTCAACCAAACAATCACCCAATCAAGCAGTCTTCACAGGCCAACCTAGGGGTGTACGGCATTAACCTTTGGCAAAGTGAGTTTAAGTTGCCATCCTGCCTGTCTTTTCTTTTTTACAGTTAGGAGTGTATCTTTAAGCATATCAGATACATCAGCATAACTGATTGAAGCAGCTACAGTCTGTGGTAGAGCAGCTGACACCTCCAAAGCTATGCGACTTCTCACATCACAATAAAAAGATTTTTCAAGTTTCTTAAATGGGTCAACACAGGTTCAGAGCTTCCGTTCTTGATCCGCAGCTTCTAACATTTTTAATTAAGAACTGATTTACTGGTGGACATTGCTAGCAAGGCTGTGAACAACTTGGTTGATGCCAGTGCATGGCCAAATTGCCGAACATTAGTCTCTCAGACTCCTTGCAAAGGTGGCTTCAACACCAGTATACATGTAATGTAATATTAAAATTATGTACTACACAACCTAACACAAGTAATCAATTAAACAGCAAGCGCACTTTCTGAATGTTATCAGTCACCTTTAGATCTCTGTGGACAATTTTCTTCTCGTGGCAGTAGCGCACAGCAGAAATGATCTGGCAAACAGAAAATGCAATCAAATGAGAAAATGAGATAATAATGTTATTATTACTATTTTTACTGTCAATATAAGCTTTAAAAGTACTAAATTTAGTGTCAAAGAACATTTTCTTGGTAAATTTCAAAGTATTTATCCATTAACTGTCTGATTATCTTCCAACTGTACTATACACATTATAAAAATGAACAATTAATGAAAACATAATAATTAATGTTAACTTTATCAGTATAAATACATTATACACTTAGGGAAAACAGAAGTTTACAATACTCTATACACAACTGGAAGTGTTTAAAACTGGATCTCTGGCTACATAACCAAAATTGCTGTGGCCTTCAAAGTGGAAAGACATTTCTCTGATTACCAGGACAACCCAATTCTGTTTTACGCAGCGAAGTGCTATGCCTCGCCCACGGCCAAAAGAGTAATCACGATCTCACTTATGGATGGTGCCTCTTCACGAGAACAGCCTCAGAAGCACACGTAACCTGATGACGTAAAACTGTGATCAGCAGAATGGTTTCAACAGCTGTTAGAACAGAGGCTAAGAAAGGCCAAGAAGCTAATGATGCAGCTTAATAAGCAACTTACTCCTGAAAGCTGACACTAACACGTACAGCTTCCTATGATCAGATACATTTTGTAAAGTCAACGGTCAACCAGTGTAAGTCTTCCTGCATGAATTTCAGCCTCCCCAAACCCCCATGCGGCCTAGCGCGCCTTCCTGACCCATATTTTGTCACCCTTTCCCAGAAAACCGCCAAGCAGGCTTTGCAGGGTGCCCCAACACCCCATTTTTCTCTGGCCCGCCACGGGAGGTCGCAGGACGCAGCAGAGGCGAAGGGCTGTGTCAGCGTTTGCAGTCTAAAAAATAATTTCTTGTGTTTTAAAGCTAAGTAATGAAAATGTTGTGTAGTTTTCAGTAAGAGGTTTCTTTGCATATGGCCTTCAGAAAGTCCATTAAATACAATGGCTCTGTGCCTTCGACTTGTCCTTAACTGGCAGAGCTACATAAATTTATGAAATTAACACCAATAATAATAATAATGACTCAACATTAAGAAATTCTCAAAATCAATTTAAGCAAAAATGGTCTATAAGCCAAAAGTCTTCATGTGGTTCAGCAAAGGAAGCAGCTTTTCTGTTATCTGCTCCACATCCAAACGGCGAAAGAGTAACCGCAATAATAAGTCATTCCATTATAATATTTTCACTTGCTGTGTATGCATGAGATACGTATGTATGATGGTCTCACGATTTATGACATAATTTGATTAAGTTCTACTGAAATTATGAGGCATAATGCAAAGCAGCCAATCCTAGGTTAAAACAATTCATATTAGCCTTCAATAGGAATATTACTCATAGCCACATACTCAGCTAGTGTAAGGTTATTACAGCAGTCAGACTGTACATAAATCTGTAGAATGGCAGCTGCACCAAGGCAGTGGAACACGCTTCGTTCATAAACTTTAGGGTCCAACAATCAGACCACACATCATTCCAGATGTCTGACAGAATTTCTTTTTTCCTAAACAAGCCCATAAGTGAAGACAGGTAAAGCTCAGTGTGCAGATGGCTAATTGTAACAAGGTGTCTCAAGATGGTAGGTGGTTCATAACATCTCAGGACTCAAAAGTTTGCCCTTAAACTAAAAGAGCATAAAAATACCAAATGCATGCATTAACATAACTGGACATTTGCAAAGTGCCTTCTTAGTGATATTTTTACAAATCATGCTATATATAAATTTTTAGGATCTATGATCTAAAAATAAATATGTCTAAAGTGTGCAATTGAAAAACAAAAAAAAATTAAGTTTTTAGACGTCCATCTTAAAAGGATTCTTGCACATTTTAACTATGTATAAGTATGCCACAAAAATTAGTTAGGATCTCTGATCTAAAATAAAACATCAATCAATCAAGTCATCAAGCTAAGAAGAGAAAAAGCAAATAAAGTACCTGGCGAAATTTAACTCGAACATCTTTCTCTTTCAGTCTGCCATTGGCAACCAGGTAGTCAAATATCTCACCTGAAGCAAAGCAAACACATGCTGGATGACGGATATCAGTTACATCACATACTTATAGCTCAAACTGATGGCCTTAACCTTGTCACATAAGTGAAGATTGCCTTTGGCTAGCACCTATTGTGTATTTTTTGGTTTTGGCAGTGTTACTTCAGTTATCGACTTCGTATAATTGCCATTTAGTTACAATGAAAATACAGGTCAACTGAACTTTAGTGGGTCTACTGGACCCTTTATGGTTGACCTTTTGACCTTTGCATCAGCTTTGTGTGTTTCTTTGATGGTTCTAATTTGCTGCTGATGTTGAGAAGTCAATAAATGGCTAAACTAAAAACTAAAGGCAACAGCAGCAGTTGAAACTCTTCTGCAACTGTTCATTCTCTGTCTGAATCTATGACTCAAATTTAGCTTGTGATAGGTTATGGTGATTCATCAGATGATGTACAGAGCATCAGATGATGGCCAAAAAGATCTTATTTGATCAGAATAAGCACAATATGACTGAATAAACCACACCATTGGCTTTTCTAACATTAACTAGTGTTTAAAAATATAAAGCATTATTTGAAGATATTTCAAATCCAACCCTCAAGCTGCTGAAATGCTTTTGATTCCACAACTGATGCTGCTGCTCATTGGCACACTTTACAAAATGTGAGCCAAGCCCAATAAATAGCAATCCTTTGACAACGATAACCATTCTGATGTGCAGTTGAATAAATCACGACAATTTTAGTATCAATAGTGTCAGACAGTTGACAGTAATGAGACAAAGTGATAAGTGGATTACTGCCTATGCAGTTATTTCACTAAGGGCTTATCTTTTTGCACAGTGTGTGTGTTCAGTTCTGAACCTCTGAAGAGACGGTCACTGCGTGATCATGCCATGCACTGAGGCTCCTGATGAGGTGCTCTTCAAGTATCCAAGTAAACTGTCGTTAGATACTGGTGCTCAATTAAAGTAACAAATAACTAAGTAAGCACAGTTTTTGACTGTCAAAGTAAACAGGTCCAAGGCACAAGAGTAACAAGAGGAAATAAACTCACCGCCACTCGCATATTCCATCACCAAGTACAGGCACCTTTCTGTCTCGATTACCTCAAAGAGTTTCACTGAAAGACATAAAATTACATCTACACCTTGCAATGCATAGTGACCTCGTTTGCTATTTGTTATTTTCAACTCCAACATTCTGACACAATTACATGCCCAGGATCAGCAGACCAAAAAATCCATTCTTCTGAATCCTAAAAACTTTCCTCTTTCCAACATTTATGAAGAGCTTCAGAGAGGTTCTTAAGAAGCTCTATATAACGTTCAGCAACAATTGCATTTAACACTGTCAGACACCAAATGATGGGCTACCAACATCTGTTGACACAGGTGGAGACATCATCTAGTGCCATTACTGAAAGCATGACAAGTCCTACCACAGGATCTGGGGCCTTTTAACAACTTTTGACCAAATATTCTTCAGGATGTTTTTATTCTTTTCCACACATATGCAGGCAATGGACTGGTCATCCTGTCTTACTACAGCTACATAAGTACCACAGCATACCTTCCACAGATGTTTTACATCACAGGCTTAAGCCATGGTCCTTTCCTCTTTCAAGAGACTTGGACTAACTATCGTTAATGCCATAGAAATATGTCTAAAAAGGCTGCTTTCAGAATTATGATGAACTTCTGATTGTGACTCGCTTAACAGTTGCTCTGGGAAAGCCCAATTTGTGGGCAGTGCTGTGTCTTGTGTGCCTTTCACTTATTGACAGACCTCCAGCTTCGGCATCAACTTTCACACACAGACACTGTTTCCAGGAGCAAGCACATTTTACCAAAGTTTTTAAGTCAGTATTAAATAATTAGTTAAACCTGATGATGACCAACTGGAGACCAAAGAACTGCACATCCCAGCAGATTTTCACTCAGTAATGTTGTTTAGGTTGTTCAGTTTTGGCTCTGTTCCCACTCCACCCAAAAGATAAAAAACTTTAAGACCTTCCTACAAGGGGCAAGTTGTGAGTGGGTATGGTAATATGCCTTCACTTTACCTGACCTTACATCAGAAAAACTAACAAGCAAGCAATCAAGTGCTGTATTTAGTAGCACTTGATTGCTTGCTTGTTAGTCCAACAAACAGTAACACAAAACAGAATAAGGTATCATATATAACTTGTATAGAGAGAAAAACCAGCTCGGAAGTTCAGTCGCTGATGTGTTTAAGGCCAGCACAGGACTATAAACTAGTATGTGTGTGTGTGTGTGTATATATATATATATATATATATATATATATATATATATATATATATATATATATATATATATATATATATATATGTCTGTACATATGTTTTAAGCTAGTCAATATTAATTTAGTCTGCAAGGTGGTACCTACTGACTGGTTAGGACAGAGACTGTACATATTTGGTTGATAACTTTTGTTCTTCGAAGAAGAAAGATTTTAATACAAATCAAACATGAAAATTTTGGTTAAAGACAGGCCATGTTATATCGAACGAAAGATTATAAGTAGTTTGTAGGACAGCAATGTCAGTCTAGGAGAATGACATGAATATTGTGCATCAAACTTTTTTTGACCTATTTTGAACCTCTGCATAACGGCCTAACGAATCAATCTGTCATATATTAATAATTCTGACTTTGGCTGCGTTTTCTCAGGTAGTCACAATTTATATGTCACTGCAGAAATTAAACCTTGAGAAAAAGGTGCCTTAGCTGATAATGAAATGCACTGGCTCACCTATGTTTGGATGGTCAAGGGTCTTCATTATTCGCACCTCACGGAAAAGCTAAAAGTCCAACCAAAGATACCATTAAAGATGAGGCTGTTTAGGATTAGCAATGAGATCAGGTGTGGTTGGTAATATTATAACACATTTCAACACCTTTTTAGACAGTATCATAGGACATGTACTCATGCATGGTAAGTTACAGAGTGACTGTTCATTTACACTACACCAATAAATAAACAATAATTTAATTAATTATAATACTTCTCACAGGTACAGTCCCAGGTACGGAACCTGGAGCATTTGCAGCTATCAGAAGCCATGTATGTACATAAGTACCTAATCAATTTGAGAGGTACTTAAAAGATGATATTTAGCATCTAATAATAGTTCAATTAAAAGGTGCTATGTAGCACCATTGAAGTAAGTAAGTAAGACATTTGTTAACACGCCATATGTCCATTGGCTGAGCGAGGAATCGTAGGTGTAAAGTACCTCTCAAAAGTGCTGCAATCGTTAGCCTAAGTGGTGTTACAGTTCATTAACAACAATAGTTCACCTGTAAGCAAATACTGCTCAGGTAAAGTCATTACTGGCGGGCTCTTGCACACATGCAGAGTCCAACCAAAAAAGTCCCATCCAGAGTTGAAAATTGACAACATGTTCAGAATTTCTGGTCTGTGTTGCACTGAGGATGAGGAATGATGATAACTGAATGATACACAGCACATAGCTATCCTCATCAACTAGCAGACAGTGGGCATAAGGAAGAAAATGCTCAGTCTGATATCCAACAGGCCAGCAGGTCTGTGCTGTATAGGCACTTGTCATTAGCCAGCCGATGGGTCATAGAATGTCCCCATGACCAACATTACACTAAATCCCACTCCAAAGACATTACCTCATCACAGCATCATGAATCCCAGATTTCCCAGTAGAAATACAAGTCTGAGGCTTGATACCGTACATACAGGAACAAGTCCACCCTTTATACATCACCCAAATTAAAATGGTGGACAGGCTTTGGTGATATGTGGTCAAATACCACTCAAAAATGCATGAAATCCAAAGCAGACTTGTCAATGATCTTTCGTAGTTGTCAGTGGTCGTCAGTTTGTGAACCGTCAACTTGTCGATTCATAGCATAGTGTTAACTCGAGTAAAGACAGGGTCTTTGATTTTGAAATTATAATTAAACAAAGAGTTCAAGCAAACAGTACTTGAACTGTCACAGTTTCTAAACACACGAATCTATCAAAGATATGTGTAACTCAAACTTTCAACTTAGCACATGACAGACCAATGCTGCAAATCTTTGTGTTCTCTAAACAATGCATTTACATCCGCTTATACAGGTCCTTTCCTGCCAAGACAGCAGACCAGTTTAGACTGGCCTCTTTGTATTGGGCAAATGTGGGTTATTCCAAACACCCACTGACTCATCACAACACAGACGTGATACTCTCCAGTGCTACTGACCATGCAACAATGAGCACACTGGCAACAATTACTGCAACAATGAACACACGGCAACTGTAAGCATGTTATCAGCACATGCACAAACAAATCAATAACCCAATGACACAGAAAAATTCCTATGCAAAGGAGTGACTAAAACTTGTTGATTAAGCAGCACAACATTACAATCAAGAGACCAAAGTGCAGACACAGCAGAAGCCTAAACATATGGAAACTGTTGAGTTAATCTGGACAGGACAAAAAAAATCTATCAAAATAAACAAGAAGCATAAAAACAGCCATCTAGGCTACCAGACTCCTAGCAAGTTGTAAGCATATGATGCATTATAGCAAAAGCTCTGGCAGCCCACTAACTCTGATAACTACAGTATGTCTAATACAGATGTAATTATATTACATATACATATTACATATATTTTTATTATTATAAAATATCATTACATGTAATGCTAAATATTATGAATGCACAGTAGTATATTACATTATGTTCATGAAAACAGACAGTAACAATGACTGGAGACTATAATTATATTTGTTTTCTTACAATTTTAATCAGCAGTTTGAACTTAACTTAAGACACAGGTGAGCATCTGGCAAGCAAAGACTAGCTTCTTTTATGGTTATTGTACTCAAGTATCTTATGCAGTATGCCTGTATAGTATGAACAAGTAATTGAAATGGTCTGCTGTGTGACTGGATGCAGTCAGCATGAGGAATGGCTTCAACCAAAGCTTTCATTCAATCAGCAGAACAGGTGAAATATTGGTCAATGACCTATTGGAATTTGACCTGGCTTCTCCAAAGGATTATGATTTTGACTGTGATTTTCACGTGAAGCGACCATCAAAAGACACTTTGGGCATCATGATAATGGTGCTATAGAAGCCATTAGATCAGATTAGATTAGCAAAATGTGGTGGATGAGATGCACAGAAAGCAACAGATCACTCATTGGACAAAACACTGAATCAATCACGAATCAAGCATCGCATCAAGTATTGGTACTTTCATTGTCAATCAATACACTACACTGCATTATACTACATGACACTGGACAAATTGTTGGATCAAGCACTGAACCAGTTACACTGGTCAACATAGAAATCGTTACTGACTGGAAAAGGCCCTAATGTGTAGCATCTTGGTGTGCTGAACACGAATATAACCATAAAAATTTTTTATTGGCTCTCGTTTTGAAAATATTTCATATAGTTCATTTTTTATGTTTCACCATGTAAATTTATGCAGTAGGACTGCGACAATATCTTAAATAAGTCTAGAATGATGTAATATTCCACCTCATTGCATAATCCCATCATGGACACATCATGCACAGTTGATTACGTCATTTTCTGATGCAATGTAAAACTACAGCCAGTCGGCTGCTGACGTAAGTTGACGTCAGCAGTGTACTATATAAAGCGAGTCGGAACGGTTGAGCATTTACAATATTACAGACTTTGTGCGAGACAGTTTAAGTTACTGTTTTATAAAACTATTATTACTTTATCCATTTAGATACAATACAGAACAGTAATGCCT
Source organism: Norana najaformis (assembly GCA_964023275.1). Classification (NCBI taxonomy): domain Eukaryota; kingdom Metazoa; phylum Annelida; class Clitellata; order Crassiclitellata; family Hormogastridae; genus Norana; species Norana najaformis. The sequence continues at coordinate 27,182,583 of OZ029917.1, forward strand.
CGGAAGTGCGTAAATACTGTGGACAACTTTTGTTACATTTGTGGGGAAGTGACATTTGCCAAGCAGAAGAAAAGTATCACTTATCAAGTCAAGAAGGCATATCATGCTTACTTCGAATGCAAGGTTGGTGACCAAGACAAGCCATGGGCCCCGCATATATGCTGTGCTACATGTACAACACAGCTTTCACAGTGGTTGAATGGCAAAAGACCATCAATGCCGTTTGCAGTTCCCATGGTGTGGAGAGAGCAAAGCAACCACGTAGATGACTGTTACTTCTGCTTGGTTCCTCCTCTTTCCGGTGGAATAACGAAGCAAAAGAAGTCGACAATAGTCTACCCAAACATTCCGTCAGCATTGAGACCAGTTCCACATGGTGATGGACTTCCTATTCCAGAACCTCCAGCAGAATATATTTTCCTTGATTCATCTGATGAGGACAAGGGTGAGCCGACATGTTCTTCTCCTGGTCCGTCAGCGTGCAGTGATCCCGATTTTCACTGTGGTGCATCATCAACCCCACACAGAATAACACAGGAAGAACTAAATGACCTTGTTCGTGATTTGGACTTATCCAAAAACAAGGCAGAATTGCTAGGATCAAGACTCCAACAATGGAATCTTCTAGAAGAAGATGTCACAATTACTTCATATAGAAACCGCCATCAGCAGTTGGAACCTTTCTTTATGAAGGAAGGTAATCTGGTATTCTGTTCCAATATTGACGACCTCATGAATGCCTTACAGATCACTCATGACCCACAAGAATGGAGACTCTTTGTAGACTCTTCAACACTGAGTCTTAAGGCTGTGCTTTTGCACAATGGAAACCGTCTTCCATCTATTCCATTAGCGCATGCTGTCCACATGAAAGAGACATACGATAACCTAAAACAGCTACTGCATTCCATTGACTATAACAGGTACAAATGGCACCTGTGTGGTGATTTGAAGGTAGTTGCCATTTTAATGGGACTGCAGCAAGGATATACAAAATATATGTGTTTCTTGTGTGAGTGGGATAGCCGAGCAAGAGAGTTGCACTACGTGCGGAAGGAATGGACTCCCAGACAAAACATGGCAGTTGGACAGAAGAATATCCAGCACCCAGCTCTGGTCGAGGCTCACAAAATCCTACTACCACCCCTTCACATCAAACTAGGTTTGGTGAAGAACTTCGTGAAAGCCATGGACCGCACTTCGCCAGCTTTCCGATACCTGCATGAAAAATTCCCTCGACTCAGCGAAGCAAAGATTAAAGAGGGAGTTTTTGTGGGTCCTCAGATTAGAGAACTCTTCAAAGATGACCGCTTCAACAACTTGCTGGAGGGTGATGCGAAACAAGCATGGAATGCTTTTCGTCTAGTGTCTACAGACTTTCTGGGGAATGTTAGGGCAGAAAACTACAAGGAACTAGTAGAAGACATGCTCAAGCAGTACCAGAAATTTCGCTGCAATATGTCTCTGAAGATGCATTTCCTTCATTCCCATCTGCATTTCTTCCCTGACAACTGTGGTATGGTTAGTGACGAACAGGGCGAACGTTTTCATCAAGATATCGCAACAATGGAGCAAAGGTACCAGGGAAAATGGTCCACTACAATGTTGGCTGACTACTGCTGGACACTCCGCAGAGATGCTCCCGAACAGCTGTACAAGAGACAGGCAAAAAAATCTAAGAACTAGTCTATGACCTGGTTTTTACAAATATTAACTGTAAGTGTATCACTATTGGCATGCATTGTGCGATATAAAATTACTTCATTTCAGATTACAAAAAAACTAGAGCCAATTCGGCATTTTCACTGTCATATTCGTGTTCAGCACATACAAATTGATAAGAACTGATTAATTTCATTTCAGTAACATGACTTTTGTAAAAATTTGTTGTCCAGTGTTATTGAACTAACTATTGAACCAAGCACACTAGATCAAGCACTGGATGAATGGGAAACCATGTAGTTTTCTAATACTCATTATTCAGATGATAGACAAAACAAAAGATAGACCAATTATTGAAAACAGACAAACCATAAAGAATATTCAACACAACAACATTACATAACAAGGTACAATGCAATAATAAATGTAGTAAAATGAATATACATTCTCTCATCTCAGCCGCTGTTTCTGTCACTCCCTCTTCCTCTCCCTCTCCCTCTCCGACTCTGACTCCGACTCTCTCACACACACACACACACACACACACACACACACACAGATGCACGTGCACACTCAATACAAATGGATCCAAACCCAGGAATTGTAGCCTTGTGTAGCAGTGTGGCTTGGAAGGCTATACAGTAAAGAAACACTACCTACACCAAACTGACAGCACAGTATCAGAGTTTCAATTGGGTTATTCCATCTCAATTCAACAAATTTCTCAGAAAGTTCCAGCTTGACCATCTCGGATTTTAATGAAAATTTCACAGAATGTTTATTATGGTATTAGAGGTCATTATGCAAAATGTTAGATCAATATGATAAGTAGTTTTGAAGATACTGAGTCTCAAAGACGTAGGGGTGACCTCGTTTTTGCTGTTTCGGAACTCATGTCATCACCTTCGCATTGCAGCAACTGAGTCCCGAACACCACAGAGACGAATACGAGGAGCTACTAGAACTGAGTCATTTTCCTAGAATGAATTCTACTGAAACAAATAAAGTTCAGGAACGTAGGGCTACACAACCTTATGCATGGCAAAAACAGGAAGATCACACAGAAAGTGTTCAGACTGCAGCTTGCATGTATACAGTCTCACAGCTGACTTGATTGCACAGTGTGCGAATCCACCAGACGATGCTGTTGTGCCAGAATACGGTAGACGCCCTACTCCCATACCAAGGCTGCTTGGCAAGCACTTTCCCTCTAACTCACATGTTAGGCAAAGTTACAGAGTCTGTGCTAAGCATACAACCCAGAGACTGGCAATTACAAAGACACCTGTTGTAAGTTCAAATGCAATGTTCATCTGTGCATCGAAGACTGTTTTGCAGTTTGGCATTCTGCGGCTGCTACATCAATTAAGTTTTGTTCACAATAAGATGTGACTTTCATAGCCAGAAGTGTGCTGATTCAGAAAATGTACACTTTATCACACTTTACTGTAACTCTTGTTGCACTGTTGTCCTTCTACCATGTGTGCTGTCAATTATTCATTTTCGGGAAACAAATTCAGGCGGGAATGGGTTAAGAGTGACAAATGATTTTGCGAAGGAAGGAGTGGCTCTCATGCAGTCCTTCAATGAAGCCCTGGTCCAAAATGAGGAAAAGAAACAATCTGTTCCGCAAATGGTCGACTACCATCAAAACAAATTCCCAAAAAGCACTGAAGTGAATAAATAAATGACAAATAACTGACTGTTCTTCTTTTGCTTTTGCCTCATTTTCTATGTTTAAAGTGTTGAAATTGTTTGGATCTTTGAAAATTACAATGTAGCACACTGCTTTCTAAGTGATAATTTTTCTGGGGCTAAATCTATTATAACAATGTTTCCCAAGGTGGAACATGAAAAGAACCTGGCCAATATTAATTTTGAAACTTCAAATTTAAGACACACCCTACTGTGCACCTATGTGTTAATGCCTATAAAAGTAAAGGGAACTGAAGAGACTACAACGGTAGTAAACTAGGTAAATGGCTCAACTCTACAATATTCATTTACAGGCTGAATGAAGTCCACAGCAGTATAGCAGTAGCAAGATAAGTAAACACATAATATAAAGCCCTTTAGTACCTCATAAAAGCACGGAGACAGTGTTCTATGCCATACAACAGCATTTCACCTATAACAGTGTCTGCTCAGTTACCCGGAAGATATTAAAATATTGGCCCCACTGTAAGAGGAGCATAAAAGTGCTTTTTGATTAATCCTTTGCACATAAATCAACTTTCTAACAGCAAAATAAACTTACAGATCACGATGACCAGTGGTCATAAATCAGTGGACATGCAATGCCATAGCAACTGATAATAGCAACTGAAGAGGAGAACAATGTCCAGCGAAGGGGAAGTGGATGGCAGCAGCAGAGAGAACTGGCACACGATCAACCAAATCATATTTAATAAACAAATGCTCCAGGCCAACAACTTACAACAAAATTGGAATATTAGGAATAACAAGCCATCTGGTGTCAAACAAGCACAACACATAGCCACTGCTATGACCAGTAGCTACATGATTAGCTCTCATCAAGCAGCAGACATTACTAAAGAGTTACACATGAAGCTAGCGTCCTGCAAAGCATGCAAAATGAGCACAAGTAATAATGAAATTGCAGTTTAATTAAATGCAACTGAACACAGCTTATAATATAAAGAAAGCATCTGGCAAATTCAGATAATGTAATCTACTTAGACTCAATCAATACACTGAGCAAATCCAGTGCAAAGAGTAGGTAAGGACTTTGTTTTCTTATTAATGCAGTCGACAAACGTGATCAAACATAAGTTATAAATCACCAGGTAAGCATCGCAGCTCCTTCCCGAAAAACACCAGACTATCATGCAACCGATTCGTTTACACTAAGTTAATATTTGTATATGCTTGATATCAGAATCCATTACACGCATATTGTCTGACACTTCAGATTATTTTCCTGATGGAGGTGATATACAAATTCTATCATAATACTACAAGTAATCATAGTAGTTTTAAAATATTGTAGAAATATAATCATAAGTCGACGGATGTTGACAGCCAAGGTCAAACAAACGAGATGGTTAAGAACCTTTAGGAAGCTCTCACAGATAAACTGTGTAAAACAAGGAAAGATTAGGCATTTGTTAGTTTATTCTGCATTTCAATCAGCAACAGTCATGCTCTAGGGTTTACGGATCTTCTCAGCCAAAGCACAAAACAGATCAGGGCAACTTCACAACATGTCAACCTTCCCTGTTCAGCTTTGCCACAAACTGTCAGCATTATGTTGATGCACCAGGAATCAAACTTCTTTTAAGTATTTCAGTATCTGCCTTTCAAGTACCTCATAAAAAGTGCTGCCTACCTGGAAATCTAACTGATCTAAGCATGTTTTAAGGCACTTAGAAAATGTTTGCTGTTTGCTGCCAGTACTTATATACAGTGGAAGACTATTCCAGGAGGGCAGTACAACACCATGTTGACACATGTACAGTAACAGTTTCCTAACTAAGTGGTAATTGTAATTGTAATTTGAGATTTATAAAGCGCCTCTTAGAGGATAAACTCAACAGAGGTGCTTCCGACCCGAAAAAGTAAAATCACTGTTGAACAGTACAGTCTTCAGGTGCCCGCGGAACACTGAGAGGGGGAGAGAAAGGAGCTCAATGCCATGAATCATTCACTAATTGATCTCTAACAACATCAGAGGCTAATTATAACATGCTCGATTATAACACAAATTCCTATATAATGGTCCAGAACAGGAATCCCAAATCAGTTCAGACAAAAAAATAACCTTATTATTGCACAACCTTGTAATAAGACGGTTCTTTGTGTGGCTCCCAAAGATAGTGCATTATAATAAGTTTCAGGGGTATGAATAACCCTAAAAAATTCCACCTAACTAAGAAGAAAAAAATGGCAAAAAACACAACCGATTGGGACAGATGAAACTAAGCAGACAGGAATGCAGAAAGTAAAACAGGAAGAGAGCTACCAAGACACACACAAAGACATATCAAGACTGAAGGAATGTTAGAGCACAGAAATCTAACCTTTTGAAGACCAGATATGCTCAGCTGCGTCTTGTCAATGATCTTGATGGCAACCTGAACAGAATACACAGCCTTCTGTAGAACTCAGCTATACCCTTCTTTCACTACTTGTACTTTTGTAAGCCAATGCTTTTTAACAATCAGCACACTTACAATGTCAACAAAAACCAGTCATCTGGAAAGATTTGATTTGATGTTAAACCATAAATTCTAACTTACTTAGCACAGCTCAGAACTGCTAGATTTAATAATATCACAAAGCATGAACAACATCATTATGCCTTCTTATATAACACAGATTTAATCTAGAATTAAGCAACTGCAGTTATCAATTCTGCTACAAATGACTCTCCAATTCTTCACCCAAGCACCTTTGGGCTAAAGACAGCCCAGAGAAGAGTTCAAGACTGGGATGGTTGCGGAGTTGTAATTAGAGACAGGCTTGAATTTTATTATTGCAGTCTTGTGCAGCAGATCAATACTAGCAGACAATTTATGAATTCTGGCAAAGCCAGCAGCACTCTATTTTCTCTCATAATCAGGGTGGCCATACTGTTGATAAAGTAGCGGCTGCAAGCAGCTGCTTCCAACTGCTAACTGTAAAAGATGTGGAGCAAAAGTTAACAAAGTGCAAAAAAATGATTTTGGTTAAATGGAAAGGTTAAAGCAAACAATAGGCTGAAATGATTTATTATACTAAGTAGTTGAAGATTTAATATGTGCTAAGTCAAAAAAGGGTGCAGTTTTTAAAAAAGGCATTCATAAAGTATACTTCATTCCGAAATTACTCCAAACAATCAAACTGTGGATGCATGTTTAGCACATACACTGCTGCTACACTTCAGGATAAACCTTTTCACTAATGCTACGAAAATCGATATTATTCAAATAAAACATTAAATAAATTTTAAACAAGTGTTTTTGTAAACTTATTAGTAAGCAGAATAGTAATTTAATGCGCAGTTGGTTGTCTTTTAAAATTTGTAAATCTGTTTAAGAGGAAATAAGTCCAAATGCACCTTATAACATCAATATTTATGGTAAATACTAGATGTTTGGGTTTTAGTCTAATACAAATATTGGTTGTAAATTGTAGTCCATCTTTTAGTGGCTATCAAAGCCAGTATTAAGTAAACCTACTGCAGATCAACATGATCATCGGTTGCAAGTACAATCCAAGTTAACAAAATAGATGACACCATACTTATTAATTTGGCCCACACGGTACTATAATAAGCCTAGTACTGCATTCACTATGCAAATTTCGCTTTTAATAAATGTGACTTAATGTATTTAGTAATTACTGATCTTAGCAAAATATAACTTACTCATAAATTTTTGAAATTTTCGCACATAAGTTTCCCTTTTCAACATGAAGCAACCCTAGAAGTTCATGTGAAAAATGCAACTAATAGTCCAGAAAATATGGTATGTATGCCTAGTTATAACCAAAATTCATATGGAGGTCTATACATATCCTCTATGGATAGTAATTTCAGACAGAAGAACTTCTAAGACTCCCTACCTTCATTTCCTCAAGGTATGAAAACCACTTTTCCTGACATGTTGTCAGTAGTTTAAATTTTCTGAATATAAGCGGGTTAAACTTAGCCACTAAGTTTTAACTTTAGTTCAGCTAAGTGATTACATCAATGACAAATTTCTGGTTAGATACTTGAGGCAAATTTCAACAGCCTATCAATACCTACAGCCAGTGCTTTGGTCAATAAAACATTACTGGTCAGTGCATGGCTGAACAAAGATCTATGGCCAGACACGAATATAGGCTAATATTGCACCTACGAATATTTAATTGGATAACAAGATACAGATTACAGGTCTATCAACAAAAAATAAACATATCCTCAACAGTTCACTGATCAATAAATTTTAACTCTTTTTTTGTTTCCGAAGATACTGCAGCTATTTTATAAAGAATTTGGCACACTGAATAAAATGGTGTTCTCAGAATTTTTGTATTGTGTAAGGTTTTTGAGAAAAATGGTATGCAAGATTTTAAAATGAAACACCTAAAAATTTACTTAGTACATACATTTACAATGTACTTGTAATTTAATTTGTGGACACTAAAACCGAATTGCGGATGATTTGTGTTTGTATTCAATGTCAGGGCCTTCTCTCATCGGTGTCCAACAGTAATCAGCTAGCATACTAGTGCTCTGCACACCCAGGTATCATTTTTCCATTGTGGCAATGTTCTGATGAAATCGTTTGCCATGTTCATCGCTGACGTCACCAAGACCTGATGGGAAGAAATCCAGAGAGGAATGCAAGAAATGTATTTTAAGTGACATTTTTACCTCCATCAGATGAAATGCTTGAAGTATCTTTTCAACCAGCTGAACATAATTTGGTGATTTGTTATTGCCCAGAAATTTGCTGACAATGTCCTTCAAAGATTGCCATGCAGTTATCTCAACCTTATTCAGAAGTTCGTCAAAGTGAATGTCAGTCAACAGTTCCCCGATCTGTGGACCAACAAATATGCCTTCTCGTATCTTGGCCTCACTTATGCGAGGAAACCAGTCTCTTAAATACTTGAACCCCTTTCCCTCTTTCTTCAATGCCTTGACAAAGTTCTTCACTAGTCCAAGCTTTATGTGAAGAGGTGGCAACAAAACGTTACTGGGATCAACAAGTGGTTCGTGATGAACGTTCTTTTGGCCTGGTACCAAATGTTTGCGATGTGGCCAGTCCTTGATGTAATGGGAATCTCCCACTCACAAATGAAGCAGCAATAACTTTGTATCTCCTAGCTACAGCCCAACAAGAAGTGCTACAACTTTCAAATCACCACATGAATTCCAGTTATGCTTACTGTACTGGATAGATGACAGTAACAACTTTATATTATCATATGTCTCTTTCAAGTGCACAGCATGCCCTACAGGTATTGATGGACACATATTTCCATTGTGTAATAAAACTGCTTTAAGGCTTAAACTTGATGAATTGATGAATAGTTGCCATTTTTATGGATCATATTGACAACCAAGTGTGCCAAACAATCCTTCAACACCTTTGCAGAAACATAAAATATCATTTTTATCAAAAAACTTGATCAAATCGTCATGTTGCTTGCAAAATACAGAAACTTTAGTTCCTTGTGACAGCAGATTCCATCCCTGAAGCCAAAAGCCCAGCAATTCTGCTTGACTCTTTGATAAATTTAAGTCCCTGACTAGGTCATTTAGTTCAGGCTGAGTTATCAAATGCAGCTTACAGCATTGCAGTGGTTGGAAATCAGGATCAATGGATTCTTCTGTTTCCTCTGTCACAGTCTCATCAATGTCGTCAATGGTCCAAACACCTGGTGTCTTGGGCACAGGAAGACTGTTATCATGTGGTAGTGGGTCTCAAGTGCCAATGGAAGATTAGGATAGTCAATTGATTTCTTGATTCTGGAGGAATGGCCGAAAAGATTTGTTAAAAAGAAGTAACAGTCTGAAACATGATCTTTCTGCTTCCGCCATATCTTTGAAACAGCAAAGGCATAGACAGCCAAGAACCATTAATCCCTGCTCTGAGATTGACTGTGCAAGATGTACAACAAATATGAGCTGCCCAACCTTTATCCTGATCGCCAACTTTACATCCAAAATACAGCTCATATGGTTTCTTAACAAGCGGAGTCATTGTCTTCTTTTGAGATTTCAAAGTGAACTCATCGCAGATGTAACAAAACGTATCACAGCTGTTGACATATCTATGTGACATTCTGGACTCACCACGATACTTTAATGTTTGAAAAGCAGGAAAATATTACCATAACGGTCAGCCTCAATTATGTTAGTGACTCAATAAATATATTCATTATATCACTTACATAATTAGTAAGTATGTCAGCATTATCACTGAAACAATTAATTACGATTATCAATGGAAACCATTATGACGCAAACTTTCGGCAATTTCACAGAAACTTCACGTGATAGAGAAATTACATATTCATTTCTAAAATCAGCAACTTGAACACTGCTAGAATCACCAAAATTTGTTAAGGAAGCAAAAATCATGCTGACCAGTGATACCTATGCCATTCTTGGTCAAAAACATACATAAACCTACAACCAATCAGATTAGATTTGATTACAGTAAAAGCCAATTTCCACGCTCACCTGTTTGCCAGTAGGCAAGTGTTTTGCCAACTTGACTTTTGCAAAATTTCCTTTTCCAATAGTCTTGATGAGACGATAATTTCCTACTAATTCATCAGCTGAGCTGTGAGACACAGTCTTGCTTGACGAAATCACTCCATTCTCTTCTGGTGTCTACAAAACAGACATCAAACTATTGTTACATGTATATATTACACTGTTACATATAAGTGTGTGATGTGCGTATATATACACACATTATTACAAATTGCCTTTCACAAGCTCCTCAACAACAAAATGCTAACCAAATCCAGCTTTCTGCTTACACATAAAGTGATTATGAAAATCAGTTCACAAACACTAACTCGAAATTTCAAGCTTCCTTGGAGAGATTACGCAAATGGACCCTTGTTATCACCAGCCGGGTAGCAAAGCTACTGGGAAAAAAAGAGGAGCAAGGAAAGAAGAAGACAGCTGATGAGTGGCAGTGAGACTACAAGACGGTGAAAATGAAGTGGGGGGGAGGGTTCTCGAGGACAGCAATGCGGCAGGGGTATATGTGGTATAGATGTATACAAAGTGGCCGCAGAAAGTGAAATGGCTCTTATATTCTCTAATAATTGCAAATTTCTGTTAACTACAACTCTTAATGCATATATATCTGGATAATAATTGACATTTTGGAAGCATGAAGTTTGTGATGTAGAAACTAAGTTGTAACTGATTTTCGAGCTTTTTGGTTTTTATTTTTTTGGTGCATATTTCCAAGTCTAGCTATTTTGTCAGTTTATAGTACAAAAGGCTGAAACTTGCACAATAGTGAGTTAATGTGTCATTAATTATGTGTTCCAAACTACATGCTAATAGAATTATTACAAATATGCATTACTAAGGACTATTTGAGTCAAGACTGCTTTTTCTACAAATTTAGTTTCCTTGACTACTAAACTTTAATAGCTCCAGTTAGGAACATCGTAAAACAATAAATGATACGTCATTTGAAAGGTCTCAGAGAGTAGAACTTTATGGATGAATAAAGTGGATTCTGATTTTTGGCGACAAAAACTTACATTTGAAATGTGGGTCACATATAACATTGTAAAAATAACAGAAGCTAATTATAGAGAAGAGACTCTCAGCAAAGATGAAACATCACACTCGGTATTCGGTTGAGTTCATTATATTTCGAAAGAATGTTCTTATAGCATGCTTCATAACAAAATCAATTTAGACAAAGTAGGGATCCCAGATTTAATTCAGTCACATCACATGACCGCATTATTACACAATCTCTTCATAACATAGTTCGTGATACGGCTCCCAAAGGTAACATCATAATGAGTTTATAGTGTATCTATCTGATACAGGATTAAACCCACAACCCCAGGATTGGCAGTCAAAGCATTCACACTAACCATTAGACTACACTGTCAGGAATCAAACTGTGTGTGCACTGCAACAAGCAATTCACTGAAATGTCAATAATGTGCATGCACTCTCAACAGCAGTCACTGACAAGAGGTCACTTCAGAGCAACTGCCAGACCATAAGCCAATTTTGGCTGAACCACCAAAGTGTGGGAAAATAATAATTCACAAATTAATTTCCACAAATTAATTGGACTGCACGCTTAAAGGGAAAGTAAGAAGTGTCACGCAAAATCCCTGTTCCAAACAGAAGTCCAAGAGCTGCCATTAACTCTCATTCTGATTGAATCACTTGCTAAAGCAATAAAACTTATCAGTAACTAGCTTGCAATTTTCAGATGAATTCGTAGAACAACAAATTAATATACTGCAAGGAATAAATATTAATACATCTTCACTGAGAATGCTTAGCATAAGGTAGCATTTTGTCAGTGACCAAAAGTCCTTTTATATATTTAAAAGAATCACAGGATCCCTACTGCCTTGAAACAAGAGGTAAAATTTTAAACATTTAAAAATTAATTTGCACCACACAATTCTTGGAAGGCAGTACACTGAACTGCGGGCACTAAAGGCAATCTTATTTCCAAGATTTACGCACAACCATCATGCTGGGTGATTATCAAAGATCTGTACTTTACAAATTATGCACATACGAGGAAGGGCAACGTATATCCTAGAGGTGGCTTATGAGATTTTGGCAGGATGCCACGTGGGAAGTGCAAAACTTCAGGAGATATAAAAAAATTCTGATACCCAGTCATACACTGGACAAGTCCTGGACAATGGACATGCTATAGTCCTAATGTCTTTTCCAGGTGTATTTAAACATGCGTTTATATGTCTGTGTGTGTATATATATATATATAACATATAAAGACAGTTATCTACTATTAAGGGGTAATTGACAGTCATCCACCCTTAAAAAACAGGATACTCAGTCATACCTTAGACAAGCTATAGTTCTAATGTCTTTTCCAGGTGTATTTAAGCACGCATTTATACATATGTGTGTGTATATATATACAATTTATAAGTCAGTTATCTATTAATAAGGTTACATCAGTCATCCACCCATAAATAACAGGACTGTAGGCTGGACATACTGCAGCTCAGGAGAACAAAGCTTAGGAAAACGAGGCCTGATCAAATGGAGGTTCAACATAAAACAGCAGAGTGAGCAATAAGAATGAACTGCAGAACCAGACTCCATAAACAAACACAGGTATAGATTAACATAACCTGCCTGTGTAAATGCACCATGCACGAGCAGCAGAGGCAGGAGGAAGAGAGAGGATAAGTAGAAAGATAAGGGCAAGGAAATACAAGCAGCAAAGCAGGAGGATGAGTAGGCAGTAGAAGCAAATGAAGGTAAAGGAGAAATATTATTAAAAGGAAGAAAACGTGGAAGCAGAAAAAGAGGAGGAAGAAGAGTATAAAAATAGAGTATAAAAATGAGGAGTAGAATGAGATAACAGAGGAAATGGCAAAAGATTAAGACAAGGGAACAATACAGCACAACACAATACAACTGAAATTTGATCTAATCTAATGACTTCGGTTGCACCATTATCATAATGCCCAACGCATCATCAGCTGATGGTCGCTTCAAGTCAAAATCACCATCCAAAATCATAGTTCATTGGAGAAGCCGGGTTGCATTTGATAAGTGAAGGAAACCAGAAGCTAGGCTGCAGTGGGTAAGCAGAAACAGATGAGTTTTAAGTTTAGATCGGAATGACATCATAGAACTGACAAAACAACTTGCTGTGAATTCCACAGCAGTGGGCCAGCAACTGAAAGGCCCAACAGCCCAATGCAGTTTGGGTTTGGGGCACAGCATGAGTTACATTGTCCACTGATCGAGTGCAGAATTTGCTGGTGTGACATTTGAGCATGGAACAGAGATAGGTTGGCTGATTCAAATGTAGTACTTTGTGAACCCTAGGACAGCTTTTAAACTGGAATCTTTGCTCGATGGGTAACCAGTGTAATGAATACAATAGTGGTGTAATGATAATGGTGAAGATAAAAAAGCAGAAAAGCACACGGATTAATGAAGCAGCGGAAATGATATTGGTAGAAAATGCAAAGATGAAGCACAGAAACATGAAGAATGTGGGGACAATAAGAAACAGCAGCATGAGCACAGGGAAAACAGGAAATAAGTAAGAGGAAGAAGAAATGTCTGAGCACTACATTATCCAGATAATGCACCAAACATGAGTAGTAGGAGAAGCAGCAGAGCAGGAAGGACACACAAAAGCCACGAAAGAAGATCACAGCAATTTGGTGTTCATATGAAGGAAAGAAGAGCAGCCACTAAGCTAACACTAAGCTAACACTATGAGGCAGCCATGAAGTGAAGTTTTGGTGACTATTTTCAAAGCAGCTTTATTGGAGGGTGGGTTACAAGTCCTCTCCTGTGATACTTTATCTTCTCACCAACAATTGAGAGTCATTTTATACTCGAGTTGATTTGAGGACACTAATGGAGCAGAAATCTAGAAATATCTTTCTCTCCTGGCAGAGATTTGAATCACCATCCTCTGGGTTGACAGTCCAGCACAGTAAACACTAGTCTATTATGCATCCCAGGTGAGAAAGATAAGAAAAAGCATGACCACAAGATCAATCGCCTGGGAATGGATGCAGCAGGCAACAGGAAGTCTGATTTCAATTGATCAATATATTTAATTGCATTTCTTATTAAGAAGCGTTTTGAGTTTTATATTTTAGAGTTCCATCAAATCACTTCAAGCCGTACCACATAATAAAGTATGCTTGTGACTTTGCCACAAGATCAGGTGCAAATAGCATGTTAGGGGTTTTTTATAGACCACCAGGGCACAACACTGGATGCTTTTAATACTGAACTTGATCAGTTGCTGTCTTATCTCATGAAAGTGGATAAAAAAGAGATTTTTAGCTGGAAACTTTAACACTGACCTCCTATAGTCTAATGATCATCTTTTAGCACTTAACACTTTCAACTGTTTGCTGTCTTATTCCCTTCATGCCCTACTTCAACCAACTAGAATCACTACAACTTTTGCTACCCTCACTGATAATATCTTAACTAATGCTTGTTGAATCTTTGTCAACTCTTCGACCATTATAAATAATATACCTGAAATTCTTCCAACTCTTGCTGGGCTGATCATAATCTTGCTTCATCTAGTCACCAAATTTCATATACTACTAGACTGGTAAATGATGACTCAATGAAGCATTTTCAGTTATTACTTATGGAAATAGACTGGGAACTGATATCCATAGCAAGCACAAACAATAAACGATCCATCACTCACTGTGCTGTTCACTGAACAATATAAGAAGACTTATGACAGCATTCCTGTTGATTCTGGCACATTAGGAGTGGCATAATATGCCAAAACAACTGTGCATGACCACAGTATTATTGAAGTCAAACCTAAACTCCCCATTATATTAGTTATCTCAGCATAAAAGTCATCATTTACCATTACCATCAATTTTAAATATCACCTCAACAACAGTCATCATTTATTTCCAAAACATTAGCTGTACTGAGGGTTACCAACAGCAGAAACAACCACTGGTAACAGCAGTTGCAACCTTTGCCCACAGAAGCAACAACCATGGGTAACTGCAGCAGAAATACAGACAACAACAGCAACAATTACTGGCAAGAACTGTCGACAGCAACTGCACATACCCTTGCTGGTTGTCTAACAGAGTAGGAATTTGTATGTCTTGTTCCTTCTGTTCCACTTCCTCCTCCGATGATAATTGGTCTTCCGAGGCTTCCTCGCTTTGATGGGAGCATGGCGAACCCTTTCTCTCTCTTCCAGCTCAATCAAAATTATCTCCAAACTATGACTCATAGAAACTTGCCAAGCAATCTGTCTACTCCTTTGAGGTTGCTGGAAATCCAAATTTCTGAAAAATGTTCAAAAAACAACTTAGAAGATTAGGCTTTCTAAAGACACAAATATAGAGAAATGGAAAGGAAAATTGTAAACCACTAACAAATTTCTGGTCTATATGCAATGCTGTTTTCTAGAAATCTCTTCAGAAGCCATATATAAATTTCACGTTATTATATATTAGATACATATATGTCATGCTAATTTATGAATTCACCTCAAAAGTGTGGGTAGATGGAAAAAGATGTCTTGAATTTAGTCTACTTAGCCAAATTTGAATAATAAATTCTCTGGTTCACCGAGATAAATATCTCTTGAAAATGTAAAATGAGATGGGATCAACTTCAACACCTTTGCAGCAGCAGTACAACATTGCTAAACTTAGGACTGTAACAAAGTCTGTCAATGAGCACCCTGAGGCCCAGGTATCCACCCAAATTCGGGTACCCCAGCCGCAAATGCAATACCTGATACCAGAAATTACTTTTTAACTGTGACGAGCCAACATGTGATGCCTGAGATACCAGCATGCAGCTGTTGTTGCATCTGCCCATACAGCAGCTGAGCTCAGGCTGGAGTCACCAGACTAACCAGTACCTGGCTAGCCTAATGGCAGCTGGATCAGATGAGAGGATGCACTTCTGTAGTTTCTCTTAGTGATACTGGTGAACATAGGTCTGGTCCCCTTATCACGTCTTGGGGCGTTTTCAGCTATGGTAAGTTTACCTGCTTGAACAGCCCTGCATGACCAGCTGGAGCAAATCACCATTGTTGCATACTCAGGCAGCTCTGGGCAGCTGATATTAGTGGAATAAAGTTGATACAGTTTTCTCCATTGACAACAGTGCTAATGAATTTTATCATGTTATTTATATGAGACACTCTATTTCAATTACAATAAACAAATAAATTATAAACTAAGCTTTGTAACTTACACCTTTTAATTGTGCTGCTATATACAGAAGAGTGAAGTGAAAAAATGAAGTTAACATTTCAGGATCGGCAGGGTGTTCGAAAGTTGCCTAATGTGCACAACAGCCTGCAAGTGAAATAGTACTGGATTTGTTTATCTTCCTCAGGTGCTTCAAGACCATCAAAAAACCATGGAATGCTTCAATTTTGCATCGATGGACTGATTTTTGTTTCTTTTACAATGTTATGTTTTTCTATTGTGATTGTATAATTGTGCTGTGATTTTGTTAGTACACTGAAGACTGAAAGGTAGACTGTAAGAATGGCAGCCAATAAGCCAAAAACAAGGCAAACACGTAGTTGCCCAGTATTTGGCCTTCCTTCAGAATTGCCTCAAACGGTGCTTCCAACATGTGCTGACATGATGAAGTTCTTCCTGTTCATTCGTGATGACAAGAAACCAGATGAAACAGTAAAGAATTAAGCAGTAGATGATATAGCAGAACAGGTGGCGTATGCTGTTGAAGAACTGTGGTGTAATTCTTCCAAACCAGCAATATCTTACAAGCGAGTATGTGAAAAGATCAGGTTGTATCGCGCCAAGTATAAATTGACTGAAACCATTTAAGGGCAGAGAACATAATCCCCAGTACGCTGCAAAGCCGAAAGATTTCTATAAACAAGCCAGCTCCGAACCTTTTTGACATTGCTGCATGCATCCATCCATCACATTAGCTACTTAGGCTGCCAAACTGCATGGACCCTTACAAGTTCCTGCTCCTTAAAAGGCTCCAAGCAAATTAGTTGTAACATTACAAGCCATTGACTGCAAATCAGCACAAAATGGGCCCAGTTTTCATCATTGCAAGACAATTTTATTTACTTTAATTATAAATATCAGTTCTACCAGACCCTTGACCAAACCAGTGCTGAAGAAACAAAGACCATACAAAAGGAATCACTAACTGGTAAACTGACAGAAAGATGTGGCAGTGACGTTGCCCAATAATACAGGTCTCTCATTAGGCCTGTCAGTGGGCACCTGGCGGCCCAGGTATGCACCCGAAAGGTGGAGCCTGGGTCAGGAGTCGTATAGTCATACAATTTGAAACCTGGCCATTTTAGTCATGGGCTCACGGCTGAATAATCCACAGTTGTCTCCGTGGCCTAAAAAGCCAAGGGATTTTGGAGATATCGGGTTGCAGTCAAGAGTTATCAGTCAGTGAAACATATAGAATAACAAATTTTGTTGGTCTCTCTGGAGTCAGTAGAAATATTGTGGTGTCATAATGATGGGTTGAAAGCTACTGTCACCGTGTCAAAAAGATGATCAACTAACTTTGAACTAGACCTCAGTGCATATAATGACCACTTGCAATCTGTTACATAAATGATTTATTATCCAATGACAGAGTGATGGGTAGTCAAATACCACTCAGAATGGACTCCTTTTGACACCTTTACCTCTCATATCTAAGACATTCTAGCCAGGCTACTTTGGGAGTTTATTTAGGCTAGTTAATGCAGTCAGTTCAGTCACTCATCAGTTTATCAGGTCCATCCGACTGGGCTTACAGACAGCAGTTAAGCTTTGGAGTGAGATCAACTGACAACTTGTGTATTATGATAAATACTGTAGGTGTGTCTTCAGATTAGATCAGATTAGATTAACAATTGTTCACAACAAAAAGCATTTTTACACTGCAAAACTTCTGTGCATGTATAATATACATCCATCATAAGAATAAATCTAATAAATCTTATCCAACATAAAAGAATCAGAAGACTTCTGTAGCACTATCAGTATAATTTGCTGGCTGCATCCAAGCCAAATCACATTCTTTACTAGGGCAGGTCATAATCATAATTCTAAACTGCTATTCCTGAGAGCCAAATTGTGGGAAAAAGCTTATTCATAGGCATCGAGACACATTTGATGAAACAGATTGGCTCAGGTTTGGTTTTGAGTCAAATCTAAAGACCAAGCATAGTAGACACACAGGCACCAGTCCAGCTGAGATCTGGGTGGTTACTTCTTTATAGTGTTTAGATCAACTAAACAAAGTTCAATGCAGGCAGTTCCAAAGTTCTAGTCACACACCATGAAATTTGCAGTCATTGGCTATTATACAGTTCTAAAACTTTCACTTCATAAACTAATTTAAATCATAGTTTAATTACTGCCACTTCCATAATAACCAAATATAAGTACCATATAAATTCAAGGAAGAAGTAACACTAAAATTACCATCAGCATACGAAAACTCAGAAATAATTCTGCTAAACCACTACAAATTGAAATTTGGACTAAAATAGGTACTCTTTTAAAACGTCAGACCAAAGATGAAGAAAAGTAAACTGCATTAAACAACTAGATCTCTTGAAAAACAACAGAGAAGTGAGTCAAGCAGGGCAACAGTTTCGCAACTGCCCGTGTTACTAAATACACAAAACAGGGTCACGAGAAAACAAATTATTCGACATTTTATCGAAAAAGTAACCAAAAATCACGAAAAGGCATGATAACTTCCTCCTACTTACTTAATTCATCACGAAAGTAACTTCAGTATAAACAAAAGTTCTGCGAATGAAGCCGCAAAACTAAGCAGTGGAGTGGTCCGACCAGTGACTGGTTAATCAGCCCCAACCCACTGGACAGGTGCCACCCCAATTTCTTCATGTTACGATGCTAGACCAGCTGTGTGTAATCCAAGTCATCACAGTCATTCCTCCCACCGTCCAGTCCGCCCAGACTAAGTTTAACCTACTGTTATAGAAGACGTAGGAATTAAGTGACTCCACTCGACACCTGTCCGTCCGCCCGTCCGTCCTTCTGCCTCTTCCTCTATCCTTCAGCTCCGCTCTACGGCGTCGAACCCTCAAACACAACTCAGCGAATCCTTCCAAAGGATCGACCGACCTTCATAGCAACTCGTAAAGTTTACCTGGCTGCCGAAAATACATTAACTTCTGTATAGATCGTAAACAGTACGAAGGGCGAGGAAAAACTCAACTTCTCCTTCCATTAACACCGAAACCTCAACCGATGAGACATTCGCCAGGTGGTACACAAGCTGAGCAACCTGTTGTGCTATTGTGGCGCCGTCGAACGACGAACATCTTACGTCAAGCCCAACCAGCAAATGCAAAGACACTGTCGGCCTACAAGGCTTGAAATTGCAATCTCTCGTCGTGCTCTACTTTTATTCAGCACTTAGAGTAACATTTTAAAAAGTATATCTACCCCTTGATGTCCTCGTTGTCACTTCTATTCCAAACACCATCAACCATTCAACCACACCTGGGCGTCAAGTAGGCCTGTAGGCCTACTTGTATATGGTGTATCTTAAGACATATTGCCTCCTGGTTTACTATATGCAGTGTCGGTATTGGGAGAATGGCATAAGTGATGTACGCCCCTAAACTTAGTTCACTGACCAACACGCGAACTGTAAGTATGGTAAAATGCATAACGGTCACAGTAACCTAAAATCTTGGAATCATGCTATTCTCCATCCAATCCGCTGCCTTCCCATTTCTCTCAGCTTAAACACTACCCACCCTAATGGTTCCTTTCCCCTTCTCTCTCTGGTCTTCTGACAACCGGACTTGATACTTGACATGGCATCTTTGGACAACCCCACTGACTTGACGCAGCGCTCGTGAATAGGCTGGTGCCCTGTGGTTACGTAGCTTTTAAGTATCGCTGTAGAAATTTCGAGTTTACGATTACAATTAGGGCCTACGACTCGACGCTATCTCTAAAACCCTAAATAGCTGCAACTTCTCAAACGTGCTTGTTCACCTTAGGAGGATCCTATAGTTTCACTCTACGCTCAGCGTCGCTGAAAACGCTGACACGCAGCCTGATTCATACAAGTCTACTGGTTCTCTGGTCTCCCTGACTGCACGATTCTTCTTCTAACTAGAGTCATGCACCAGACTGCACAGCTGTGTTTGAACACTTCACGAGACCATATCACACCTGCTCTTCGTTCTCTACACTGGCTTCCTGTGTCTAAGCGTATCCGCTTCAAGCTGACACTTCTCATGTACAAATCACGTGCAAATGATTTTGGCAATCCTACTTATCGTCTGTGGTTACACCCTGTAGCTCTGTCACAGGCAGATCCTCTCTTCGATCAGCATCTATGTTGTTCCTCGTACACGTCTTGCCTTTGACCGGCGTTCGTTCACAGTTGCTGGCCCCTCAGTTTGGAACTCTACTATCGCATGTTCGCAACTCTCCCACCGATACTATCTTTCGCTCTAAATTAAAAACTTACCTCTTCCAGTCTGATGATGGTTCTTATTATTTCCCTTTCCCGGCTTCTTCGTGCATTTCTGAACTATGTAAGAAGGGCATTATCAACTATAGTTGTGCTGTATTGTATTGTGAGACCGTTTTGCAATGTTGTTTGCTGTTTGTTGTAACGTTTTATGAATTATTTCCCCAACAGCAACATCATATAAAGGACAAATAAATCCCATATGAATATTTCCTATTTGGACTTCATATACCTGCATAGGACCTGACGTACGTTGCTGCTGTGGTTAGGCCGACGCTAAAGTTAGGCATAGCATGTCTAACAAGTTCATTTTCATGCGTGATTTTTATGTGAAAAGCTACAAAATCATTGGCATGATTGCAAGAATTGCAGCAATCAGGGATGAAAAGGGTGCATTGCTGATGAACAAAGCAGACACTATACAAAGATGGACAGATTACTGCAGCGACTTGTACAAAGCGCAAATGGATGAAGATGTTGCAGAACAGGTAATTACAGAACTGAAAGAAATATCTCCACCAGTTGAAGATATTGGAAATGATAACTTGGAAGCAGAGGTGATAAGAGCTGTGCAACGATTGAAAAACAACAAAAGTCTGGGCAACGATGGTATAACAGGCGAGATGATAAAAAATGGAGGAGATATCATAATACAGAAGATACACAAGCTTTGTAATGCAATATGGAAAGAAGGACGCACGCCTGAGGAATGGAAGACGTCAATTCTAGTTGTTCTTCACAAGAAAGGAAATGCACTAAAATGCAATAATTATTAAACTATGGCACTGATAAGTCACACTGGTAAAGTACTGATGATGACGATGATGATGATGATGATGATGATGATGATGATGATACTAACAGAGAGACTTAGAAGCCAGATTGAAGAACATCTGGCAGACGAACAGGCGGGGTTTAGAAGAGATGGAAATACTGTACAACAGATGCTAGCACTGAGGCTGATAGGAGAAAAAGCCAGAAGAAAGAACAAGAAAATCTATAACTTCGTAGACCTCAAAAAGGCTTTCGATAGCATAGATCAAAGCGTAACATGGGCGGCCTTGGAATCGTATGGCGTGGATAATAAATTGACCCATCTACTGAAGGAAATCAACAGCAATGCAAAGGCAGCGGTCAGAGTGTGTGGCGAAACTGGAGTTTGGTTTGACACTAGCAGAGGTACAAGAAAGGGTGATCCAATATTACCGAGTGTTTTCATCACACTCCTAGAAAGAGCACTGGACAAGATCAAGGAAAATGATGGAGTATCGGTCAGCGGTATGAAGGTCAATAATCTCTGCTTTGCTGAAGATACTGACCTGATTGGAGAAGATGAACAACGATTGGAGCACACAGTGCAAATGCTGAACGAAGAAGGAAAGAGATATGGCCTTAATATGAATTATGATAAAACAAAAACAATGGTATGCCTATCTGGCAAAAAGAATTTAACAAAAAAGATGGTCGTGGACGGCATTCATTTGGAAAATGTTGAAAAGCGTGCATACCTTGGATGCAGTATGACATATGACTTGGACAGTAGGAAAGAAATACTAGTCAGAATTGCAAAAGCGACAGCAACACTGAAAGCTATGGATAAAATCGGAAAAGCAAAGCCATAAAGCTGGAGACAAAACTGAGAGTTCTGAAAACACGTGTTTTCAGTAGCATGTTATATGGATGTGAGGCTTGACTAATAACGAAAGATGTTGACAGAAGGATACTAGTCTTTGAGAGAAAATGCTATAGGAAGATTATGAAAATAAGATGGACACAAAAGGTGAGCAATGCACAACCATACAGATGGGTACATCTCAAAGAGAACTTGATGCAGAAGGTAATTCAGAGGAAACTGGGACTATTTGGTCTCATATGCAGAATGAGCATCGATAGGAAGACCAAGACATTAGTGTTCGGAATGATAGGTGGACCAAACAAGAGAGGACAACCTCACAAAGAATGGATAGACGATATAGTCGAATGGTGTGAAACATCACTCCAGGAGCTGAGCCACACCGCACTGGAAAGACAACAGTGGAAGAATATAGTGAAAATGGCATCGGACACCTACCGGCATTGTACCCATGGTTTATGATGATGATGATGATGACGATGATGATGATGATGATGATGATGATGATGATGATGATTGCAAAGAATGGAAGCTCGACTCACGTGAAATCGATCGGGCTTCGAACCGTCGATTCTCCCGATTTGTAGCATAGCGTTAACTCGATAACTTGATTTCACTGGTCAACAAATTTCACAATTTTTTGTTTCTTTGATAATTTTTACCTATCTTTTTCAATGCTGCCATAAAAAATTACTTTTTAAAAATTAATTAGTTCCAGTACTGAAAAACAGCTTAAGAAATTATTAGGCTTAAAAATGTTATAATAAATTCGATAGTTAAAAGGAAATTTTAAAGCAGAACTTTATTGGAAAGTTTCAGAAACAATTAATTAAATTTAAAAATAACACTCATACCCCTAAGTATTTGTATAATGGTTTTACATGATGACAAATAACATAATTATTTGACTTTACAATAAACAGCATGTTTGTTTCTTTGCCAATCCAGCAGTAGCGTGTTAAGTGCTAACATAGCAGAACTCCATTTTCCTTGTTACCTGCTCTCCATCGCCGATAAGTCCTGGTGAATGTCCATCTGTAACTGCACCACAGTTATCAGGGAACAAGCCCAAATGAGTTAAGTGTAGACAGGTTATCTACACTGACATGCTACAGTCTAATTTCCGGTAAGCTAAGGAAAGTTTACTCACAAGTTCCCTATAGCAATCTGCTCTGTTGTTTCCCAAAATGTTATCAGCTGCAATGATTCCCGAGCTGTTTTGAGGTTCTGTTAAAAATGTTCATATTTCAGAAGCGCACAAATCTGCAAGTCAACAAAACGCCTTCTTTTATTTTGGCCTCATTCAGTCTTGGGAGTTTTCGTGTAAGGTACTTGAAAGCTAGTCAACCTCGGTTCACCGCCTTTGCAAAATTCTCACATTCTCCTCAAGCAGATTCCATTGTTTCAATCTGGAAGCCAACATTTTTGCTTTATTTTTAGACAAATCTATATCTCTGATCAGATCGCTCAATTCATTCTGCGTAATCCTGTGTGGCTCTGCAGAGGCTATACTAGGAACAAAATCAAGATCCTTTGATGTTGAAGGCTCAAGTGTTTTTTCTCTGTCATGATCTGTTTCTTCATCTTCAGTTTCCAGTGAATAGTCTGCTGGTGGTTCAGGAATGGCAAGTACTTCTCCATGAAATACTGAGCGAATTGCAGACGGTTTATCAGGGTAGTTGACAGTCAATTTTTTTCTACTTGGAGATTTCCTGCTGAAGTGGTGGCACCATACAAAAATAGTAGTCTGTCACATGATTGGTTGGCTCTCTCCATAATCATAGGCACAGCAAAAGGCATAAAGCGACCTTTCGATTTAACTAGTTCCGAAGGTTAAGAGCACAAGTATCGCAACAAATAATTATGTGGAGCCCAGCTTTTATTTTGGTCTCCAATCCTACACCCAAAATAAAAGTGACAACCTTTCCTAATTTGCTAGAGTAATAATACGTTTCACCACGCACATAACAAAAGTCATCTGCACTATTTACACACTTTCGCGGCATTTTGAAATAACAAACCATCATTGACACGAAAAACTCACACGTAGCATTCAAAATCTGACTCATAACACAGGAAGAGGTTTAGACAGTAAACATAATGACTCAGCACAAAATTCTTGCAGGGTGCCACCCATCTGCACCTCATAGTAAAATATACCCAATATTAAGAAATTCCCTTTATTATGGGAAACTTACCGTATCATGAAAACTAACTAAAAATCATCTTTATCTGCCGTTATCTTATTCAGCTCAGTAAGACTGGTCAAAGTTGACTGATTTCATCTCGAAAACATCTTGACTGATGACCAGTGTTTCGATCGAATACACTAAGAACACAATTTTTGTGCCTGAGTAGTAAGTGTTATTTCTTACTTGATTATGCCTCAGAAATATAGAAAACATGTTTCATATATCATATATTTGTTCAATAACATTTTTTTTAAATTTAAATTGTGAAATTATAACATTTCAAACTTTTATAGCATAAAATGTCGCTATCTAAGCGAGTTTCAATTGTCCATCTTACCCTCCAGCGTTTTTTGCAGTGCTCGCAGGTAAAATGAGGTGCTCAGGGTATGTCTTGATCCCCGACAGGCATGCCGAAATATGCTTTGCAGGCTTTACACATCTTAGCAGATGCTTTCGCTCTTGTCTTGATAAATTGGCCTCAGACACAACAAAATGCGTCTGCTGGATATTGCAGCCTCTTGATGCCATCTCATAAATGTATCCACTTATGCAGCTACAACTAAACTGAACTGGTGGGCTTAAGGCTACTGTATTTATACTGTTATTTATATTTATGTAAAGTTCCAGAAGGTTCTCGGACGTTCTAGAATATTCTCGAAAGTTCTAGCAGTTACTTCAAGTTTCCTTAGCACTGAATTCATCTCGAATGTTCTGTAAAGTAGGTAAATTTCAGAATATCACTGTCTTAGTCACAAATGCAAAGTTTGTGGGGATTAATAGCCATTTTCTACACTTTTGAAACATAAGCAATTAGGAAATAACAGGAACAAAAAGAAAATAAAAATTTGTTACACGGTGATATTAAATTAATCACCGAGCAGTTCACTTACAACAATCCTGAATTATCGCAGCTTCTGAAGGCATGAATCTACCAGCGACATATATAACTCCATTTATTAATAGAAAAACTGACACAATTTATACCAATGCTTTTTCGCGCTGTAGCAACAAATCAGTAGCGTTCGCTTTTATAATCTATTTCCCGCCAAATCAGCGCTTTCTGCAGACGTCAGATATTGCGCGCGAACGCTGACCAATAAGAAGCGTATATTTAAAATTTTCACTTGAACGTTGGCCAGTCACAATCAAGTAAACATGCAAATAACACGTCAACGCTATGTCACAGAAATTTCGCGCCTAAAGCACGGAAATCTCACCACCCAATTATAAATAAAACGAAAAATCCCTATGACTCATCGATGAGACGTCGTAAAAATTTGATACCAACGCGTGTTTAAACAACAATCTAACAGTTACGTTCACATTACTTTCACATCCTTCTTGTATTTCCAAATTATGAACAGAATTTGTACACATTTGTGACCACACATGCAATGTTATTCTATCTACAATAACACACAGAAAACAACCTTTACATGTAAAATAACCTTAGCTACAAAACAAGCGTGGGAGACAATCTGCCAACACGTTCGACTTCTCTTTACAATAGTCCTATTTCATTTTAAGATCAAGAGCTGGTAACGCCAAACACCATCTGACAAGCTTTGCCGCTTTAGACATTCGGTCAAAACAGTGAAATATGCCATCGGATATACATACATCAGTACATACAATATGTGAACCTAAAATAATGTCCTTCAGTTTAGACAATGCCCATACAACACCTCAGTAGTTGCCCACTTTCTTTCATCTTGCCTCAGTTTTTAACTTTAAAAGGCCAAAGTCTTTCCCGTCTTTTACTTGTAAATTGTTTTAACACATCATCAACTGCAACGTCACTGCTGTCACAATAAAAAATTTACATTGTCACCAATACGAAATATAGCCAAAGCAGAATTTCAACGCAAACGACGTGTTGACATTTCAAAAGCATTCTCATGTTATCTGTCCAACAAATATTCTTTGGCACTTTCCTAAACGTCAAATTTGACAATGGTTTAGAAATTTTTGCAAAATCTGGACGAACTCTCGCTAACTGGACCTAACCAAATAGTTCACTTAATTCATGCAAGTAAGCTTATTAGGATCATTTGGCTCAACTGACGTGTTTTGAAATGTTTTAACCGTTCATATTATAATTCCACAATGGTAACTCACATATATGTCTCCAAATCATTGTTATCATCGGCAATTAAACCATAAATCAAAGAACGTGTAATTTACTTCCGAATCTTGTTGGCATGAACAATTTGCTTTCCATTGCCACCAAAATCAAAGGCTGCTTCTATCAGCAGCGCCAAATAAAATCCATACACAGGCTAATTCCAACCTCGGCAGCTATTAAGCTGGTCAACAGCTTCATAGTCTCCCGAATCGACTACTGCAACAGCTTACTGGCGGGTATGGCCCGCTTCTGATTAACTTTAATAATAATAATAATAATAATAATAATAATAATAATAATAATAATAATAATAATAATAATAATAATATATTAATAATAATAATAACCATAATAATAATAATAAGACAATTTATGTAGCGCCGTAGCAGAAGCCGAGGCAGAAGGAAAGGGCGCAGTACATGACTTAAAAAATCAACAACAGTCCAAAGATATCTTTAAAAGATATGTCTTAAGCCGTGACTTGAATGTGTCCAGGGATGGGTCATTCGTCACATTGTCAAGAAGACTGTTCCATGCAGTGGGTCCGGCGACAGAGAAAGAACATTCGCCGAACTCTGTGGAAGACCGCGGGACATGCAGTTGATTCCTCTATGTGTTCTGGTTGTCTGCTGTTCGAATGCAGAAGTCAGATATATAATCCGGAAGAAGACCGCTCAGAGCCTTGCATGTGAATAGGCACAGTTTGTAGGTGATCCGCTGAGGAACGCGCTGCCAGTGTAGGTTGTCATGCAGCAGATATGTGATGGGATTGGATGGAATCTGTCCATAGATGAGATGGGCAGCCGAATTTAGCAATCACTGCATCCTCTCTAACTGAAAAGTTGGCAGACTCGCCACCAGGTTATTGCCTTAGTCAACCCTGGAGACTATGAAGCTGTTGACCAAAGTGATAGCGGTTGAGGTAGGAATGAGTCTGCGGATGGATTTAATGCGACGCAGTTGGTAGAAGCAACCTCGAGCAAGTTGATTCACATGGGCCGACATGGTCATGCAGCTGTCAAGGTGAACTTCAAGGTTGCCAATGGTGTCAGCTGGTCAAACTTCAGCATCGCTGAGGTCGAAGGTACTGCCGTCAAGTAGATGGCGACACCGGCGGGTGGTACACCACATGAATTAAGACTTTGATTGAGACGGTAGAATGACATCCACTCTGAAATGCTCTCAATACACAACAGCGCTCTTTGTTTCGACACTGTTGTTTGTGATGGCTCACAGAAGAAATAAAGATGTATTGATCCGAGAGAGGACAATCTGTTCAGTTAATTTGGAGAAGAAAGACAGGTTAGAGACAGGTCGATAGTTTGAAAGTTTTGTCAAGTGATGGTTTCTTGATAAGTAGAGTGTTTGAAAGGAGGTGAAAATTACAAGTAGACAAGGATAGGGTAACTATTTTGGTAATGATTGGAATAAGGACAGATGCACAGTCTTCAAGAAGGCAGTAAGCATAAGGTCAAGTTCGCACTGTTTGGAAGAGATGTTAGCAGATGTAGTATTTCAGTCTCTGATGTGGACTGAAAGACAGATAATGAGGATCGAGTTGGAGAGGGTGGGAGTCATGAATGGGGATGAAGCATTAGCAGGTTGATTATTGGTGGTTTTGGAAAGGAGAAATTGAATAGAAAAACGGAGAGTACTAATTTTGTCGGAAAAGATAGAACAGCCAGGTGCGTTTACAACAAACTATGGCGCATTTTATAACATCCGGAAACTAACTAGACAGGAGTAAAATCTCTTTTTAGCTGCAGAAAGGAGGTGTTGGTATTTATTTATGGCTGATTTAAGGACAGGTGGTAACTGAGAATCACGAGTAAGATTGTAGGCGCGCTGAAGGCATCGCCGAAAGGATTTGATAGGTTTGAGCATATAGGAATTATATCAAGTATTGTTCGAATGAGAGCAGAATTTGGTCATAATAGGAGCTTATCTGTCAAGAATCGTGAAAAGAGTGGAGTTGTAGGACGAGAGGAGATAATCGAGGGATGAGGGGAATTTGAAATAAAAAAGGTCTGAGAAGGAGATGTCTTGAATGAAGGCTTCAATATTTATTTGAACTAATGCGACGAAAAGAATGAAAGAGAGGTTCAGAACGTGAAGTAGAATGTTAAGGCGTGTGAAGATGGGATAATGGTCCGATGGTGTATCAAAAGGTTATGTATCACGAGGTCATGTGTGTGATTGTGAAAGTGGGTGGGAATTTGGCATGCTGGACCAGATTGGTTGATGAAAACAGGGTGAGGAAATCTGAAGCAAATGTATCGAAGGGATTGTCTTATCTTGTTTTCTCTTTATCCATCTTCAACCCGAAGTTGGAACACACAATGAACCGTACGC
Source organism: Norana najaformis (assembly GCA_964023275.1). Taxonomy (NCBI): domain Eukaryota; kingdom Metazoa; phylum Annelida; class Clitellata; order Crassiclitellata; family Hormogastridae; genus Norana; species Norana najaformis. The sequence goes on from OZ029917.1 coordinate 27,211,241, forward strand.
CTCCAGATGTTTCTGCCTTCAGTTGTCCTCAGTAATTGACTCATAGTTAATCCTATCCAAGACCTTATGTTCTCAATCCAGGCCGTTCGTGGTCTTCCACGTCCTCGCGATCAAGATGTTGTACCCTGCATTTCTTTCTCCAAACAGTCTCCATTTTTTTCTCATAATATGACGAAAGTATGTCAGCTTCCTTGATGTTATTTAACAGTCGACGTTGCATGACGTTTTGTTCCAGTACCCATTCGTTGGTTTTTCTTGCCACCCAAGGAACCCTCAGTATCTGCCTCCATCCTTTCATTTGAAATCCATTTATCCTCACTTTATTTGTTCTCTTGATGGTCCACCCTTTCCAACCACAAGTTGCAACTAGTTTTATCAGTGCCCTCAAAAGTCTAATATTAGTTGCAACTGGTAAACCATGACTTTTCCGTAGTTTCTTCAACGTCCCAATGATTCCTTAACCTTTATTCAATCTAGCTCTGATTTCTTTAGTGCATTCTGCTTCCTCTGCGATGAGAGATCCAAGGAATGTATCAACCTTTTCCAGCTGTTCACCCTGGACCTTGATACTGAATCTAGCAGCGTCCACTCCCATCACCTTTGTCTTGTCTATATTAATCAACAATCCAAATTTCTGGCTAACCTGATCAAGCGATCAACCAACTCCTGCAGCTCTGCCACCAAACCAGCCAAAGAAACAATGTCATCGGCATATCTAAGGTTGGCCCCTCTCGGATATGAAACCATTGTGACTCTTTCATCTGTCACTCTTAAGTTAGCAAACTGTTTTCAAACGAAGGAATTATCGACATGTATATTAAAGTCGCCCGCAATCAGAAATTCATGTCGAGGTGGCGACAGTGGAGACGTGAGTGGTAAATTCTTTCAAGAAAGCGAGAAAAAGACAGAAAGAGGGCAAATAACTAATTAAATAGTCAGAATAAATAGGAAGAGGTTCGCAACAAAACAAAAACATAAAACTCGCGTCTCATGAATAATTTAACGGCGACATGTATCTGTTTTTTTTTCAAAGAAGGTCTATATTAATTATGTTGCTCTATGTAAAAGAAGCCTGCGTTGGCTGGAGTGAAGTATGAACCGAATGGTTGCTGAGTGCCTTACAGAACATCGGCTATCTATCTAGTCCGTGGTGCAAACAAACACTGAAACACTGGCCTTTCGTGTTATAGTTATTCGGGGTGGGACTCAGGCGCCAGTGCGATGCCAACTTCCCGGCCTTTGGAACCGAAAATCGAGTTCGGTTTCCAGTGGTGACTGGGCTGCCTATATTAAAGTCATAGCTTCCACGCAGTCTTAAACTAATGTCTTCTGACCGCAGACACTGGTGCAGCCCGAGCGCTGATATACGTTGAATTGTATAGTAATGGAGAACAGTCATTGCATCCCACACCAGACATTCAGTATGACCTTTTGCCACAATTAGACAGAAACTTTAGGTCATTATAGCTGTGCTTTGTCTCCAGATAACAATCTACAACACTTAGGTCTGTTTTAAGAGCGTGCATGAAATGATTTTAAACTTCAACTTTTACAGATACTAGGCTATTAAAAAATTTTTTACTGTCTCATGATTCAGCCTAAGGAGGATCAAGCGTACTGCAGTCAGACAATGAATGATCTCCAAGACGGGACAGGTTAGTGTCTAGATCGAATCTGCATCGTGTGTAGTAGGCACTACAGCGTCGCCAGAATGCTTAGGCTACACATAATTCGTGCTGCCTTACTGTATGTCAGTTTCCAAAACTGTTTGGCTGTGAGCTGCATTTCGATTAAAAATTTTAATCGCGATTAATCGATCGATTAAAATTTTTAATCGCAGTTAATCGCATTTTAATCGCATGTTAGAAAAATGAGCAATTCCAGTTGCATTGCAGTTTTACAGTATTTAATTTTTTTGATTTACATATATGCAATGTCCAAAGCAAAGATAGTAGCTTTAAAATGTTTACTCTTATAAATGTAACCAGTTGTTCAAGCAAACAAGTTTATGTACATTATTTGGGTCCAGCGATGCCCGTTTCTTATTTACAATGTTTCCTGATAAGGAAAACAGTCGTTCACAAGGGACAGTCGTTGCTGGGGAAGAGAGATACTTTTTAGCCACGGTGGATAAGATGGGATATGCTCCTGCATGTGATTTCCACCACTCCAGTGGACAGTCATCAATTTCAATCTGTGGTTCTGCTTTGTATCGTTGCAAAACCGCCTTTGAGTTTGTTGACTGGGTTGACTGAGGCATGAGTGGTTCATCTTCCGAATCAGATGATAACTCGTACATTCGAATTCTTTTCTGTGTAGGTTCTAGGGCTATGTTGTCTGCGGTTTCATTCCTGATGTTGACGTCTATAAGTGTCTGAAGCTCCTTCCACACTTCCTCGCGCTTTTCTTTTGGCACACAATTGAGTTGCTTGAGACGTGGATCAAGTGCTGTAGCAATGTTCAACCACGACAAATTGAGGTTCTGTTGCCGAGTCTTGAGATCGGTTATGAACATGTCCTTGAACCGCACGATGTATGCTGGGTCATCATCGGAAATTTTCATTTCACGAAAGAGATGGCATAGAGTTGGAAGAATCATGGAGCATGAGATGTATTGTTCTCCACCCAGCAGTTCAGTTGCATAGCGACAAGGCTCTAGGATTTTGCGCACAAGGTTAAGTTTCTCCCATTCGGCAACCGTTGGGAGTGTGAGTGTGTTTGTGTTTTGGTTGTTCCAATGTTGCCAGTACAGCCTCTTTGTTGTAAAGAAGCCTCTCTACCATCTGTAGGGTTGAGTTCCAGCGTGTTGACAGATCCTGGATAAGTGTTTCTGTTTTTTGATAGAATTGAAGTTGTTGGGTTTTCAACTCGATCGTATTTGCAGGGCTGTGTTTAAAGTGGCCAACAACTTTGCGACACTTTGCCAGTACACATTCAACACCAGATTCGACGATAGCTCTATTCACAGATAGCTGCAGGCTGTGCGCTATGCATGGCATATGCTGAAAAGATAGCAATCCGACTGCAGCCGTCACATTTCTTGCATTGTCTGTCCCAACTGTTGTTACTTTGTCATAAATTTCCCACAATCTTGTCACTGACGAGAAGTGCTCAGCACAGGCTTCAGAAAAGTGTCGTTCTTCGACATTGCAAACCGCAAGTGCAAATGACCTAAAGTCCCAGTTTTTGTCAATCAGGTGGCCGGTCACCCCTAAGTAGCTATCGTTAGCCACAGAGGACCAGTAGTCCACCGTCAGAGCAACAAAGACCGCATCATCAAGCATCTGACAAATTCATTCCTTCTTTTGTTGGTACAAATCGTCGATGCGAGCACTGATAACCGAACGTGAGGGAAGCGTGTAGGACTGATTACCAGCAGCGATACGGATGACATCCTGCAAGCCCTCGTCTGTTGCAATGTTGACGGGTCGGGCATTCATCACAATCCATTTTGCGATAGCGTTGGTTATGCCTTCGCATTTGCCCTGGTCCATCGGCTTAGCCATCTCGTGCAGCTGAACTAGGGTTGCCTGGCGTAGTGCTGGTTCTGTTTTACCATCAGCCGAAGACAACGTTGATGTTTTATCACGTGCATTTGCGCTAAACGCATGCTTCGTACGCAGGTGATAGTTCAACGATGAATTGCTACGGTGGTACTTAAATTCTCGTTTGCAATATTTACAAACGACTGTGTCATCCGTTTTAAAACTAAACTGCCCACCCAATATTGTCTTTCCTATTTTCTTCGACTCCATTTTTTACTTCAAACCTAATTTGTAACGGCCGAATTTAATATCGCAATCCAAACCACGCAAAAGAACCGAAAACAAAACAACCATAGATATCATGAATATCGACTTGGGCAAGCATTGCATACTTTCTAGAATCTAGATGAATTTTTATCACGCTAAATTTGGTCGACAAGTGCTCGCGGCAAGAATGAAAAACTGTTAACATTTTTAATCGCAAAAGAATTTAACGCGTTAATCGCACGCGTTAACGGCGATTAATCAACAGCCCTAGTTTGGCTGTATACCACAATGACAACGCTTTTAGGAGGCATTCTGAATATATTTTTTCTACTACAAGGTCAAGAGTAAAAGTTCAGGGATTTGGTAGCTTTGGAGGGCTTCACAAGAACTATGTGTAATCGCGAAGCTCCAAATATTATCTGTGACATGGCAGCCGATTGGTTGAAGGATAGCCCTGTAACGTGAAGCGTGCGTGTTCGAGGCTCCTTCATAGGTTATTGTGTAGTTGCTTTGAGCGCCATCGATTGACCCTTGTCATAATACAATAGCACTGTGGCGCTTCCTTACCTTTGAACCTTTTGATGGTACAAAGACGCTATATTAATTAGCACAGCTGCTTGAAAAGCGCCATGCTTCAATTTCGATCACAAATTGAGTGCATATAACTCAAGCAACTGTTTTTTACGTATGACCAATCTAGATATTTGGCTCGTTAATAGATAGTCACAGTTCTAGTTTGAAAGATTCGTATATATTGTCAAATTATTCTTCAGCAATGTCATCAACAATCAAGCATTTAGTAGAACACTTAGCTAACTACCTATGGCCAGCTATTCTAACTGTATATACAGTTTATATTACTTCCCTTCCCCGTGCGAAGCTCTTTCTGGAGTCCAGTTTCCTTAGTCCTTGGATACCAGTTCACGGTTTTGAAACGGCCGCAGAACTGTGCATAGTTCCTCTTGGTTTTCTCTGTGTGTGCGAAGATGACGAAATCCGCAAGCGGTTAGTCCTTCTTCTGGGCGAAACAACATCAAGGGTTGACGTATAATCCCTTTTAATCGTTCTTGACAATTAGTCCGCTGTCTAAACGCTTTCGTACGAAAACAGTTTGCCTAGATTCTCAACGTTCGATTGTCTATACGTACTTAGATCAATCGACTATCGCTACGTTGAAGATTTTACAGTTTCTCTCAACAGCGATGATGATAACTGGATACATCTAATGTTCAGTTACTTCGTCCGATTCGACACTACTTCGATCGGTAAGTCTATGGACTTATTAATACTGCCACGACGACTCATTAGTCACGAGTAACGCAACATTTAATCCACTTTAAAGCGCTGAAACTCTATTTCATTTCACGAGAAATGTGTAGCCATTTTTTATCGGTCCTTTCTCTACCGTGGCTCAACACAAGACTGCCTTAACTTCAACGTTCTACTGACTAATTCGCCGTCGTAGTTCGTCATAGTTCGTCTGCTCCGATCTGACGCAATCTGCATACGTGGCAAACGCTCCAGTCACCCGAACTGGTTTCCACAGTGATCAGCTGTTTAAGCTTTAACGGTTTCTTCCAATTTTGCCGATTCATCGTCTGCATCAATCCAATTGGACAACTGACGTACTCTGTAGCGCTCAGTCAAACCACCCCAAATATCCAGCTAAACTAACTAACATCTAAATATTTACTTATGCTGGCCAATTTAGTAACAATAGAACTCTACCTATTCTATAGCTGGCCAATTAATCTTAATCTAAACCTTATTATCTACTCTAGCAAGACTATACACTAAATTCAATAATAGCAAGTATGCAAATCTAACACATTATAATACTAACCAAATGCGTAATTAATGGGGTTCGCTACAAGCACTATACAGATATAAGAAACAAATAGAAACTAGACACAGCTTGTTCGCTGTGTTTGATGGCGCCAGTCGTGAAACATCCAATATGGCTATCTTCTGTCAGTGACAGTATTAAATCTTACAATGATTAAGAATTTCTCCCAACATTCACTTCATATAAAGGACGTATGAAGCCCATTTTAAAATATTTCCTCATAGGCTTCATATGTCCTAGGACTTACATATGACGTTGCTTTTTGGAGTCTTCAATATTCCGGTTTCAGGTGAGTTTTCATTTCCAGAACACCAGTCTTCAATAACATTTCTAGCCGCTTTTGACCCCCTTTGGCGCTGTGGATGCTGTCTATCCCAGCTGTGGATTCATGCAACCTTAGTTGTGTACCCACGCATGAAGTGACAGAATGACATATGGTTATCAGTGATGTGCAGCATGGCTAACCAGTGGTCCTAAGTAGCCCGGAGTCCTAGTCCTTCGACGTAACAGAGCCTTCGCAGGTTCGCCTGTGCCAGTCCCAAGCTCGGATAAAGGAGGAGCGTTGGGCAGTAAGATGCAAATACTGCAAGCCGTAAAGAAATTAGGTGACAGAAGTCGATCGTACGAAACATCGTGTAAGTCCATGGGGCATGACAGTCATCAAACTTCTCGACGACTCGGTCATCGCGGAGTCATTATAAAGGAAGAAAGCGCGATGAAGAATTCTCGCTAATATGAGGTACCCAGCTGAAAAAGAGAGTGGTCACAGACACCAACTGGAATCACAAGGTCTCTAAAGCATGGCAGTAGCGTTCCAGCGATGTCGTTCCAGGAGATACATGTGGTAGACTTGGTGTTGTTTGCGCTGTTGGTGTTGGTGGATCTAATCTTCTGTCTATAACCATAGCTATTGCTGTGTGATCCGGCAATAATCGTGACATGCGTTTAGCGTGACTGGTCAATATGAAGTGGCAGAACAGTATTTCTATCTGACATCTGAACGAAATACAGGGCGTTGCAATAGTCACAGAGGTCAACAGGAGGTCTATAATGAATTCCTTCTATTTCTGTGCAGCTCTGGTATGTGATGCAACATACGCCAGGAACATCCTTCGCAGACGACAGGTCCACGCAGGCAGTCAAATGACCAACACGTGTAGTCCGCGGGGCAACAGACAAACAAAAGTATACAAAGGGGTCATAGGTCAATACAAGGGGCCCACATGCAAACAGGACAACAAACAACGTTTACATGGCAACATATAACTAAATAAACAAAGAACCAAAACAAAGTAACATGTCAATACAAAGAGACGATCAATACGAAATATCAATGTGAAGTGTTCACGTGACAATAGGCAATAATCCACCTGACGAAAGACCAACACAGGTAACCCATATTGCAAGAGGATAACAAATGTAGCCCACATGGCAACTATCCAACACAAGGAACCCAAAGATCGACATACAGGCAGCACGCATGGCAGCAGGGCAACATTGATGCGCGATAAGATAACTAGGCGATGGACTCTAACAGACATTTGATAAGCTAAAGCAGACAGGCGATAGATAAAGCAGACAGACGATAGACAAACGATAAACTGAAGCTGACAGGTGATAAGCTAAAGCAGACAGCCGATAGACTAAAGCACATAGACTATTGACTATATTATTATTGTTATTATTTTTCTTGTAGTTGACCGCCCTTCCACTAAAGCTTCTGGCTGGTCACACAACCGCCCATCCACTAAAGCTTATATTTATAAGAGAAATCTAAGCATTAGTGGCTGACATTGATAATGTCTGTGTTGTGGCCAATAAAGAGTATACTGAATGCATGAGAATTTGCAAAAGGGGTCAAAAATTGTCACCGTTGTACCGAGAGTTTTTTTTATAAAGCCGTCAGTTTCGTTTCGATGACTTCAATAACGTGGTTGAATAACAGGCAACAGATAAATTTGTACAATAGTGTCTGATTTTCCAGAGCATACCTTTAAAAGAGTCGGAAAAAGACAAACTAAATATGAATCTGGCTGCTACAATCTGCACATTCTGAAAAATTTCTTCAATAGTCCCTCCTGCACAGCAAACAGTAAGTTCTTGCAGTAGTCAAGATGACTGCCAATGAAAGCGTGTACCAGGCTCTGCTTGACTTCGAGTGTCAGTGGAGAACGGATTGTCGCAGCTGACGCATAGTTTGACCACATGTGGTCTTTCTGTGTAAATGTACACATTATTCTATAACGACCATATGGCCTCGACCCTGCTTATTTCTGCAATGAATTTATCGGGTGACCATCGCTGCCGGTTTGAGTGGATGCCAGGCCATTTAAGGTCCCCGTGAAAGGAATGTGCTAACTCGAGATTCAAATCCCTGAAATGTAGCCACGCTTGGTATTCGAACCGGCATTTTCAGGCACAGAGGAGCCTCGACGAACGCTTAAGCTCAGCATCAACGGTAACCGCCAGGTCAGCCACTGCGTTACAAAAGGAACAGACATTGACTGAAGCTTGATTGACTTCACTGACTGTAACTTTGACCAATCCAAATGAGCTGAGTCTTTTCCATATTCATTTTCGGATAATTGACAGACATCCAACTCTGAATACAGATAATACAGTCGGCAAATCTTCCGACCACAGATAAGCATTTGCGTCTGGCACCCTGCAATTATACACCTGAGCATCACCAGCAGACGGATGTTCAGTTAGTCCAGTTAGCGCGACCGTGAAATGTGAACAGCTGCTCAGCAGTGTGCAGTAGACAAAGCAGTGGACCGAAGACGGAGCCCAGCGGCACAAAGCAGCCGAGGCGGAAGAACGAAGATAACCGCCCCCCACTGCAGTGCTGTCCCCCGTCAAAACCGTACTGCCTCTGGGGTCGACGCAGAAGAATGTCATGGTCTACATTTTCGAAGGCAGCACTAGAGTTAGTAGGCCCATGTGACTGTGTGAAACCGAAATAAGCTTTTTATTGGTGATCAATAAAGAATCTGAATCAGTAAATCTGTGAAGCAGAGAAACAATAGACTGCAGCATACGATGACAGAATAAAGCAGACAGACGGTAGATACAAAAGACAGACTATACTGTAAGGAAGGCAGACGGCAGATCAAATCAGACAGACTTTACCTAAAGAAGACAGACCACAAGACTAAAGCAGGCAGGCGATGGGTTAATACAGACAGAAGCCAGGCCAAAACAGAGGCGCAAAGGAAAGGCTGCATCCGATCGGACACTTCGCGGGTCAGGGCTTTTACAAATTGGTTCTATTTTTGAAATAGACAATTATGGGACTCTGACGCAAGCACTCTGACGATTTATTAGGCACACCAGATGTCGGTCGACGAGGGGTTTTCAGCGTAACTAGGAAACCCGAAGACATGAGATGGAACGACCTATCAGACGGACTGAGATAATCTATCTGTCTGGAGGTCGAAGTTACGTGTCTATCGACTTGTCATAGAAAATGACCGAGATGAAGTGTCTTACCCACTAAAATCACTTCCAGTATATATGAAATCACTCCAGTAAATATCATCTGCCGAATTATCCAGTTTATACTTTCCATTGTTCAACAATCAAGTCCGATTAATTGGATTCTGCGGAGACATCACAAATTTTTAACGAATGCAAATTAGACAATGATTCGTGAAATCCGGTCTCTAGATATTTTAATCCAACTGTTAGGGACCAATTTACACGAACTTATAGCCAAATTTACTTTAAGAACAAGCTTGTGGTTTAGTAATTGCTTAAGTTTTTATTCAAATCGCTTGCTTCAGCGTTTGTGATGAACAAATTTTGTCGATACATTTTATCCTTGGATAGCACCACGTATAGGTTGCTTACACCGAATAAAAGCATCCCTAGCATTCGCCATGCAGATAAGGAATTTTGCACGGCACTTCTACGTTCAACATAAGAAACCAATGCACTGAATAAAACAGCACTTAGGCCCTACACCTCTTCCGTTTACAGAAGAGGCTTCTGGCCGCTGTCGTTCTTTTTTCACTTTCACCTGTTTCAGAACACAGCTTGGCTTATATATTGCTTATATTTTAAAAAATTAGTTTGGAAAACAAAAGCTATAAGTGAAGATCTGTGACAAGTTACATAATTATGGCGACTGTTGATGCCGAAGATGAAAGCAAAGTCGTAAATAAGCGATAGAGGGCAGTTATTGGGGCAGTCGTTTGATCAGCGCCATACCCTCCTCTCTATTGGATGCCACAATAACAACCTTCTCTGCTGTAATTACGTCTTCCATCCTCTGAAAATTTATGTCGTTTCTGATCTTGGCAAACATTGCAACGCTGTCTGCTCATATTTTCATCTACAATCTTCACCAGCAGTTTGGCTCGATCACTGGAAGACATGAATAATAATCTCGTAATAGAAAAGTCATTATGGTCTAGTGTGTCTGAGCATTGGAGAGGTCACTCTAGAGCACGTCACCATGCTTTATGGTAGCGGACTAGATGCCTTATGTATACAACCATTGAAGACGTTATTCTTTACGGTGCCAATGGACATACAGATCGGAGTGCCTGGGCTGAATATAAATATTTTTCGCTGTGTCGTAAGTGTGGCATTTCTCATCAGCTAAGAGCTCACTTACACTGTACTTTTTTCACGCACACTTCACAAATTCAAGGACCAGAACATCATAATAGAGTTCTGCCGCCAGAAAATTTATCTTCCTCCATGCCAGAGATTGTGCTAACCTGTTATCTGATCTAGATCTGCTGACCGTGACACTACAGCTGATGACCTCGCTTTCGGCCGCAAGGGTGTCGGGCAGTGGAAGGAAGGACAATTTCATGGAAGACAGGACGGACGGACGGACGGACGGACGGACGGAAGGACGGACGGACGGATACGTGCAGGCAGACGAATTCAGACGAGCAGCGACAGAAGGACATTCGCATAACGAGACATACACCTATGCACGATCATATGCATGCTTCGATATAGCCTGATGTACAGTGCATTGGTTGGCCTGTTTAATAACTCAAGGGTATACGGCCGGTGTTTAAGCAGCCGAAAAAGGTAAGTCTTGAGCTGAGACAGAAATGGCACGAGACACTGAGCAGAACAAGTAGATGCGGAAGAATTCCCGAATTTAAGGCCAGGAACCAAAAGAGCTCGTTTACGAAATAAGTTCTAGCTCTCGGTACATCTACAGAAAGGCATTCAGACGACCTCGATGAGTAATTAGAAGTCTGGGGAATAAGAATTCATTCTAAGTGCTGTGGTTGGCTATAATTCAATGTTTTTATACCATCAGCCACAATTTATAATAGAACTTTTTCTAAATGGAAAACCAATGCGATGATTTGTGTACAGGAGTTATGTGCTGGTATCTAGATACAGCAGTTATAACTCTACCCTAAGGGTTCTTAACTCTCTAAGTTTCTGCATGTTTGAGCTTGCGATACCAGTCAGAAGCGAGTTATATAATAGAGCCGACTGGAGACCAATACATTTGCCAGATATATATCCCTGACTGCATAGGGAATAAAGCCTAGTTCCGCATATGTCACGAATATGCATAGGCCTATATGATGACTTACAAATAATATTTACATACTCAGTGAAAATCCTAGTAGAGTTAAAAATAAAGATAACACTATTCCAATAACAAGTTTTAAAAAGCTTAAAATTTACGTGTTTAATAGGTCTGCCTTGATTTCTGTGCATTCCTATTGATCTGTAAACCATGATATTACTCGATATTAGTCGATAGGACTTTTTAGAGTCGTTGAACACGCCTTTGAGGCTGTTGTTAAATGCTCGCGTTATAAATGTCTGTTTGATAATAATAATAATAATTAAAAATAACGCCTAAGTTACGAGCAGAATCAGCTAACTCAATGAGTGAGTCGCCTAATTTTATAGATTTCAACGATTCAAAATTATTGAGCTGTTGTGGAGTGCTTAGTAGCAGAATTTAAGTTTTAGATGGGCTGAGTAGGAGTTTGTTAACCGCCATCCAAGATAACACCTCCTGAAAAGCAGTGGGTAACAGATGCACAGATGAACTATAAGACAAACTTCGAAACAAACTGTAAATTTTAGGAACAAACAGAAGATATTTTAGTTAACAATTACCAAGTAGCGTACAAGTGGTGTGGTGGAAAATGTAAACGAGATAGGACCAAGCAACGAACCTTACGGGAAACCGCGTGTCAACATAGCACTAGACGAATAATTGCCACTCAAATATACTGACTGATTGAGTGGACAGAGATATGTACCAAACCAATTCCGGACATGATCAGAAACAAACTAATGCTGGAGGCGATGCTAAAGAAGAGCACGTTAATTAAACAGTATCAAAGGCAGCAAGGAAGTCAAGAAGAACAGTGTTTTCACTGTATATTCTTGTCAGTTCAGTGCATGATGTCATTATGAAGCAAGAAGAGAAGTTAAGGGATTTCGTGGCTTTAAGAGCCATGAAACTAAAATGTCTACAAAGTATGCACTCGTTCAGTGTGGGGATTTAAGTTGTCTAAATCGGAGTTCGCTAAATAATTCTCGTTTGCATCGATTCTGATTTCCTTCGGTTGCGGACATAGGGCCTAATACTGGCACATTTTATAATTCAGCCGCTATTTTTATGGCTTGAATGTCAACAGCTTCCCTTTGTACCGTTTAAGCAATGTCGAACCCGACTTAAGTAGGCCCTACCTAAATGGTAATCTACTGCCTGAAATTCGTAGATTCAACGCTGCAACGGCGAGTAAGCCAAGACGTAATTTTTTGTTACTGACTGTGGTGGTGTATCAACTCCACTTCTTGAAATGGACTTTTGTAATTTTTGCGATATGTATTTTTGATCACGGCTGTCGTAACCGTTGAATCATTTCGTCTAAAGAACCACGCTTTTTAAAAGTTTTTGTTCATAGGTCAATTTATACAAATAACTTGTTAGCAAGTAAGCCCTAATTAAGTCGAAGTGAAACGTTACAATGTTCTTCTGGTTAGAATTGAATTACTGAGGGCCTAAGAACAAACCTTCAGAAGTTAGAGGCCAAAGCCCAACATTGGAAGATGTCATTAAGGTGACTATTTCAGTCTACCTATTTCAGTCTACCCTTAAAGCGTCCCCTCCACAAGAGCTGCGCCAGTGATGATGCTCGCTATAGTAAGCGGGCAGCAACACAACAACAAGGGGCAGTATTTTAGGACTATAGGAACCTTAGTTTTTATCTTAATTCAGTATCGAGTTTCAGGTGCAAATTCTGCAATGGCCTACCATTACAGTTCTGACTATACATGCAAAACAGGCCTATGCACACATCTTTTATCCACCAAGATGCGGAGATTTCGGGGTGAAACAATTTAGAAACTGAACGGTTATTGTTTGGTTTTGGCTTTTCTCACTTTCATCATAAAGCATGTTTTCGTGTCTCTTCACTGAAAAAGCAACAACATTACATAAATAGTTAAATAGCTTTACGCTGCTGGTTCACAGATCTGCGGCTTCTGTCGTTTTAATGTCACCGATGTCCAGCATCCGCGGACCGTTTCAGTGAGAGCTGCATTATGACATCGTTGACTGGGTGAAGTGCAATCGACGATTGCAGCGCAATTCATCGAAGTCAGAATTTCTCTGTTGATCGTCTTTAGCAAGAGACGTATCTTAGACATGCAACAATTTGGCACGAATCAATCGGAAAATGTGGCAATAGTTGTTTTGCTACATGGATGTATCTTCCAGAAGCAACCATCTGACAGGATTACTAGTTGCAAACGAAATAATACACACCGTATCCTTAGTTTTACATTCTTATCGCATAAATGTGATCAATAATTTGTGGCGTATCTTCGCACAAACTATATATAGGATGCTATTCTTAAATCTGTCAATAAGTACCTTGTGAATTAAGGTACTTAAAACGCGTATCATAAGTTTCTTATACATACATACATACATACATACATTCAAGCGCTCACACGTACCTGTATATTGTGTTATGTAAGTCTAGGCTTGACAAATGCAAGTCCTGTTCCTAATAATAGTCGAGCTCAACGAAGTGCTCCTATTCAATTTTGCCTGGATTTGAATCCCCTTACATTAGAATTTAAAGTCTCTTAATCGTTAGAATCCCACGCAAACAAACCGCCTTTGGTAGATATATTATACGCCTTCAGAGTAACTCTAAATCCCGAAACGTTTTTTGTTTTTGCTCGTGGTTCAGAGGTCTATATTAGCGAGTCTGCTTTTGTTGTCAGACCTATGGTCGATGAGTCGTTCACTTGGACCGATTTGCATGAGAGAGGCGTTTTGTTATCATTGAACAGATGCACTCGTCTCTGGCTTGTTCTTTTATCGTTCGCGTGGTCTTTGATGTCCATGAAAATAATTCAGTGTTTGATGTAAAAATTTATCACGCTATTCCCCGAATAGGTGTTGCCGCGTTTCACATATACTGCCCGACGACGATACGGTTCCTTAAAACAGCCACATTAATTCTTACAGGCAAATTTCGCAATAATTTGTTTTTCTGAAAATGTTGACAGATGTATGAAGTATTTGCTACATAAATGTCATGTACTGCTGCATTCACTTTGAGCAGTTGCGTGACAAATACATCGAAAGTAATGTCAATCGTGTTTATAAATTGCCCTTAAGAGCCACCGTATTCTGCGCAGTTATTTATTTTAGCAACCATTAACGAAACCATAGTCTATGCGGTGATGGGTGTCTGAATAGGCTACTCAGAGGACATTCGACCTGTGCCTACGCATTTCTGTTTTCAGACCGACTCGCCAAACAATTTCTACCTCCACTAGTACTCTGTGAGTGGCTCGAACAAAATCCCGACGAACCACACACCTTCCGCGAAAGAAGGGCGGCTCTAGAACTCATCTCGGCTTACATGACAAGCCGTCCTCCGTCCATCCGTCCATCCGTCCATCCGTCCGACCGACCGACCGACCGAGCGCCGTTGCCGCTGGGTTGTTGCATGCCAGGCTGAGCCGTCGTTCGTCGGAGACTATTTATTCGTTCTAAGGGGAATAGCGATTATTATCCGAAGAGGAACCAACGACGACGGCGACACAAAACACCAAAGGAACTGGGAAAGGAACTAGAAAAGGAACTGGGAAAGGAACTGGAAAAGGAACTGGAAAAGGAACTGGAAAAGGAACTAGGAAAGGACATCGCCTAAAGACAACGCTTTCTCTCTCTCGTCTCGCTCTCTACTTTCGACGCGCAGTCACAGTCAGTGATTTTTATACGATTGTAGGTCTATTATAAGTAAGGCCTAGGCTTATTATTAGTAATACATCATTAATAAAAAGGCATAATACTTATTTCCAGTACACTAATGCTCGTAAAAGAATTATCAGTAATAATAATTTCAAACCAGTTAAACTAGTCAAGCCTCAATACATCATCACGTATGCCTTGTCTGACTCTTGACTCGAAAGTTATTGGGAACCCTGTTAAACTTTAACTCATACTTAAACCACGACAGCTTGGCGCCTAATTTACTGGGCCTTGGGCCTGGCTCCCTTAGCGATATATATATATATATATACGCCCATGATTCTTTAAACAGCGATTACTAACGCATTTGTGAAATGACGAAATCTTGTGTGAGTCATTTGGCGGTCCATGATTTACAATGCGCATCATAAGTCGGCCCTAATTCAGTTAGCATGTTAATCGTTTGCTCTGCAAAACTGTTCCTTAGAACCAATAATGAGAAACGCAAAATAAGATCAGCATTAGGTCAGCAATTACGCTTAGTTATTAGAATAAATGAACCACTTCAGTATAAACAAAGCAGTTAAAAATAAGATGCGCATAATAAAATTCCCACAAGAACCGCAAGATTTATATTTACATAAGCATTGGGAGGGTTTTCATATACAAGCGCATTAAAGTGTAGTAATTTGTGATCATGAACTTTTTTACCCGATTTAATTTAGAAGAGTGTGAACTGTGTTAGGTGCGCGCACTGCCCGCTCGATGGTTGTGGACCGACCCTCTGGATATATATTGACCTCCTGATTGTGGCTTGGTTTTGGTGCGCCATCGGTTAATGCCCTGCGCATCAGACACCTGCGCATTAGAAGTTGCTAATTATTATTATTATTATTTTTAAATATTATTATTATTATTATTATTATTATTATTATTATTATTATTATTATTATTATTATTATTATTATTATTATTGTATGCCCTACAGATGTTGCGCATGTAGGGAACTTGCTGTAATCTTAAGGCCGCCAGCTGATTCCTCTCAATAAAACTGCGAAATATGTACAAAGGCAACGACTTAATGGAAAGTCTCGCACGAGTCACGATCAGCAGCAGTCAACAGTTGTCTAACCATCGGACTTCGAACCGTCAACTTACGCGATTCATAAGGCAGCGTTAACTCTAGTAGTAGATATTAAAGGGCGGTATGTGTTTCCTCCCTTTCGTTTCACTCCTACTGAAGTCCCCACCACCCTCGCCACGCTCCCAGTCGTAGTTCGGGGATCACAAGGACTGTTTCTCCTCTGGTCGAACTCCCCCATAGGGCTGCGGTTTGAATACACCTGGTGTTTTCCGCCATCTCGCTCCACCTAGTACCGAAGTCGTTACTGCCCTCACCACTCATCCAGGACACAGTTTTGGGGCCGATTTGGTTGTTTCCCACTCCCACGAGGCTGGCGGTGGGTTGATGCTCCCCGGCCCGGGGCCAGCCGTCGGGTGTGATGCGCCGGCCGAACCCGCCCACGAGGCCGGCACAAAACACACTGATTGCCCACACTACACGTATGGCGGAGGAGCGCATTGCCTTACCCCACCCCTAGTACAGACCACATCTTAGCTGATCCCACAGATCCGCTAATACACATGCATACCCAGCTCACACGGACGACGACTAGGAGCAAAGCCAACCTGATAAGCTTGTTTTTTGGCTCTTTGTCAAAGATGCTCCGTGTTGGCCTTCTGACGGATTTTTTCTTTCACGGCCTGATGTTTCTCGACAGGATAAGCTCGTACTCCTTATAGAATCTAGATGATCATGATATCCTCGAGGGCCTTTGAAATGTGGTTGTGGAAGGCGGTGAGTTTACTGTCGGTCAGCACGCGGATGCTTTCATGTTTCGCCCCTGTGGCCGTGGACTTACGGAAACAAGCGTTGACTACAATGTCGAGCAGCCGAACAGCGGCGGTTGCGTCCGCTAGTACGAGATCTCGAACGATCCCAGCCACAGTGGCCAGCAAGGCAGCATCTCTCACGCCCATACAAGAGCTAGCGCCCTGAGTGATGGCAAACACCTCATCCAATGCATTCACTGCAATGCCATACTATTGCGTAGGCGGTTGCAAGCTTCGACTTCAGACCGAAAAAGAGCCAGGCGGAAAGTCTGCGGGCGAGAAATGCTGTTTGAAAATGTCAGATAAAACGCCATCGTCGTTAAACAAGCTCACCAGTAACTGCCGCTTTAAGGTCTTCTGGCTGTCTAGATCTGACTATTCCGTGGACGAGAACAGCACTCGGCAGGCGTGCCTTTTCTGTCGAAGGCCCTAGACTCTGGAACTCTCTTCCGGCAAATGTTCGCTCGACAAAGTCTATTTTGATCTTCAGACCTCGGCAAAAAACTCATCTCTTCTTGGACTCATTTCCTCCGTAGGCTGTCTCTGTGTCTTCTGGACGCCTCTTTGGCTTTTCGACCTGGACTCACCATGGAATTTGGCTGGGACAGTGATTTTGCTTAGCAGCGACCATAGACTGATGCCTTGAGCATTATTACAGTGACGCTATAGAAGTTCTTAGATTAGATTAGATAAAGTTAAATTTATCCGGCGATGATCCCAGATTTTGAAGGGCAGGTCGACCGCCCTGCTCTTCTTTACCATGGGGAACTCAACCATAATTTCAAGTATGCAAATCCCTAAAATTGTGAGAGTCCGGTATTTGTTGGCCCTGCAACGAGGGCCGCGACCATGGAGATACTGTAAGAATCCCGTGCAAATACACCGAACTCTTGAGCCGCCGAACCCACTATGATGCGGAACGTGAGAAGACATCTGTGAAATCGCATCCATTACTTCCAATGATTTTCCAGGATGTGATGCGTTCAGCGTCGCTGCCTCTCTTTGCCAGTCTTTGCCTTCCATACACCTACGGATGCTAGTCACTCGATCTCTATCCAGTTCCCAACCTCCGACCAGCCGTTCCCCATTCGCCAGCGCCGGGTTGAAAGCCATGCAAGATTCGTAGTTGGAGCTATTGAACATGACAGCTGACATAGTAAACCTAGTTTTAGGGGCGTTGTTGGACAGAGGTAAAATGTGGTCGTCACGGCTTATAACCTCATGGCTTTCAGCATAACCCTTTCTTAGCGGCGTATTGCCTCTCCACGGGATTTTCGCAGGCCAGGGAGTCTCAAGTGGTCAATTGTTTTGTAATGGTGCAAACTGAAAAAGCACCGACCCCATTAGGCCGATATATGGTAAAGCCATCGCACCTCAGGCCAGCTGGTAGTACGCCTCATTACCCCCTCGTCGCATGCGCACATAATGTTCGGGCGCATCCACCCATCCACGACATACCATTCTGGATCCAACCTCAGCAATGTTGACCGCCGGCTGGTATAAAACTGTCAACCGTATGGGCAGCGTCACTGTCGACCTGGACCTGAAAGAAGCCGCCAGATGTCAGTGCTCAGCAAGCTCTCTAATCACATGAAGACAAAAGTGGCCGCATATGACATCATCCGTTCCATGCAGCTGGAAGGTTTGCATTCGTACTGCCTTGGCTGTGGACAAATAATCCATCAGTTCCCTTGGGGGTCAAGGCCATAGCTATCAA
This sequence comes from Norana najaformis, assembly GCA_964023275.1. Taxonomy (NCBI): domain Eukaryota; kingdom Metazoa; phylum Annelida; class Clitellata; order Crassiclitellata; family Hormogastridae; genus Norana; species Norana najaformis. The sequence goes on from OZ029917.1 coordinate 27,229,669, forward strand.
AGTAGTAGATCATAGGGTCATCCTTCTATATAGCAACCCAGTGAATGCCGCCACCATCGCTGTAGTTCAGGTTCATGACGCTGCACTCCTTTTCAGGACCACACCGGGCAATCCATCTCACATGAACACACCTCGGAAGATGGGAAGCGAGCTAGTGGCCTTCTCGATGTCGCGGTTGCTCAGCAATTTTAGTTTTTAAAAGGAATAGCTCGGTGCCTTAGCACATTGGACAGCACCTACACTGAGTTTTGCGCTTCAGTTACAACCCAGACCCTTTGAACTGAGTCTCAACCTCGCAGTCGAGGTAGAACTAGCTTGATTGTCCTAAACAACCATAGGAACGACGGCAGCTCCCCAGCTGAAGCGCCCACCGCCGACAGGATCATAGGCAGGATCATAGGAATAAGCGACAGGAGAGGGAGAAAGCCTCCCGTTTTGACCGTCGCCTTTAGCTGGGTCTTGCTGGCGTTCAGTTCCGCGTCGGCATCTTCTGCTCTCTTTTTTATGACATGAGCAACCTGGCGTTTTGTCAGCGCAAATTTGTCTTCCCAAGAAGCTGGTCAGAAGTCAGTCTTATTGTGACACCAACATCATCGCGGGTGGCCCTCGCCAGTTTCGCATTTTGCTCTTCGCTGAGTTTTAGACTGAATGCAACATACGCCGACTTTTTGCTCATTCAGATTTTCAAATCTGTGTCGATAATCGTTGGACGGACACTTTCAAAAAGCAAAACTGTGCCGCCTATATAGTAAACGGCATTTAACTTACTCCCATACAATTCTAGGTATAGGAGCCGGTCTCTGATTAGAACTTGGATGCCGTTGTGTTCGCCGGAATCACCTCGTTGAAGTCAACCTTGACCTTGATATCCTGAACAGATGTCTTCGGGCGCTAAGATAACTAACAAGCCAATGTCCAACGGATCCAGAAACACAAATACATTTCTGGAGACGATGCAAAAGAAGAGAATGATTCACAGTATCAGAAAGCAGCAGACAAGTAAAAATGTACAAGTGCTGTCACTCTGCCTTTATCCACGGAGCTCATGATATTATGAACAGCAAGAATGGCGGATTCTGGTGAACGAAACTACCCGTATGCAGACTGAAATGAGAAAATTAGCTAGGAAGATTAGTGAGTTGGAAAATGGATGAGTATGCATACGATTCATAACTACCTGTTCAAGAATTTTAGACACAAAATACAAAATTGAGATGGGCCTGTAATTAGAGATGTTGCCAGGGTCGAGAAAAGGTTTCTTTAACAGAAAATGAACTATAGCATGATCAAAAGCAAATGGGAAGGGTCCCTCATGCAATGAGAAATTGGTAATTGATATAATATTTGGACCCAGGACATCAAAGCTCTCTTTCAGAAGAATGATGTCAAAGAGGCAGGTTTTGTTAGATGAAGTAAAGATAATTTTGCAAACTTCTGCAAAAAAGGCCGAGAATGTTTATGGTTAGCTCTTGGGTAGCCGAGAACACAGCAGAGGACAAATTTCACTACTCTGTATATAATGACTTAATCAAAGCCATTTACAAAGTTTTTGGTTATACAGAACTTTCAGCAGTTAAATTTGTTAAATATGCGGATTTGACAGATGAAATAAGTTTGCGCACAAGCTTACACTGTTGCTTAAACCCATTTTGGTCAAAAGTGGAGCCACCAACGCTTTAGCTGACTTCTGCGACGCCTAGCTTTAAAAATCGCAGAGTTAATCCAAGGCTGAGATGTCCGCTCTACTACTCTCTAAGTTCTAAAAGGAATTTGCCTGTCAAGGAGCTAAGTTAAAGTAGACTGGAACTGCTTAGTCTGTTCATTAGCTGTTTTTGCAGGAGTTAACCATGCTAAGACATCATGCTTCAGCTTATTTTAATCAATTTAATGCAAAGAGCGACATTTAATAGTTTGTAATTTAGAGGAGGTTAAAATGGGACGTCAAATTTCGAGAAAATGGCAAAATGATCTGAAATATATGATTCAACAGGAGTTACGGAATGAAACGATTGCGAATCAGAACGACTTATCAAGACATCCAAGGTATGGCCTTTATTATATGTAGGAAGGTAATGAGCTGTCGAAACCATCCAATAAATGCTGAAGAACAGTGGTGCTACATCAGGATAAATATTTAAAGTCATATAGGCCTATAGTAACTATTTTAGAGGGGTAGGAATTCAAATGTTCAAGGTGTGACTAAAATTCACTAAGAAAGTCAGTCAAAGAAAGGGTTTGTAGATTATAAAACTTCACAAGCAATACCTGTTGGTTGTCAGAAATGAGACTAGCAGCCAGGACCACAAATGACTCGGGTGCTGGAATAGGCAAAATGAATCTGTGATGTGTGAGATGTGATTTGAATATAAAAGCAAGTCCCCAACCATCTTTACCACTGCACCGAGGCTTATTCATCATATGAAAGGTTGGGGGAGTTAGACCAGAAATGAATGTGGTTTTTACTCTGTTGAAGTCATGTCTCATAAAGAGTAAGTATATGAAAGGAATGCTAACAAAGACAATTATGTAGTCCCGCAATTTATTTTAAAGGAAATAGATGGTTTATTGACCAATATCCAAATTCTGAAGTCTACCTGCTCCAGGATTTATTTCCACATTACCAGCCAAAAGAAGCAACAAAAGCAAATACATAGACAGCTCTGGACGTGTAGCCGAAGATGTTCGACGCAAATTTATATTCAATCCAGGTCAGAAAACAATGTTACTGGTATTACACAGCAGCAGAACATATAACAGAATTGAAAAAGCAGCATCAGGAATCAGATAAAATCAATGAGCTTGAGCCGCCAAGTTAAAAAATAGACCAGACAGCAGTGAAGCATGCGCAAATCCAACAACAGACCCGTTTCCGCCAGATTTGGCAAGGAGCTGTAGCATGAAGAAAATACTGTACAAAAGCGGACAACGTAATGGAGGAGCCATAATCAATTACACGGAAATTGGAAACACAGAGCAGATAAAAACACGTGACCTAAGTAAGGAAGAACAGTTCTTCATTTCATGGGAGACTCATGAACGCGGACTATCAACAGAGGGCCAGGCAGTATTGTTCTGGACCTAAAACCGTAAAATTAAGAGAATGTTGAGAAGACTTGCTGTGCCCATCCAAGTCATGAAGCGTCGATAGCTGACCTCTGTGCACAACGGCACGAAGATCAATAAAAAGAAATAAATAATTATCTGATACAGCGAAAAGGAAGCAAACTAGTCAAAAAATAAAAATTTTAGATCAGAAATTAACTTTTAAAACGGCAAAATCGATGTAAGATGCAACAACAGAAAATTTAAAATCAACACATCCGGTATACATTGGAGGACATTTTGCAAAAGATAAAAAGCGGGAAATATGTCTTTTGCATGGCCTAGATTGCGGAAGGATATTAAGGAGTGGTGTCACTTTTTCTGGGAAAAGTGCCAGTTCAAGGCACGAATCTTAGTAATGGATCGGGTGCCAATTACACCGATCACACGGGACGATATACCATTTAGACATCACAACATGGATTCTGTTTGACCGATTGAGCCAAATTCTTCGCCAGGTCACAGATATTGCAATGGTTTACACCCTGTTTCAAACTCAATCGATAATACGCGTATGTTTTCAAAATCACTGTCATCATCAGCAATTAAACCACACACCAAAGAATATGTAATATACTTCCGAAACTTGTTGGCATGAACAATTTTTCCCATCATTATCCATGTTAATAAGATTTGATTGTTTCGACCGTCTCTGTCCGTATACCAAAGAGACATCAGTTTATTTGTGAAAGTCGGGTACAGCATAATCGTGTGGAAGCGTTTGCAGAACCATACTCATATCGACGATGTATCAGTAATTCTGAAGAATGGAGCACTCATTTACAACATTTGAAATTGTTTTGCAACAATTACTTTAGCATAATTTAGATCATAACCTAAAAATGTGACACATTTGGCTACTACTGTGGTCTGGCGTTTATATTTCTTCAGCATCAAGGAATTTCCATTAAGCTCGCGTCGATTATGTCCCTACGCTTGAAACTTAACGCCCGTTGCTACAACCGATTGGATAGTTAATAAGATCCATGAATTGAAGGGCAGCCTTTAGTCGGTAACCCGACAAGATCGAACTTGATCATTTAGAGGTAGTAAAGGCGTATTTTCCATTTTCTGTAGTGATGAAACTCTCAGAAAGCACAAGGATACTTGACAATTGAAAAGATGGTTGGTGCAATCCCTTGCATAACTGACGAGGCATTGAGGCTTATATGAATTGAGTGATAATAAAGGACAGCCGCAGTGGTCAGAAGTCAAGCAGTGTGGCCTTCCATGGCCATTAAGACAGGAATTTATTATTAAGTACAAGCACAGCGACTGAGCTTCGTTGACAAACAATCTGCGTCCAGTGTTTTGAAGTGTTCACATAAAGCCCCTGCAGAAACTTAACGATCTGCATCCTAAGGCACGCGTCCTTTCCTTCCATTCGATCGGTTTCGGTATTAAATTTCGAAACCTTCTATCATATTTATGCACGAACAGCCGTATGTGGAATATGATTAACGAAGGCGTTCTCCTGCGGTCGGGCTGGTTTGTCTGTACACATTGGTTACATATGTCTAGTGAGATCACTTTATGTCACGATTCCTCATCCGTGCAAGTGCTCCCTTCCGAATTCTTTGAGCTGCGGCTCCGGGTGCATGCAAGTCTTTTTTCTCTTTTTATTCCGACTTCTGATTCTGTCTCTTTCTATTTCAAAATTGCACAGAATATAAAAGAACAGGCTCACAGACAATATTATTAGAATTATATATATATATATATATATATATATATATATATATATATATATATATATATATATATATATATATATATATATATATATATATATATATATATATATATATATATATATATATATATATATATATATATATGCGATGAGCACATTGAGAGACCACCGGCCAGCGAGACATATTGCCGATGAATCAGGACTGTTATTACTCTAGAAGGACATCGGGGGGCAGCACACGAACAACAGCGGCGACGACGCCTTTAAGTCACTTGCACTCGCCAGTCTATTCATGGGGCGGCGACTTATCAGGACGCTTCCTTATTGGGTTTTCATAAAGCTATTACAATGACAAATTTAGTCGCATGAGGGACAAAGTCACATACATAGGCCTATAGATAAACGCGTAGACATGACTGAACATAAGAAGAGACAGAGAAAGACAGACGATCAGACAAACCGCCAGAGACAGAGAATTCATTACTTTGTTTGCAATGTCTAACTCTTCAGCAGAGACGTGTTTTCTCAAAGGACAAAATACGATAAACTCTAAACTACAAATCATTTTCTTAAATCTTGACCCTAAAGCATTTAATCGCGAACTGATTGGAAAAGAACAGAGCACGCGATAAGAATTCCAGGTGTTTGCTTTTCCCAACTTTTTCATATCGGCAATTTTGTCGTCTAAGAATTCAGATAACTGGATTCTGCAGAAAAGCGATTTTAATAATAATAATAATTATTATTATAAAAAAAATATTAAATTATCAATGATGATTGATTGCTGATCTTGAAGTTATGGATTTTTGAGAGTACACATGGAGATCATTTGGGGAAAACGATCAATTTGTTGCTGTCGTTTGTCCGTAGAGATGTCACGATTCACAGCGTTGTTGTTGATCGCGCTTGGAATCATGGCGTTCATGGATGCAACATGCGGAGCGGCAACCCACGGTATCCTGGGCAGGAGGTCCGTCGGCCTGCCGGTGTCGACTTACCGCATTTCGGGCAACCGACCGGGAGAATGCAGCGATTACGACCGCTACATCCATTGCTACCTGTGCGGAAAGGTGGCCGACAATCCTCGCGTCTTCTACAGCTGCTGCACTGGTGACGAAGCCGTCGTAGAATTCTGTCTGCGGCTGTTGGAATGAATAACTGGACGACCCCCACTGACTGATACATTTGGATTGTGGTGACAGAAACTAGAAAACAAACTGATGAAAGTATTTCTGTTTGAATTTGACTTTCTATATATTCTGATGACAAGAGGAACCATGATTTCTCCCTAAGTGGAGCTCTAAAGTATATAAATATCTGCAATTTGACAGTGAAAACTGCAGAGAAGGAAATGGAAATGTGTTCTAGGAATAGCTCCAAATGAGAAAAACCCACACTTACCCAATATCCCTCAAGCTTAAGATCTCATTCAAATGAACACTATCACGCATTAGGGATATCATGTTCTAAAACATTTTAATATTGCTAAATAGACGGATCTGTTTGTTCATAAAGAAGTTCTAAAGAAGTTGTGAACAAGTAAAACATTTTAAACTTCTAAACTTTTACCTCAGATATCGTCTTTGTCTTGTGCGAACGAGTGATTACCCAGAAATAAATAATTGTCTTGAAATTTCTATAGTTCTTATGAAATGATTTTCAGATCATGACAAATTCTAACAATGTATTTGTATCCAGTCCTCTTGTATGTGCAAAAGTAGCATGCGATTGGTATTGCGATAGTCAGGAGTAAGGTAGGCATGTCTCGTGAACCGCGAGACGAATAAGGACAGGTGGCCGGTGTTAGATGTCTGGTCAAGGCTATGAGACCGGGCGATTGCTGGAGATGAATCCGATGCCGGAGCAGCCAGATTCCGTGTACATCGGGGCTGGTTTCCGTCGATGCCCGGGTCTGCAGCTTCGGGCTGTCCAAGTGTCCGTCTGGTAAATTAGTGAGTCAATAAGGGTACCAACGCACCGGTCCAAAGTTGGCCCAAGGGTGCGCTATCGTACGCGGGCAGCAGGCTGAGTAGAGTGTACGTTGTACGCTTCAAGTTATCGTTTATACTTTATAGGCATCTTCTACGCACCGATGGAACAAAACTGTGTGGCACGAGAAAAACGAAGAAAAACTCGTCCACCAGAGTAAAACACGCGACTGACTGCGGGAAATACCCTCGTTATTCATATCTTTTCTATTTTGTTTTTGCAGACGTTGTGTTGCCAAATTTGATTCTTTTTCATATGTAGTTTAATCTTTAGTTTTAAATAGAGTTCTCTTAAATTGTGAAAATCTTAAATTAAGAACACAATATCAGTAACTATACAGATTTTATAGTTTTGGTCTTAGGATAATGCTGATAAAAGTAAATTAATAAGAAATAATGCCAAACCCATGAATCGTCAGAAATTATCGGGTGTACAATCTCGTAAGAAAAAATTACAAAAAGAAGTTAGGATCAAAGAGCCGAAGGATTGGTAAAACGCTTATTCCTAGAAAAATTTATGTTAAATTTAGCACTTCCCATTATAGATCGAAACTATTCAAAATTATTTATATGATTAAATTAACAAACAATTTGGGAACAGGTCTATTTTTTTAGCAGATCTGATTGTTTTGCAAGAGCTGAGAAGTAATAAGTCAGGTATCGGCCTTCAGATTTACAGTATTTTGGATGGCGTAATTAAAAACTTTAAAAAGCTTGCAAATAGGTGGGGTTGGGCGGCGCCAAAATGTATGCTTTGCCTGGAGCGTCACTGAGGCTAAGTACGGCATTTGTGGCGCTGATGATGATATACCAGTGCTCTCAGCTCACCAACACATGTGCTTCTTCATTCCTCATAGTAGTCTTAACTATAAATTTAAATTTTTAAAACCTTACTTATAAAATCTTAGATCGAGATTCCTTATCTTCACATTGTCTTAGCGTCGCTGAAACTCCAAACATCATCCACCGTGACTCGGCTGACCTTTGGAATTCTTAGCGCTGCACGTGCTGATTAGCAGACCAACTCGATTGGACAGTGACCACCTGTATTTCAAGTGTAGTTGAATGAGTAGCCTACCGGGCTGGAGTATATTTACAGATAATTTGTGAAGTAAGGGGTTGTAAATTTCTTTATAAAATGCCAGTAGCTTATTGCTTACCGTGGCGTAGGCCTCATGTCACAATTGAGAAAGTACAGGCCTTTAAAAATAGGCCTAGCATTAGATATAGGAGGATGTTAAGGAGGCCTCTGTTCGAGAAGCCAGTTTCCAAAGGGCGTGTATAAAGGCTTCCGATGTTTACCACCCTACACTTGCATGTGGGCACATATGGCTTTGGCAGAGTCCACTTTGCCATCGAACAAGATGGGCGTCGCATCGACCCACACGAAGACAAACAAGAATTTGTGTCCGCGTGTATCTTCCATGTCAAAGCCAAAGCAGCAAAAGGAGCATTGCATAGAGCTCTGGCTCTCCTGCTGCTGTCGAAAGAGACGGAGGGAGGAGACAGGCAGGCAACAGCATTCAGCCTTTTGATCTACCGCTGTGAAAGACAGTTATTGCTAAGGAGCTAGAGATAGATCGTAAACACCATACGGGTGGGAAGGATGGGTAGAGGGCATATTTCTCTTAACCAGTCAAAACTTTATCTGGCAATACAGTCATGTTGCGACACAGCGCTGCTATGCAAATGGTAAGCTACATACTGAAGAGCTGTCTGAACAAGGTTCGGTTCGTCACAGGCATGTATTAGAGTATTGTGGCTGATCGACTTATCTTTAGATAGGAGTTATAAAAATAAATGTTTTGTTCAAACGATGCACGGATTATATAATAGTTTCATATTTAACTTGTTCGGTCCGTTTTATTTTTTCACATTTCAACAATTTATGCTTAAATTCGATTTAATAATTAAGTCTTTGTTTTTGCGGAAGCTTACTCCACAGGTCCTTTTAAAGAAACAAATCTGTCTAATCGCAGGTAAAGTGCTTCTGGGCGAGTTACAATCGTAGCGTTCGCTGTTCGATTCAGAAATCGGTTCAGAAGGAACCGATTTCAAGGTTCGGACCCACCCTGTTGCGAGGTTGCAAGACGGACTGATTCCCTATAACCGGAGGATATGAGGTTGTGTGATACTCGGGGAAGGACACTCCTGCATTACTTCTTATCGAAATTCACACAGCAGAAAGATATAACAGGAACATGCCAAGGATCAGTGTTCCAACGTAAAGACTACGAAAATCCACACCGTAAACATGACCAGGTAAATGACAGGTTAAGTCAGGCCAAGAAAATAACCAATAAATCAGAGTCTGGCTGGGTCATTCAGGTAGAATTAGAGTCGACACGGTTGATACCGACTTCATAAACGGTTGTCATAACACACAGCTCAGAGAACTGAGTGCGGAGGTCAATACTCCACGTGCGTAGGTTGGGACGAAGATATGTGTACAAATAACGAAAGTTTATAAAGAGAGGACCTTCACTGCCAGAGTTCTATAGAGACCCTACCGGTATCTTCAGAAGCAGATTTTTTTGTGTTGGTCTGGAATTACCAACACAGTCCCGATACGAGAACTTTCTCCGTAAGTTGTGGTGTATGATACATACACGTATGAGGCTGGAATTCCTACTAACGGAAATGGAGCGAGAAATGTATGATAGCGGGAAGATGCGTTGATATCCATGTATCTAGGGCGGAAAGACACAGCGACTTATAGTAAGACTCCAGGAACCGAGAGAACGACTGGTGCCTCACGTTATTAGCGGTGGTTCCATAGTTTTTATATGTAGAATGGTGGTGAAGAGAAAGCCTGTAGTAAAGAAGGTACACAAAAAGAGAACTACTACTGCCAGTAAAGCAACAACCCTGATCTGAGAAAGGGCAGTCTTCAGAACGTTGCCCATCCGTCGACCCCGGAAGAAGGAGAGATGTGTCCCGAGTCAGAGCTTTATAGTGTTACCTCCCTTAAGGAAGCAGCCAATCCTGAAGCTTCCTTGGAGAGAACATCCACTATGGGCAGAGATTTACGATACGGCCATTTTACATCGACAGTAGAAGGGGCAGTGATGTGGGTGGCTCAGAGCGTAGAATTAGGCTGAAGCCACCTCGCCTTGCGAAGTTATGTTCAGACTGAGATCGCGACATTATTAGACGAGAATGTTGATTCAAGGTTGCATCCTGTAACAGAATACGCATTGGAGATAGTAATCCTTCTGCTTAACGTAATTGACCGCATCATTTAGCAGAAGATTTGAGAGACAGATCCATTTGATTCCCACGAATCTCATTGTAATTAAGCCCGCCGAGGAGGGTTAGTAGTGACACCCTCTGTGCAGTAGGCCCTTTGTTGTCCCTTGATTCCTGCGTCAATGTAACTTCAGGCGTCAACTAACCAAGTGGATTTGCCTGCGTCAGCTGCGGAGGAGTCTGCCTGTGACTGGTGCTGTTGATCATGATCACAAATAAAGTAAACGTAATCTGGAGGATTTCTGAAGCGCTGCTTTACAGCTAAGTGCAGCACACCAGCTTATTCACGAGCGCTGTGTCAAGTCTGAAGGGTTGTCAAAAGATACTAGGTGGACAAGAAATTCCGGTTGCCAGAAGACCAGAGAGAGAAGGAGATGGAGGAGCTGCTACGGTGGGTAGTGTTTAGGTTGAGCTAAATAGGAAGGTGGCGGATTGGAAGGATTAGGGTAAGACTTCTTGAAAAGGAGAGACTTTAGTTTTGAATGAAATACCTGATAATTAATATACGTAATTAAAGGCTTGAGACAGATGATGTTTGGTGAACGACAGAAGGGATTGAGTAGCGGAGAATTTGCGAAATGCAGGAGGGAGATCGTTCCAGAGTCGAGGTGCGGTGTTGTATATGGACGGGCTAGAGAACTTAAGATGAGTAGTAACAGGGGTACGGGCAAGAGTGGGGAAAGAGGATGAACTGGTACAGCGGAATGATTGAATGGTAAAGAGATTGCAAAGTAAGTAGGTTGGGAGTATTGCAAGGAGTTATAGGTTAGAGAGAGAACTTTGAAAAGAATGCGTTTGGGAATTTTAAGCCAGTGAAGTGATGTAAGGAGAAGTGTGATATGGTGGTGCTTGCGCGTCCTGGTGACAACTCGGGCAAGTGAATTTTGGATGAGTTTAAGATGCTTAATTTGAGTGAATTCAACGTTAGACCTAAGGAAAAGGGAATTAAGTAATCAAGCTTGGAGTGGACAATAGAGGTAGCGATGGTAGAGGCAGTTTTAAAATCGAGCATAGATTGACTACGGCGAAGGTCACGAATATGAATGAACCAGTTGCACGAGAGGTTAGAGGTGTGATTTGTAAACAAGATATGTGGGTCAAGGGTGATGCCAGGATTGCGTAAAGGCAAATTAGAGGTGAGAGTGAGAGTGGAGGAATCAGTTGATAGGTGGATAGACGAGTCAAGGATTTTCTGAATCTGGTCTGGTAGACCTAGAACTATAAATTCAGTTTTGGCAGGGCTGAGGCAAAAGAGTTTAGAGGACATCCAGTTTGAGATTTAGTTGATTACATCAAGCAACTGAGTGAAGGACGAGGAAAAGGAACTTCGAGAGAAGAATATGAAGAGTTGAGTGGAATCACCAAAAAGATGGTGGTCGACCGAAGAGGATTCTATGAGACAACTCAGCGGCTTAGTGTATAGAATGCAGAAGTGTCTTAGCATGGAGCCTTGAGGACACCACCACAAGAGAGTGGGAGGGTTGTGAACAATGACTTGCGGCTTTTACAGAAAAGGAGCGGGAACCAAACAAGGGTAGTATCAGAGATGCCAAACTAGGAAGATAGTCGTTGAAGAAGTAGGCCAAGTCATGATCGATGGTGCCAAAAGCAGCAGAAATGTCGAGAAGACCGAGTCAAGAGACGTGCTGATGACTATTGGCAGAAACTACTTTGCTGTATAGATAGAGAGACAAGCAGAGTTTCAGTGGAGTGGTTTTCAGTGAATCCAGATTGATGAGGATTGAGAGGTGAGTTGAAAGAAAGGTATCAATTCAGCTGGGCAAGAATAATGCCTTCAGTTAGCTTAGATAACAAAGAAAAATTGGAGATAGAAAGGTAATTGGAGTGGTTTTATTTTTCAAGATTTGCTTTTTCACAAGGGGCGTGACAAGAAAAAGTTTGAATGCCTGAGGAAAGTAACCAGCAGAGAGAGAACTGTTGATTATTTTCGTGATAATAGGAACAAGGACAGAGGCACAGCCTTTGAGGAGCGAAATAGGAACAGGATCTAGTTCGCATTGTTTATTGGAAGGGCGAGAATTTAGAAGGCCTTTTACTTCAAATTCAGAGAGTAGGGTAGAGAGTAGGATTAAAAGGTGGCACTGCATAGGTGTTTGACGACGATTCCTGCGCCAATGTAACCTCAGGCGTCGACTGGCCTAGTGCATTTGCTTGCGATGGCTGTGGAGGAATCTGCAAGTGACTGGCGCCGTTGATCATGATCACAAATGGAGCCCAACGCAGAAAGAGATTCCTTCGCTCTGTCTGCCTCTGTCTCTCTGTTTGTCTATCTGTATCGGTCTCTCTCTCTCTTTCTATGTGTACGTCGCCTACCCTATGGCTTCGTATTTTTATATCTTATTCTGTCGTTTCACTGTGTCTCTTTAAGACTCCTACTGTCTCTACTCAATCTGTCTTCTTCTTTGTTTGTCTCTGGTTCTGTCTCTGACTCTCTATAAGTCTGCATCTGTATTCGTCTCTCAGTCTCAGTATGTTGCTCTGTCGCACTCGCTCTGTGTTTGCATCTTTGTTCATCCATCTTTCACTGATTTTAAATATCTCCATCATTAACATCGTTCATTTCCGGTGAATGCGGTTTCGCACGTGTTTCGACATAATAGGCGACCTTTGAGCTCTGCTCTGTGACCTTTAAACTCAGGACGGAGTAGCGGCAGAGTATGATAGTAGGCCTAGTGACGAAAGCCGGAGGCATCAAGATGCAACTGGCTGCTGATGGTGGTGAGGCGGCGGTGGTTGCTAAGCCAGCATAAGATGTCAGCTTGTTTATCTGTATCACTCTGCCTCCTTTTCCTCCTCTTTCTCTTCCTCCTGCTCCTCCTTCACGACCTCCTCTGCCTTCGTCTTCCCCCTGCGTGTGTAACTTGGGGCGTGCGAACTCACCGACTGACCGTTTTGTCGGTAAACGAGGGAAAGTGAGACAGACAAACAAAGACAGACAGACAGACAGACAGACAGAGGCGGCAGAGGCACAGAGAAAAAGAGAAAGATGTATAAAATAGACTTAGTTCGGCTGCTGCGTATACTCGGCATTAATCCCGACACACGCGAAACCTCAGCAGTATGTGAACCAGCTAGCGCTGCCACTGCCGAATCAGCAGCAGAAGCATCTGTAGTAGCATAACGGCGCTAAATAATGTTCGGTCTCAGAAGTCAACTTTTAAACTGTTTGGATCCCGAAGAAGGTACACTTCAACTTACGCCTTAGAAAATGTGCCATACTTAACGATCGGATTAATCAGACACAAAGGTTAGCAATAATACTATACGCTCCGTGAATATTATAGGCCACCAATATTTTAGTGCACTTAAATACGTATGCAAAACGTATCTGTATGTGGAATTACTTTCGACACTTACTATTGTTTTACTTAACTGTATCGCGGCCGATGGGGTATAATTATGCTTTCAATAATTAACTTTCTCGGCTGTTAACGAGATTTTACTGATCTGTGAGCTTATTATGACTGCTTTCTATTGATCGATGTCAAAAGTTGAAATTTGTTTAGCGCTATAAAGATTGCTTACTTACTTTCTTAGATACGACTGATTTTTGTTCGCATTTTATATACAGCATTGACATATGTGTTCCAGTCTTCCAATCCACCTTTCATTCTTTCTCTTCCATCCTCCTCCTACTTAAAAAAACATTTTTTTTCGATTTGTTTCTGCCTAATGTGAATAACATGGCTCTGATCCACTGGGCTTCTGTCTGACGTTGAACTCTGTCTCACTTTCTATAGACGAATTTTTCGGCACTGCAATTAACCCGATCTGTTCGATGCAGTTACTAGTAGTTCAGAGCTGCAGGTGCAAACCAGGCTGATAAACGGCATCGTCTTGGACCTTTGAAATCAATTATAATTAGCTGGGGTGAGCAATGTAAGAATACGAGGCCAAGAGCCCCGTCTCTTCCTCACAGCAACCATCCTCAACTCAATTATTTCCTCTGAAAGTCCTTATTTCGTAGCCTTGACTTCGATGTGACGTCACTAGGCGCTTCAATGTCTAGTTAAGCCTCTCTGTCTTGCAAGAAATCAGCATCATCAGGTCGGATTGGAAAGTGGTTGAATAAGACAGATGGAAATTACGTATTTGAATATGGCATATTCGAAAGATTGAAGTGCTTGAATAAGTAAGAATAGAAAGCGTGCTTGAGTAAGCGAGATTAGATAGTGTTTCAAAGCGCTTGATTAAGTCAGGTTAGAAGGTGGTCAGACAGAAACTGAGTCAGTTGGAAGAGCGATTAGGTTGCAGCAGCTGATGCTAGCAAGAGGCTTGGCAGCGATCCAGCGGCCTTCTCTTGGGCAGATATAGAACGAGATGATGCCCAAGGGTGTGAGATGGTTTGCTTGGCAGGGCGGTCCGTTCGACGAGTTCTCTGGAAATCGATACCACGCGGTGCCAAGAAATGTGAGAGGCGTTGGAGGCATCCATGATTTTAATGCGGCGCTCCATCCATCGCTCGCCTTAATACATCACCTGCACGAACAGCAGAAGACGATGACTATCACGGCTTCTGCAGCTGAGGCTGGTGCAGCCAGGGTAAAGATAAGATAAACTACTTGATACACAACGATCTCGGCGCCGAACTTAGCCTGTTTGTCAGTCTCTGTCTGTTTCTTCCTGTTAAACTTTGTCCGTGTTTCTGTCTGTACTTCTGCCTCTCTTCGCTCTGTCAGTCAGTGCCTGTAGTGTCTGAATCACTGACCTTGAACAATCTTGAACTCACAAATGTTCAGCATGTAATTAGTAATTGGCGTTGTGCACGCACAGGTTCAAATTATATACACATGCAAGATTTCTTAATGTATGTTTACCTTTATGTCTATACTGCCAGTCTGAGAAGCAAAACTGATGCGCTATATAAATTATCTATTGCAGTTATGCTTTATATATCTTTTTGTCTTCCTTCGTCTTTTCATGAAGTTTTATCCTGATTCAGTGTTTTTATGCATGTGTATCGTATGCACCAACCTGTGTTTCTGAAGCTACACTTGTCTCACTTAGGTTATCTCTATAGCTTTTCCTCCACCTCACGCCTTCTACTCGTAGCTATGGAGGATTCAACTGGTTCCAACGAACCACTCCCCGGCCGACAACGCATGCATGTTGCCTTTAGACTTCACCTGAACCCTTATCATATTGTATGAGCCACCCCTTAAAATGGCTCGGTAAATACCCTGACTTTTATTCCTCTATACAGTCATCTTTGTTACTATCTGTTCGTTTGTTTCTCTCCTCGTTGCCTCCTCTAGCCATCCGGCTGTTTCTGTTCGCTCGTCGATCTTCTTTGAGCGAATCCTTCCCTGGTTAATTTGCTATCTCGAGAGATGTTACTGAACCCTTAGGAAGTCTTCTATTCTTGTTCCTCTACATCCCTGTCTTTGATTCGTTCCTATCCGGAGGCGAACTACCACCAGACGAATCCACCCGACTGAGCTGCTGCCGTTTATCAGCTGCCGAAGAGAGGCTGATTAGAGGCCGCATCAGTCGATACGGGCCTCCAACTAGTCTCTCTCTACCTTCCTCGTCTTATTCTCCTCTCCTACTTCCCTCCCCTTCCACCTCCCCCTCTTCTTCCTCATCCTTTCTCATCCTGCGCTTTATTCTCTTCTAGTCTTCATTCTCCTTTATCTTCTTTTTCGTCCTCTTCTCTATACTCTCGTCTCTATTCTCGTCTTAATCTCATCCTCCTTCTCCCCTCTTCCACCTACTTCTCCTATCTTAACCGTATTCTTGTTTTTGTTTATTCCTTTTTCTTCTTTTTTCATCATCATCATCATAATCATCATCATCTTCATCATCATCATAATCATAATCATCATCATCATCATCCTCATCATCATCATCATCATCATCATCACCAGACTCTACACAATGGCATTCAGTACATCATCGCTCAAATAGAAACGGCCAGGTATTCCTATCTGCAGCAGTAACTTCGCCGCTTCTGCATGGCACCTAATCGAATCCATGTTTTAACAACAGAGACACATACAGACAGAAAAAGGTAGACAGATACATAGGCAGCCGGAAAGAGATAGAGACAGGTAGAGGGAGAGAAACAGACAGGCAAAGCATCAACATTAACAGGCCGTCGATAGATTAGCAGCAGATGACTGCTGTTATGCTTCTGGCAGCCTCAGCATTGCTTCCTGGATCCTCAGCTAATATATATATATATATATATATATATATATATATATATATATATATATATATATATATATATATATATATATATATATATATATATATATATATATATATATATATACATATACATAATATAACTAATATATATGTATTAGTCAGCATCTGAAAAAAACAGGCGCCAACACTGTGGTGGCCCTATAAAAATCCAATTTTGTTCAGTTGTCGAAGACATGGTATAATTCGTGGCAACTATAAGGTCAATTAGTCAAGTCTGGATAACTTCAGCTTGTTGCATGTTCCTCCTAAGCGATTCACTTGCGAGCTGTGTGTCTAGTGGTCTCAAGTAGCAGACCATCGGCATAATTATATACAATGGGAAGGAAGCCTGTCGACGAAGAAGCACAATTATGCCCAAAGAACATCTATGAAACGAAGAGAATGTTTTTATGGATGCTGGATCTCCTGCGCGGAACAGTCTTCCCGAAGAAAGCAGATCGTTGGATGCGTTAAACATAGAGGCGGCGTAAGAAAAGGTCTGCTCATTGGAATAAAATGAATTGTTGAGGGAGGCAATTACCCACCTATCCAAAGGAGATGGTTCGAAACCCGGTGCGTTAAATGAAATTTAAACTTGTCTAAAACAATTTTAGCAATCGATAGAAAAAGGATTTTGCTTTGTTCGAATGCCACGTAACTTTTGCTCTTCAGCCAAAAGCTCAACCATGCTTCAGATCGACTACTGTTCTGTGTACAGACACGTACATCATGCGATCGGCCTCGTCTGAGCCGAACAGAGGGTTTGAGCGATATGTTATAGAGGATTTGGAGCAGTGAGAAAATTCTCATTCGTTCTGATCAGTTGAACGCGGTTGCTGCAAAGCCCTATACTCGACTTCAAAACCGCTTCTACCATCGCTACATCCATAGTCAATGTCAAACTAGACTACTGCAATGCACTTTTCCTGAATGTATAGACACCACCCAAATAAACCGCCTTCAGGCCATCTATAGAACGTTCTCGCTCGTTCTGTGACCAAACCCCCGAGCATCATCATAACACTCCTGTTCTCAAATCACTTCATTGGCCTAAAACACCGGAACAACTAGAGTTTAAAGTCTTATCACTTACCTATAACACACTTCAATCCTCCCAACCCTTCTATCTTCGTCAGGTATTTACAATCCAACCACTCCGTTCAACCCACTCCTCTTCTGCCCTAAAACCTCTCCGCTCTCCCGTCACCTCATCCTTTAAACTTGGAAATCGCCCTATGGAATAAACTCCCACCAGAATTACGACAATTATCTGACCTTTCATACGAACTCACCAATACTTCACCCCTTGAAAACTCTGCTTAGGTCAACACTAAAACACTCCTCTTCCACAGGTTCTATCCTGGTTGCTCTTCTTTACTTTATCTATCTTTCCGCTCCAATTCCAAACACCATCCACCGTAGCAATCTTACTGACTGCCTCTTGAAACTTTACCTAAAACCGTTTCTAAGCTTCCTGCCTATCGAATTTTTTTGATTGAGCGTCTGTGAATAAGCTGGTTCCCACGACCTAGCTTTCGTTGGGTGCTGTAGAATTCTCGAGTTTACGATTATGATTGCGGACTTTCCCTAGATCAATCACAGAGGATGAAGCGCTGGAAGAGCAAAGAAAGACTAAGCAGTTCTGCTCTTGCCTACAAACTCTTACGGACATTTAGAAATGGGTCAAACGTATCGCTGACTCTTTGAGAGCTAAAATCAGAAAGCCGCTATTGTCTGCATTCCTGGCTGGCTGGTCGGACAGTCAAGCTGAGCTATCTTTCGTACCCCCCCCCATAGGGAACTTGATCGTCTTTAGACGAATTAGATTGCGGCATGCGATCAGCCCCCTTGGGCGACCCTAGGCCTATGAAAGCCACTCAGTCCCATTCGAGTGAATCAACGCCGCATTATCCAATGTCAACGAACAATGACGTCGTTGTTGCTCCAGTCACGTTGTCGACTTCCTTCGCTACTTCCCTCATCCTCACCCAGCACACAATGACCCCTGAACCCAACTTCTCAGAAATGGACCTGCAGAGGATCAATTAAAGACACGTGGCCCTGTAAAGGCATCAGGTGTCTTATCGTCTGCATGCTTATTTATCTGCGTAGGTGTCGATTTGAACTTGATTCACCCTGCTCCAGCAGCCCTTGCAGGCAGTTTTCTCTGTTTCCATTGGCACATGGAAGAGAAGAGAAAAGCAAAAGGCGAAAACTTTCATTACATATATCATCAGTGCGATGTGACACAACGCAAAGTGTTTTAGGCATTGCTATGGCCTTCCCCTTAATCTGCATGTCCTTCGAATGAGGGATGATAAATACACTTTTCACCAATAGTTAAACTGTTCTCTTTCGCCAGAGCCGGGCTGGGAGGGCCTGTGAGTATATTACTTGAAGGGGCGCTATATAAATGCTCTGAATGAATGATCGAATGAATGAATTACTAATACACGTAAACAGTCTCAGGCGGCGCAGCTTCCTGCCAGCAATACCCTATTAGTAAAAATACATAGATGTGCATATAAAGAAATCTGTATGTATATATTTATAAATGCATAGATCTATTTGTATTTATTATTCTGGGATGAGATATATGTTGTGGTATGGTTACCTGTCTGTCTATGTACCTATCCACCCACCCACCCATCCATCCGCCCGTCCGTCCGTCCGTACGCCCGTTCATCCATCCGTCCATCTATCCATCCATCCATCTCTCCATGGATCCACCCTTCGAACCATCCATCTATCCGTCCATCCATCTCTCCATGGATCCACCCTTCGAACCATCCATCTATCCGTCCATCCATCTCTCCATGGATCCACCCTTCGAACCATCCATCTATCCGTCCATCCATCTCTCCATGGATCCACCCTTCGAACCATCCATCTATCCGTCCATCCATCTCTCCATGGATCCACCCTTCGAACCATCCATCTATCCGTCCATCCATCTCTCCATGGATCCACCCTTCGAACCATCCATCTATCCGTCCATCCATCTCTCCATGGATCCACCCTTTGAACCATCCATCTATCCGTCCATCCATCTCTCCATGGATCCACCCTTCGAACCATCCATCTATCCGTCCATCCATCTCTCCATGGATCCACCCTTCGAACCATCCATCTATCCGTCCATCCATCTCTCCATGGATCCACCCTTCGAACCATCCATCTATCCGTCCATCCATCTCTCCATGGATCCACCCTTCGAACCATCCATCTATTCGTCGGTCGGCCCATCCGTCCGTTAGAATATAGGGTGAACGGGCGAGTTATATAAATGCAGTCTGTTTGGAGAAGAGAATTTATAGACTTATAATGCAGCCCTTTGTGTATAATCTTGTATTATATGCACACAACTTGTCTTATAAGACATGCGATTAAGTGCATTGAATGCTTGCGCGTCCTTTTAAGTGATAAAAAACCAAATACATTAACATGAAACTAGATATTTTTTGTCGTCCCACACGACCCACCCAACTCAGATATCCTATGAATGTATAGTTACATAAATAAGTTGGGCAGAGTCTTGTGTGTAGGCCTATGTGTGCATGTGTGTATGTCGTACTGGAATTTAACGAAGTCGGTACGAAGTATAGAAGAAGTGCTTAGTGTTGTTGTGGTTGTGGTGTTAAGAGGCCTCCCAGTGGCAAACTCAGAACACGCGCATGCCTATATGGGGAGAGGTTGCTAGGGGTCATGGGCTGAGGCCGTTCTGAATGGATGACTCTTCTCAGTTTATTTAGGGGTCATTTAGTAAGAGAATTAATTATGCATTCTCGACGAACTTTAGATTACTGACGACTATCCGGGGGCGGGGGCGGCAGCGGCCGGCTTTGCCAGCCAGTGAGAGCCGTCTGCGTCCAAGTCAAAGGTTGAAGGGAAGTGGAGCCCAAGGTGATTAAAGCGTTTACCAATTCGTTCCCCGGAACAAACCTCTTCTTGGTTGCCTCATAGATCAGCGGCCTTCCTTCCTCCTGAGACGTCCTGTTCCTTTTGATAGCGCCTAATTTCAGGGACTGCTCTCGGCAGGGTCGCCCTTTCCCTAATGACGAACGACCGATAAACTGAAATCGACTGCACATAAGCGTCAACATACAACGATTACGAAGCAACTGAGTCGATTGATTGAGCTGCTTGCGTATACAATCGCTCCTCCTCCTCCTTCTCCTCCTCTTTTCCTCTCCTCCCCTCCTCCTCCTCCCCCTCCTCGTATACATTCGCCGTTAGGCCAACTGCTGATGTGTGTGTTTACTTCAGGGTGGCGTTAAAAAGCTTTCTCATATCTTCAGTTCACTGGAATAAATTATAGATCTACTTGCGTTATATAAAGTCTGGATTGATTCTGGCGCTGATGCTGCTGATGAAACTGTGGCATCCATGTGGAGTTTCTGCCGTTCTGTTCGATTCTTCATTCGGCCAAGTATCGTCGTCTGAGAAGGTATATACATAACGTTTTCAGAGCATGGGCCTAATTACTGTGTGTTGACCAACATGATCATCAAAATTTTCCTTCGTCTCTTATTATGAATGAATGAATTAATTAATAACTTCTGCCACTACGCTGTCTAATGCACACGGCATTAACCGATGGCGCACCAAAGCCAAGCCGCTATCAGGTCAATATCCAGAAGATCAGTTCATTAAGACGGAGAGGTAGCCTGTGGTGGATAAGAAATTTGAAAAGGTAAATCTTAAGTTGAGAAAAATGATACAAGCGACTGAGCAAAATGAACAGGTAAAAGAAAGAATTCCAGGCCTAGGTCAAGAAAAGAAAAACTCGTTCACTAAGAATAGTTCTAGTTTTAAGTTTAACAACAGAAAGGCAATCACAGTTGATCTGATTAAATAATGATAAGTCTGGGGAATGAGGACTATTGTGATTGAGCAGAGTTCAATATTTTAAAAACTATGAGCCTCAATTTGAAAAATATCCTTTCCTGAACAGGAAGTCAATGCAGAGATTTTAAATACACCGGTTATTTGCTCATATTTTGACGTGTTAGTCTTTGGTATATCAGAGTTCTAACTCTTTGGAGTTTCTGCATGTTTGACTTTGTGATACCCGTAAGAAGTGAGCTACAGTAATCAAGGCGACTGGAGGCCAACATATTTGTCAGAAATATCCTTAAGACATAGGAACATAGCGCCATATTCTACGTATGTCACAAATATGCATATGGTATATGAGTGTATGATGACTTACAAATACTGTATTCATAGTCGGTGGGAGACTGCATGTGTGAGAATCAAAAACAACAGGACACGGTGTGCAACCATCTCAACAAATGAGTCGCCCAGTTTTAAACATTCAAGTCACTAAAACTTCTCAAGTTGCTCTGGAGTGCGCAGTGGTAGAAACTCAGTTTTTTTAGATTAAGGAGGAGCTTATTAGCCGCCATCCAAGACTGCACCTCCTCAAAGGCACAGGCCAATAGCTGCACAGGCGAATAACAAGACAAGCCTTCAAATGAAATGTAGATCTGACTATGATCGGCATAGAAATTAGTTACTAGTGTCGGAATGATAAAATATCTGTCGAAATGATAAAATATCCGAGAAGAATTAGGACTGTTGGAATGATAAAATATCCGAGAAGGAAGTAGGACTGTTGGAATAATAAAATATCTGAGAAAGAATTAGAACTGTCGGAATGATAGAATATCCGAGAAAGAATTAGGACTGTCGGAATGATAAAATATCTGAGAAAGAATTAGGACTGTTGGAATGATAAAATATCCGAGAAAGAATTAGGACTGTTGGAATGATAAAATATCCGAGAAAGAATTAGGACTGTTGGAATGATAAAATATCCGAGAAGGAAGTAGGACTGTCGGAATGATAAAATATCCGAGAAAGAATTAGGACTGTTGGAATGATAAAATATCCGAGAAAGAATTAGGACTGTTGGAATGATAAAATATCTTAGAAAGAATTAGACTGTTGGAATAATAAAAGATCTGAGAAAGAATTAGGACTGTTGGAATGATAAAAGATCTGAGAAAGAAGTAGGACTGTTGGAATGATAAAATATCTGAGAAAGAATTAGGACTGTTGGAATGATAAAATATCCGAGAAAGAATTAGGACTGTTGGAATGATAAAATATCCGAGAAAGAATTAGGACTGTTGGAATGATAAAATATCTTAGAAAGAATTAGGACTGTTGGAATGATAAAATATCCGAGAAAGAATTAGGACTGTTGGAATGATAAAATATCTGAGAAAGAATTAGACTGTTGGAATAATAAAAGATCTGAGAAAGAATTAGGACTGTTGGAATGATAAAAGATCTGAGAAAGAAGTAGGACTGTTGGAATGATAAAAGATCCGAGAAAGAATTAGGACTGTTGGAATGATAAAATATCTGAGAAAGAATTAGGACTGTCGGAATGATAAAATATCCGAGAAAGAATTAGGACTGTTGGAATGATAAAAGATCTGAGAAAGAATTAGGACTGTTGGAATGATAAAAGATCTGAGAAAGAATTAGGACTGTTGGAATGATAAAATATCCGAGAAAGAATTAGGACTGTTGGAATGATAAAATATCTTAGAAAGAATTAGACTGTTGGAATAATAAAAGATCTGAGAAAGAATTAGGACTGTTGGAATGATAAAAGATCTGAGAAAGAAGTAGGACTGTCGAAATTAATGTTTAAAAGCAACAAAATAGGTAACCAGATACAACTTGTTTATTGGGTTCTCATGATCTTTAACAGCAGGAAGCTCAGTGAAACTGGCTTTAAGGGGCGGACGTTGCACTTGTTTTGACGCAGACGGAAGTCCTTTGAACCACTTAAAATTACCGTTATGTTTGCGGTGCTTGAATCGAAGCGCCATCGACTGAGACTATGGTCAAGCGTCATAAAGTAAAGGCAGAGAGAGATAGAGATAGATAGATAGATAGATAGATAGATAGATAGATAGATAGATAGATAGATAGATAGATAGATAGATAGATAGATAGATAGATAGATAGATAGATAGATAGATAGATAGATAGATAGATAGATAGATAGATAGATAGATAGATAGATAGATAGATAGATAGATAGATAGATAGATAGATAGATAGATAGATAGATAGATAGATAGATAGATAGATAGATAGATAGATAGATAGATAGATAGATAGATAGATAGATAGATAGATAGATAGATAGATAGATAGATAGATAGATAGATAGATAGATAGATAGATAGATAGATAGATAGATAGATAGATAGATAGATAGATAGATAGATAGATAGATAGATAGATAGATAGATAGATAGATAGATAGATAGATAGATAGATAGATAGATAGATAGATAGATAGATAGATAGATAGACAGATAGATAGACAGATAGATAGACAGATAGATAGATAGACAGATAGATAGACAGATAGATAGACAGATAGATAGACAGATAGATAGATAGATAGCGAGATAGAGAAAGAAAGAGAGAGAGAGATTGGGTTGGGCGAAGGAGCATCGAAGAACATTTGTTTATAAGAACAGTCCAGTGAGTATCAACAGATCTATTTTTGCTTATGTATGTAGCACTACTCACTATTTACACACATATTTATCTATATACCTACATATATAAAACATACACAGTAATATATTATATATATATTACACTTTGAAGCCCGAGTTCTTGATTCCGTTGGGATTTTGTCAGTGTTCTCCGACGCCGCCTGAGGTTGTCACTGATATCTGCAGACTTCGTTGTATATCTGCAACATACATTTGAGTCAGAAGACTAGCTGTAGTGCAGCCTACCGGGCCGTTCTCCTATATACACGAACCACGCCCGAAAGCTTACTTCTGTGTGCCAAGAAATCTTATGCGTATATACATATATATACATACATACAGTAAAACAGCGCAGGCAGGCAGGCAGGCAGGCAGGCAGACAGGCAGGCAGGCAGGCGACGAGTAGAAAAGAGAAAGTTAACGAGAGAGAGAGAAAGAGAGAGGTAGATAGATAGATAGATAGATAGACGGATGGATGGATGGATGGATGGATTGATAGATAGATAGATAGATAGATAGATAGATAGATAGATAGATAGATAGATAGAGACAGACAGACAGAGATAGATAGATAGATAGAGACAGACAGACTGATAGATAGATAGATAGATAGATAGATAGATAGATAGATAGATAGATAGATAGATAGATAGATAGATAGATAGATAGATAGATAGATAGATAGATAGATAGATAGATAGATAGATAGATAGATAGATAGATAGATAGACAGACAGATAGATAGATAGATAGATAGATAGATAGATAGATAGATAGATAGATAGATAGATAGATAGATAGATAGATAGATAGATAGATAGATAGATAGATAGATAGATAGATAGATAGATAGATAGATAGATAGATAGATAGATAGATAGATAGATTGATTGATTGATTGATTGATTGATTGATAGATAGAGAAAGAGAGAAATAAAGACTAGTACTTACCATAAAAAATCTATCAAGTATCTGTAGATCAATGCTGTGAGAAACTATCTGTTGAGCTTCTGATAAAAAAAGAACCGCACTAGAAAATGTGAAGGAAAGCAGAAAGCCGATGCTACTGAATCGTTAATGGAAAAGTGGGCTCGGCAAAGATATCGGAAACAGCCGATGGATTTGCAGTCTTTCGACAACCATGCAAAATTGCTGGCAATTGTAGGCGAGTTTCAATCAAAGCTGACTTACAAAGATTTCTGGAATCCTAAACAAGCAACCATTTAAAAACGAATGAAATTCTGGTTATAATAAAACAAGTGATAGGACTAGAATTAGAATCTGATTTACGAATATTAGCCTGAATAGCGACGTCTGAGGCACGTCGCCTTTATTTCGATCAGGCAATCATTGGTAAGTATTTTAACGGATGAATCATTGAAAATGTGAGTTTGGTCGAGGTCATCGCACTCTGAATCAATTCTAAAAATTAATTGACTTCAATGGTGTATAGGATCCAAAGCTAGAAGTAAAGTCTGGGAAATACAAAAAGATAATTACTGCAGTTAATTCACCCATGCAGTCGGGGTTCATCTGAGAGATTAGAAGATGTCCAGACGACGGGGTCATCATCAGAGGTCAATAGCCAGTAGTGCTATTCAACAGGATTTAAATGGTTTGGATAGATTTTATTCGTCCTTCATTATGCGTAGGGGCTAAATGGTTAGGCTGTTAGGCTGTTGAGTGACATTCGCTGACATCATTTCAGGAATATTCAATCAAGTCTTAAATCAGGAAGGACAATATATCTAAACTACGATGTCATTTGAGAAATACTCGAAGCTCTCTAACTATTGTGTAGTAGGCCTTTGCCTGTGAGAACTGTTACTGAAAGAGGTGTGGAACGTATCGTAATCGTAATATCGAGATTTCTACAGCGCCCAACAAAAGCTAAGTCACGGGAACCAGCTTATTCACAGGCGCTCAGTCAAAACAAAATGGTTAGACAAAAGGGTTCGGTTCCATGTCAAGATCCAGGAGTCAGGCAATCAGACAGTCGGACGGCTAAGGTGGATGGTGTTTGAAATCGAAACGAGAAGAGAGATAAGGGGAAGAGGAAGAGGAAGAATCAGAATAAGATTTTTGGAAAAGAAGTGTGTTCAGTCTTGAGTGAAAGACCAGCGCAGAGACTGAAAGAGGTGACATTTTGATGAGTTCTTATGTTGTTAAGCTAGTGTGAGCCACCTGTCAAAATCCGACTCATTTCATTCCATTATTTTGTCGATTTGACTGCTTTATACTTTTATACTTTTATACTTTATGAAAGAATATCAAGCAAAGAAAATACGTATGTCTGGCTGTGTGTCTGTGTGCCTGTGCGTCTGTGTGTCTGTCTGTGTGTCTGTCTGTGTGTCTGTCTGTCTGTCTGTCCAGGCCAATTATATGATTTCCTTTTCTGCATAGCCTAACAAAGGGGACCTAGGGTGATTTTGTCTATTTGGAGTCACTAATTTTTTCCTGTTTTCAGTTTGTATATGCTGCTGTTGTCATCCTTCGCACTTCTATAGTTGCACTCAAGCGTCCCTTTCGCTTCGCTTTGCTGTGTTCGTTCTTCGCATGCCTATAATTGCACTCATGCACTCCTTGCAGCATTCCATATCTTATGCCTGGACCTACTATTAATGTGTTCGGCTGATGGACGATGTAGTTCCCTAGAGATACGTGGTCCACTTGGTTCCATCTGAGTGAAATCTCGAACCTTATCCGGATGCGGCGTCTGAAGAAGGATCTTCCTCTAGCCTCGTGCATTCTCTGTCTCTGCCTCTGCCTCTGCAATGTCTTATCGCAACAACAGAAATCCACTCTTCGCCTGTCAAGTACTTGAGCTGCTTCATGCCAATCGTTCGCCCCTCCACCCCTGGTACAGATGTCGCGTTGTTTTTTTTTGCGCTGCGTCTTAAGAAGCTACGTCGGTGAACGTCGTTGCTCTTCCACGTCAATTGGCTGGTGACAGAGCACAGAGACTGAGCCTGTAAACGAGACTCTTCTCTTCAGACTGCAGTTCAGCCCTGTTGATCTCAGCCACTGCGCTTTATAGTCAGACTATTTCTGAGAACGAGCATCCAGGCCAAATAGGTGTCAGCTGCTGCTGCTATCAGCGATTACTTTGAGTAGTGTTCTAGAATCCACCTATGGACTCTTCTCCTTCTCCTCTTCCTCCTTCTCCTCTTCCTCTTCCTCCTCCTCGTTCTCCTTCTTGTTGAGTGTACTGTTATCAGTCTTGTCGGCTGTTTGTAGCTTGAACGCTATTTGTCCTTTCGCACGTGCACCTGTTTCCAAACTCTATCCATTTATTCTATCGTCTTCCGTGTGGCGTCTGCAGCGGTTACGTCACGAGAGACGTCATCTACGGTTATGGTCTGTCAACTGATTGCTCTTCTTTGACTTACTGAACAAAGACCCCAAAACCCAAAGTCCGTAATAATCGTGAGAATCGTTTTTTCTACAGATAACGTACAAGAATATAAGCCTACGCAAGGTCAGTGATAAGGTATAGGTCGTAATTTGATATAAAATTTGGTATAAAAATCAAGCATTCTAACGCGTATATAATTGTAAAACTGTCGTAAACGATAGCCTGTTGAACAGAGTATTTCTTAAGTAAATATTTGTAAATCTGTTGGTTCCTTAAATTGAGTTTGTCGGCCTAAATTCCGTTTGTTTCATCATCATCGTAACCATCATCATCGTAACCATCATCATCATCATCATCATCATCATCATCTTCGTCATCACTTTGAACGTAATATGGCGCTGCTTAGTCATCAAGTTTTAATCGAACGTCTGTGTAGGAAATTTCGAATCATCGGCTTATTTAGTTGTTTTAGCAAGCACGGATCATGTACAAGTTGGCACGTATCGAACACGTGCTAGAAGTGGTGTGATTTGCTGGCAGCGACATACGGGCAGGGGGCATGTGTCAGCAGTAATTATTGTCGATGCGTATTTTATCACGTGTGCGCTCGCGCGGCCTACTTTGTGATGAGTATATTTTCGTCTTGTTGAATTTCTGTAGCAAGGCTATTTATGACTTTAACAATTGTTTCTCCTCTTTCTTGAATTGGTTCCACGGCGATTCCGTAAATAACTGGTGTTTTGTCCATCGTCATTTTGTTGATAGTAGCCCTTATTTTTTCTTGTAGAAAGTTGGGCTTCTGTCCTTCTGCGTTTTTTACAGGGACAGCTACAAGAACTGCAAGAAGTGTCGGGTCGCTATGAACGTCGACGTTCAGTAGTTGTTCGAAGTGTGTTCCTATCATCTTTGCTGTATGTATTCATTGTCTTTTAGTGCTTCACCATTTGTGTTTCTGATTGATACAATCTTGAGTTCGAATTGTCCACTAAGTAGCTTTATCTTACTGTACACTTCCTGCGTTCAATTTTGTCTGGAAAGCTTCTTCTACTGCTCTGCAATATTGTTTCGTCCAGTTGTTTTTTGTCTCTTCGTAGTTTCCTTCAGATTTCCATGGTAATACAACTGAATTTTTCGGTCTCCAGTGTCAGTCTGCTGCTTGACTGTGTTTTTATTTTCTCCACGAGTGAGCAAACAGCACACGGCTACTATTTGTATTTCTTACTGCAATTTTTTATGTTTTTCCAAATTTCTTCTATGCTGTTCCAGCCAGTGATTGATCTATATGTTCCTCTTTATCTCTTCTTCGTATATTCCTATCGAATGTACTCATTTTATAGTTTCTTGGTATCATACTTAAAGTGCCCTGTTGCTAGAATTCCTCTCCTTAGTCTCGCCTTCGGGTTGCCCCCGATTACTAGCTTGTGATCAGATAAACATGTTGAGCGTCGAATGATCTGCATTAGTCACGTT
Source organism: Norana najaformis (assembly GCA_964023275.1). Taxonomy (NCBI): domain Eukaryota; kingdom Metazoa; phylum Annelida; class Clitellata; order Crassiclitellata; family Hormogastridae; genus Norana; species Norana najaformis. The sequence continues at coordinate 27,258,271 of OZ029917.1, forward strand.
TGAGCTCCAACGTTTGCTTATTACGAAATATAGGTGATCAAGTTATGTGTTTTCCGTAGAGTAATGCCCATGTCCATTTTCTCTGTGGTTTCTTGAAATCGAAAGTGTGTTCATTAATTTCAGATCATTTGTGGCACAGAAATGAAGGGGTTTTTTCTGTTTGTAATTCGCCGTATTTTTCAGTGATGCCAGATATTGCTGTCTTTGCCGACCTTTACGTTGAAATTACCGCAATAACGATAACATAGTGTCTTGGAATTCTGTGAATCATTCGATAACACTGTGAATCATCTGTAGAAGTTGTTCACGCAATGATTTAATTTCTTAATCTTTAATTGTTGAAGTCGGATGATAGGCCTCGAGGCGTGTCATCTGGGCAAACTTGGTGCGAAATCTTGCAGTCATTAGACGTTGCGATATATGATTGTATCCTGCCATTGTTTTTGCTGCTTCCATGCTAAGAACTCTCGCGATCTCCTGTCGCCCCCCCCCCTCCTGGTTGTCTTGTCTTCCAGATGTCAATACTTTGTAATGATCGCGCGGTAGAATTCTCCCTTTCCGAGCTCTTTTGTCTCGCAGAGTCTTTTACTGTCCATCTGGATCCATCTGAATATCTAGCTGCTAAGACCAATCCTCCTGTGCATAGAGTCCTTACGTTTCAAGTCCCTATTCTTATGCTGTTTGCTCTTCATTTCGTTGTCCTTGTGTTATCCGCTGTGGTGATAGTAGGGTGGTGGTAGTGGCGGTAGCTGTCGTTGTTGTTCTGCACGGAAGCCAGCTTATCACATATGCGCCCCAGTCGCCGGCGGTTGGATGCGCTCGGATCTTGCTAACACGGGGTTGTCTTTTCGCATCGTTGGTCATTTCAATCGCTTTCTTGGTTCGTATTCATCAGATGCTTGGCTAGTGCTTCCGGGTATACAGGATGGCCATCATCGGTGTTCGTTCTGATGTCTGTCCTTTCAGGTATTGCAAGTGTCCGTCACGTAACATATATGAAACAAATAGCAGGCTTACATGGGGCTACATACAAGCAATCAAAGAACCAGGATTTAAAAGAATAGGTATGTATGTGCTGTTCACACGTGTTATCTATACTTAATGACATTCTTAATTCTATTGTTACAGTTGTCATACTACCTACATATGTTACCTACCAACAGAACAAGTGTTTAGTGGTCTATTCCATCTGTGTAATTAATGTGGGTTAATGCAAATCCTTTGTTCCACCAGCGGCATATTCTGCCCAAAGTTCTCCTGCTTAGTGTTCTGACCTCGTGACATTTCGGACACTAGTGGAAAGTTGTCGTCTTCGTCTTCGGTGGCGGTGGTCGTGTTTTCCTGCATCCGTCCTTTCGTCCGTCCGTCCGTCCATCAATTAAACCATGAATATATGTATATTATTATTTTCTCTCTGTGTCTGTCATTACCTCCGCTCCTCTCTCTTCAATCCTGTCTTTTACGTTCACCCTCTACCAGTCTGTCACTTTTGATTGCTCTCTTCCTCTACACTTCTGTCTCTGTGTCAGCTTCTCTTTCTTGCTCTGCAGACGTTGCTTGGCTTACTTTGCGATGTTCGTTCTTTTCGTTCAAACTCCTGTTGCGTTTGAATGTTCCATCCCGCAGATAACGACTCTCAACATTCAACAGCACATAATACTATGAAAGAGTTGGGAGGGGGCGCCGGTGTACAGCCTACGCCTATAATTATCTGCATCCATATACAACATTACACGCATATGCATGTGTGTCTCTATATGTTTGCATATGCGTGCCTTGAGAATAAACGATTTATTTTACAGTAGGCCTAAGCATTATTTATATTAACAAGGGCGCCCAGTAATAGACATCTTCAACAGGACTTAAAGTGTAGTTAGCTTGCACGAACTGATTGAAATATCTATTCCTCCAGGGATGCGCCATAATCTTGAGGTTAGCCTTTTGCATGGTCAACAAAAGGTCGAGGGTTAAAATTCTAGAAGAAGCAGAAAAATAATTCGAGATTTCTGTTTCACTGGCGTTCCCTATCGAACTCAGCTACAAAATGAAGACATCGGCCGTACACTGTCAATTAGAAGACCAGGCGAGAACGTGATTATGTTAACACTTCATGGCTGCTTCTCCAGCACTGCTTATAGAACTGCTCTTTCATTTCTTCTGAATACGAAGATAAAGAAATAGCCCATCCTTTACAATAGCATAGGCATATATACATGTACGTAAACAGCCTCGAATATGTGGTTGATTATACGATACGTATACAAACATGTGAATGTATACATATGCACGCGTGTAAGTCTTCTAACAAGTGATGTACTGTTACGGATCACCGTCTTTGTCTGATAAATAAAATTAATGCAATCACCTTGGCTTACAACCGAACAATTTTGTCAAACAGAAAACCTGTTGGCCACAATATCATCTATCCTTTGTGCACAGAAGATGTCTATAGATGCAGTATAAATATTACGAAATGTTATGAATACATTACGCAGTCATACCAGTGGTCTATAGTCTTCAGAGCATGTTTAAGCGCCTGTGTATAGGTATGTATGTGTATATGTATTAAATGTATGTGTAGAAGCGTTGTGTTTATGGCTATGTAAACCTAATTAGGCTGAGCTGCCTACAGGGGCCCCACTGGTGGTTCGTTGGTATGAAAGTCGTCCGCAGCTAATCTGGTACGAACGAGAACGATAAAAATTCTTCTCTGCCTCTGTATTTCTCCCCTCTGTGTCTCTCCCTCTGTGTCTTTCTCTGTCTCTCTCCCTCTGTCTCTCTCTCTATCCCTCTGTCCGTGTGTCGACCTCAGACGGCACCGCTTTAATTATCAGACTCTAGTTACATTTTGCGCTGATCATAATGGCCCATACATAAGCAGGGTATACGCATGCGTGCGATAGAAGCGTCTCAACGGCAGTAGTTTGCTTTGAATACAGAATAAAAATGATGCGTTTCAACTGTCCGCATACTTCGCATAATTACGAAGTCGGAAGAAGCCAAACTGATGCACAGACAGAACATATAGGCCTCCTATCCGCCGCATCTCTACCCTGTCGTCTGCCTGTGTTGTTCAGTGCGTTTGTCTGCTGGCCCATGTGAGTCTGTGACTCCATCCTGACCGTTGCCTGTCTGTATGTCTGTCAGCGTCTGTTTGTGTCAGCCTGAACTTGAGTTCAGATCAGTCAGCTGGTGTAGGGCGGATGTGATTCTGAGCTAATGGAGTATTGTTTTAGATCGAATATACTTCCGAAGGACATCAGATCATATATTCAGTTGCACATTGGTCATAGAAACTAATTGCATCGACCGAATCCTATGTAAGCCTATGCATGTCTTTATAGGCGTAGCCTATTTGTAGCCTTATGAAGGCCTATGCAGGTATTTTGAACCTTAACTTAAAGCCAACTTATAAGCCTGCTGTATTAACATTTTTCTGCTCTGAAAACTTAGATAATCAGAAGGAAGCCAAAATCTAAGAACGTGGTGATATATAATATCAAGCTTACTTCCCCAGTTAGGTGGTTACTCACTGTTTTAAGTGCATCGTTCAGTGGCTGGAAACGGAAATTTAATTATTTCTAGACTGAGATGCAATTTATCTTTCAGTGCATGAACTCTAGGCCTATTTAGTTATGTAGATGCGTGTGTGTCGTGGTGTTATCAGCTTAGGCTGACGGGCAGACGAACGGACGATTTCTTTAATAACGCGCTGCCTTAATTAAACTGAAGTCTGTATTGAACTTTTTCAGGCATGACGTCATCGTGACGCACGTGGTTCAGCGCTGAAGATCACGAAGAAAGCGCAGCTAGGATTACTCGTCGACGACGATTAGTAGGCCTACCAAGGACCATCAGTACCACAGACAATACAAGGAGAGTAAACATAGCAGGGCAACCAATACAGAGGACAGTCGCACGGAAGGGACAGGCAACGCAGAGGACACTAGATAGAAAGGCAGTCGAACCAACCTACGCAGATCAAAGGCAACCTAGAAAACAGAGCGGCGCTCATTCTATTCTGCTTTCGTCGTGGCCGACCGTATGAGATGCTATAGGTGGAAATCAGTCGACGGAAACTGGCAACCGATACTGCGTAGCTAATGGCTCTGACCCCGCCCTGACCCAATGCAAATGTAGCTCTGGACGATGTATGCTTAATCCTCCTCCACCACCACCACCACTTTCCATCCGCCGAAAAAGAGAGAGCGCGGTGAGTCTGTGGATTTCATTCGGAAACGGTTTTGGTTGCGAATGCCACGACTTGAGCTGAAACGATGGCCTGTCATCGACGACACTTCGCATATTATGTGCTCTGCCTCCTCACTACAATCGACATCTCTCTTCAGAGATCGACGTCCTCGTTCAGTCGACTTCCGGTCTCCACTACGATCACCGAAGGACTTCCACCTGGAACTCCACTGATCGACCTTAGGCAGCACTTGGTCGCATCATCAGACAGACGCCGCTCCAGTCTAAACGACCAGCAGACATTTTCGCTGACAGTGGGTCAACATCAGGACCTGTTCTTTGTCAATGGCACCGTTCTCACTACCGCAAGCGCCATCGACCGAGAGTCAGTCTGTCCTCACGATCCACTATGCCTTCTTAGACTGGACATCGGAGTCCAATCAGCCGAAAACTTCGAGGTCTTCAAGGTCGAGATCACCGTCCTCGACCTGAATGACAACAGTCCAACCTTCCGCCAATCAAGTTTGAACGTATCCGTTCCGGAGTCCAGGCTGCCTGGAATCCTGCTTCAGATCCTTCCAGCTTACGACCTTGACCGATCCCATAACTCAGAGGTCTCATATCGATTAGAATCAGGAGAGGCGCCCTTTCGGCTCGCCATTCAGAACAGTTCGAACGGATCACAGCCGACAGACCTACGACTGGAATTGACTAGACTGTTGGACCGCGAAGAACAGAGTCACTACGACCTAGAGGTTTTGGCCGTCGACGGAGGTCATCCTCCAAGAACAGGGACCCTCCAGATTGCAATCGACGTCACTGACCTCAACGATAACAGTCCGCGATTCGACGACGGCTCCTATGAAGTAAGTCTCGATCGCAATGTCCCACCCGGTACAGTCGTAACGACAGTTCACGCCTTTGACCCAGACGACGGTCCCAATGGCCAGGTGCGCTACCACCTGGCCAGGAAGACGCAGGTCCTCTATGGCCGCCTCTTTTCTGTAGATCCTGTGAGCGGTGAAGTTAAGACGAAGTTGCAGTTGGACTCGGGTCTTCGCACCTCCTACCACCTGTTTGTCGTCGCCGAAGACTTGGGCGAGAACCCGACGCCGACCATCGCCAACCTCGTTGTGCACCTTCGAGGAACGAACGACCACGCGCCTCAGATATCCGTGCAAGCACTGAGTGGGGAAGCACAGACTGCCTTCCTGCCGGAGAACAGTCTTTCAGGTTCTTTTGTAGCCCACGTGACCATTTACGACCCGGATGTCGGTCGAGATGGGCAGACGGAGTGCCAGCTGGACAGCGCCAACTTCTCCCTGGTGGCTTTGAGAGATAAGGAGTACAAATTGCTGGCGGCGAATGTTTTTGACCGAGAGGATCTGGACGAATACAAGGTCGTCGTGAAGTGTTGGGACCTTGGGGAGCCGCCTCTGACCTCTTCTTTGAATCTGTCGATCGTCATAACGGACGTCGACGACAATCCTCCGGTCTTCACCAAGTCCTTGTACGAAGTCAGTGTGCCTGAGAATAACGAGAAGAATTCCTTTCTCTTGCAAGTCTACGCAACAGACGCTGACCTTGGATCAAACTCTCTTGTCGATTTTTCTCTTGAATCAGACGCAGAAAACTGGTTCGGTATCGATCCAGAAAGCGGAATAATCTCTGCGCTGATCTCCTTCGATCGCGAATTCGTTGATCAGTTTGATTTTCACGTCGTCGCTCGCGCTGCAAGGAAAGAAACCGGAAGAGGAGACAGTGGGACATCAGATCACCTGGCCAGATCACGTGTTCACGTCACCGTTACAGACGTTGACGATGAACCGCCGCGTTTTAGTCAGTCGTGGTACAAGTTCGAGGTAACGGAGAACGAGAATTCTGGAACCGAAGTAGGACAAGTGACCGCCATCGACGAAGACCTTCCGCCGCACAACAGTTTCAGCTACCATCTGGAATATTCTCCAGAAGATGGCAGCAGTAGCAATCACTTTGCCGTCGACCCAGTCTCCGGCGTCATCTACACGAGACAAACCCTCGATCGAGAAGCCCTCAGTCACTATACCCTTCGAATTCGTGCCCAAGATGGCGCTAACGCAGCTCTCTCCGACGTCACTGTTGTTTTCATTCGCGTGTCTGACGTCAACGACAACGCTCCAGTGTTCAAATTTCCCGCAGACGATGACGTCATTCGACTTTCTCGCAACCTCACCATCGGCGACTCAGTGGCGACGATTCTTGCCTTCGACCGAGACCTGGAGCGCAACGCAGACCTAACCTATTCCATTCTATCTGGTAACGAAAACAAAGCCTTTCTTCTCGATCCTAAGTCTGGAAAGCTTTCGTGGAATTCGGATTCAGCGTCCAGTTATCAGGCAAATTGCCTTACGAACTTAGTCATACAGGCGAAGGACGGAGGACATCCGAATCCGCTGCAGACAACGACCCAAGTCCGGTTGGTTTGTGACGACCGCTACGTCCACCATTCGGACGGCTTTGGCGGCGGCGGGGGCGGCGAGACCGGCGACGAAGACCCGGTAAGGGGGCTGTCTGGTCTGCACTTCCTCATCCTGGCCAGTGTCTTAGCCTGTTGCATCGTCGTTGTCGTCGTTCTACTGGCCGCCATTTGCGTCACACGGGACCAAACGAGAGCGCTAAACCGACGCGAACGAAGCAAGGCGAGAGAGCTGGGTTCAAAGTTGCCGAACGGACAGTCTATGGCGACGGTTAAGGAGAGCGATCTGTTGATGTTCGATCGACAAAAGATCAATCTGGATGGTGAGACGATCCTCCTGGCACTACGAACAGAACCAGTCTGCCACGTCGACTTTCTGCGAATAGCACAGCTCAGCGAACAAGTAAGTAAGTAAGTAAACTGGCATTTTTGCCGTTGTTTAAGTTTTCATGACTCTGGAATAGACACGAATGATGAGGAAACTGACGCTTCAGTGCCTTTGGATTGTACATTTTGTCGGTGCAGAAATTTCGTTCGTCATATGAACGTTGTTTCTGAATACGACTTATCCTTCATTGAACAGGACAGCGGAAGTATGCTAATCGGAGATTCATATGATAGATAACATTCGAGATATTGGTTGAAGCAGACGATTCCTCTGTCCTGCATTTGGTTACCTTGTCTTGGTCTTAATGGTAATGACTGTTATGGTTCCCTCCTTATGCTGACTGCATCTTTACTTTCTAACCTTGCAAGATTAGTAAGTTCATAAATCGTCAGCCAGAGTATTATTGGACTAACCTACTAGACTCAAAAACAGGTGTTCTCGTATTCTTATGTGGCATCAGGTGAAACAAGAGCTTGGCTCAGCTGAGCTGACTGTAGGCCTACATAAAGTTTATTAATCAGGAATCGTCAGCCTAATATCGCTAATGTTGTCTTCAACGAGATCAGTATTACATAAGGCCACCAGGGCGTCTCACCCTGATTGTCCACAACAACAGCCTCCTCATTGAGTTCAGTGGATCAGAGTCTGTTGAGTGGCTGACAACTGCTAGACTGAAGTCTCTGCTGTCGATTTCATCTCAGTCTGTTTTGGGAGTTAGTTAATTTCAGGCGCATAGTCCTACTTTTCTTACGCTATTTTTCAAACCATCAGGACTTCTCTTTTAGTTTCAGTGGGGACTCACACGAAAGTCTAGTGGTTAGCGAGCTAGAGTGTCATCTCAGACGTTGGGGTTCAAATCCCGTTCTACTTGCACCCTTACCAAAATCAGCTGTTTAATCAGTATAAATAAACTGCCTTGTTAGATAAGGTAAGATACGTGGTAGTCCGCAGTAGTTTCTGTTTAAATGTGCTGAAAATGATTAGTTTCGCCCCCCTCCTTTACCCTGGCATGGGACTGGCACCACCCGAGTACGTCTGTGACGGAGTAACAGACATGGTCCTCATTTGCGGAAGAATTGTTGGGCTTAGCCGCATATACAGCAATTAACAGCAATTCCACAACAACAGGACTGGCTTCAGTCTCGCGGCTTGAAAATCAATTACATATGACACACCGGTCAAAGGTCGAGGAATTAACAA